>CM031608.1:14411325-14413825 GCA_018398815.1 Conus ventricosus
CCTTTTCCTTGATATTGTCAAAATGGAACAAATCATCGGGAAAAAACTAGTTAAGTTCTAAGCTTCGTTGCATTCTGTTTGTTATTTTGATGAGACAAAAACGATTTTTTTTTTAAAAGGTGTTGCTGAAAGATGAACGTACATGAAAATCTATGTGCATATTTGATAAAAACCTGAAACCTTCACAATCATGTTGTTATTACAATAGTGAGTGTTGTCTTTTCCAGTGCTGAATGTTACGAAATTTAACGTTGATTTAATACATTCTCGGAGCGTGTGTGTGGTGTGTGAAATGAACATATTCTCATTGGTTATATTCTTGAGCTGCCTACACCCTGCATTGTAGTTCATGTTGCCTAAATCGTACGCATCTTTTATCCTTAGCAGCACACACCAGGCTCAGTTTACCACATGTGTGTAAGTTCACTTTACACTCCTGATCGGTTAAATCAGTTGAACCTTTCATGCATTGTCTTCTTTTTCTTTTTCTTTTTTTTGATAGTGATTGTACCAGATAAGTAATATTAAAAGGTTTCTTTCTTCGGAGTGTAAAATCTCAGGGTATTAACTTTAAAAACACAATAAACAGTAAACAAGTGGGGTATGTTTTGCTCCCATAAGGAAACCTAACACAGAGTAACTTTTATTCAAGACTGGCACAGCCTTTTAAACTTGAATAAGTCAGACAAATACATAGACGAACAATCTAATAGTGGGGGAAGAAAAACAAGCGCAGGCCAACAACTGAACTGTCCTGCAAAGATTTGGACTTGTGGGGAGGGGAGGAGGGGAGTTTGAAGATGGAGAAAACTGGGAAAATGAAAATTTAAAAAAAAATTAAATAAAAAAAAAAAATGTTACAGATATGAAAACTCTTCTCTAGCTGCGCAAGGGAACCATCACAATCCCTTTTGAAGGCAGATATATTTGTATTGCCTGCTCCGAGGCCTTTCGCCCGCTGGATCGGGACTCATCAGGGAGACACGGCTGGTTGTGTCTGCGCTCCCGGCGTCAAATAGAGGACACACCACAGTCCATAATACTGTGGTGTTCTCACCACCATGGGTGCAAAAAAGAATCCAATAGCACCCCCAGAGCAGCCAGCAAAGAGTAGTAAATGCAACCAAACGAAAGTGTGGGGAGGAAAAAAAAGTTGCTGTAAAACTAAAAGACATTATGCAAATAATATAAAATGTAGGGGACAGTCTTTGAGCCTACGCCTGAGGATCCACCCAAAGATGCAAGGGAGATCAAAAGACAAACACACAGACGGACAGAAACAAATACAAATAACCTCAATTTAATCAAAGCAAAATCGTTAATGAAATGAGGTAGGGAACAGTAAACGATAAACAGTAAGGTATGTTTTGCTCCCATAAGGAAACCTAACACAGAGTAACTTTTATTCAAGACTGGCACAGCCTTTTAAACTTGAATAAAGTCAGACAAATACATAGACGAACAATCTAATAGTGGGGGAAAAAAACAAGCGCAGGCCAACAACTGAACTGTCTGGCAAAGATTTGGACTTGAGGGGAGGGGAGTTTGAAGATGGAGTAACTGGTGAAAATGAAATTAAAAAAAAATTTAAATTAAAAAAAAAATGTTACAGATATGAAAACTCTTCTCTAGCTGCATAAGGAAACCATCGCAATCCCTTTTGAAGGCAGATATATTTGTATTGCCTGCTCCGAGGCCTTTCGCCCGCTGGATCGGGACTCATCAGGGAGACACGGCTGGTTGTATCTGCGCTCCCGGCGTCAAATAGAGACACACCACAGTCCATAATACTGTGGTGTTCTCACCACCATGGGTGCAAAAAAAGAATCCAATAGCACCCCCAGAGCAGCCAGCGAAGAGTAGTAATGCAACCAAACGAAAGTGTGGGGAGGAAAAAAAAGTTGCTGTAAAACTAAAGACATTATGCAAATAATATAAAATGTAGGGGACAGTCTTTGAGCCTTCGCCTGAGGATCCACCCAAAGATGCAAGGGAGATCAAAAGACAAACTGTCAGTTTACTGTCTTTTTCTCGTTAAAAATACCAATATATATAAATTATATATATATATTATATATATATATATATATATATATATATATATATATATATTTATATATATATATATATATATATATTATATATTATATATTATATTATGAAAGAGTCCATAGTTAGAGGTTCATGTAATTTTCCTTTCCTCTGCTTTCGGGCAATACGACAATTTGAAGGAACTAGTCAGACGCAAGATATATATTAGAAACCCCAGCTTATTAGAGAGATCTGGGGGAAAAAATATGATGCAATTTTCCCCAGCCTTTTCGATGAGGTAATCAATATTATGCTGATAATCTCTTTCTCTCTCTGTCTCTCTGTCTCTGTCTCTGACTCTGACTCTGTCTCTCTCTCTCTCTCTCTCTCTCTCTCTCTCTCTCTCTTCTCTCTCTCTCTCTCTCTCTCCCCCTAACAGAAGCGGGGAATAAACTTTACAGGACCTTGT
>CM031608.1:14416325-14423825 GCA_018398815.1 Conus ventricosus
ATGACAATAATGATAAGAACAATAACAATTACAATAGTAACAATAATGATAATAAAATCAAGAAAATATCACTACTACTGTTATCAACATTTTTGATGATGGTAGTATAATCATACAATGATAACACTAACAAAGATTATGATAGTACTTGTAGTAAAGTTAGGGAAGATAGTGACAGAAAAAGAGAAAGGCGAGGGGTTAGAGGATAGCTGAATAAGATGATGATCATAGCAATATTAACGAAGTAATCATCATCAAGAAGAAGAAGGAGAACAATGATGATGATGATGACGTGATGATGATGATATGATGATGATAATGATAAGAAAAAAGAGAAGAGAACCCGAAAAAGAAAAGAAGGGAGAGAAGAAGGAGAATATAGAGGAAAAAAAAGAAAAAAAGCGGAAAGACAGAGATATAGTATTAAGAAATATACTAATGGTTATAACGATAATCATGGTCCTAATCATAAAATTAATGATGATAATAGTAACCATATAGAAAAACGGGAAACATATTAAACTGAAAGCTTGGAAACAAAAATGCTTATTATGATGATATTAATAGTAGTAAATAATATAACAGTAATTTAAATTTCAGTAACAATAACAACAGAGTGATAATGATAGCAATAATTCTACTACTGCTACTGCTACTACTACTAGTCATGATCATAGTAATGATGATGATGATAATTTAAAATCAATGATTACAATAGTGCTAATAATATTTTTTGTACATACTTCTAACAACTACCACTACCACTAATACTACTAAAACTACTGATGATAATGATATGGTTAATTATGATAAGACAATATAAATAATGGTTAATATCTTAATGACAACAAGAATAATAAAAACGGTAATCGCAATAACAGTAATAACAATAAGAATCATGATGGTGATAAGAATGACGACGATAACAACAGTGATGATGATATAGTTATATTAGTAATAGTGACAGCTGGCGATAAGGAACGAAACACACACACACACACACACACACACACACACACACACACACACACACACACACACACCACACACACACACACACAACACACACACACACACACACACACACACACGTTCACACACACACACACACACACACCACACACACACACACCACAACACACACACACACACAACACACACACACACACACACACAAGAAAGGAAGGGGGGTGGATAAAAATGGTCGGGGGGGGGGGGGGGGGAGCAAAGGATTTTTGTTTTGTTTTGTTTGTTTGTTTGTTTTTCTTTTTTCTATACTGTCATCCGTTTTGACTTTAATTGATCAGTTAGTTGTTGGTTATAAGTATTTTGTTTCATGTTAATCTTCTCTCATGACTTGTGTAAAGATATTCACACACTTACACATCCATAACTCTCTCTCACACACACACACACACACACACACACACACACTCACACACACACACACACACACACACACACACCACACACACACACACACACACACACACACACACACACACACACACACACACACACACACTCGCGTGCACGCGCACCCATACATATACACATACACACATTATGTGCACGCTCGCAATTACTTCCGTACACATTCACTTTTTTTTTTTTTTGGTCTAATATCACGAATAGTGGATAGACGTTAAATGAAGAACACACACACACACACACACACACACACACACACACACACACACACACATACTCACACGTACACACACACACACACACACACACACACACACACACACACACACACACACACAACACACACACACACACACACACACACACAAAACACACACTTTCCCCACACCCCCCCAACCCCCCAACACACACCCCCCACACCCCCACACACACCACACACACACACACACCACACACTCGCGTAAACCCACAACCCTACATTTTAAAACCCCCCCACACATTAAAGCACGCTCCAATTACTTTTTAAACATTTACTTTTTTTTTTTTTTTTTTCTAATACAAGAATAGTGGATAACTAAAAAGAAGAAACACACCACACACACACCCCCACACACACACACCACACCCCACACACCCCCACAAAAAACCACAAAATACACACACAAAAACACCCCAAAACACACCCCACAACACCACAAAACACAAAACCCCCACAAAAAACACACACACCCACACCACAAACACACACACACTTCACAAAACCCCACACACCCCACACACAAACCCACACACACACACCCCACACAACACACACCCACACACAACGACAATAAAGGGGGGGGGGAAAAAAAAATAAAAAGTAAAAGGGATAAATTTAAACCAAAAAAAAAAAATTTAAAAAAACAAACAAATAAGAAACCGGGGTAGATGAATAATTAAAAAACAAAGGGGACGGGGAAGAAAAGGAGAAAAAGGATACTGAGACCTATCCATTGGGTAACAAATATAAGTAGGGGAATGCATCTGTGGAAGTACTCCCGGGTTTTTGGGGGTCGATCACATCTAATTTTTGGGTGTTTTAAATTAATCGAAGGGGCCCCCTTCTGGGAAGAAATAGGATTCCTCAATATACCCTCAACTGTCCCCTCTTTACTTTCCCAAAAATTCGCCAGGGCTTTGAATTATGTTGGGTCCCGGGGTAATTCAGTGCAAGCCACTTTTTGGCATGATGGGAGATTTCCCCTAAACAATGTCTTCAACTTTAACTGAAATCGTAAAAAGCATTTTCCCCTGTTAAATTATAATTAATTTTTATCATTTTAATTATGATCCCCTTTTTCTTTCCCTTTTTCATCTAAAAAACCCTTGGAAAAATGTGCAACTTTAAAAAACCAAATATTCTTTGCAAACCCAAACCCCTGTCAACCTTCATTTAAAACACTCAACTCCTCCCCTCTCTCTCTCTCCTCTCTTTCCCCTTCCCTCTCCTTCCCTTCTCTCTCCCTTCCCCTCTCTCCTCCTTTTTTCCCCCAAATCTCTCTTCCCCTCTCTCTCCTCTCTCTCTCTCTCCCTAATTATAATTTTATTTAATCACGGGGTTTTTTATTTTTTTATCATTTTGATAAAGTTTTATTTAAATTTGTCAAATTTATTTTCCCCCTGAAACTTTTTTTTTACTGAAGAAGAAATACACCCTTTTATTCTCTTTAAAATGAGGGAGTATCGACAGAGTAAATTTGCCCTTCAATCTTTAAAATATCAATTGTTCAACATCCTCTAAACTTTTTAAATAAAAATTACAACCCGAAGAAAGAGTACACAGAGAAATCTTCCTTTAACGCCGAAACCCAAACCCGCTTACAATCCGCAACCCTCCCTTTTAACCACGCTTGTTTTACATAGGGGCAGGGAAACCCCCACAATTTCCCCCGAATGTCAAGGACATAACCCCCTTGGGAGATGCCCTTGCTAATGGGGGCTTTGGAAAGCACCAAAGAAAAAACTCCCACTAGCTTCCCCCCTTGGGGCAAACCCCCTACTTTAATACTTTCGGGAAACCCCCACGAAAGACCGCCACATTCCCAAACCAAACCTGCCATTCCCATCCACCCACACCCCACTCTTGGGGTTTTCCCTGACAACAAAAAAAAAGCACAAAATCCTTTAAAACGGCCCAAACTTTCCCCCAAAGGTCCCTTTCTGGGCCCCCTGAAATTTCTCCTGGGTTATATCTCTCAATGTTCCCAAAAGAACCTTTCCTTTCGGGCCGCGATCTTTCTTACCGACAAATGGGGCCCTTTCCCGGGGGCCCGCCTAAAAGGAACAAGGGAAAAACGATACCCCTGAAGGGGCAGTGGGGGGCAAGAGTACTTCCCCCATTGGGCCAAAAAACAACCAACGGGGAACAATCCTGCACCCCTTTGAAGGGCCCCGGGCCCGGTTTTTTACAGGGCCTTGTTTCCTTTATTTTAACTTTCAAAAAGGGGCCGCAAAAAAAGCCAACTTTTTTGTACATTCTTTAAAGAATTTTTATATTTATTCTAATTGGGGTTTAAAAAACCCTTTTACATTTTTCATTTGTTGATTTTTTTTTCCTGCACACTTTATAGAACTTGATGGCCCCCCCAACTTCATTTTTGAAGAACGGGCCAGAAAATGCTCTTGGGGTTTGGGGATTTGGTTAAATTTCCGAAACATTTTTCTTTTAAAATCTTAATGTTGGGCCTCTGGCGGGCTAATTTTTTTTTTTTTTTCTCCAGTATTTTATTTCCCGAATTTTTATTCCCCTTTGATCAATGTATAAAAGGGTGGGAAAGATCAGCAGTGTTTTAATTTCAGAAAAAACAACAGGGTTTAAAAAACAGAAGATCACATGTTTAAAAAACAGAAGATCCCAGGGGTTTTTAAAACAAATATCAGAAGGGTTTAAAACAAATGATCACGGGGTTAAAAACAAATGATCACAGGTGT
Source organism: Conus ventricosus (assembly GCA_018398815.1). Taxonomy (NCBI): domain Eukaryota; kingdom Metazoa; phylum Mollusca; class Gastropoda; order Neogastropoda; family Conidae; genus Conus; species Conus ventricosus. The sequence goes on from CM031608.1 coordinate 14,420,727, forward strand.
TTAAAACAAATGATCACAGGGGTTAATACAAATGGGCCCCCAGGGGTTAAAACAGAAAAGGTCCCCAGTTTAATACAGAATGATCACAAGGGGAAAAACAGAATGGTCAACTTTAATACAGAATATCAAAACAGGGGTTTTAAAAAAAAAATACCCGCATGTTAAATACAAAAACAGCAAATTTTAAAAAAAAAAAGGGGTCAGCAGGGGTTAATACAAAAGATCAAGGGTTTTTAAAAACAGAATATTTAGCAGGGGTTTTAAAACAGAAAAATCGCAGGGGTTAAACGAATTTGGGACAGGTTTAATACAGAATGGGCCCCAGGGGTTAAAACAGAAAAGATCGGGAGGTGTTAAATATTTCAAAAAGAACACAAAAGTTAATACAAAAAGATCCATTGAAATACAGAAATGAAACGGGATGAAAACGAATGGGCGACAGATTTAAAACGAATGAACACCTGTTAAAAACAGAAGATCGGGAAGGGGTTTTAAAACATTTTTTTGGACCTGAGATAGAAATACCCACATTTTCCCTCTTGAATTTATCATATTTTTTCTTTGAAAAGGGGTTTTTTATCTTTTTTTTAACAACACAAACATATATTTTATTTTGGGAAATCCTGTCTTTTTGCAATACTGAGCCTCATTTGGGGGAGTCCCTAACTGGCATTGATCACATCAAATGGGGCATGAAACTTTTTCCCGGGGAGGCCACAAGAACCCAGTAAACAAAAACAGGCTATTGGTTGCCCCCCTGGCTTCACGATATCATTTTTTTTGGGGTTGGGGTGTGTTTTTTTGGGGTTTTGGGGTTTTTGTGTTGTGGGGGTGTTGTGTTTGGGGTTTGAAAAAAAAGAAAAGAAAAAAGAGGAAAAGAAAAGAAGAGAGAAGAAAAAGAGATTGTTTGTGTTGTGTTTGTTGTGTGTTTGTGTGTTGTTTGAGAGAAAAGGAAAAGAAGAAGAGAGATTTTTGTTTGTGTGTTGGGGTTGGGGGTTTTTTGTGGGGGTTTTTTTTTTTTGGTGTGTGGTGTTTTGATGTTTTTGGGTAAAAAAAAGGGGGTTTTGGTTTTAAAGAAAAAAGAAGGGGGAAAGTTTTGTTTTGAAAAGAAAAAGAGAAAAAAAAAAACTTTGGGTGTTGTTTTGTTTTTTTGTTTTTGGTGTTGTGGGGGTTTTTGTTTGTTTTGGGGGTTTTCATTGGGGGGGGGGGGGGGGGGGGGATCGCCACCCCCCGTTGCATTTTATGGTTTCATTTTGGGTTTTGTTGTGGGGGTTTTGGGGGTTTTTGGGGGTTTTGGGGTTCTCTTTTTTTGTGTTTTTGTTTTGGTGTTTGGTTTTCCCTGCTGCTGCGGCGTGCGGGCTCGGGCGTGCCTGCCCGCGTGCGTCCCGCCTGCCTCGCGCGCGCGTTGTTTTGTTGGGTTGTGGTGTTTTTTTGTAAAGTGTTTTGTGGTCGGTGTTGTTTGTGTTTGGTTGGGGGTGTTTGTTTTTAGTTTTTTCGTGTTTGGGGGTGGATGTTTTAATTTTTGGGTGGGGTTTTTTTTTTTTGGGGTTTTTGTGTTTTGGGTTTGTTTTTGGTTTTTTTTGTGTTTTTTGGTTTTTTGGTTTTGGTTGGAAAGGGGGTTTTTTGTGTGTGTTTGTTTGTGGGGTTTTGGGTTGTTTTTTCACCCCCCCCCGGCAAACCACTTTTTAAATGAATAACGGGGATAAAAACCAAAATGGAAAACAGCTTGTAAGTCAAAAGTAATTTCCCGGGTTTAAACCCCCCTTTCCCTTCTATCACAGCTTTCCCCAAAACACCCCAAAACAACCACACCACACACCACACACAACACACACACACACAACCTCGGGGCCGCGCCGCGCACACAAAACACCACACACACGCACACAAACAAACCCCGGGCTAAACACACGCACGCCCGGGACACACATACATACACACACACCCACACCCCCACACCACACACACACACAACACACACACACACACAAAACACACCGCACCACCACACACACCCACACACACACACACAAAACACACACACACACACACCCACACACATTTCAACCCCCCACATGCACGCCCGCACCCACGCACATGCACGCACCCCACACACACATACACCACCACAAACCCCACACCACACACCCCCCCCACCACACAACCCCAAAAATTTAAAAACACATACACACCCGCGCGCATGCACGCATGCATGCAAACCAAAGCACGCATGCACACACACAAACCCCCACCAACACACACAAACACACACACAACACACACACACACACACCAAAACACACAACACACACAAACCCGCACCGCGCACGCGTTCCGCTCGCAAACCCCATTTTTTCACCCACTCCGTTACAATTTCCCCGCTGTTTTCAAAAAATACGCTGTGTCGTGGGGTGTTTTTGTTGGGTGGTGTGTGTTGTGTGTGTGTGTTTTGTGGTTTTTGTCGCGCGCGGCGCGTCGTCATGGTGGGGTTTTGGGTGTGTTTTTGGCCCGCGCACATGGGGGTGTTATTTTTTATGTGTGGGGTGTGTGTGTTTGTTGGGGTGTGTTGGGGTGTGTGTGTTTTTGGGTGGTTTGGCCGCGCCCCCATGGTGGGGTGGGGTTGTTGTGTGTGTGGTTTTTGTGTGGTGTGTTGGTGTTGGTGTGTTTTGTGGGGTGTTTGAAATTATGTCGGGCTCACCAGCGAAGAAAAAAAAAAAAGGGGAATCCATTGATCCAAACAGAAAAATTTTTAAAAAAAATAACACATTTGGGGTTTTTTTTTAAATTCCAAAAATGTAAATCTTTTTGTCTAGTCCCGGGAACTACACTCGAAAGAAAAATGTAAAAGGGTTTTTTTTCAAAGTAAGAACGTCCCCTCCTTTTCTCATCTTCCCTGCCTCTGTCTGCCAAACTCTCTGCCCGTTGGCTGTCTTTCCCTTTTTTTTGCCCTTTTTTTCTGCTGTTTTTGCCCGTCTGCCCCTCTCCCTCTCTCTCTCTCTCTCTCCCACCTTTTCATTCTCCTCTCCCCTCTCTCTCAAATTTTCCCCCCCACCCCCGCCTAAACCCCCCCCCACACCCCCAACCCCCCAATCCCCTATA
>CM031608.1:14442093-14449593 GCA_018398815.1 Conus ventricosus
CACGACAGAGCAGGGGCAGTTCACGACAGAGCAGGCGCAGTTCACGACAGAGCGGGTGCATCTCGCGATTGCATTACGACTCAGTTGTAACCTGGTCCAGACTTGCTGGCTTCCTGTGGTATATTTTGTCCAAACTGGAAGCCATGACGGGTGTACACTGTTGTTCCCCTACATCCAGAAACTTCATTTCCTATGGAAGCCATGACTGGTGTACACTGTTGTTCCCTACACCAGAAACTTCATTTCCTATGGAACCCATGACTGGTGTACACTGTTGTTCCCCTACATCCAGAAACTTCATTTCCTATGGAAGCCATGACTGGTGTACACTGTTGTTCCCCTACACCCAGAAACTTCATTTCCAATGGAAGCCATGACTGTGTACACTGTTGTTCCCCTGCATCCAGAAACTTCATTTCCTATGTAGAAAGCACATCAAGTAGCACGCCTGATGGCAACAACTTCCTTAACAACCTTCTGGGCAATGTCCGCGTTTACCCCCTTGTAAGAGAAGATGATCTGAGTAGTAGGGTTAGGGACTTCTCACCCCTCAAAAACGGAGCAGGAGACAGAGCAGGAGACGGAGATCACGACAGTGCCTAGGGCGAATCATATGACAGAGGATGCTCGGTGATGGCATCGCGAGATCGATGTGAGGTCCCTATTAAAGACCCTAAGGGCGATGACAAGGCATGCACGATGATTGCATCGTGATGGTGCAATGGGCTTTAAAAAAAAAATGACAGACTGGTTATAGCGACTCGTGGTTTTTGTTTTTGTTTAGGCGTTCTCCCAAAGGCGACAACACACAAACACATGATGAAAAAAAAGGCAGTCAGCTCCCTTGAAAGGTCCGAAGTTTACCCGCTACACCCTTACCAGCTGATCATGACTGACTCTCGACATTGCTATTAAAGCGCCTTAGGGTGAAACATATGACAGGATGCTCGGTGAATGCATTGCGAGATCGATGTGAGATCGCTATTAAAGAACTTAAGGGCGATGAAAACGCATGCACGGTAATTTACACGCCTATCTGTCAACTTATGAAAAAGCTGAATGTTTTGTTAACCATGGAATGTATAATCGAATCAGGAAGGCTATATCAACGTATTTGCGTAACAAACCAAAAAAAAAAAGAAAATCATGTTGCATCAGAGCATCGTGATAATAGTGTAAATGACATGTTTTCCCCATCCGATGATCGTTCGAGCTATAAAACTGACTAAAGTCAAAGCAAAAAGTAATTTTAACTTTAGTCAGTCTAAAAGAACGAAGGACCACCCAGGAAACACCACGAGGAGGTGGGGGAAACTGGTTCCCCAAAAAATGGATTAAACAGCACACTCTGATACAAGAAAAAAATGAAACGACTATTAGAACAGTCATCAAGACCACAATCACGTTGGAACGCTATCATACAAATACAGAAAAAAGAAGCTACAGCTTGAGTTGGAAACCACCGATTGTAGTCAACGAAAAACTGCTGTCGCATGGAGGGTCATACGACTTGGTCCAACCTTCGACGACTGAGTGCCACGTACAGCGAATCCGTATCCATCTCCAAAAGTTGAAAATCTGATCTGTTGACAAATTTGTCCAAACAATCATAATAAACTGCAACATTCGCAACTTGGCAAAATTGGTAGACGAAATAACCAATCTGGATCGGGAGTGCCCAGTTGATCTTTTTTGTTGTTGCTCATTTCCACTTCTAACAACACCGCCACCTAGCTCGGTCAGTGTTTTTTAAACCGACCTTCATTGACGAGTTTGGGGGCTTGATGTGCATGAATTAGCATAACAGCTGACTCATACAAATCAATATATGGTGGGGTTTCGGCTGTGTCATGGGACGCAATCGCCTTGAAGTATAGCGTGTTAGGTTGGGTGCTTCACCCATCGCAAGGTCATTTCCGGCAAGCGGCTAAGGGAAGCAACCGTCTCGGTCTTTACTTTCCTTTACTGAGAGTGTAACAAACCTTAGCCTACGTTGACACATTTTTCCCGTCATTATCGTGGGGACCGATCAATAACATTAAATCAAGGGAGGCTAGAGGGGGTTTGCACCTGACGTTTAATACCGCCTCATACAACGATAACACAGTTGTTTTTCTTCCCATTCACCCCTAGGCTAGCGGGGGCATTGCGCCTGCCACAAAAACATGACACTTTTTTTTCTTCCCCCATCAATCTAAAAGTGGTCCGTTAAGCTGTCTCATATTGCACCATATAACAAATTCACCAGTGTTCACTGGGTCGTTGCGGGTTCAAAACGAGGACCGTGATCGAGACAGAGACAGAAAAATACGCATAAACACAGACAGACAGAGACACAGACGGACAGAGACACAGACAGACAATAATTAAAAAAGGAGAAGGAGGAAGAGGAGAAGGAGCAGAAGAAGAAGAAGAAGAAGTAATAGAAGAAAAGAAGAAGGAGAATCATTACTAGATTCACTGTATTAAGAATTACTTGCATTTTTGAAATCGAACAAAAGAAAAATTTAGAAAGAGAGGGTGTTAGTTACCGCCAATGGCATTGACAAACAAAGCACATGACAAGACACGATGCATTTCAACCTCTTGGTTCTACTTCAGACAAAACAAAAATAAATCACATTTAACATTTAGGACAGTACAAACAAAGAACGAAAAATGACTCATCTGTTTTGTCCATGTGGTGGGGAGAATAGCCGTCCAAAAGTGTTATATCTAACATCAAATTCCAAATTCTCACTGAATAATTTCAGGGTTGTTTTTTTTTTAAAGATCCTTTTCCACACAACGTAATGATAACGCTCTGGTCCTGACCTTTATTAATAAACAACAAAAAATGCTTACCAATGAGTTATTTATCACAATTATTATTTCAGCAACAGACATTTTGCAGAAATGATACAGTTTAACATGGGTCTTATCATGTAACGTTTGCTCCTTAAAAAAAGCACTGACCGGTGAAAGTTAAATCAGAAACGTTCTTACCTTCATTTCATGGTTTATTGTGGAAGGTTTTATAAAGGGTATGTCCTTGGCCGAGAGATAGGACATTTAATGTGACCTTCCATCACGAAATGAGTCTCTTATCACCGAACAGTTGTTTTGGGAGTTTTACATGATCTAAAAACACTTTTTAACGCTCGTTTTATTGGAGAAAACCACATGCAAAATAAGATGTTTAGTTTTGAGATACAGGGTTTAGAAAACGGTACACTCTAAGCGAACCTTTTGATAAAATGAGGGAAATCTGAATGACATTGGATAACTATTTCAGACAAGGCAAGTATAGTTGACACAGTTTAAATGTCATAATTGTGAGCTTTTGAACGATGTGTGTCACTTGTTGGGTGCATTGTAAACGCAGAGGGAACACGGATTGTCGTGAATTTATCTTGTGGACATTTTTTTCCGGAGTCAGTCATTAATATTTTACTTATTAGGCGCTGTGACCATTCATAACTGAGTATATACACGCTATCACAGAAGACAAGGGGGTTAACCTGATATGAGTGGTCAGGGTTTTATGATGGGATGTCTTTAGCTGGGAGGTACAACATTAAATGAGATGAGGTTGATGTTTACATGATGGTGATGTCCTTCCCCATGGCGTACAACCTTAGATGACATGTGTTTGTTGTATGAGTTTTAATCGAGGAAACTTTTTTTTTCTTTCTTTTTTTAAAAACAGATTATGGAGACTAAACCCCACGTCTGTGAGGTCTGTCACGCATCTTTCCAAAAGAAATTAACCTGCAAAAGACATGTGCAATCTGTACATACTTTAGACACATCTCATATTTTGCAACGTTTGCAATGAAAATTTCGTAAGACAAGAACATTTCGATTTACATTTAATATCTCACGACAACAAACGGCTGCGAGATGAGGAAAAAAAACAACAAAAGAAGATTGAAAGAAGAAAAACGGAGAGAAGAAAGAGCAGGAAGAAAAAAAGAACACTTTATCATCAGTCTGTTGGGCAAAACAAAAGGCGACGAATAGATCTGAGGGGTGGTGGTGATTTCAATCAAGATGATATTGCTCCCAAAAATCCGGCAGATTTACGCCGACAGCTGGGGCACCATTCGCCTCTCATTCTTTTTAGGGCAAGCATGAACGCATGTTTAACATCCGCTGGAGCATCAGGGAAGACCGCACTGGAACGACCGTCTCAACGCTATTTTGAGAGGCAAAGCAAACGATTTTAAAATCATCATCAGCCACACAGAGACAACGATGACTACCGTTTCTTTCATGCATCCAGAAACAACGTCCGAGTCACGGACACTCCTCGTCTGATCAACAACAGACAAGATATCGAGAGTTCCTGGAAGACATTAACGACCAGGATTGTCTGGGAACACGCCAGTACAGCAACATCCCAACTCAAAGTAAAATGGTCCATTCCATCGCCTCAACCAGCTTCTGTATCAACCTCTCCCGGACTACCCCACTGGCTGCTGCGATCGTCCTCCATCTGATTTCATCACGACCATCAAGGGCATCTACCCACTCGTGAAGGACGAAAACCACTCTTTTCTGTTCACCGACACCAACCTGGGGCTTGTTTTTCTTTCGGTGCCTCGCCTTGCATCGAGGAGCGTCGCTTAAAAGTGTTCAAACACCTACCCAACTTCTCTTTGAAACATGGTATGAGAACACGGGCCAAGAAAAAGAAGAGGAGTTCCTGGGCACGACGCTCACCGACCTGGGAAAAGGCCGAAAACATGTTTGGGGTCAAGCTGGATATTTTCCAGAATTGACGAGTCTTGCCTGGTTCCTTTCAACGGAGCGAAAACGCACACTCCCCCAACACGATGAGGATCCTCGATTACAAGAATCATTTCTGCTTCATCGTGGACCTGGATCAGACCGTCCATCCATGTCCAGCACCACAACGGGGAGGTTCAGACGAAAGTACCATACTAACCTACTGAAGAAGAGAAAAATGGTTTACTCGCATTTATTCTAAATCGAAAGGGTTTGGTGCTGCCTCCATCCTTCAGGACCCTCCTTTTGATGTAGAAGAAAGAGAGGGCGTTCCTGTGTTGTTGGTAGGTGTACATAGTCCTTCTGCCTATACAGAAACTCTTGATGACTCCTCCCTCACTGCCCTCAGACAGGACTCCTTGACCAAACTATTGTGGCGTTTGCTGAACCCCTTACAGCTCAATTTGTCAGACACCCCTCTGAAAAAACAGGGTGTCTTTGAGCAAAGAGCCACGGTGCCGTTACCCTTGTACTCAAGTTTGAAAGACTGAAAGTTCTTTGTCCAATTATTGTCGTTCCAAGCAGCAGGGAAGAGGGGTCCAATTCTGTCCAGATAGTTTGCAGGAAACGAAGAGGTCTTGGTGAGCGTCACAAGCTTTAGAAGGGAACCAGTTTTTGTAGTCTCGGTAGAACTGGCGTTTCAGCTCTGGTTGAACAGCTCTCTCCAACCCGTCTCCACTCAGGGCCATGAACATGGAGTCAGTATCCATTTCACGGAGTTGAAAATATGGGCGGGACGAACCTGTCGACACAGGCGAAATAGAAACCAACATCATCGGTTTGGCGTACTGATAGAGAAGAAGCCGATTTGGTTGGCAGATGCCATCGGATCTTAGCCTTACTCAGCTCTACTTCCATCAGGTCGTCCATCAGACTAGTCAATTTCTTGAAAAGGGGATCGTTGATCAGCTTGCATACATCATCCTTCTTAACGTAGGTGACATCCATGAATACATCTGTGTTCCCTTCTTTTCGAAGGTGCCAACTACATTCCCAGATTTGTAACCAGATTGACGCCCAGCGTGATGCCGAGGTACTCTCTGATGTCCCGGGTGTTTTTTTTTCTTTCTAAGTTCATCCATGGTCTTTTCCGTTTACTGGGTTGACGTCAACTCCACGTGTCTGGCGACAGTCGTGTCCAGGAACAGACATCCGTGGAATTGGTAGGCCATCCTATGTTCGGGTCCCACCTGTCTACCCTGATCTGGAGTCCTCCCAGTGCCTATTCCTTGCTGTTGTACTTGTGGCGGTTGAGGACGTTTTCTTTGTGGATGACCCATTCCAGCCATGCTCTCGCCGTCTTTCCGTAGACGTCCGTTTTTTCCGGCTTGAAAGTTGCTTCCCTTGTGTCGACTGACAAGATGTTCCGTGGGCATCTCCTGCATTAGAGCCCACGGATACAAGGCGTTGGCGTCGTAGCCTTCCAAACACTGGACTGGCTTTTCACCTGGGACCCCAGTCATCCCCTTCTCGTGGTAACGTGTAAAAAATGATGGATAGCCCTCCCACCATTTCCTTGCACAGCAACTCGTGGAGATCTTTTGTTTTTGTCGTTGACCAGAGAGAAACAGACATCTGGGGAAGCCGTCTTGAACAGGTACCTCAACGTCAGTCCAGGATCCTGATGGCATCCTTTAGCATGTCCAATCCCAGAACGGAGTACAGACGTGTCTGCTTTTCCGGGGCCTCCAGGAAGGGCATGACGTCAAGGTTGTTGTACCACACTAAGAAATCCCCCAGAGCGGTCATGTCATTCTCTTCCCAAACTCGTTGGCAGTAAACGCAGTCTTCCTCGCTGATAGACTCGTTTTCAGGAAGCTGAAGAACGCCTCTCGTGGAGGAAGAACAACGTCGTCCAGTTGTCCAGCTCAGTGATGTACTCGTAGGGGAAGAAGCCCTTGCGTTCCTGTACCTCGAAAGCGGCCAAGTATTTGGAATAGGAGTATCCAGGAGCGATGTAACAGGTGATATCCAAGAATTTTCAACTTCTTTGTGCTGAAGCATTTGTACTGGTTGTTGTTCTTCACCAGAAATTTGAAGGGAGCCGACTCTTCTTCTTCACTGACGACCCATCTCTGGAAGAAATAAGTTTGATGAGATTGAGGTCGTAGTTCGATTCGTTGAAGCCTACCACGGGCATCTCTCGAAGATAGGCGTCCAAGCAGTCCCTCTGCTCGTCGAGGCGACTCAGTTGATCGTAGACGGTGGAGAAAATCTTCTTTTGTTGTTGAGGAGATCGAACGCCTTGTCGGATACATCCTCCATGCTTCTTCTTCTTCTTCTGCTCCTTCTCCTCTTTCTCCTTCTCTTTTCATTATTGTCTGTCTGTGTCTCTGTCCGTCTGTCTATCTGTCTGTGTTTAGTGTATTTTTCTGTCTCTTTCTCGATCACACAGCCGAAACCACCTTGAGACGGGGGGAGCACACCATGCCCAATTGACCTTGTTGCTCACACACACACACACACACACACACGCGCGCGCGCGCGCGAAATGCATCCTTTGGGTTTCTCTTAAAATTCTATTTTTCGGAGGCGGGGGAGGAGGGGAGAGGCGGGCGATTAGGGGTGGTGGGGGTGGTGGTGATACTTCCCACTTGCACTCCCGATTTGTTCCCTTTGCCTCTGTGTGTGTGTGTGTGTGTGTGTGTGTGTGTGTGTGTGTGTGTGTGTGATTGTGTGTGTGTGTGTGTGTGTGTGTGTTGTGCGCACGTGTGTGCATGAGTGTGTGTG
>CM031608.1:14452093-14464593 GCA_018398815.1 Conus ventricosus
GATCCGCCCGACAATGCCTGTCATTGTGCATGACCGCCCAACAATGCCTCTCATTGTGCAGCCTCCTCTCCCACATGATCCGCCCGATAATGCCTGTCATTGTGCATGATCCGCCCGACAATGCCTGTCATTGTGCATGACCCGCCCGACAATGCCTGTCATGGTGCAGCCCCTCTCTCCAGCATGATCCGCCCGACAAGCCTGTCATTGTGCATGATCCGCCCGACAATGCCTGTCATTTGTGCAGCCCCTCTCTCCAGCATGATCCGCCCGACAATGCCTGTCATTGTGCATGATCCGCCCGACAATTGCCTGTCACTGTGCATGATCCGCCCGGACAATGCCTTTTCATTGTGCGGCCCCCTCCTCCCACATGTTTCCGCCCGACAATGCCTGTCTTGTGCATGATCCCCCCGACATTGCCTGTCATTGTGCATGATCGCCCGACAATGCCTGTCATTGTGCATGATCCGCCCAAAAATTTGCCTGTCATTTTGCAGCCTCTCTCTCCCACATGATCCGCCCAACAATGCCTGTCATGTGCATGATCCGCCCGACAATGCCTGTCATTGTGCGGCCCCTCTCTCAGCATGATCCGCCCGAAAATTTTCCCGTCATTGTGCATGATCCGCCCGACATTCCCGCCTGTCATTGTGCATGATCCGCCCGACATTGCCTGTCATTGTGCGGCCCCTCTCTCCAGCATGATCCGCCCGACATTGCCTGTCATTGTGCATGATCCGCCCGACATGCCTGTCATTGGGCAGCCTCTCTCTCCCACATGATCCGCCCGACAATGCCTGTCATTGTGCATGATCCCCCCGGGACAATGCCCGTCATTGTGCATGATCCCCCCCGACAATGCCTGTCAATGTGCATAAACCCGCCGACAATGCCTGTCATTGTGCAGCCCCTCTTCCAGCATGATCCGCCCGACAATGTCTGTCATTGTGCATGATCCGCCCGACAATGCCTGTCTTTGTGCAGCCACTCTCTCCCACATGATCCGCCCGACAATGCCTGTCTTGTGCATGATCCGCCCGACAATGCCTGTCATTGTGCATGATCCGCCCGAAATGCCATGTCATTGTGCAGCCCCTCTCTCCCACATGATCCGCCCGACAATGCCTGTCATTGTGCTTGATCCGCCTGACAATGCCTGTCATTATGCACCCCTCTCTCCCACATGATCCGCCCGAAAATTGCCTGTCATTGTGCATGATCCGCCCGACAATGCCTGTCATTGTGCATGATCCGCCCGACAATGCCCGTCATTGTGCATGATCCGCCCGACAATGCCTGTCATTGTGCATGATCCGCCCACAATGCCTGTCATTGTGCAGCCCCTCTCTCAAGCATGATCCGCCCGACATTGTCTGTCATTGGGGCATGATCCGCACGACAATGCCTGTCTTTGTGCAGCCCTCTCTCCCACATGATCCGCCCGACAATGCCTGTCATTGTGCTTTGATCCGCCCGACATTGCCTGTCATTGTGCATGATCCCCCCCCGACAATGCCTGTCATTGTGCATGATCCGCCCAAAAATGCCTCTCATTGTGCAGGCCCCTCTCTCTCCCACTGATCCGCCCAACAATGCTGTCAATGTGCATGATCCGCCCGACAATGCCTGTCATTGTGCGGCCCCTCTCTCCAGCATGATCCGCCCGACAATTCCCGTCATTGTGCATGATCCGCCCGACATTGCCGCCTGTCATTGTGCATGACCGCCCGACATTGCCTGTCATTGTGGGGGCCCCTCTCTCCAGCATGATCCGCCCGACATTGCCTGTCATTGTGCATGATCCGCCCGACAATGCCTGTCATTGTGCAGCCTCTCTCTCCCACATGATCCGCCCGACAATGCCTGTCATTGTGCATGATCCCCCCGACAATGCCCGTCATTGTGCTTTGATCCCCCCGACAATGCCTGTCCATTGTGCATATCCGCCCGACAATTGCCTGTCATTGTGCAGCCCCTCTCTCCAGCATGATCCGCCGACAATGTCTGTCATTGTGCATGACCCGCCCGACAATGCCTGTCTTTGTGCAGCCACTCTCCCCCAAATGATCCCCCGACAATCCCTGTCATTGTGCATGATCCGCCCGACAATGCCTGTCATTGTGCATGATCCGCCCGACAATGCCTGTCATTGTGCAGCCCCTCTCTCCCATGATCCGCCCGACAATGCCTGTCATTGTGCTTGATCCGCCTGACAATGCCTGTCATTGTGCAGCCCCTCTCCCCACATGTTTCCGCCCGACAATGCCCGTCATTGTCCCTGATCCGCCCAACAATGCCTCTCATTGTGCAGCGTCTCTCTCCCCACATGATCCGCCCGACAATCCCCGTCATTGTGCATGATCCGCCCGACAATGCCTGTCATTGTGCAGATCCGCCCGACAATGCCTGTCATTGTGCAGCCCCTCTCTCCAGCATGATCCGCCCGACAATGCCTGTCATTGTGCATGATCCGCCGACAATGCCTGTCATTGTGCATGATCCGCCCGGACAATGCCTGTCATTGTGCAGCCCCTTCTCCAGCATGATCCGGCCGACAATGCCTGTCAATTGTGCATGATCCGCCCGACAATGCCGTCATTGTGCTGATCCGCCCGCAATCCCCTGTCATTGTGCAGCCCTCTCTCCCAGTATGATCCGCCCGACAATGCCTTTTCATTGTGCATGATCCCCCGACAATGCCTGTCATTGTGCATGTTTCCGTTCGACAATCCCTGTCATTGTGCGGCCCCTCTCTCCCCCCATGATCCGCCCGACAATGCCTGTCATTGTGCATGATGCCCCGACAATGCCTGTCATTGTGCATGATCCGCCCGACAATGCCTGTCATTGTGCATGTCCCCCGACAATCCCGTCATTGTGCATGATCCACCCGTCAATGCCTGTCATTGTGCATGATCCGCCGACAATGCCTGTCATTGTGCATGTCCGCCCGACAATGCCTGTCATTGTGCATGATCCGCCCGACAATGCCTGTAAATTGTGCATGATCCGCCCGACATTGCCGTCATTGTGCATGATCCGCCCGACATGGCCTGTCATTGTGCATGTTTCCCCGCCGACAATGCCGGGTCATGGTGCAGCCCCCTCCCCTCCCACAGGATCCGCCCGACAATGCCTGTCATTTTCGGTTTCACATTGTTTTTTTGACGTCAATGGACAAGCCTCATGATTGGATGCAGCAAGATCTGCCGATGAAAGCATCTAGCCGACTATAAATAAACAAACACAAATGGCAACCAACCAAATAATCCGTCAGGTGGTGTAGCAGGCACATTTTGTGAACTGTAATACCATGGAGTAGAACAATATCAAGATAGGCTACCAACCCAAAAGCACAAAGTATTTACTAAAATAAATAAATAAAGTTAAATCGAAGTAAAGATAAAAAAAATAAAAAAAATAAACATATATCACATAGTGGCAACCGCGAGAGAGAACGAAAAGAGAGGAAAAGAGAGAGAGAGAGAGAGAGAGAGAGAGAGAGAAGAGAGAGAGAGAGAGACAGACAGACAGAGACAGAGACAGAGACAGAGAGACAGACAGACAGAGACGGAGACAGACAGACAGACAGACAGACAGACAGAGACAGAGACAGAGAGACAGACAGACAGACAGACAGAGACGGAGACAGACAGACAGACAGACATAGTTCAGGCGCAGCCTGTGATTGGGCCTACACAACATTCATTACATCACCGGGAAGTCCAGCTACCGAACTACTTCACACAACGTCCACGTAGTACACCATGATCAGACTCTCCAAGCCCCTGTTCATATCAGCCATCAGCCATACAGGGTGTGTGTGGGGGGGGGGGGGGGGGGGGGGGGGGGGGGGGGGGGGTGGGGGGGGGGGGGGGGGGGGGGGGGGGGGTGTGGGGGGGGGGGGGGGGGGGGGGGGGGGGGGGGGGGGGGGGGGGGGGGGTGGGGGAGTGGGGAGGGAGCATACGTTACTCAAGGAAACTGTGTTGCTTCTTTCTTCTTTCTGCTACGCAGGCTGATACTCTGCGGACACTGCCTGTATAGACAGTAGCAGTGGAGTGTTTGTGTTAGACCGTTTGTTTTTTTACCTGCCTATAAGGCAGCCATACTCCATCTTCGGGGAAGAATCCCTGATGTAACGTGTCATCCATACCAACGCCAAACTGGCCTTCTCTTCCGAAAGCTGCTGATTGGCAGTTTTACGTGTGTGCAAGAGGTTTATGCGTGCATTCACACACGAACCTCGGTTTATAGTCTCATTCGAAGACTGTATGGGAATGGAGTCAAACCAATGTAACTCGGGGAAAAATCCCCCTGCATCGAAATTCGAACCGCAACCCCCAGATCACGAGTCCGGCGCTCTACCAAAATGACTATCAGCCCCCAAGTTTGTTGCTGATTCATCTCATGCCAAACGTTACCTGCTCGCATTAGACAGCACACAGCGTACAGTTATTCTACTTTTCAGAATACTGCACCACCGCATTGACGTGACAAAATAACACACCCCCTCGCTAATGCTTCAGTTTCTCTACAGACTGTGACCACCGCCCCCCCCCCCCCCCCCCCCCAAAAAAAAAAAAAAATAAAAAAAACAACGTATCACGAACTATGTTCCCTCTTCCTACAAACAAACACACATCACACAAAATATTTTGTATGAACTATGTAACATTTTAAAAGAAATTCTTAAACGAGGCAAGAACAGTGAACAGTAAAGAACGAACAATTGGGTAACCTTCCTTCCATGATGACATAATTGCACGCCCTTAACTCCAACGAAGGTTGCTAAGGTCCGAGTCCACAGTTACACTAGGCCCAAACGCCTAAATTCTCTATTGCACTTAAGCTGCGCTTTTATCATAAACGGCGATTACCAAAACACACTCTCGCACAGTTCAGCCCTTGACCCATACTGTCCCTGACCCTGAGGCAGATCCAGGTCTGCTTCTTCCTATAGCACAGCAAGATCCACATGATGCTTCATTTTTCTGTCGTCTGCTAGACTTTTCACCCCAAATGCCTTGTGCTCTAACGATGGTGTAAGAACACAAGAAGTCCATAAGCCACGCATAATTCTGCTGTCCTTGCCGACATGTGGCATTGAATTCATTTACTGACCCAAATTTCCAGGAGAAACTCGGCTTTTCCACATTGCAAAAAAAAAGAAAGAAAAAAAAGAAAAAAGAATTCAGAGCCTGGGCGATATTTGCCTGTTCAAACTGTGTCATTACTACCTGACCTTTGCAGTAATCCTGAACTCTGACCTTATGACGCCAAACCATCTTGCAGATACGCGAACACAGAGCACACAGAACAAACAATCAGACATCCCAATACAACACTGTAATCTGTCCTCATGACTTTAAACATGCCAAGAGATATGTGTGACATTTCCAATCTCACCATATGGAAACCTAGGCCTGTATCTAAGGATCTATCACGACCATAATTCATTAACTGATTTACGTGCACTCATTGTAATTAATAATAAATGTTTCCTCCAACAACTATTCGAGGAAAGTACACCTCATAACGGTGCCAGCCAGAATAACTACAAGATACAAACTGTAGTCCACTACAAAAGTACACCGTCAGTTTTATGGTACACATACACGTTCCAGTAACCATAGTTATAAAATTACTGAAACCAGCGCTTCAACAATATCAAAACTTAATGAAACAAACAATGGAATAGTTCGCCGACTAAACTCGGGGAAAGGAGAGGTGGGAGAGGTGTAGGAAGTGATAGTAACGCCAAATAAATCGAGGCGCAGTCTAACAAACTTCACGGCTTTAGGCCTGATCCAGCTGGCGACAAACAATGCCCAGACTATAAAAGAAAGGATTACGTACATGGCGCCATTGCAAAATGCGTCAGTGATCTTTTTCAGCTATTCGCCACAGGATGTCCTCATTAGAGAGATAAAAAAAAAAAATCTTTTCGCTACCACTCTTGGAAAACAAGTCTAAATCGGAGATCACTCTCGTACTGTGGCTCTCTTCTGTTTTAAGACTCCTTGATGTCATGGTGGAACTTGAAGGAGGACAACATTCGGACAGATCTTACCTCAGTGACCGATTGTCAGGCTGGGTCAGATCTGACCTCAGTGACCGATTGTCAGGCTGGGTCAGATCTGACCTCAGTGACCGATTGTCAGGCTGGGTCAGATCTGACCTCAGTGACCGATTGTCAGGCTGGGTCAGATCTGACCTCAGTGACCGATTGTCAGGCTGGGTCAGATCTGACCTCAGTGACCGATTGTCAGGCTGGGTCAGATCTGACCTCAGTGACCGATTGTCAGGCTGGGTCAGATCTGACCTCAGTGACCGATTGTTCAGGCTGGGTCAGATCTGACCTCAGTGACCGTTGTCAGGCTGGGTCAGATCTGACCTCAGTGACCGTTGTCAGGCTGGGTCAGATCTGACCTCAGTGACCGTTGTCAGGCTGGGTCAGATCTGACCTCAGTGACCGTTGTCAGGCTGGGTCAGATCTGACCTCAGTGACCGTTGTCAGGCTGGGTCAGATCTGACCTCAGTGGACCGTTGTCGGCTGGGTCAGATCTGACCTCAGTGACCGTTGTCAGGCTGGGTCAGATCTGACCTCAGTGACCGTTGTCAGGCTGGGTCAGATCTGACCTCAGTGACCGTTGTCAGGCTGGGTCAGATCTGACCTCAGTGACCGTTGTCAGGCTGGGTCAGATCTGACCTCAGTGACCGTTGTCAGGCTGGGTCAGATCTGACCTCAGTGACCGTTGTCAGGCTGGGTCAGATCTGACCTCAGTGACCGATTGTCAGGCTGGGTCAGATCTGACCTCAGTGACCGTTGTCAGGCTGGGTCAGATCTGACCTCAGTGACCGTTGTCAGGCTGGGTCAGATCTGACCTCAGTGACCGATTGTCAGGCTGGGTCAGATCTGACCTCAGTGACCGATTGTCAGGCTGGGTCAGATCTGACCTCAGTGACCGATTGTCAGGCTGGGTCAGATCTGACCTCAGTGACCGATTGTCAGGCTGGGTCAGATCTGACCTCAGTGACCGATTGTCAGGCTGGGTCAGATCTGACCTCAGTGACCGATTGGTCAGGCTGGGTCAGATCTGACCTCAGTGACCGATTGTCAGGCTGGGTCAGATCTGACCTCAGTGACCGATTGTCAGGCTGGGTCAGATCTGACCTCAGTGACCGATTGTCAGGCTGGGTCAGATCTGACCTCAGTGACCGTTGTCAGGCTGGGTCAGATCTGACCTCAGTGACCGATTGTCAGGCTGGGTCAGATCTGACCTCAGTGACCGTTGTCAGGCTGGGTCGATCTGACCTCAGTGACCGTTGTCAGGCTGGGTCAGATCTGACCTCAGTGACCGATTGTCAGGCTGGGTCAGATCTGACCTCAGTGACCGTTGTCAGGCTGGGTCAGATCTGACCTCAGTGACCTTGTCAGGCTGGGTCAGATCTGACCTCAGTGACCGTTGTCAGGCTGGGTCAGATCTGACCTCAGTGACCGTTGGTCAGGCTGGGTCAGATCTGACCTCAGTGACCGTTGTCAGGCTGGGTCAGATCTGACCTCAGTGACCGTTGTCAGGCTGGGTCAGATCTGACCTCAGTGACCGTTGTCAGGCTGGGTCAGATCTGACCTCAGTGACCGATTGTCAGGCTGGGTCAGATCTGACCTCAGTGACCGTTGTCAGGCTGGGTCAGATCTGACCTCAGTGACCGTTGTCAGGCTGGGTCAGATCTGACCTCAGTGACCGTTGTCAGGCTGGGTCAGATCTGACCTCAGTGACCGTTGTCAGGCTGGGTCAGATCTGACCTCAGTGACCGTTGTCAGGCTGGGTCAGATCTGACCTCAGTGACCGATTGTCAGGCTGGGTCAGATCTGACCTCAGTGACCGTTGTCAGGCTGGGTCAGATCTGACCTCAGTGACCGTTGTCAGGCTGGGTCAGATCTGACCTCAGTGACCGTTGTCAGGCTGGGTCAGATCTGACCTCAGTGACCGTTGTCAGGCTGGGTCAGATCTGACCTCAGTGACCGTTGTCAGGCTGGGTCAGATCTGACCTCAGTGACCGTTGTCAGGCTGGGTCAGATCTGACCTCAGTGACCGTTGTCAGGCTGGGTCAGATCTGACCTCAGTGACCGTTGTCAGGCTGGGTCAGATCTGACCTCAGTGACTGTTGTCAGGCTGGGTCAGATCTGACCTCAGTGACCGTTGTCAGGCTGGGGTCAGATCTGACCTCAGTGACCGTTGTCAGGCTGGGTCAGATCTGACCTCAGTGACCGTTGTCAGGCTGGGTCAGATCTGACCTCAGTGACCGTTGTCAGGCTGGGTCAGATCTGACCTCAGTGACCGTTGTCAGGCTGGGTCAGATCTGACCTCGTGACCGTTGTCAGGCTGGGTCAGATCTGACCTCAGTGACCGATTGTCAGGCTGGGTCAGATCTGACCTCAGTGACCGTTGTCAGGCTGGGTCAGATCTGACCTCAGTGACCGTTTTTCAGGCTGGGTCAGATCTGACCTCAGTGACCGTTGTCAGGCTGGGTCAGATCTGACCTCAGTGACCGTTGTCAGGCTGGGTCAGATCTGACCTCAGTGACCGTTGTCAGGCTGGGTCAGATCTGACCTCAGTGACCGTTGTCAGGCTGGGTCAGATCTGACCTCAGTGACCGTTGTCAGGCTGGGTCAGATCTGACCTCAGTGACCGTTGTCAGGCTGGGTCAGATCTGACCTCAGTGACCGTTGTCAGGCTGGGTCAGCGAAGACGTTGGTAAAACAGATATCAGTTACTAAACACAGGCATTCCCACAATCCACCTGAACATGAGTTGTGGATAGAATGACTGAAAACCTAACTATGTGCATTTGATTGTGTCAGACTCGCTCAGGCAGCGTCGTACAAACCAACCCCGTGGGACAAAACAAAACAGAGTTCCCCCTTCGAATTCCTTTGAGTTAATAACTAAACTTCTGTACACCAGGATGAGTTACTGAAAGGCTGTAAGGATGATCACAGTCAGTGGCGCACACTGCTGTATGTCAGAGACCAACGTCCATCTCTCCAACTGCCCGATCCTGTGTCCAGTTCCACTGATCGCCCAGGGGACAAAGAAGTTCAAACTAAGTTTCTTTAAGTCTTCAGACTATGCATGGCTTGTATTTATGCCATGCGTTTTAAACAACATAACTTTATGCCAGCAATTGGTAAAATCTGTCAAGATGGTGAATGAGTATTCTATTTCAACAGTATAACTTTATGCCGCTTCTTGGTGAAAATTGTTAAGATGATCTATGAATACTATATTATATTAACAGCATACCTTTTTGCCAGTACTTGGTACGGTTACTGAATACTAAGGATAATACTGTTCAGGAGATTTATGAGTACTGTTGATCGCCTTAATGATTTACAGTAGCGTGACCAGTAAGAGCGGCAGGTGTGGTACTCTAGGGGGAAAGGGTCGGAACGTTTTCACCATTAGAATTATACAGTGGTTTGCATATCAACATTTCACCCCCACCCTCTCTCTTACTAAATATGGAAGGAGCAACTTTCCGATAGCAGTCATTGACAGAAATGTTTATTTTCCTCGGGACTGTTATAATTATACCAAGAATGGCTCAGGAGTGATTCCCTTAGTCTCACGCATTTACAGGTGCTGGTATTCCGAGCGACAGGCAGAACTAGAAATAAGTTCAACCATGAATGATATATATCAACAACAAATAACTGGTGGAGGGGGAGGGGGTGGGGTGGTGTTCTGGAACGAGACCGCCTCCTGCCAACACCTGAGGTGTGACAAGACCGCCTCCTGCCAACACCTGAGGTGTGACAAGACCGCCTCCTGCCAACACCTGAGGTGTGACAAGACCGCCTCCTGCCAACACCTGAGGTGTGACAAGACCGCCTCCTGCCAACACCTGAGGTGTGACAAGACCGCCTCCTGCCAACACCTGAGGTGTGACAAGACCGCCTCCTGCCAATACCTGAGGTGTGACAAGACCGCCTCCTGCCAACACCTGAGGTGTGACAAGACCGCCTCCTGCCAACACCTGAGGTGTGACAAGACCGCCTCCTGCCAACACCTGAGGTGTGACAATATAGTTGGAATCAGAAATGACAATCCTTAAGATCCTAGTGTGTGTGTGTGTGTGTGTGTGTGTTTTAGCATTTACGCTCATGAACGAAAATTTCAGCATTTATGCTAATGAACGAAACTACGATGTCCACAACTTGAGACACGTGCAAGCACAGACATCTGGCATGTCCATGTGATTTACTCAAAGCACGGCCAGAGCAGTCATTTATTGCCACGGCGCTCGCCTGTAAAGCCTGAGTGAGCGGGAAGAGAGAGAGAGAGAGAGAGAGAGGAGAGAGAGAGAGACAATGACAATGACAATGACAATGACAAATAATTTAATTGAGCTAGGCCTCGTGCCCGTGTCAATGGGGACATTGGGATGGGGGGGGGGGGGGGGGGACAACAACGTTGTGGAAAAAGCAAAAAGTAACAGGAAATATACAACACTTTGCAAGTATACATGCACTTCTCGGTCAGGTAGATAACTTTCACATTCTCCTCAGTCATGGATGTATACATATGATCAGAATACGCACTAATATACAGCTTAGGGCATATCATTTACAAATCTCACAGAAGATACATTCATTTGTAATTGCCTAAAAAACCTGTAAACCTTTTCATGATCACACCACACGCACACACACACATTCGCACACACTCACACTCACTCACACACACACACACACACACACACACACACACACACACACACCACACACACACACACACACACACACACACACATGACACACACACTCGCCCCACATACACTCACACATACAAGCTCTTTTGCTTTTAGAGGGGAAAATGTACCCGAATTATACATAAAATATATTAACTTTACGTCCCATTCGTTTTTTTACATTGATTTCAAAAGCTTTAGTTATGAAAGCAGCAACATCTTTAGCCATTTTATCATTGGCAAGTAATAATGACATCTTGAAAGCCGACGCTCTTGCATAATATTTAGTGGGTATGAAATGCTCTCGAACATCCTTATATTTAGGGCATACAATAAAAAAGTGATATTCAGATTCCAACTGACTTGGACAAAAAGGACAGCAGAGTGCCTCTCGGGGAAACACTCGAATGCCGCAGTTTGTGAGTATTTAAACAGATACACCTAACTGAATCTTATGAGATTTTTACGATTGTTCAAATTACTTACCGTAACAGATAATTCGGTATTTGTCTGAATTGCTTAAAGGAAGAATAGAAGGAAAAAGCGATCACTAACATCCATTCGGGTGTACCATTCTTGAAGATGACAATCAATCAAACCGATTTCTAAATTCTAAGAGAAAACCTTTGACATTGTAAACGTTCTGGTTTTCCCATACATACCCAAAGCCATAGCGGTTTAACATAGAGCAAACTGATGAAACCCAGTTGTTCTTGCCTCGATGATGCAAATCATATAACGTGTTGTAAGCTTTCTTAGGAAGGCGATTATCCGGCATATTAACGACACGTATCCAATACTTGATACATTTAGTATAATTGTTTATATAGAGTGGATACGACAGTTTCTCCATAGGACTAAGGCGCTGGGTGTTTTTATGGACACATTTAAGAATCTCTTGAGTGCAAACAAATGCACTTTTTCAATAATTGAGTTGTTTGCAATCAAACCCCATACTTCGGCACCATAGCTAAGCACTGGCTGCACTTGACAGTCGAAAAGTTTAAAGAACAATTTCGGGGAAAGACTTTGAAACTTCCACAGTAGTTTTTATATTGATGACTTGACGTTTTGCCTTGGATGCTAAATCCTCAAGGCAGTGGGAAAAAGAAAGACCCGTGGAAAAGATAACACCTAGATATTTATACTGATTAACAATTTCTAGTTGCCTACCGTCGTAGAACCATCTTTCCCTTGAGGCGATATACCCCCCATTTCTAAACACAATAACTTTTGATTTTTCTAAATTTACGATCAAATCGAGTTTTTTCACTGTGCTACACAAAACATTGAGTTGCTGCTGGAGACCAATGACGGTAGATGCTACGAGTGCACATCGTCGGCAAAAAGCATAATTAGTATCTCTATGAAGTCTGGTAATAAGGGAATACCATGTTTACCATATTGAATTATTTCTTCAGCAAGCTCATTGATGAATAGCGAAAATAAAACCGGACTGCATATTTCTCCTTGCTTCAGACCCCGAGGACACATGAAAGTGTCAGAGAGAGAGAGAGAGAGAGAGAGAGAGAGAGAAGGGGGGGGGGGGGGCGGCTTTTCTAAGTAGTGCAGAGGGAGCATGTGATCATCGTCTCAACCACGAGCGATCACCGCTCGATCAGATTATGAGCAAAGGAGAGGAGGGGGGGGGGGGGGAGGGGAGAGGCGAGCTGGCGACTGGGGCTGCAGTGACGTCAAAATTCTCTGCTCCTTTGTCGTGGGGCTGCAGTGACGTCAAAATT
>CM031608.1:14469593-14471646 GCA_018398815.1 Conus ventricosus
CTTTAGTCACCAGCATGACTTGTCAGTCCTTTAGTCACCAGCATGACTTGTCAGTCCTTTAGTCACCAGCATAACTTGTCAGTCCTTTAGTCACCAGCATAACTTGTCAGTCCTTTAGTCACCAGCATGACTTGTCAGTCCTTTAGTCACCAGCATGAGTGTATTATGAACCATTTCCGGTATCTCTGATAATCCTGATAGATATTTTTAGGTACAGTTCTACTGGGAAGTTGCTCTTTCCACTAGAAGTAAGAAAGAAAGTAGAAAAGAACAGTAAATGTGACCTGTCACGATTTAATAGGAACTATCTCCGTGACTTGCCCTAGATGACTCTGTCTTCCACTCCCATTCGTTTCATTAAAATTGGGGGGTGGAGGAAAGGGGGTGGTCCGGCATTGTTATGAAAGTACACAAACTTTCGTTCCCCCAGGCCATTCCCAATCAATCACTGTGGAGCAGAATTAAGGGATCTCTAGGCTTATTCAGTTGCAGTCCAGAAAGAAAACTTGATATGGTTGTTTGCTGTGAATGTGTATGTCACATATTATCATTGATGTGAACATGGTGATGGCATAATTGATTTTTGGTTGATGCAGGTTAATGATGCCACACCCTGAGTTTGTCATTAGTGTGCTCAGTGGAAAATTCAGTTAGGCTTGTAATTTTCCAAAGCACGGCTGAGTCAGTGAAACTTGGAATGGAAATCAAGGAGTGGGAGAATCTGTAGGCCCATCCAGTTAAGATTCGGTAACACTTGTGACTGCAGAATATGAAAAAGAACAGGAAAAATCTGTGGAAGAGAGACAAACTAAAAAGCTTGAATCAGAAGCTGCAGGCCTTCACAAAGTCAGAGAACATGAAGCTGCAGAGCGAAAAACAAAAAATTAAAACAAACATAAAGCAGCCGAACATTAAAAAGACAGCGAGGATAAACTCGCTCTCAAAAAAAAAAAAAAGCAACAAAAGTCCACTGAAATAGATGGTACTTCGGATGCTGCTAGTGAAATGTCAATGGCTCCCATTCAAAATCTGCCCATGACTTTTTCTTCGGATTCGTTTTATGAAGCCAACTGAAAAAACATTGACACATATCTTGTCTGCTTCGAGATGCTGGCAATAGAATTTGACGTGGGTCCATAAAAGTGAAATATCGGACTCGTACAGTGTCTCAGTGATGCGGCAAAGTTGCCACCGAGTAAGTTCATGGATTATGAAGCTGAGAGAAATGCACTCCGGACAATGTATGAGCTGACGGCTAATGCCTGTCGGTGAAAATTATGAACCCCATCTTCCACCTTTGGATATGTTATCCTAACCCGCACTCAGCGGTCTTCACTCAGACCATTGTCATTACCACGGCTAAGAGAAACAGACGGCCAGTTTACTGCTAGGTTAGGCGCCTTCTGTCATGAGTAATTAACCTTGTCTCACTTGGACCAGACAGTTGATGGACTGGTTACAGTCATCCTCCGTGAACAGCTGCATGATCCAATGTCTACTGAGCCACAGACTTCGACGATGGAACAAGGTGCCGCCAGACCAGCTGATCTGATGAAGCCAGCTGACCAGTTCACTACTGCCCATGATGTTGCAATCTCTCACAAATTCATTGAACTTGTGTCAACGTATATTGATTGGTCCTGCATAATCTGATGCTTCTCCCTGTGTCAGTTCTGCCCATCCAACTGGATGAATCACGGGCAATCATGAGTGCATAAGCTCAGGTAATATGACAAAATAGACTGTTCATTAGTATCTTTGACAATTTCCAAAAATGACAAAATGATTTTTTTAAGTACTTGTGCTGGAATGTATCTGCCTTACTCCTTCTTTTAATGTGTCCTCATTTATACATTTCTGATGTAACTTTAACACCTCCCTGCTCATAATCTATACATTTCTAATGTAACTTGAACACCTCCCTGTTCATAATCTATACATTTCTAATGTAACTTGAACACCTCCCTGCTCATAATCTATACATTTCTAATGTAACTTGAACACCTCCCTGCTCATAATCTATACATTTCTAATGTAACTTGAACACCTCCCT
>CM031608.1:14476746-14479246 GCA_018398815.1 Conus ventricosus
GTACTGTTATCAGCATACCCAGCATTAGGCAGGAGTCGACCAGGGCTGTACTGTTATCAGCATACCCAGCATTAGGCAGGAACCGACCAGGACTGTACTGTTATCAGCATACCCAGCATTAGGCAGGAGTCGACCAGGGCTGTACTGTTATCAGCATACCCAGCATTAGGCAGGAACCGACCAGGACTGTACTGTTATCAGCATACCCAGCATTAGGCAGGAACCGACCAGGACTGTACTGTTATCAGCATACCAGCATTAGGCAGGAACCGACCAGGACTGTACTGTTATCAGCATACCCAGCATTAGGCAGGAACCGACCAGGACTGTACTGTTATCAGCATACCCAGCATTAGGCAGGAACCGACCAGGACTGTACTGTTATCAGCATACCCAGCATTAGGCAGGAACCGACCAGGACTGTACTGTTATCAGCATACCCAGCATTAGGCAGGAGTCGACCAGGACTGTACTGTTATCAGCATACCCAGCATTAGGCAGGAACCGACCAGGACTGTACTGTTATCAGCATACCCAGCATTAGGCAGGGGTCGACCAGGACTGTACTGTTATCAGCATACCCAGCATTAGGCAGGGGTCGACCAGGGCTGTACTGTTATCAGCATACCCAGCATTAGGCAGGGTCGACCAGGACTGTACTGTTATCAGCATACCCAGCATTAGGCAGGGGTCGACCAGGACTGTACTGTTATCAGCATACCCAGCATTAGGCAGCAGTCGACAGGACTGTACTGTTATCAGCATACCCAGCATTAGGCAGGGGTCGACCAGGACTGTACTGTTATCAGCATACCCAGCATTAGGCAGGGGTCGACCAGGACTGTACTCGGCCACTGTGTTCTGCAGCAGCAACTGGAACCTCCTGGAAGTGGCTATGCACCCTGGGTGTGTGTGTGGGTTGTGGGTGTGTGTGTACGCATGTGTGTGTGTGTGTGTGTTTTTTAGTGTTTGGGCATTGGTGCCGTGAGTTTGTGTTTTTATGTATTGTTTTTATAATCTATGTAATGTTTTATGTCTTTTGGATTTAATGTTTATTTCATGTGTGTATGTGTGCGCGTGCGCGCGCGCGTTTGTGTGTGTGTGTGTGTGTGTGGTGTGTGTGTGTGTGTGTGTGTGTGTGTGTGTGTGTGTGTGGTGTGTGTGTGTGTGTGTGTGTGGTGAGAGAGAGAGAGTATGTGGGTGTGTGCGTGTAAGTGTGCAGGTGTATGTGTGGGGGGTGGGAGGGTGTGTGTGAGTGTTGATGTATATACAAATAGATGTACTAACGCAGGCTTTTAAGTAACAATTTATAATGTCTCTTTGTAAGGTCTTTGTAATGATGTAGAGCAGAAAAAAAATTTCCGATGGACAATAAAGTTGATTGAACTGAATTGAATTGAATTGAATCAGAGAGTGAATGGGCTGCTTCGGAATAAAATCGCCGAGAGAATACCGAAAAAATGAGACTGTGAATAATCTTAACATCGATAGTAACAATTAAAGAAATGAATTCAGATATCAGTGATGATGAGGTATATATTTATATTGTGCTTTAAGTCAGAACTTGCGTGCCTTCGTGGGGGTGCAGGAGCCTCTTTCAGAACACATTGTATCCACGCCTTCTATACTCTGTGCTGGTGATGTCCTCTTTCTTGTCGTCCTCTGTGACTCGACCCTTTGCTCTCTGTCTGTTGCTCTACCTTTTATTCCGCGGCCGTGGTTCATTCAGCTGTTTCTGTTCTAGACAGTCTTCTTTCACTCTTTATTCTCAGGGCACAATGTATAGCATGCCAACTTTGTTGTTCTTGTTGTAATCTGACGATTTAGGTGTAAAATCTATAGACACTGTTGACAGTGGATACAACTGTACATTTGGCTGCGTCTGTTTGCCCAGATCGCCAAGCAGATTCTGCGGAGGAAGTGGGGCTGGATTGGACACACTCTCAGGAAGCCAGCATCCAGCACCACACGCCAAGCCCTGACATGGAACCCGCAGGGGAAAAGGAAGAGAGGCCGACCTCGCAGCAGCTGGAGGCGAGACACTGAGGCAGAGATAAAGAGGCAGGGGACCAACTGGACAGGCATTCAGCGAGCAGTCCAGAACCGAGTGCGATGGCGGAGTGTTGTCGATGGCCTATGCTCACCCTTGAGCTATGGGCCTAAGTAAGCAAGTAAGTTTGCCCGGATGGCAATTATTTTTCAGGTTTTTTTAAAATTATTGAATTTAAATACTTTGACACTTTAATGCCTTTCCGCCTTTATTTGGAGGTTAGGGGGGGGGAGAGGGAAAGCGATCGAAGGAGCGGGGAGAGGGGGGGGGGTTAATTAAACAAGAGCCGAAGGGTCAAGTAGAATTGCTGGCGCCCCTCAACACGCCTTGGCCTCATCCACCTCATTTCAGCTCGTCCATAGCTCAGCCCCCACCCCACCCCCTCCCCATTGACTGATGTGAAAAGGCACATAAGTGTTGTCTTTGTTCATCAACAGACCTTTTTTCTTC
>CM031608.1:14484246-14485953 GCA_018398815.1 Conus ventricosus
CACATGGAAGTTGATGAAAGAACCGCGCATGCGCAGATTACCGGAACAATAGAAAAAAAATGTTTTCTGCGCATGACCGATCATCTTAGTTCGTTTCCGTTTCAGTGCTAAGAGTCCTTTGAAATTTGTTCACCTCGCAATTTGCCACAGTGATTTAAGATTTGCCCGTACAAGTCAGTTTTACCCGTATTGAAACGTGTGCACGGCCGTACAGACCCGAAATGGTAGGTTTCCCGTACAGGAATACGGGAAAACCGTATAGGTTGACATTGATAACCTCGAAAAGATTCAGAAGAGAGCAGCACGGTTCGTAACAGGGAACCACATCAGAGAAAAGGGGAATACTAGGAAGAACATGAGGAGATTAGAATGGAAACCCTTAAAAGAGAGAAGAGCTTTTATCAAACTTAACATCTTCTTCAAAGGCAGAGCTAAAGTAATTGATATTCCAATGGAACAACTAGTATTGAATAAAAGTAGCACCAGGAGTGGCGGTCAATGTTATACCATACCTGCATCAAATATTGACAGCCACTTACATTCTTTTTATCCCAGTTCTGTACGGCTGTGGAACTCACTGCCGGTGCCATCAAGATTGCCACAAATGCAATCTCATTTAAAAAACAAATTGATTCGACAGTTTTGAGATCTGCATATTGACGATTTTCTATTTTTTTACTTCCCCAGATATTTTACTATTACCTGGGCCTGAATTTGGCCATTGCTTTTAACTTCTTGAATATCGAGTGCGACCCCTTGTTGCCAAATTTGCTCCAGGGGCCAACAGTCTGAGTCGCACTGTTTTATGTTATTTTATTTTACTTTTTAACATGCGCGCTGGTGACCTACTCGTTTTTGAGTGAACCAGTATTTTAGGAAGAAGAAGACCTATATGCATAGTCTGCTCCTCGGGTCAGCGTGATTCCCTTCTCGCAAATAATTATACTTAAGATGTGTTGTCGTGGTTGCTGTTTGTGTGTGAGTAAAATGTAAGAAGTGGGGAGGGAGGGGCGTTGTACACCTCGTGGAGGGGAGTAGGTGTTAGGGGAGTAAGGAGAGGGGTTGAGTATAGTTAAAAATGAGTTTGCTGCATCACGTTATTGTTCAGGTACTCGATCATCACATTGCACAGTTCTTTACCCGTTCATACCTTCCACCGCCATCTATTTTCTTTCTGTCTCACTCGTGACTTTGTGATTCGGCCTGCTACGTCCACTTTTCGTGCAGTTTACTATATTATACACGTCAGGAGGAGTGTTTACGTCATGTTCACTTCGAAATAATTTTTTTTTTAAATGGCCGTCATGGGAACTGTTGTAACTATTTTTCAAAGCATTCGGTACCGTCGGAAAGGATGCTTGTGATTCTCTCTCTCTGTCTCTCTCTCTCTCTGTCTCTCTGTCTCTCTCTCTCTCTCTGTCTCTCTCTCCACACACACACACACACACACACACACGAAGCATTATATAATATATACGCAATACATCAGGAAGAACACAGACACCACCCCCGTGACCCGTCACTTCAACCAACCGCATCCGACAACACAGTCAATGTGATATGGTCGTGGTACAGTTTTTCATCTCCACCAGAAAGGGACACATAATTATGAGGAGACAGCGAGAGATCTGGGTGACAAGACCTAAAGGCATTTACCCTCTTGGACTTAAAGACTCAGTGACCCAGGCTGCCTTTGAGCTTAGAAGA
>CM031608.1:14491953-14505033 GCA_018398815.1 Conus ventricosus
CATCTGACCAGCTGTTGCCAGGTTGATCATTGTTCCGTTTGACATGCCATTGGATGACGTGTCAACGAAAGCTGCCGCAGTCTCGGGTTCGATTCTCTCTTCTGACCCCCCTTCCTGAGCGCTCATTGTGCCTCCCCCCATTCAGGTGCAGTGGTGCGAATCTGATCTTTCCTGCCGACAGGTGAGGGTGTAATTGTCTGGCATTGACATTGTCTGCCGACAGGTGAGGGTGTAATTGTCTGGCACTGTCATAGGTGTCGACCCAATTTTCCTCATTTTACAACTTCCCATATCGAAAAGTACTTTTTCCCTTATTCCGAGCCCCAAAACTTGATACATTACGAAAAACGCAAAATAAACAAAAATTGCTGTGAACACAATGTAATACTCAGTATCAGGCAGAACTTCTTCACACACACACACACACACACACACACTCCTTGGGGTGTCGCCCACTACCAACTCGTGCCTTTTTAGCTGCAGGGAGGTTCGTAGCCATTCTCGATTCAAACATGCACACATGGAAGTTGATGAAAGAACCGCGCATGCGCAGATTACCGGAACAATAGAAAAAAAAATGTTTTCTGCGCATGACCGATCATCTTAGTTCGTTTCCGTTTCAGTGCTAAGAGTCCATTTGAAATTTGTTCACCTCGCAATTTGCCACAGTGATTTAAGATTTGCCCGTACAAGTCAGTTTTACCCGTATTGAAACGTGTGCACGGCCGTACAGACCCGAAATGGTAGGTTTCCCGTACAGGAATACGGGAAAACCGTATAGGTTGACATTGATAACCTCGAAAAGATTCAGAAGAGAGCAGCACGGTTCGTAACAGGGAACCACATCAGAGAAAAGGGGAATACTAGGAAGAACATGAGGAGATTAGAATGGAAACCCTTAAAAGAGAGAAGAGCTTTTATCAAACTTAACATCTTCTTCAAAGGCAGAGCTAAAGTAATTGATATTCCAATGGAACACTAGTATTGAATAAAAGTAGCACCAGGAGTGGCGGTCAATGTTATACCATACCTGCATCAAATATTGACAGCCACTTACATTCTTTTATCCCAGTTCTGTACGGCTGTGGAACTCACTCCCGGGTGCCATCAAGATTGCCACAAATGCAATCTCATTTAAAAAACAAATTGATTCGACAGTTTTGAGATCTGCATATTGACGATTTTCTATTTTTTACTTCCCCAGATATTTTACTATTACCTGGGCCTGAATTTGGCCATTGCTTTTAACTTCTTGAATATCGAGTGCGCCCCCTTGTTGCCAAATTTGCCCCAGGGGCCAACAGTCTGAGTCGCACTGTTTTATGTTATTTTATTTTACTTTTTAAACATGCGCGCTGGTGACCTACTCGTTTTTGAGTGAACCAGTATTTTAGGAAGAAGAAGACCTATATGCATAGTCTGCTCCTCGGGTCAGCGTGATTCCCTTCTCGCAAATAATTATACTTAAGATGTGTTGTCGTGGTTGCTGTTTGTGTGTGAGTAAAATGTAAGAAGTGGGGAGGGAGGGGCGTTGTACACCTCGTGGAGGGGAGTAGGTGTTAGGGGGAGTAAGGAGGGGGGTTGAGTATAGTTAAAAATGAGTTTGCTGCATCACGTTATTGTTCAGGTACTCGATCATCACATTGCACAGTTCTTTACCCGTTCATACCTTCCACCGCCATCTATTTCTTTCTGTCTCACTCGTGACTTTGTGATTCGGCCTGCTACGTCCACTTTTCGTGCAGTTTACTATATTATACACGTCAGGAGGGAGTGTTTACGTCATGTTCACTTCGAAATAAATTTTTTTTAAATGGCCGTCATGGGAACTGTTGTAACTTTTTTTCAAAGCATTCGGTACCGTCGGAAAGGATGCTTGTAGATTCTCTCTCTCTGTCTCTCTCTCTCTCTGTCTCTCTGTCCTCTCTCTCTCTCTCTGTCTCTCTCTCCCACACACACACACACACACACCACACACACGAAGCATTATATAATATATACGCAATACATCAGGAAGAACACAGACACCACCCACGTGACCCGTCACTTCAACCAACCGCATCCGACAACACAGTCAATGTGATATGGTCGTGGTACAGTTTTTCATCTCCACCAGAAAGGGACACATAATTATGAGGAGACAGCGAGAGATCTGGGTGACAAGACCTAAAGGCATTCTACCCTCTTGGACTTAAAGACTCAGTGACCCATGGGCTGCCCTTTGTATGGGTCAGTAGTTCCTCCGAGCATTGATTTGGACAGAGAGAGAGAGAGAGAGAGAGAGAGAGAGAGAGAGAGAGTTGGATGGACTGACCCACAGACAGACAGATAGAGATCAAATTATTCCTTCTTATCATTGTTTAGCTAGAGAGAGAGAGGAGAGAGAGAGAGAGAGAGATTGAATCCAGCCACATGGACGTGAAAGAGAGAGAAGTTTGCTGGTGACGTATTCTATACGACATTCGTGTAAGTGGCATCATGTTTGTGACGTTTTCCGACCAGCTTCCGTGTCTGTTACAATGGGCAGTGTCTTGTGGCCCTGAAGAAGGCCAGCAGGCCGAAAGTCTGGCACAGGTATACCAGACAAATAACAATGGTTAACAGATGGCGCAGGTATACAGACAAAATAACAATGGTTAACAGATGGCGCAGGTATACAGACAAAATAACATGGTTAACAGATGGCGCAGGTATACAGACAAAATAACAATGGTTAACAGATGGCGCAGGTATACAGACAAAATAACAATGGTTAACAGATGGCGCAGGTATACAGACAAAAATAACAATGGTTAACAGATGGTGCAGTATACAGACAAAATAACAATGGTTAACAGAGTGTGTGGGTTGTTCTTTCAAATCATTTCTAGGCTATATAATATCACGAGAGTATAATGTGTTTTCTTCATACCTGTGACGGGTCTCCGACGCTCCCCTCGTTAATAAAATATGATTTTCATATTCAGGGATGCAGGGGGTTATAGACAGAAGTATTTACACTTTCACAACCAAAATGCGCTCTCGCATAGGCACACGCACTCTGTCACTCACATCGGACCCGCACAAAGGTGACGGGAAACCAATAACATTTCATAGAAATAATCAACTTTTATTCAACTTGACTCCGAGCCCCCACCCGTCACTACACAACACAACTATCTGTATCATACAACCATGTAAACAGCATACAGACAATTCATAAATCGCATCCCCTGTTCTTCAGTTATTCTTAATTAGCCAGAAAGACAATATTCCACTATTCAGTTTGCACACTTATAACCTAAAGAGCAAATAAAGCGTCCATAACTTGCCAGCATTCCTTGGTTGACCGTCAGTTTCTCTCATCCCACTGTGCGACCACGAGCTGAAGCTGCCACACTGTTGTGTCCTCCCGTTTGGGCCCAAAATTCCAGTTGGGGGACACTGGCAACGTAGCTTGAGTCGCACCCTCACACCGAGTCTCCCGGACTCCACCACACTTCGCCCTCTCCACGGAAAGGGCTCCTGTCGGCCTCTCCCACAGGTCTTCTCTGGCTGCAAACACCCCACCGTTGTCTGGCAGCTCCCTGTCTAGGCTCCAACAGGTTAACACGTCTTGCTGTCGACCGTCCCCACACGGGAGACAATTCTTCTCGTCGTCGGCTCCGAGGCTACAGCAACCTCCACTGTCTAATGTCCCACCCAGGAGACAACAAGGCGACAGCTAACCTCTGCTTCACGCTGTATTTCTTGAGCCCTCAGCAAGATGGGCGAGTTCACTTTCCCTTAAGTGAGTCACACACTCCTGGTTTTCCAAGCACCTTATATTCATTCTCAAACAAGAGGAACCCGATGTTTAACTGGCCCAACCAATGGAATCAGGGGTACACACACATCACACGATTTGTACCAATAAATTTCCCCAAGTTATTTTTATTCCACCAATGGAATCGCTAGTCACCTACACATACACACACACAACAGCTGCTAGCGCTAACCAAGACTTGGGTACCAAGTGGTTAATGCATAACCTCCTATTCAAACTCATGTTCGATTCCCCCAAGCTACCCATTGAACTAACAGCCTGGACCTCCCTACCAGCCATGACTGATGCTTCAAGTATTACTACCTCTATAGAAAACCCAAGGCGCAAACCACTCGATAGGCCGCACCCTTTCCCATTCATTCCTCAGAACAAGGACGACTGAATGGTCGCTGTACTCTCCCGGCAGGCTGACGGTCCCCTACCCGTGACGGTCACCTGACACGATCGCCTTCCTTTCAGGCCCACGGGAGGGCCCAGTGAATAGCCAGTGCTCAAAGTGGACACTCTTCTCTACCAGGACTGGCAGGTCGCCAACTCCTTGTCACTATCCCTCGGACATGCGAAACACTTCCCAGCACTCTCCCTCCTTCAGTATACGACTCGGGGTATCCCCCCCGGGGTGATGCCTGAATTCGCACACTTGAAGACCCAAGGAACGTGCTCTCAACAACAGCAACTACCCTTAATTTGCCTAAATGCCGAGAACATTCGGCCGACTCATTACACCCCCGTACCTAAGAATGTTGTTCCAATCAACATTTTCTGCAGGACGAATGTTCTCCAATTGGATAAAACAAACTCAGTTGCATGGGTCGATATAACAGTACTACCTCTATGCTTTAAAAACATCACTTCCATCAACATCTCTAACATGAATAATGTACCCAATTAAAACCAATAAATCAGTCAGATAGTCCATTGAATCACTCAGTCATAAACTGGCTCACATATAATCAAGAACTCTCTCTATAACGTTAGCTATCAGCATGTCCATACATGCTGATTAATCATTCCATTCACTTCTAATACAGCACAACCATGATTAACACAAGATTCAAATTCCGGTGTGTGGCCCAGCCTACATAACATCAAAATCAAATTCAGGCGTGTGGCCACAATCTGCTCACACGGTCTCACACACAATATGCAAATCAAACATTCATCCTGATGTCACAACTTAAGTACATTTTTAAATGAGCTGTGACAAAACAACATGAGCAAACAGATATCAATCAGAAAAATCATAAATCATAACACGTGAGCATGTACTGATCCCCGCTCCATAATGGGCAATGAACAAAGCAACATAAATCAAAACTGAAAAATAACACATGAACATAGGCTCAACCCCGCCCTATACTGGGCAATGAACAAAGCAATGCATACATGTAAACATATATCAGAAAATGAAAAATAACACATGAACATAGGCTCGACCCCGCCCTATACTGGGCAAATAAAATCAAAATAAACCATCATTTTGGCAATCACCAGTTTCATGTACCCAAAGGTCAGATACCTTACCACAGGGCTGATCTGACACCACAGCTAGGTTGGCTGCTACTCTGACTCGACCACCTCCCCCATGCTTCTACTCATGAAGTCTGCTGCTACGTTCTGGCTACCCGGGATGTAGCGAACTCTCATAGAATACTCCTGGAGTAGCAGTGACCACCGCATGAGACGACTGCTGGTCAGTTTGGCTTGGGCCAAATACGACAGAGGTTCGTGATCGGTCTCGAGGACAAAAGTCCTCCCATACAAGTACTTCTGAAACCGCGACACCCCAAACACTATGGCGAGGCACTCCTTTTCGGACACAGCGTAGTTACGTTCCGCTCTGTTCAGTTTCCGACTCGCGTATGCTACGGGATGTAACACTCCATCATGGGCTTGGAGTATGACGGCCCCAAGGCCCTGATCACTAGCATCTGTCCTGAGCACAAAGTCCTTGTTTAAGTCTGGCAGCCTAAGTACAGAGCCGGAAGTTAGATGGTCCTTCGGGGACTTGAATGCCCCCTCACATTCCTCTGTCCACACCACCTTGTTGGGTGCACTCTTCTTCAGCAGGTCCGTGAGAGGTCCTGCTATGGTGCTGAAATGGGGCACGAACTGGCGGTAATAACCAGCCAGTCCCAGAAAAGCCCTTACCCCCTTCTTTGTTGTTGGTCCTCCGCTTCCTTAAGCTGACTCACCTTGGCATCCTCTAGTGACAGCTGGCCACAGCTGAGACGATGTCCAAGGTAGTCAAGTGTCCGGAACCCTATATGACACTTGGAGGGGCGAGCGGTCAGTCCTGCTTCAGTCAGTCTTTCCAGGACAGCTCTCCAGACTGCCATATGCTCCTCCCATGTTTCTGTCGCGATGAGGAGATCATCCATGAAATTGTCCACTGGTTTTCCCCTCAGTGGCTCCAATATCTCCTCATCATCGCCGTAAAAACACTAGGAGCATTCTTCACTCCGAACGGCATGACCCGCCGGGTGTATGTCCCGTCCTGGGTGATGAACGCCAGCTTCGGCCGGTCTGCTGGCTTAACAGGGATCTGCCAATAGCCCTTGGTGAGGTCCACCTTAGAAAAATACTTGGCATTGGCGATTTTGGCGAAGATGGCCTCCGGATCTGGCATAGCTTCTGCTTGGAAAGCAGTGACGCAATTCAGCCTGCGATAGTCTACGCAGAACCGGTTTGATCCATCCTTCTTCTGTACCAGTACGACCGGTGAAGCGTATGGTGACTGCGTTGGTTCGATCACCCCTAATGCCAGCATTTCTCTAATCTCTTCCCTAACGGCTTCCTGCTGCATGGGGAAAAGGATAGGGTTTAGATCGCACTGGTTGCTCATCAAGCAGTGTGACTGGAACTCTGCGAGGTGAGTGAGTCCCGTCGTTCAGTCAATGTGTCCGGGAATTCGGCAAGCAGATCGCGAACTTCTTGCTGCTGCTCCCCTTGGAGCAGCGGATCTAACATGCAGTCCTCACACGTTTCTGCTGCCGTCAGAGGGGACTGGGAATTGTCCCGGACTGTTCACAGTCCTGTTCACTTTCCTCCCTCACAAGGGTGGCTACCACGGAATTAGCGGCTTCCGCACGTCTCACATACCTCTTAAGCAGGTTCACATGGTAAGTTTTAACGCAGTTGGGACGCAACTGAATAGAGTAATTCATCCCCCCTTTGCTTCCACTACCATGAATGGCCCCTTCCAGGACAACTGCAATTTGTTATGCTGCTCTGGCAGCAAGAGCAGTACTTCATCTCCTGGCTCAATGATTCTTTCCCTAGCACGGCGATCATAGAAGTCTGCTTGCTTCCCTTGCGCCTGTGCCAGGTTTTGTTGCGCTAGTTTGCTAGCTGTCTCCAGTCTTTCCCTCATTTCTGTTACATACTGGTACGTGGTCTGGACTTGGTCTTCCACCTTATCATCCGTCCAGATCTGCCTGAGTATTGCCATGGGTCCCCGTACGGTCCGCCCTACAATAGCTCGAATGGAGAAAACCCTAAGCTGGCCTGGGCACCTCCCTGTATGCAAACAAAATGGCTGGGATATAACTGTCCCAGTCTCTGGGTGGTTTTCACAACACTTCTTCAGCATTGTCTTTAGAGTGGCGTGGAACCTCTCTACCAAGCCATTGGGTTTTAGGATGGTAGGGAGTGGTCGTCAGATGGTCGACCGAGAGGAGTCGGTTGACTTCAGCCATGACTCCACTAATAAACTGACGGCCTTGGTCCGTCAAGATTTTCTGGCACGCCCACCCTGGTCCAGACCGTCAGGAAAGCTTCTGCTACTGTCCTTGTCTGGACATTCTTCACCGGCACCGCATCCCCATAGCGTGTTGCATAATCAATCGCTGTGATGATGTAGCGATTTCCTTGATTGGATGCTGGCACAATTGGCCCTACAATATCTACCCCTACCGGCGGAATGGCTGGTCAATGAGCGGCATAGGTCTCAAGCGAGCGGGTCTCGTATTCTTGGGACCCAAGCGTTGGCACCTGTCACATGACCTTACATACCTCTTGACATCTCCATTGATCCCTGGCCAATGGAATTCTTTGACGATCTTATCTAGGGTCTTTGCTGTCCCTAGATGGGCTCCTGTTAGGCTCTCATGTCCCATCTGGAGCACTGCCTCCCGTTTCTCCTTTGGCACTACTACCTGGGAGATAACTTCACCACCCCTCCTAAATTCACGCACAATTATGCCCTTGTGCTCCGTGAAGGCGCTCTTCCCGTTTGGCCTCTCGCAGGATGTTCATCATTCACTCTCTTTCTGATGGCAGTCAGGGTATCGTCAGCCTGCTGCAGTTTGCGGATCTCCTCCGGATGAGAGTTGGTGGGGATAACCACAGCGTCTAGCGGTTCCCGCTTTTTGGTGGTTGCCCTTGTTTCCACGACATTTACCTCTCCTACTTGGTCAACCGCTGGCAGGGCTTTGGCAGAAAATACCTGCCCCAGTAAAGTTGGGTAGGGGAAGGTCCCTTTGAACTCCTGCGATAATGGTGTCCCTTACAAAATCGGACTCCACCCTAATATAGGCCAAAGGGAGCTGACTGATTCTTCCATCTGCGTATCGCACACAGATGGTCTCCCTGTGTAGTCTTCATCGTTTACGAGACTGGGGTCTACCATTGCCGCTAGTGTTAGCCCGGTGTCCAGTAAAAAATGTGACTGCCGTCCCATTCACCACTGCCCTGGTGGTTGGTAGCGGCGCTTTATCTTCCTGCTGAATTGTATTCACAGCAACAACTGAGTGTACCTGTCCTCGCCTACAGTCCTTAGCGATGTGACCCTCTCGCCCGCACTTAAAACAAAAGCGATCCTTCTTGGCATCGTCTTGGTTCCCATGGTTCCCTAGGGGCCTAGGGGCCTGCTCCGATCGCAGTTTCCACTCTTTGTTGTAGGGAGTCGGCATTTACTCCCTGACCGTGTGGTTTGGGGGTATGGGACGACTGGTTTGATCCCTTCACCACATTACGCTGATCATGGGCAGATTCATACCTGTCTGCAACTTTCACTAACTCCTCTAAACTTCCTAATTCTCTTTCCGCCAAGAATACTGTGAGATCCTTCCGACAAGTGGAGAGAATTTGCTCCTTAACGATCCTCCCTCAAAGATTCAAAAGTTTGTTCGATGTTCCCTAACCTTATCCATTTGTCCAAAGAGAGCCCTAAGCCGATAAAGGAACTGTACGTGCGTCTCACCTGATTTACGAACGGTTTCTCTGAACAATTTCCTATATCTATTTGGCGGTTACCTGATATCTCTGAAACAAAGCATCGCGCACGACTCATAATCTGTCTGTTTTTCCGGTGGCAAGCAGAAAAAAGCATCCCTAGCTTTGGGTGTCAGCAGCGCAGACAAATTTGTGGCCCACCGTTCTTCGGGTAAGCCCTGATCTTTGGCAATCCTTTCAAATTGCGAAAAGAAATCCTCTAAATGGTCCGGATTATCATCGAACCTTGGCATATTGATCAAGGGACTGACATGTGGTGCAAAGTTCACTTGAGGTTTTGCGTCCACGTCCCCTTCTTTCTCCAATTTTAATTTTTCTAACTCAAACTGCCTTATCTCCCTTCTTTCTCTCTCTTCTCTTTCCCTCTCCTCTCTTTCCCGTTCTCTTTCTCTCTCCTCCTTTTCCCGTTCTCTTTCTCTCTCCTCTTTTTCCCGTTCTCTTTCTCTCTCCTCCTTTTTTCCGTTCTTTCTCTCTCCTCTTTTTCCCGTTCTCTTCTCTCTCCTCCCTTTTCCCGTTCTCTTTCTCTCTCCTCTTTTTCCCGTTCTCTTTCTCTCTCCTCTTTTTCCCGTTCTCTTTTTTTCTCCTCTTTTTCACCTTTTCTCTTTTCTCTTTGTTTCTTCCCGTTCCCTTTGTATTTTCTGGGCCTCGATTACACGGGCCAGTTCTCATCTACATATGCCTTCAGTTCCGGGCCCTTTAGTCCTAAAGCTTTTCATTCTTCTATGAGGTCCATCTTTTTCAGCGGACCCATTGTCTCAGCACCCTCTTCAGTCGACATTCTGAAGCTATCTAACCCTCGATCAGCTAGTTAATACCACCACAGTAACAAGCAAGATATCCACACGACACTTGTAAATAAGCGATCAAATAGTTGTGCTACACACAATCAACCTCAACGGCAACCAAATTAAGCCAGTTCAAACAACAGGCACAGTCATGGAAAAAAAATCAAAACAATCAATACATGACTAACGTTCTTTCCCCCAAAAAGAAACAACAATCTAGGTTTCCACAATTATGACAGATTTCAAATCCCTCTGCAGTTGAACAAAACCTAGAATCAAAATCACTTATGGCTCATTCATGTTCATCCCGGACGAGCCCCCAATTTGTGACGGGTCTCCGACGCCCCCCCCTCGTTAATAAAATATGATTTTCATATTCAGGGATGCAGGGGGTTATAGACAGAAGTATTTACACTTTCACAACCAAAATGCGCTCTCGCATAGGCACACGCACTCTGTCACTCACATCGGACCCGCACAAAGGTGACGGGAAACCAATAACATTTCATAGAAATAATCAACTTTTATTCAACTTGACTCCGAGCCCCCACCCGTCACTACACAACACAACTATCTGTATCATACAACCATGTAAACAGCATACAGACAATTTCATAAATCGCATCCCTGTTCTTCAGTTATTCTTAATTAGCCAGGAAAGACAATATTCCACTATTCAGTTTGCACACTTATAACCTAAAGAGCAAATAAAGCGTCCATAACTTGCCAGCATTCCTTGGTTGACCGTCAGTTTCTCTCATCCCACTGTGCGACCACGAGCTGAAGCTTTCCACACTGTTGTGTCCTCCCCATTGGCCAAATCCCAGTTGGGGACACTGGCAACGTAGCTTGAGTCGCACCCCCCACACCGAGTCTCCCGGACTCCACCACACTTCGCCCCCTCCACGGAAAGGGCTCCTGTCGGCCTCTCCCACAGGTCTTCTCTGGCTGCAAACACCCCACCGTTGTCTGGCAGCTCCCTGTCTAGGCTCCAACAGGTTAACACGTCTTGCTGTCGACCGTCCCCACACGGGAGACAATTCTTTCTCGTCGTCGCTCCGAGCTACAGCAACCTCCACTGTCTAATGTCCCCACCCAGGAGACAACAAGGGACAGCTAACCTCTGCTTCACGCTGTATTTTCTTGAGCCCTCAGCAAGACGGGCGAGTTCACTTTCCCTTAAGTGAGTCACACACTCCCTGGTTTTCCAAGCACCTTATATTCATTCTCAAACAAGAGAGAACCCGAGTTTAACTGGCCCAACCAATGGAATCAGGTACACACACATCACACGATTTGTACCAATAAATTCCAAGTTATTTTTATTCCACCAATGGAATCGCTAGTCACCTACACATACACACACACAACAGCTGCTAGCGCTAACCAAGACTTGGGTACCAAGTGGTTAATGCATAACCTCCTATTCAAACTCATGTTCGATTCCCCCAAGCTAACCCATTGAACTAACAGCCTGGACCTCCCTACCAGCCATGACTGATGCTTCAAGTATTTACTACCTCTATAGACAACAAGGCGCAAACCACTCGATAGGCCGCCAGCCTTCCATTCATTCCTCAGAACAAGGACGACTGAATGGTCGCTGTACTCTGCCGGCAGGCTGACGGTCACCTACCCGTGACGGTCACCTGACACGATCGCCTTCCTTTCAGGCCCACGGGAGGGCCCAGTGAATAGCCAGTGCCTCAAAGTGGACACTCTTCTCACCAGGACTGGCAGGTCGCCAACTCCTTGTCACTATCCCTCGGACATGCGAAACACTTCCCAGCACTCTCCTCCTTCAGTATACGACTGGGGGTATCCCCCCCTGGTGATGCCTGAATTCGCACACTTGAAGACCCAAGGAACGTGCTCTCAACAACAGCAACTACCCTTAATTTGCCTAAATGCCCGAGAACATTCGCCGACTCATTACAATACCATTATTTGTCCAGGTATACAACGCATTACTGTCGGAGGAATAAAAGATGTTGTCTATTGCTGAGTTCATTCCAAAAACATAACGGCTTCCAGACAAGGATGTTCAATGACTTGTGTGCAAACGGAACACCACGTTGTTTAGATGTTCCCCCATATTGACCCTTGCTCCGTAGAAAAGGACTCTTAAGTCATTCTGGTTTGAACTATGAAAACACTTTGTCGTTACAATTAGTGGTTGTATGCACATACATCTATGCTTGCTTGCATGTCTGTGAATGTGTTGATAGCAGCCGTCCATTTTTGTCATATTTCCCTTCTTTTCTACTTTTTAGGTGAACATAAACCAAAACACAAAAACAAAACAAAACAAACAAACAAACAAAAACCGTGCACATACACATACACACTCTCGCTAGCGTGCATGCTCGTCCCCTTCGACTTCAGAGACAGATAGCCAACAGACAGACACAGAGGTGCGCGTGTAACACACACACACACACACACACACACACACACACACACACACACACACACACCACCTCTCCCACCCACACCCACCCCCACACATGTGCACGGTGTACCACCACCACCCTGACCCCCCCCTCCCGCCACTGCCTCCTCCAACACACACACACACACACACACACACACACACACACACACACACAATTATTCAATCACTCACTGGCGCACACTGAAAATAAACAAAACATACACCCCACAGAGAGAGAGGAGAGAGAGAGAGAGAGAGAGAGAGAGAGCCAGCGAGCGATTGACTGGCCAGGTGGCCATATAGGCTGTCTGTTTTCATGGGGCGAATTTCGCTCCAGATGGCGCTCAGTAACCTGATGCGTTTTTATGACGTTGAGGCGGTCGACAGCTTGCGCGACTTGAACACTGTTCTGTTATTAATGAAATAACAAGTACTGTCCTGGAGCCCTCGTTCTTCTGTCGTCAGGTTGTACACCGTGAAGTACAGCCTTTATCATAGGCTTACAAACGCCTCTTCCTAATCCGCCGGCTCGAACTTATGTACCGGTGTCACAGTCGAAACTGCCCCGCCCCTCCATTCCAACCTATTCCCCCCGGACAGTGTGGGCTACCCGTCCCTTCGACTCCGCCCCCCGGACAGACGGCTACCCCATCCGTTCAACTGCCGCCATAGGTGTCTCCCCCTCTCCCCTTCTCCCCGCCCCACTCCCCCCCACCCATCGCCCCCCACCTCCCCCCTTCCCCCCCCCCCCCCCCCGCCCCCCCCCCCCCCGTCCCATAACACAACACACACACAGCGCCGCACACACACACCCACACACC
>CM031608.1:14505133-14532633 GCA_018398815.1 Conus ventricosus
TCTGAACAGGCAAAGGCAGTAGCAGTTGATATTGCACCACAACATTTAAAAATGTTGACCAAGCAATAAAAGAATATTTCTAGTAACAGGCAAACCAGTCCAGACATTGCCCCACCAAATTCAGTGACTTTATCAACATCAGAAAAACAAAAGATGCAGAAATCGGGTTTATTGTCGTTGGTATGACGTCGTGTATTTTGTTGCGCATAATATTGGCTGAATAAAAATGAACAAAATCTATTATTCGCCCAAAGGATATTGGAAGGGCAATCACGCAATACAAAAGCTAAGCCAAGCGGCGGAGTCAGTGAACAAACAGCAAAGGAATGGTTATCTAAACAAGCAATCTGGCAAATTTATTTACCGCGCCTAGACGATACAGAGACCGCACTTTGTGAACACAACTCAAACGACACCATCAAATGGATCTTCTATATTTACCCTCTGATAGGATTAGACGAAAAAGATTTAAGTACGCACTCACAGTCATTGACATAGCTTCAAGATACAAAGATGCGGAACCATTAACACAAAAGAGTGCTCTGCTGTTGCTGTTGCTATACAACTGATATACCAACGAGGCCACTAACTTACCTCGCATGATTCAAGTCGATGATGGAAAAGAATTTAAAGGTCAAGTGAATCATTATTGTTAAAACACAGAGTTACTATTAGAAGAGGCATTCCGGGAGTTCACAGATCACAGGCTTTAGTTGAAAACTTTAACAAACAGTTAGCTGAAAGACTTTTCTCCTACCAGTATCACAGAGAGCTGATTGACATTCTCGCAACACAGAATGGGTTAGAAGACTGCCCTCAGTTTTGCGCGCAATGAATAATGAAGAATTTAAAGGGTAAAACCAGTACAAGCAATCAAAAGAAAAACAATAAATGTTGTGAAGGAGAGTCTTCATCGGCAAACTATTACCGTTTGGTTGAAAGTAAGGTACCTTTATTTACCGGGGGAAGCAGAAGGGGACACTCGCATCAGGGCAACCGATCCAGTTTGGAGTGTTGACCCATATGAAATAAAAAGAATTGTAAAAATGAATCCGCCCGTGTATTATTTACGAGAAACTGACACAACAAAACAACCAGCTCCTCAAAGATCTTTTGTGAAAGAAGAACTGCAGATAATCCACCAGACACTGTTCCGCTTTAATTAATTTACGTAAATATATTTGAGTTTAAAATGGAAGCTCAGAAGGAAGGCAGAACGAAACAAGAATGGTAAAGGAAGAGACCTTGAAAATGATACGGGAATCATTTCAGGGTGTAATGCTATTAAGGAAACATTTTCGGGATTAATCAATGCATGCTAAATCATCCAGATCACCTACAAACTCAAATCCCCCAAATTGGGAAAAAAGAATATCTTGAAATAATAAAAAATTCGAATCGTCATGCAAACATGAGAAAAGATTTAAATGAATTGGATGAAGCTATGATTGATCTTATAATAAAAGTTGATGAAAAATTAACCCCCTGTTTATGCGGTTCTCCAGTGCCGATTGCATATGAAAACTCTGGATTAACAAACACCCGTTTTGTGTTTGTTCTATTAATGACTTCTTTGTTACAACAGTTGTGTTGATCTCATG
Organism: Conus ventricosus; assembly: GCA_018398815.1. NCBI lineage: Eukaryota > Metazoa > Mollusca > Gastropoda > Neogastropoda > Conidae > Conus > Conus ventricosus. Next base: position 14,506,735 of record CM031608.1, read on the forward strand.
TAGATTAGATCGCAGTTTTACGTTGTCATGATGAAAAGTCTTATTGCCAAACAATGCTTCTTTGTAGTTGTCATGTGATATGTTTGACTGCATACCTGCAGAGATATTCCTTTGCTTTCTTAATGATTTTTCCTTCTATCGAAAATACTGTACATTTTTGACTTAGCCCCAACATACTCCTGATCACCTTTCCAGATAATTCATCTTCATCTTTCCTATAACCTTCTTGTTAGTAATGAATGCAAAGGCGAATCTGTAGGGTAAAATCAGATGTATCATACCATTCCCGCCGTCATTGGCTATCTTCCAGTTCATGTCTTTATAGATGTTTCAGTAGGATTATCTATAACAATAAACTATCTGTATCTGTGTTATAAGTACTCTGGACTAAGGATACGAGGGCTTAAGTAGTCATAAAGAAAAATCTAAACATCAAAAGGCTTTTGATACATTCTAAAACAGTAAACCAAGAAATACAGGTTGTCTAATTGACTTTCTTTTTTTTCATCATCTATGCCAAAAAGCTGATCATGAAATTTTCTAACGTCTGATAATAAGGTTATGAAGTTAGCTTAATTGCGTTCGTTTCTCTTTGGTGACCCAATCTGACATCTTTACGCTTGTGCGGTTTCTCATAGTCTTTCCGAAAACAGCTGTTGTTCATCAGCTTGAAAAAGTCTTTTTCTGATGCATCTGTGGATTTAGTTCTAAGAACCGTGTTATTCATGATGTATGGTTTTTGAAATGTTTTGATCAAAAGCAATTATGCGATGGAACAGTGTTATACTTCAAACATGTCTTAAAAATTAAATTTGTAGAAGTCTGTATGGCAGACATATTTTTTTTGCCTCGAAGATTAGGCACAAGTTTAGGCGGCTCTCTTGATCCATCTTTAGTACTTTCTGCTGATATTGGATAGTCTTTATGAGGTCATGGAGTTCATGAGGATATTCTTAAGTCAACTTCTAGAATGTAACCATGCTGCTGATAGGCGTTAAACTTACTCAACACTTTAAATGATTTTTGAATAATTATTTGTACATGTGACATTTTAAAGTTGCGTAATGGAAGTGATTGCGCCATTGCCCATCCATACAGTTGTTTGCATCTAAATACATAAGATAGTTGACCTTTTACTCGGATCTTAATCATCTTGGTATTTGTTGTTTGCTTTTCTGTATTGATGCGACGCCATACTAATTCCTCACGCATCCGTTTTCAATAATCTGTATCTATTTTTTTTATTGGAAATCTGACAATAAATCAATCTGTTCTCCAGTAAACTTTAGAAAGCGTCCCAGCTCATCCCGGGCGGCAGAATGTATTGCGCGGGATCCAAACTGTAATGTTTCTGCAAGGTTCTTCTTAATTTTCAAAAGACGTCCGCCAACAAAATACATCTGCCATTAAATAGAGGATGTCATGATTGTCTCCCATCGTTTTTACAATCTAACTTTTGCCAAGCAACTTGAGCATGCCGGTAATGGAGTCGCTGATGTCCTTTCCTCTAAGACTAGAAAAGAAGCGCCTTTAGGCAGGATGTGTATTTCGTCAATACTTTCCCAACTGTTCATGTACTCATAAGGGTAAAGCCTTTCTAACAAAGAGTTGAGTCAATATATTTTTACGTTATTGGGCAGGACTTTAAGGGAATAGCAGTGCCTCTAATGAGCCCTCATGTGTTGCATAGTGTCTCCCCCTTTTCATAGAAAGACATGGTTATATAACGTGAAACATGTATTTTCAGATGACTGGTGCATGCAGCTACCTGAGGCGTGGTTACTGCTTGCATATAAGATGAGAGTCTAACCTCGCAAGTTATGAAAGAGATGGCAGCTTCCATGTCTTTGGTTCAAACTTTAGTTGAAGATTGCCTTTGTTAGCGCCTTGCTCCTCTAAACTTCCCACTAATGTGGATCATGGTCTTCTTACTGTGGTGTTTACACTCTTGCGGTTAGCTCTAACGCAAATCCAACAATGCGTGGCTGAGTCATACTGTTGTTGGTCTTTAGGAGTCATTATGATTTCAGATAAATTCAGTTATGAGAACAGTCAATTACCACTTGCTGCATGCGTTTTAAGAATGTTCTGCAGCATTCTGGTCCTCTATATATATTCTGGTGCTGAATGTGCGCCATCCGACCTGACAATAAGAAGGGCCAAATGAACAAATTTGATGATTACTCTTTAAGGTCTGTTTTCGAAGTTTTTGTGCGCTTGGCCCTCATAAGGAACAATGACCGTGATTCGAAGTCTGAGTAAACAACTTATGGATAATGTTGCAGCCGTTTCAGTTTTAAAAAACTAACTTTAGATCAGCGGTGGGGGCGTCATTAGTTCTGTATTACAGTCAACTGGGCCGATACATTGTTTTCTTATGGTTCGCTCGCGGCTTCGAACAGATGGCCATTCTTGTTAAACAATTTTTCTGAGGGACTTCTTGTTTATGCCCAATTTGTTGAATATGGGCCAAATTAATCTACTCATTGTGCGTATCAATGTGTAATGCGGCAGCCCCTTGGTGTATGCTTCAGCTGTAAGTCACATGGCTTTTGTCTGGATTACCTATTGTGGGGTGTTTTGGCCACTTTAATCGGCACCAAATCTGTGTTCCTCATCCCAGTGTAGACATTAACAGTTATGGGTTTGTTTTGTTCTCAAAACAGATCAATGGATTCTCACGCTAACGGAAAGGATATTCACTAAAGTTAAGATCATTGATGTAAGGGCGATAGTTGGACACGCCTCTCATGCGTTTTTGGCGGGCGGTAATGCAGCCTTGCAAGAACACACCACATAAAACATTTGTTGTCTGTATTCGGTATGTTTTGAACTGCGAGTTTTTTTGCGCTAATGCTGGAGGTAGTGGAATGTGAGACTTTGCCAACAATCGGTGCATACTTGACTGTTGTAATCGATCTCTGGACTTGCCTCTGACCCACCAGAGCCTCTCATTTTGGCTTCTTCAGCAGCAGAGTCACTACTAGTGCAAGCAGTTCGTCTGCAACCAGGCGTTAGTCAGTTGTAGGAAAGTATAGTCTGCTGTTTAGGTGAGACCCGACTTCTAGATTTTCTTCATTTATTGTTACATTAGTCAATTAAAAACAGCTATCATTACTTTAACTGGCGGGTCTATTGTTAGTTTACTTGGAACTTGAGAAATTGCATGACCAACACTTGCCCGTACGCTTGCTGGATCCAATGACTTCTAAATCAATAGCTTTCGTGCTCTGAAAATTTTCTTGCATTGCTTCAAAAAATTTCGTCTTGGTCAGTCATTTATCTTAGCCATGTTGAGTCTCCTTTTCTAACTCAAATATTTTTATGTTTAAATTAAAAAAAAAAAAATTATATCAGAACCATACAACGGGCTTTTTGCGCTTGGATCATTATACTAACGTATAACGCCCTTTGGGCATGTTAATGTGAGATGTTTAGACTGTGTTTAATGGTTTTCCTTTACTTTTTCGTAAGCATTCCTTTTTTTTCTGGATTCGAGTTGGCTGTTGAGAAAAACTTTGCCCTAGCCGTCTTTGAAGATCAAACTTTTGTTCTTTTGTTAAGTCATCTAAATGGCCTGTAAAAGATTAAATTCTTCTCCGGGATGTTGTGTTCAAACACGCGCTTAATTTATAGTCAGTTTGAACCGAGCTAGCTTTTTTAGCCGTTATTAGTGGTACCATTGCTGTGTGTTTTGGTGTTTAGTGTTTTTTTTTTTGCTAGCAGAACTTCACTAGCCTAATGAACACAGACCGAGAGCTAAAGACAAAACCGCTAGTCGGTATAGCTGCGGGTGCTCCAACGCTGTTGCTAAGTGACCTACACTCGTTCCTGCTGATGCAGCACTTATCTGTCGATTGCTCTGTATTACATAAGTAAACAGCAATAAAGGCAGCAGAATACCTTCGTTGGCTATGCTGTATTTTGAAAAGGTCTTTGCTTAGTTTTTGTTGCATTCTGGTGGAATGTTGTTAATCTGAGGTTTTTACTTCAGGGGTTTCTATAACAGCAGAATTGCTGCTATCTCCTTTCTTTTGGCGGGTGCTGTAGGCACATTGGATAAACCTGAACAGACATGCTTTTTCTAAATAAAAATAATGTCGTTAGTGTATATCTTGTAATTGACTTACTTCAATAGTCAGCTTCGCAATCATATATTAAAAACAAATGTACATTAAGCGGTTTATCGGCTTCTTCTTCTTTATCAATTTGAATGTTTATTACGTCTATCACAGTTCTCGCTTCATGTAACTGTTTATCTCCGGTGACCTTAGGTTCAATCCATTAAACCGTATTTTGTTGTAAATTAATCAACAAGTTCTTACACTGTGAGGTGTAGATCTTTAGACGGCAAGGTCTGCTGTTGGATTCTACCCTCCCACCCCCAATACTTTTTCTTATTTCGTCAAAATGATGATATGGTCTAAGTCCGCTATCATAGATTTGGTTGGACTGCCCTCAATCGAACATTGTTACTTTCGTTATTTTGGATTAAAAAACTTTTCACTTCCTCTATTGAATGGTTCTTCATTTTCATTCCCCCCCCCCAACAGCAATAAAATACCTTTAAGCGATCTTGTGAGACGTAAAACTAAAATTCATTAGTTGTCTTCCTTATACTTCTAATAATAATTCATTATATAATATAATAACACACACTATTGTAACACTATACAACATCAAATCCCCCACTTTAATAAACACTAAAACCCACATACCCATCATTCTCCAGATTCAAATCATCTTATACATAATCAAATCACCCCTATACAACAACCCCTAATAACACATCCAATAAAAACCATAATCCTACAAAAACAAAAAAACCCAAAACAAAAACCCCCCCCCCCCAAAAAACCAACCAAAAACAAAAAAAAAACAACACCCAAAAAAAAAAAAAACCAAAAACAAATAACCAAAACCAAAAAACTCCCCAAAACCTAAATACCCAAAACCAACCCCCATATATTTTACCCCCTCCCCCCCTACCATTATTCCCCCTCTTGGGCATGCGCTTTTAAAAACTCAAATTAGGGGAATGGTTAAAGCGATTACCATACGCATACTTACAGCTAAGACTTTTTGCTGCTTTTAGCCACCTGAGGCGAGTTCGGCGCCTCTTCTAAGTTTTTGTTTGCTTCTTCAGTGCCGATTACTTGAAAACGCAAGATCTTCCTTTCATTCGCGGTTAGCCTTAGATCAGTATAGGTTAAAAATATGTCTGCCATTGTTTAAAGAAAATACTTCTGGACCCTCAAGTTTTACAGAAATTTTCTTAACGATTGCCCGTCCCAAATTCCTGGACAACTGTTCTGGCGTGGGGCTGTTGTTGGTAGCGAGTTCAATTTTATAAGTAAGCAGTGCAGAGCTGGCACCGATACTAATCATACGCTCCTAGTCTGGAATCTCAGTTAGATTTGTGTATTGCATAATAGTAGATGGGATTATTTGGAACACGGATTTTCCGTTTAGTTTCCCTGACGCCATGGGGGTCTTTCAGCTTTCTATAGGGCCAAGACATAGAGCCATATGCTAGTAACATTTGTTTATAAACAAAATTAAAATTGTTAATATTTAAAAAACATGGCAGGAATTGAGGCGAAGAAGATATGATGTTTTGATCCTGGAGACGACTATAGTGAATTGATCCCTTTGACACGGCATCGCTCAAGCGCTTCTCAATGCGGCGTGAATTAATAGAAAAGTACGGTCGGAGCATTTTACAAAAGTTTAGGTCATGAACCTCCCGAATTTATAGACCCATATGATTTTGAAGTAGAAGGATGGTCATTTGGTTGTATAGGGGCGATCAGGAGAATCTGTTCGTTACAAATAAACCCAGGACCCTCAAAGTTTTTAGCCAAGAGTACAATAATACAAAGACTCAGTGTGAATAGATCAAAAATCGCCTTGGCATTGCTAGACCAAAATTAGATGGGGAGGCAGTTTCTAAACTTCAAATAACACTGCAAGAAACTCCCAACAGATAACCAAATGCAAAACAGGTAAAAACTAAAAATTAAATCAGCATGCAGGCGAATTAATAAATAAAATGAAGCCAGAAACCAGTTTTTCAGAAGAAACAGCGTTAAAGTGGGAATAAACTATACACGACTCACGTACCCATGCCGAGAAATAGCGGCCTTGATCATGCTTTAAGAAGGATCAGAGGCGAATTAACAACAATTTAGCAAAACTAGGTGAACAGCTGAGCATATAAAAAGGAAATAGTAAAAAACTCGTTGAGGCTGATGACGCCAACTTAGGGCCTGGTGTGAAAGAAAGAATAACCAAAGACTAAAAGTTCTTGAAACAAGAAAGAACGGCCAAAGACTAGATGTGCAACATACTAACCGAGACCAATTACGAACTCAATGTGAAATAGAATAGAGAAACTATCGAAAAAAATTTTATTTGAAGACACGACACTAGCAGACGAATAAGAACACCTGTTTAGTGAGCAAGGGAGTCACCTTAGCAAGCGTTATATCTGCCTTAGGATTTGCAATAAGGACATTGGTGTTGGCTATTACCAGGCGGCGGTGGCCAAAGTTTCTGACTCCACCGCCATCGCCTCCGCATGATAATATATGGGTAAAAAAACAACTTGATAATCTTGCGAATTTATTAAAAAATTAGTTGGTAAAGCGTGGATGATTTACCAGGTATATTGGGGAGTATGTCAGTGGCTTTTGTCACTGCAAGCAAAGTAGTTGGCTTTATGGCCTAGCACTTATGGACATTAGTTCTCATTATAGTTGGTTAATATTTAAGTTAGAGATAGTCCAGTATTCCTAGGACAGTTAATCAAGAACTAGCGCTGTCTTTCATATTCTGGTCATCGCGAACAGTGTCCGCGAGCTTTTGCTGAGTCTTCAATGACTTTGGGGGTTTGGACTTTCAGGAATTTAGATGACTTAATCTTGGGCTTCTTTATTGTTTGTTATATTAACTGGTCAGAATTTATGTCGTTTTTCCAACCTTCTGTTTTCATTGTGCTATAAGAATTTCTTTATTATAGTTTAGTATTATTTCTACTGTGTCTGAGGTCAGAAGGCAGCATGTGCTTAAAACCAGTGCCAAACAGCAAAGTTACTTTCGATCTTGCGTATTGGTAAAACATTTTGGTCCCTTGGAAATACTTGCAGGTAATCACCACTGTAGAATTAAATGGCGTCCTCTAAATTTGCCTAAGTATGTTTTTGCCGCGTCAAGCCGTAGAAGGATATTATGCCTTGATCTTGCTGTGCTTGCGCCCTAGCAAGAACACCAAAAGTAAGTGCGATTAGAGTAGTTTATTCGGATCTTATTCCCGCTATGTTAGGCCCTTAGATGTGTCTAATATATATGGTGTCCATGCTGTTTTTTGCTCTTGCTGTAGTGACCAGGCTGAACAGTTTTGCGTGAAAAGAAAGTTTTGATGGAGGTGCAGTCATCAGTTATACTTTTCTGTGCGCTGCCCGAAAATAAAGGTCGCCTAGGCCCTGATTATGATCCAATTTTGTCTAAAGCCTTGTCTTAATGTTATTATTGAATTCGTTACAGATCCTTTCAAAAGCCTTCATTGTTATTATTGCTGTGTGGTTTAAAAATGGTTTGTTCATTTGGTATTGTGCTCGCAGTTCAGCAAAATACGTTGAAGGTGTAATAAGATATGAAATTCTGTACACTGACCTCACAAAAGGATCATGGTGATATAATGTTCAGCATACGCATCCACACTGTTGATGCGCAAAACTCAGGCAAAAGTTTAACTGTTCTGATAAAACTGCATCGGATGACTAAACACGCTTTCTTGATGTGGTCGTTGTCAATAGGGGGGTTAAGATAGTCTTCAATGGAGTACTTACCTTTTTATGAAAAGAGGCAGTCTGGGTCACAGCAATGCTCAAAGAGTATCCAGTTGCTATATTTTAAGATTGTAGTGTGGCCGAACAGATTATTTTGCCTCAGTTATTTGAATGCGCTCATTTTATTTGTTTAAAATAATGTTTGTAACAATAAACAACCCAAGGGGACCGTCCTTCGTTTTTAGGAAAATGCTATTGATAACGAATGCGGGGCAAAATGGTGCGCTTCATGAATATTTTACAAAGTTCGTATGTTAATATAAGTGAAACCAAAAATAATAATAAGGTTCTAAAAGTTAACAGAGCGGGACCAAAATTGAGCCGTGAAAACAATAATGATGGTGTATTACGGGTTGCCTCACTAAAGAAGCAATGAGTAACTTTGACATTACTCTCAAAATTAACAATGCAAATCTAAAAAACAATGTTAACATTTAAGCTGAAGAGGATGAAAACATCTTTCTTTTTGATAGAGAGATAGCTAAAAATGTTAGGCTTTACAAACTAGCATTTACCCTACTCATAGGTTTATATTGCTGAGCAGACAAAACTACTTATGAGGGAGAAAATCCGCTCGTTCTTGCATTACATTCATTACTCTTTGATCATTTGGTGAGCTGAGTTACTGATGTAAACTTTTATGATGAAGGCCTCAACTGTTGAAGAGTCTTCCATCAGGGAAAGCTGCCATATTGCGATTATGAAATTATTCAATTCCCTAATTTCAGTTTAAAAGATTAGTTGTGGAGGTTGGAGCATTTAATATAAAACATTGCAGACTAAGCGGGGAAAAGTTGTAAATTGTTGATAAAACCTGCACATTGTTTTGGAATAAATAATACGTTACTAAAATAATTGGTCCGCGTGGGCCAGAAGAACCAGGAGTTACATTAGCGCTGTGAGGTGTATAAACTTTAGAATTAAAGACCATGCAGACGTTGCGGACTTTGAACAGTATGGTGAGATAGGCGCTTTGTATGGTTTTGAGTTACACTAAAGATGGTGATTATAAAACGCAAAGAGGTTGGCGACACAAAAAGTTTCCTAAACTAGAACAGCTGCGCAATCTAGAAGCAAATATATGTTGGTCAGTATCGAATATGAACTCGTTCGCAAACCTGACCTCAAATGGCACTGGAACCATATTTAGACTGGGACATAAATTTGTATTCATAAAGCCCATTTACATATTTTAGCGTCATAAAAGTTTCAGAAATGCATTCAACTTGGCCCTTTTTCATGTAAGTTTATGAAGATGACATAGTCGGAAAGAGATTGAAATAAAGCGTATGGAAAAAACAGTACATCCTCACAGAAGAGAAGCGGTTTTATAAGATGCTTCTACAAAATTACTGTTCATGCTCAAATGAAATTAGGGGGACGCGTTCACCAATTATTTTGAATTTTGCTTAAAAGATAAGGTGAGGGCGATGGTGGTTGTGGGCGTTAGTGACGTCTTTTAAACGAATTCTAATTAGCTGGCAAAACTTAGAGGTGGACAGTCTTAAAGTTACTGTGTCTTCTTCACCTATGGTGTGATATTAAGTTATTAAACAACAAGCAACAAAATCAATATTAGTCTAATTAGAAAACAATCTACAGAACTAAATTGCGATTATTCTTACAATTTAGACCTCTATAGGATTTTATTATACTGACAAGTAAAAAAAAAAAAAAAAAAAAAAAAAAAAAAAAAAAAAAAAAAAAAAAAAAAAAAAAAAAAAAAACAAAAATAAAAAAAAAAATGTTTTGTCAGAGAGCATGATAAAAAACAATAACTGGATAGATTAAAATGCTAGTATAAAAACGATGGAGCAGTTTTTACTTTAGGAACAAAAACCCCTAATTGTTCATTGATTTGTGGACAGACTGGTTGTGGAAAATACAATATTTGTCCGCGACCTGTTACACAGTTTATAGTTATAATTTTAATCATATTGTGGTTTTCGGTCCAACATGAAATGGAACAAGCATTGATGATAGACGGTTTATATGGAAGATGATGACATATATTTAGTTAATACGAGCAATAAACTTAGTGAGTGTGTCGAACAGTTTTATAGGACGGTTTGAAGGAACGCAGACACTATTTCTTATAGATGCTAAATGATGAACTGTTGGCAGAAAGAGACATAGTTAAATGAGAAACGCTTTGTCGAAACTAGCTTTCATGGAAGAATGCTGGGTTAAGTGTGTGGATTTTTTGCCGAAATATAAACTCGGTTTTTCAAAAGACTTTAGAGAAACAGTTAAAGACTGTCAGTTTTATTTACATGATAGACAGATACTCATTTGATGAATGTTTGCGCGAAATGATTGTTATTGAAAATGACAGGAAAAACATGGATTAAAACAAAAACTGAATTGAATGTTAGTAATTTAGTCATTGAAAACAGGATTAACAATGCACAGTATGTTTGTGTGGTTAGGGTCGTTATTTTTGGTTAACTTGTCAGAGAACAGGAATAGGGCGGCTTTTAGGCCACTTTCGCCAAAACTCGGTGGAGTAGCAAGTGAGTCTGAATCGTGGTTATACGTTCTCGAGGGAAACGAATTTAAAAAAAAAACAAAGTTACAACCAAACCAGCACAAGCACACCACACACACACACACACACTCACACACACACAACACACACCCCACAAAACTTAAGCTGTGGACATAATTTGTTGCATCCAATACACCGCGATGTATTTAAAATAACATATACATACAATATCGTATACGTATTGCAATTACATCACAACTCTGCATGGTTCTGGGGAATACAGATTTAAAAGGACAGGTGAGCATAAATCCAATAAACAGACGTGAGTAACAAAGAAGAAAGAAAACAGACATGTTGGCAGATGAAGGGTTGATGTGTTACAATCTTACGAAATGTGCATATTGTAAATTATTTTCAAATGCTATGATAAATAATGAATTACAACGAAACAATCCTCAGATGCAAAGAGCGCTCATTAATCTGGAATATGAAAATATTAAATCATTGTGTATTGTTGCACATGTAGCCTTTCGTTGTGCAAAAGTATGTCAACAGCTATGCGATCTGCAACGGGGAGACACTGAACAATTTTAGGGGAAAATGCGAGCATTGGAATGGAAACTGCATGGTTCATGCTTAATGTAAATTATAGTTTATCTTACAGTGAATTTACAGTATGTTACGAAGGTATACCTTGGGGGAGGCCGCCTTATTGTTACGTTCAACATTGTTTTGAATAAGAATAAGGTCAGAATAGATAACAAAGATTAAATCAAAACAGATTATTTGTTACAATAAGGTAGAATTGTTAGTTAAATCTTACATCAAAAAACCAGAAGAACAAATGATTCTGTCAGATGTATTGTAACAGCAAAAACCTATTTGTATTTAGTTAAACCAAGTGATTTCATAAAATGGATTTGTACCATTGGGATCTATGCAATTTTCGAGTTAAAGCTATTTAAGTTTTATTTGTATCTTATGTGGATACAGCGATTTCCTGTCAGGGTTTATGACAGGTTTCAAAATTCCATTTGTCCATATGGAGATCTGGGTTTTTTATATTTTATTAGATAACAGTACCACATGTACAGTTTTTCAAAGCACAAGGAAAATTAATATATTACTGTTTTTGACGACAGTGTTAGATTTCCCTATCGGCTTTGTACGGTATACCTGGTATAAGACAGAAATCCAGTATTGACTTTTTAAAAAGATATTTTTACACTTGCGGGATAAAGAAAGTGTCTGGTCAGGTCATGTGAGTAGTAACAGTTTTGTTTTCATGTATCTTTGCGACAAGTATAGTTCAGTTTTCAAGCGGACTTCAATACGTTTTTATTACGGATTAAAAGGTTTTGCAAGTAGTTCAGCAGATTTTTTCCACAACATTTGTAGGAAAAATATGTAATAATTCGCTTTAACGGGTCTGTCCCAATCCGCCTCCCCCCACCCCCCCCCCCCCCCCCCGTTTCATTTGTTAAATCTGAAATAATTCTGGAACATGTCATGAATAAAAGGCCATCGAGGAAGTGTTTTGAGTAGATAAGTGCTCATTTTGGGTTTTATCAGTTTGCGGATAGGGACAGTTTCAGAGTTTGTGATGAGGTTTTTAAATACGGAATGCCGATGCCACGTTTTTTAACGACATATGTGAAGCAAGTGAGTGGTGTGGGGGGGCTATGTAATATTTTTTTTCTTGGTGTTGTGTGTGTTGTGTGTGTGTGTGTGTGTGTGTGTGTGTGTGTGTGTGTTTGTGGTGGTAAATTCAACACTAACATTTTCTAATATTACAAGCGCTAAGGAAACAATAGTTTATAGGTGGTTAATGGCAATAGACCTTTCGGGCACTTGGTTTGAGATGTTAGTCACTGATTAACGGCCGTAAATCTGTGATTTTCATGAAATATTTTCAATGTTACAAAAATGACATTTCTTTAAATTCTGATTACTTACAATCAATCGTTTTACACTGATTACAGACATAGTTTGCACTGATATATGCAATATTGTAAACGAATTTTGAGTTAACTTCTTCGAGATCGGACCTTTAACTACAATTTCAGCCTAGTAGCTCTTATATGAAACAAGATATATTATCAAATTTTAAATTAGTATTGGTCACTCGATGTAAATCTTGCCAAAACACTTTGATAACAGGTCTATCGTCATTGTGAATCAAGGAAGAGAAACTGTACGAAAACAAAGAGAGAATCTGTAGTAATTTACAAACACTATGGCAAAGAACATCCTAAATCTTAAATTGTACCAAATTGAACAAATAAAGAGATTTATCGTGAGACAATCCCTATGGGTGCATCAATTAAATGAGGACGTCACGTTTGTACTGAAAAAAACTGTTTCGTTTGTAGGTCAACATCTTAGACGTGTGGATGAGTATGACAACTCGATAAAGTGTATGTGTAACGGTTACGACTATGTACAAACTTACAGAGACAGAGAGAGACAGGAGATATAGACAGATCTCTCCTATCTCTATAGATATATTACTTACTTAATATATTTATATATATATTTATATTATAAATTATATATTTTATTTATATATTTATATATATATATATTTATATCTATATAGATTTATCTCTCTTATTCATCTACTCCATCTATATATTATCTATATATAATATTCTCCCTTCTCTCTCTCTCTCTTCTATTATCTACTATATATTCTATCTATCTATCTAATATCTAATCTCAAACCACAATAAAAATAAATATCCAATAAATCACACAATCCCTCCTACTACACATTATCCCCCCCCCCACATACCACCCCTCAAACATAAACATCCCCATTAATTAACACAACCACATACCACCACCACTCAAACATAAATATCCAATAATAACACAACCACATACCACCCCTCAAACCATAAATCACCCCCCCAAAAACAAAAAACCTAAAAAACCCCATAAAAAAACCCCCCCCCAAAAAAATTACATTTTTGTTATATTCAATCTGTAATACAATCATTTCAATGTTGAGGACTGTTTTTTATATTAAACATGTAATAAATTACTCATTCACAGTTTGTGACAATCTATTTGTATATTAATCATGTAATAACAAGCATTTCCATGTTTTTGGACATTGAATGTACTCTTCAAACGTCCTACACAGATTCACTTTATGTTACAATTTAGGTAAAACAACACTTTAAACAACATCATATAATGATATTAAAATTCCCAACCCTTAAAATTTCTCTTTAATTATTCCCCTCCTTATATAATTATCTTACACTCCCCTTTTCTGGAATGTTTGTTATATTAATCATGTAATAATTGCATTCAATGTTGGTACATTGTTTGTTGTATTAATCATGTAATAAAGGCTTTTCAATGTTTGTGACATCGTTTGTTATATCAGTCATGATATATCCTGTGACTGCACGTGTCTATTGATGATAATAACCTATGTAATAAAAAGGCATTTATGTTATATTGCATTAGTGTTTGGGTCATTGTTTAGTATATTAATCATGATATATCCTGTGACCTGCAAGTGTCTATTGCATGATAAAAACCTATATATAAAATGGCATCTCAGTAGTATTTGCCTTACAGTGTCGCATATACAGTGAGGATCACTGTTGTAAAAAACAGCAAAGCGGCTTTTTATTTCAATTTAAGCATGATGGCCACACACCCAACAAAAAGCTAGTTCAATCATAAAACTTAAAAATATACAAATCAGTGTTTATTTTGTCCTTATTGATGTTGTAATGACCAATTGTTGTCGTCCTCCTATCTTAACTGCAACAAGGTATACTTAAGGCCCAGTTCTGCCACCCCGGAAGAGATAGGCTGCGAAGCTCACGCATTAACATACGTAGAAGTCTCGCATCACAGTACAAAACTACTCTTCAGATATACTTTATAATTTGCTGAGCTCGCAAAGTACTCCGCCTCTATACCCCCACCCCCCCCAGCTCATGGTAATATGATTTGGCGGTTCCTTTGCCCTTGTTCTCCACCTAGTTTTGTGTTTGTGAACCACTGAGTACGGAAGGAAGAAATGACCCATATGAAAATATCTAAAGAAAAAATGTTTATGATTGTAAGAACATGCACCCTTTTTTTTTTTTTGAAATAGATGTAAGACAGATTGTTCAGGACTCTAAACAAATTATGAAAAGCAATCATTATGAGGAACTCTAAATCAAATCTCGGTTATAGATCTGGAAAGTACCGTACACAGGAGGGAAAACCAAGATTTACATTGCCATTGGTACTTTGTTAAAGGTGATGTTAGTTTTGTGAAAACAGATGATTATAAAGCAGAAATATTGAAAGTGTTTCTGTCTTAGAGTTTTCATTCAAAGGAATTTAGAGGAAATGCCATTATTTGAACGAAAGCTGAGAAATCAGAGGGTTATCTGCTTGTCAGATATCCCAGATTACCCAAAAGCTTTTGGGCTCAAGTCCCAGGATCATTATAAAGGTCTACAGGTATAGGTGTAGAAAAAGTAAAGTGAGCCAGTCAGCGGTACTTTTGGAATATGTTAAACAAGAGCTGGTACGAACAGAACATTTCTTATGGTAGTGAAAAAACACCAATCGTTGTTAATAGGCTTTTTTTAAGATCAGGTAATCGCCCCCCTCGCCTCCGACCAAAGAATTCCATACCCCCCTCGACGACAGCTCCCTCCCCCCACCCGCCCATTTCCCATCAGTGCATTCTTTGTTAAAGTTTAAGAACCATCTTTTGTATGTGGACTGTAATGCAGTTCCCCACACATTTTAGATTGTTATACATAATGTCAACATGGTTTTGGAACATAGGGGTAACGAATTTTCTTCGTAGGGCCTTAGTATGAGCCAAGTGATAGTGATTTATTTGGATTTGGAAAAGACCTTTTGATTCTTGCCCCTGTCGTTAATCATTGCCTCATCAGCGGTCATGCATAAAATCGAGGTAGTGGTTTAAATAAGAATGTGTTGAGTTGCGTGGGATTTTTTTCAAGTCGAACCAACAGAACACTGATGGGAAGAGAATTTGTGGCACTGCAGCGCTGTAAGAGAATACAAAGGGAGCATTTTTGAGCAGTCTGCTCACAATTTTTATTCATATACTTCTTGATTCCGTTCAATATTTTCGTACGAGTTTCTAAATGATGCGTTTTTATCTCCAAATACATGGACTATCCAGATAGATTTGAAAACAACTGTGTCGTTTTGCTAGGTCAACATCTTTGACGTGTGGATGAGTTTGACAAATCGATAAACGTGTAATGTGTAACGGTTACGACTACTCGTACAAACTTCACAGAGACAGAGAGAGACAGAGAGAGAGAGACAGAGACAGAGACAGAGAGAGAGAGAGAGAGCGTACGTACATGCGTGAGTGTGTGTGTGTGTGTGTGTGTGTGTGTGTGTGTGTGTGTGTGTGTGTGTGTGTGTGTGTGTGTGTGTGCGTGTGTGTGTGTGAGAGAGAGCGACAGACAGACAGCGAAGAGAGAGAGAGAGAGAGAAGAAGAGAGAGACACAGAGAGAGAGAGAGAGAGAGAGAGAGAGAGAGAGAGAGAGAGAGAGAGAGAGAGAGATCTGTGAGTTGAGATCTTAACTATTGCCATTTTGTTTGTGACATCTGTTTGATATATTCTGAAACCTGCAAGTGTCTACTGGTGATAAAAAAAACTATGTAATAAAAAGCATTTCAATGTTTATGACAACTGTTTGTTATATTAATCATGTAATAATAATAAGCATTTCAATGTTTGTGACATCTGTTTGTTATATTAATCATGTAATAAAAAGCATTTCAATGTTTGTGACATGTTTGTTATATTAATCATGTAATAAAAAGCATTTCAATGTTTGTGACATGTTTGTTATATTAATCATGTAATAAGAAGCATTTCAATGTTTGTGACATCTGTTTGGTATATTAATCATGTAATAAAAAGCATTTCAATGTTTGTGACATGTTTGTTATATTAATCATGTAATAAAAAGCATTTCAATGTTTGTGACATCTGTTTGGTATATTAATCATGTAATAAAAAGCATTTCAATGTTTGTGACATGTTTGTTATATTAATCATGTAATAAAATGCATTTCAATGTTTGTGACATTTGTTTGTTGTATTAATCATGTAATAAAAGGCATTTCAATGTTTGTGACATCTGTTTGTTATATCAGTCATGATATATCCTGTGACCTGCAAGTGTCTATTGATGATAAAAACCTATGTAATAAAAAGCATCTCAATGTATATTGCATTAGTGTTTGTGACATCTGTTTAGTATATTAATCATGATATATCCTGTGACCTGCAAGTGTCTATTGATGATAAAACCTATATATAAAAAAAAGCATCTCAGTGTATTTTGCCTTACAGTGTCGCATATACAGTGAAGAGATCACTGTTGTAAAACAGAAAGCGCTTTTTATTTCAATTAAGCATGATGGCCACAACACAACAAAAAGCTAGTTCAATCATAAAACTTAAAAATATAAAAATCAGTGTTAGTTTTTCCTTACTTGATGTGTAATGACCACATCTGTGTCACAATGTAACGCAAGTTACCTTTTGACAAGGAAAGTTAGTTGGCACAACGTTTAGCTCAAACGATACTTTATTTGTGTATCATAATTTTACCAGTACTGGTAATATGTTTGGGTTTTTTTCCCCTTTTTTCCACCTCAGTTCTTGCTGTTTGTGACCAGTACGGAAGAAATGACCCATATGAAAATATCTAAAAGAAAAACTGTTTATGATTGTAAGCAAAGCACCCTTTTTTTTTTTTGAAATAGATGTAAGACGATTGTTCAGGACTCTAAAACAAATTATGAAAAGAACATTATTGAGGAATCTAAATCAAATCTCGTATAGATCTGGAAAGTACGTACACAGGAAAACCAAGATTTACACTGGCATTGTACTTTGTTAAAAGGTGATGTTAGTTTTGTGAAAACAGATGATAATAAAGCAGAAATATTGAATAGTTTCTTTCTTAGAGTTTTCATCAAAGGAAATTTAGAGGACATGCCATTATTTGAAACCGAAAGCTGAGAAATCAGAGGGTATCCTGCTGTCAGATATCCAGATTACCAACGCTTTTGGAGCTCAAGTCCCAGATCATATAAAGGTCAACATGTCAAGAGTGTTGAAAAAGTAAAGTGAGCAGTCAGCGGTACTTTTGAGCATAATGTTTAAACAAGAGCTTACGAACAGAACATTTCTTATGAGTGAAAAACACAAACGTTGTTAATAGGCTATTTTTTAAGACAGGTATTCGATCAGATCCTAGAATTCATACTGGACAGTAGGCTTTATTTGCATTCTTTGTAAAGTTTAAGAACCCATCTTTTGTATGTGACTGTAATGCAGTTCCCACACATTTTAGATTGTAAACATAATGTCAACATGGGTTTTGGAACAATAGGGGTAACGAATATTCTTACTTAGGGCCTTAGTATGAGACCAAGTTGATATGATTTATTTGGATTTGAAAAAGACTTTTGATTCTGCCCCTCGTCAGTTGATTCATTGCCTCATCAGCGGCTCATGCATAAAATCGAGGTAGTGGTTTAAATAAGAATGTGTTGAGTTGCGTGGCTGATTTTTTTCAAGTCGAACCAACAGAACACAGATGGGAAGAGAATTCTGTGGCACTGCAGAGCTGTACAGAGAATACCACAAGGGAGCATTTTTGAGCCAGTCCTGCTCACAATCTTTATTCATAATATTCTAGATTCCGTTCAATATTTTCGCTACGAGTTTCTAAATGATGCGTTTTTATCTCCCAAATACATGCTGACTATCCAGAAAGATTTGAACTTTTTGCAGGTTTGAAAAACTAAACATACCAAGACTTTTTTTTATGTTACTAAGTCAGTATAATGCCCTGGGTAACCTTTCTTCCATACTTGTTTTAAACTCAGTGGAAACAAACTACTGTCAGAGGAGAATTTGGGAGTGATTTTCAATTGTATATACATCCAGTAGTGAATATTCAAAGCACTGAAACGAAATTCTTTGAATTAAGAAATCCTTTGAAATTCTAGGTAAAGATGCTTTTTTGAAATAATGCAAGCCCTTAGTTAAACTTATGGGTACTCAAATGAAATTTGTCACCGATATGGAACATGTCAGCTGCAATTCAGAGCGTGCAAAATGGGCCAGAACCGAAAATGAGTGATTCCAGAAGTGTGAGAGCGGTCGTTTGAAAGAAGACTCTACTACTGTAATCCACTTCACTTGAAATGTCGACTATACATGGGACATTTAATCCATACTGTGCAATATCTTTGTAGGTGGTGATAATTTTTTTTCCATTTTAATAAGGATACCATGGCAATGAATGGTATTGTTTAATTAACATAAGCATCAAGAAGTTATCATTTATGCACCAAAAATTATAAGTTCCTGATGCATAACTCTCCCCCAGTTATTACTAGCTGGTTACACAAATCAGTCAATGCGAGAAAACTGTCCACTTGACTGTTCTCAGAGTTTACAAGTAACCTGAGACAAACGTGACAGTGGAATTTTAATGAAACTGCGGAATATGAACATTTCAATATGGAAAACTTAACATCACTAACAGGGCTAATGAAAAGGAGTTGTTTTATGGTTTCAGCATACGATTCGGTTCCAGTAAAGCTTGAATTCAGAAAATTACTGAAATTTCAATGGCGAGGAGAATTATTTGCCTACACGTGTTTTACCAATGGGCTTGCAAACTGCTCAAGATACTTTGCCAAGTTATTAAAACCAGTCTATACCTTTCTTAGAGGACAAAGTTTCCTGTCTGCCTCCTTTATTGATTATGGTTATCTCCAGGGTCAGACATTTGAAGAATGTACAAACAACATAGAACGTACAGTGAAACTGTTTCAGGAAAAGGGTTTTGAAATACACAGAGAAAAATTGGTACTAAAACCAACTAAAAAATTGGAAGTATTTGGGTTTCTAGCTGAATTCTCAGGATATGACTGTTTCCTTACCAGAAGACAGAGTCAACAAACTAAAACAAGCTGCCTTTGGAATTAAGGCCAGTAGAAAGTTACAGTCAGACAGTTGGCACAGCTCATCGAGCAGATAGTGGCAGCATTCCCTGCTGTTCAGTGGGACCTCTTTTTTTTTTATTATAGGCAACTTGAAGAAGTAAAAACAAAGGCTTTGAAAAAGGCTCTGGAAAATTTTGAAACAATAACACCTCTAACAAGGGAAGCAGAAAAGGAACTCGATTGGTGGATTGGTGGATTCAAAATGTTGAAAGTAGTCATTTTCCATTACTGAGGCCAGATCCAGACGCAGAAATACAAACTGATGCCTCAACCAGCGGTGGTTGGGGAGTTGTGTGTAAAGGAAAACAAACAGGTGGCAGATGGACAACTGAAGAGAACTTACACATAAATGCCTTAGAACTCTTGGCGATAGAATACGTCTTACAGAGTTTTAAAGAAGATGTGTATGGTAAACACATTAAAATACTGTGTGTTAATACTTGTGCTGTTGCCTACATTAAGAATATGGATGAATCTCACTCAAACGAATGCAACAGCATTGCAAACAGAATTTGGGTCTGGTGCGAAAACAATTCTGTATAGTTAAACATGTCACATATCCAGGAAAATCGAATATGGAAGCAGACAGACAATCCAGGAAATTCCTGGTTAGAATAGAATGGAAATTACACCCAGAAATTTTCAGGAAACTATCCAACACATCATGCCTTTGCGGATTGATCTCTTTGCAGCACGGCTGAATTATCAGTTAAAACCATTCACTTCATGGGGACCAGACCCAGAATCTATAGCAGTCAATGCTTTCACAGTAAAATGAAACAAGTGAGTTATTTATGCTTTTCCACCTTTCAGTGTTATCCAAAGGGCGCTGAAGAAGATGGAACAGGACCAAGCCGAAGGCATCTCATCGTACCCCACTGGCCCACAGCTGGCTGGTATCCACAAATGTGGCGGCTACTGACACGACCACTATTTCTGCTATCACGGAGGAGGTACATCTCCAGCTGACAAACTCAGATGCACCTCATCCACTTCACAGAATACTACAGCTACTGGCAGTCTGCTTACGCGGAAAACTTTCGAAACTCAAGGAGTGCTGGGACAGACTTATGACATCATGTTCGCATACTGGAGTGATTCAACAAAACAGCAGTATTCATCATATCGCAAAAGACGCAACTCTTTTTTTTATATATTAGAAGGCTGGAAAATCCATTTCAGGTATCTGTGAATGTAGTATTAGAATTCTTGACGAATCCGTATAATGAAGGGCTTGGACATAGTGCAATAAACACTGCACTCAGTGCAGTCTCTGCTGTTGTTCACCCAACAAATGATAAATCTGTTCGAGCACATCCATTTGTGACCAGATTCATGAAAGGAACTTTTAAATAGCGAACACCTCTTTCCAAGCATACCCACACTTGAGATATCTCAGTTTTGCTCGATTTTTTTTCAAGACAGAACATGTAAATGAGGAACTTTCAATAAAGCAGTTACCCAAGAAACTATGTGCACTGCTTTTAATTGTAACAGCACAGAGAGTACAAACGCTTCATTTGACAAAATTATGCAGTGTTCATTTTCATGAGAAGGGATGTTCCGTCTATCTCAATGACAAACTTAAACACACAAGATCTGGTTATCACCAAAAATAAAAACAAAAAAAACACTTGAGTTACCCAGGTATGAAGATACAGAAAAGTGTGTGTTGTAGAATGTTTAGAACAGTATGTAAATAGGACAAAGAAGTTAAGAAAAGACTGTAACCAACTCCTCCTTTGTTATTGTGGCCCCCATGGTCCTGCTTCTAAAGACACTTTAGCACGTTGGATAAAACAAGTGTAAACAGATGCAGGTATTTCTGGTTATACTCCACATAGTTTCAGAGGAGCAGCAGCCTCAGCAATGCTGAGAAGCGGAACCACTATAATGGTCATTATGAAATCTGCAGGGTGGTCAAATGCCTCCACTTTCAACAGATTTTATAAAAACCATTAATGCAGACTGTAAAATAAAGACAGTGTGTACAAAGACTAACTCCCTTTTGAACTAGAAGTGAACTAAGAAAGGTTCTGCTGACAATTCTCTGTTATTGAGTCTGTATATTGATTCTAGTTCAGAAAACTGTGAACGAGACTGCATTTTTGTTGTAAAATACATTTACAGTATTTACACCTTACAAAGTATTATCACGTCAGTATTCTAGATATTCATGTTTGGGATTGCGAGTTTACAAGACTGGTGCTATGGTTTCAATGAGTATCAGTACCAAGAGTGGTGCAAAATTGAATGCGATTTCTGTTACACTTTGCATGCATAGGCCTACCATTTCCTTTCAATAAACATCAAATCACGCAAGGCGACGTTATGATTTAAGCCTCTGTTGTTTATTCTGTAAATTGTGTGAATCATCACATTTTTGTACAACCAACATTAAAGTCTGGCACTTAGTTTCGGGAAACTACGAGAAATGAAATTAGAAACATAATTTCGGGAAACTACGAGAAATGAAATTAGAAACATAAACAAGAACTTACCTTGGGAAGTCGAAGTTTGTGTGGAATTTCATGAGCGTAGTTGATGGAGACGGACGGACAGATGCCCTCCCAGTATTCAAAAAGGAACCCTCCCCGTATTTTAGTAAGATATTTGGTTGTACAAAACATTACACAGATCATTGGAATGATCTGTACGTCAGAATATGGCTATACCGCGCATGCGCATCTCATCTGTCCCTCCGTCTCTATCAACTACGCACATGAAATTCCACACAAACTTCGACTTCCCAAGGCAAGTTCTAGTTTATGGTTTATGTTTCTAATCTGTGGGTACTGAAGTTTTCTTGCGATACAACTTTGTCGTCATATGTCCCGAGGTCTTGCCTTTGTCCTGTTCATCTGTTCATCTTTTCAAACTATAGTTCTATTTATTTCAGCTTCTGGTTGATTTGTACTGTAGTTTGTGTTAAATATAAAGCTATTGTTTTCGTTTATTAACATCTTTGTGAATTTCAAAAGCATTCAAAGGTTGTTGTCGGTGTTGCTTTATAATTTACAGAGATTTTACATCAACTTATATGAAGCAAACCTGTGGTCCGTATAACCTCAACCCTGCCTGCAAGTCCCATCCTACTTTGTTAAATCGGCGTGGTTCCTCCGTTTTGAATTCTGTTTAATTCAGATCTATGTAATAATGCCCTGCACCTTGGTTTCTCTTCAGCTTTCTTGTTTTGTGTTTCTACTTTCTCGCAAATCATAATCATGGGTTCAAAGTGAGATGACCGAAGGCGGAAAATAAAATAAGAGCGAAAACAGAATGACTGCGCCACCAAGTGAACGAACAAACAAATCACAAAACAAAAACAAAGTGTTTCGACCTCTTTGGTCTTCTTCAGGCAAGACAAACAACATTCAAGACAATGGAAATAATCATAAATTGTAATGCATAATACTTATATAGCGCATTTCTTGTTGTACAACTTAATGCGCTTACATCCACCATTTGCACTTATTCATACAATATTCATGCACACAGCAAAAAGAAAATACACAATGGCAGACGCACCTACATGCATAAACTGCCTCACCGAACTAGTTGTGGAGGAATTTAGGAGAGATCTAGTCATCTACAGAAGAGAATAGGCTTTTTTGAAGAGGTAAGTTTTGAGCTGAGATTTAAAAGAAGAAAGAGTAGGCTGATTACGAAGGTCTTCAGGGAGGGAGTTCCAAATAGAAGGTGCTCTAAAACTGAAGGCTCTTTCGCCAACAGATTTCAGAGAACGTTTAGGGATTTTCAAAAGTTTTTGTGAAGAAGAGCGAAGGGTACGAGAGCTTTGGTAGGTGCAGAGAGAAGAAGAGAGATAGTGAGGAAGAGATTCGTTGAAGTGGCGGAAAGCAAGAACTGCCAGTTTAAATTGCCACCGATACTGTATGGGAAGCCAGTGCAGTTCGATCAGCATGGGAGTGATGTGCTCACACCTCCTCCTCTTCAAGACAAGTCGTGCAGCGCTATTTTGGTCTCTCTGCAGCCCAGCAATCTGTTCTGCGGGAAGCCCAGCATAAACAGAGTTGCAGTAGTCCAATCTTGACATCACAATGGCACAGACTAGCCTTACAGCTACTTCCCTGGATATAAAGCGTCGGATGGAAGCAATACGTCTCAGCTCTAAAAAGGATGAGCGACAGACTACAGATATTTGATTCTGCATGGTCAGACACTGATCAATGGTAACACCAAGGTATTTGACAGAGTTATTGAAAGGCAATTCAGTACCATCAACAACCATTGACTCTTGACTCAACGAGTTTGAGGCAAGCTTATTACTTGACATCCATTCCTGCACACTGCTGATACACCGAGACACCCCAGATTGAACACAAACAAACTCATCAGGTGTTCCACTCTTAGAAAGCTCAGTGTCATCAGCATACTTGTGAAATGGAGGATGAACAGTGACTGATCTCTTCGAAGTGGGTACTAAAATTTGACCCCACATCAATTTGAGCATCCAGTTGGAAGAGATAATTGACTGGTCGTCCTCTGCTTTCATTGTTTTGAAACTTATTTGTCTTGCCTGTAGAAGACCAAATAGGTCGAAAGGCGTTGTGTTTGTTTTGTAATTTGTTTGTTCTTTCGTTTGGCTGCAGAGTAATTCGGTTGTTGGGTTTGGGGTTGTTGTTTTCTTTTCCACAATCACAAGGAAATCAAACTTCTGTTTTCTGTACGACATCATAACTTTCCCTTCATTCTTTTTTTTCAATTCTTCTTATCTTCTTTTCCTCCTCCTCCCAAAGATTTCAAATTTGCTCCAGCTTACGCAGGTTCAACCATTCCCATTATATCATTAAGAGATCTGAGCGGGTGAATAGTAGATCTAATTCAGTTTTGAAGTAGTCATCATCAATCAATAGAGTCGAACTCGAAAAAAGCGTCATTTTAGATTTTATATGTGATCTATTTCATGCAAAGAAAGGAAAATCCATGAAGAAAATACACCGTCAAAATGTCCCGAATCAGCGCCGTAAAAGAATGAATAGTCTTTCATACATTGACTGGATTGATCGAAACATTGCAACGGATTGGGACAGGTCCACTCCGACCAGGTGCTGTGAATGGCTGGTGGGAGAATAATGACGCTATCGGTTATGACGTGTTTTTGGTTTGATATCTTCAGTAAGGTCACAAATTTTCATCACAATGAGGTCATCAACCCAAACGCTCAGCCGTACATTTACATCATAATGTTTTTGACTTACCCAGCCAGCGCGTGCTTGATTTCAGTCGTATTACTTCTGTTCTTGCCGGATTAGGATTTTTTTGCACGCTTGTGTTCAGTTTCAGTTGTTTCAAAACGGTATCACGTGATGAAGAAATTACTGACGTCGTAAAAATATATTACACTTCTCGTCTGACCTTCGATTATCGTCACAAATGACGACAAAAAATATGGCTACAGCTGTTCATTTGTTACTTACTCATAAAACTAAAAGCCTAGATCTAAACCAGCTTCAAACATTCTGATTTTTCGTCTTAATCCACTTTTTTCATTGAAATAAATACAATACAAAAAAATGTTGACACAGTTTATGATATCAGACAAGCTGACTTTAAAATCCTGCCAAACTGCAAATCTTTTCACTTTGCTCATAGTTTCACATGATTAAATAGATCCCGGCACTGACATTCTCTCTCTCTCTCTCTCTCTCTCTCTCTCTCTCTCTCTCTCTCTCTCACACACACACACACACACACACACACACACAAACCTCACTGAGTTTTATGAACCCAACTTCCCAAGTCATCTTTGCCACACAATAAATCTTGAATTAGATCAAAATTGAAACAAATCTATA
The DNA here is from genome assembly GCA_018398815.1 of Conus ventricosus. Classification (NCBI taxonomy): domain Eukaryota; kingdom Metazoa; phylum Mollusca; class Gastropoda; order Neogastropoda; family Conidae; genus Conus; species Conus ventricosus. Next base: position 14,531,935 of record CM031608.1, read on the forward strand.
TATAGATCAAAACGCATCGTGCGTTGGAGTCCATTCGTTCGGCGTTCTAGCTGACCAACACGTTGATAGTCCAACATTCGGTATTTTATTTGAACTTAACCAACGCTTGTGTTACTAATCCTACAGTCTACTGGTCTTATAAGATAAGCGATAGAACCTCCCTGAAGGCTAGATCAGTCAAAGCAGAAGGGAAATGGGCGTTGCGTTTTTAAACTGGGACCTGGGAGTCTTCCTGCAGTGGGAGCGTAGGGGCAATTGTAAAGGCCTACTACACAATGTTAGCCAGAGTAGGGGCGGGGAGTCGCCTACAAATCCAGGACCACCCCACCCCATCCAAATCCTTCGTTCAGTTCTGTCCCTTGACAACGTAAAGTTAAGCGGACATCCGGTCGTCAAACTGGTATGCCACAGGCCCGGTATGCCACAGGCCCGGTATGCCATAGACCTTATAAGCCAGTGGTCAAGCAATGGTCAGACTGGCCACTGGTCAAGCAAACTGACCAGTGGTCAAACCATGGTCAAACTGACCAGTTGTCAAGCCATGACTGACCAGTGGTCAATTTGTATATAGGGCCTTCTTGTAGATTAAAAATCCCTTTGTGGCATATAGGGCCTGTGGCATATAGCGCCTCCTTGCAGATTAAAAAATCCCTTTGTGGCATATAGGGCCTGTGGCATATAGGGCCTTCTTGCAGATAA
>CM031608.1:14537633-14540133 GCA_018398815.1 Conus ventricosus
GCTCAATCAGTTTTTGAAACCGACTTTCATTGACGAGTTTGGGGGCTTGATACCACGGTGACATAATGAATGTCTCGGTGTTTTGGCGATGTTAGTCAGCGTTTTAACCATAGGCACTGTTGCCTAACAATTTGAAAGTTTCAGCCAAAATAGTCTGGATGAATCCTTATCACCCTGTCTGCGTGCCTCAGACACCCGTTCACCAAATTCCTCGCATTTATTCTAAATCGAAAGGGGTTTGGTGCTGCCTCCATCCTTCAGGACCCTCCTTTTGATGCAGAAGAAAAGAGAGGGCGTTCCTGTGTTGTTGGTAGGTGTACATAGTCCTCCTGCCTATACAGAAACTCTTGATGACTCCTCCCTCACTGCCCTCAGACAGGACTCCTTGACCAAACTATTGTGGCGTTTGCTGAATCCCTACAGCTCAATTTGTCAGACACCCCTCTGAAAAAACAGGGTGTCTTTGAGCAAAGAGCCACGTGCCTTTAAACCCTTGTACTCAAGTTTGAAAAGACTGAGAGTTCTTTTGTCCAATTTTTGTCGTCCAAGCAGCAGGGAAGAGGGTCCAATCCTGTCCAGATAGTTTGCAGGAAACGAAGAGGTCTTGGTGAGCGTCACAAGCTTAGAAGGGAACCAGTTTTTGTAGTCTCGGTAGAACTGGCGTTTCAGCTCTGGTTGAACAGCTACTCTCCAACCCGTCTCCACTCAGGGCCATGAACATGGAGTCAGTATCCATTTCACGGAGTTGAAAATAGGGCGGGACGAACCTGTCGACACAGGCGAAATAGAACTCAACATCCTCGGTTTGGCGTACTGATAGAGAAGAAGCCGATTTGGTTTGGGCAGATGCCATCGAATCTTAGCCTTACTCAGCTCTACTTCCATCAGGTCGTCCATCAGACTAGTCAATTTCTTGAAAAGGGGATCGTTGATCAGCTTGCATACATCATTCTTCTTAACGTAGGTGACATCCATGAATACATCTGTGTTCCCTTCTTTTCGAAGGTGCCAACTACATTCCCAGATTTGTACCAGATTGACGCCCAGCATGATGCCGAGGTACTCTCTGATGTCCCCGGGTGTTTTGTTTTTTTTCTAAGTTCATCCATGGTCTTTCCGTTTACTGGGTTGACGTCGACTCCACGTGTCTGGCGACAGTCGTGTCCATGGAACAGACATCCGTGGAATTGGTAGGGCCATTCCTATGTTCGGGTCCCACCTGTCTACCCTGATCTGGAGTCCTCCAGTGCCTATTCCTTGCTGTTGTACTTGTGGCGGTTGAAGACGTTTTCTTTGTGGATGACCCATTCCAACCATGCTCTCGCCGTTCTCTCCGTAGACGTCCGTTTTTTTTCTCGGCTTGAAAGTTGCTTCCCTTGCGTCGACGGACAAGATGTTCCGTGGGCATCTCCTGCATTAGAGCCCACGGATACAAGGCATTGGCGTCGTAGCCTTCCAAACACTGGACTGACTTTTCACCTGGGACCCGAGTCATCCCCTTCTCGTGGTACGTGTGAAAAATGATGGATGGCCCTCCCACCATTTCCTTGCACAGCAACTCTGTGGAGATCTTTTGTTTTTGTCGTTGACCAGAGAGAAACAGACATCTGGGAAGCCGTCTTGAACAGGTACCTTCAACGTCAGTCCAGGGATCCTGATGGCATCCTTTAGCATGTCCAAATCCCAGAAACGGAGTTACTGACGTGTCTGCTTTTCCGGGGCCTCCAGGAAGGGCATGACGTCAAGGTTGTTGTACCACACTAAGAAATCCCTCAGAGCGGTCATGCCATTCTCTTCCCAAACTCGTTGGGCAGTAAACGTAGTCTTCATCGCTGATAGAATCGTTTTCAGGAGCTGAAGAACGCCTCTCATGGAGGAAGAACAACGTCGTCCAGTTTGTCCAGCTCAGTGATGTACTCGTAGGGGAAGAAGCCCTTGCGTTCCTGTACCTCGAAAGCGGCCAAGTATTTGGAATAGGAGTATCCAGGAGCGATGTAACAGGTGATGTCCAAGAATTTCAACTTCTTTTGTGCTGAAGCATTTGTACTGGTTGTTGTTCTTCACCAGAAATGTGAAGGAGCCGACTCTTCTTCTTCACTGACGACCCATCTCTGGAAGAAAATAAGGTTTGATGAGATTGAGGTCGTAGTTCGAACTGTTGAAGCCTACCACGGGCAACTCTCGAAGATAGGCGTCCAAGCAGTCCCTCTGCTCGTCGAGGCGCTCAGTTGATCGTAGACGGTGGAGAAATCTTCTTTTGTTGTTGAGGAGATCGAACGCCTTGTCGGATACCTCCTCCATGCTTCTTCTTCTTCTTCTGCTCCTTCTCCTCTTTCTCCTTCTCCTTTTCATTACTGTCTGTCTGTGTCTCTGTCCGTCTGTCTATCTGTCTGTGTTTATGTGTATTTTTCTGTCTCTGTCTCGATCACACAGCCAAAACCACCTTGAGACGGGGGGAGCACACCATGCCCAATTGACCTTGTGTGTGGGTCCCCCCGTC
>CM031608.1:14545133-14547633 GCA_018398815.1 Conus ventricosus
ACATAGCATTAGGCGAAGATCGGGTATCCCACTCTTTAAGGCGAAAGTAACACAGTATTAGGTGTGCACCGAGTAGGCCTATTCTACACTTAACGGTGAAAGTAACATAGTGTCAGGCGAGCACCGAGTATTCTACACTTAACGGTGAAAGTAACATAGTGTCAGGCGAGCACCGAGTATTCTACACTTAACGGTGAAAGTAACATAGTGTCAGGCGAGCACCGAGTATTCTACACCTTACGGCGAAAGTAACTATGCCAGGCGTGCACCAGCTATCCGACACCTTACGGCGAAAGTAACAGTGCCGGGTATGGGCTGGGTATGATACTCCTCGTGGCGAAAAAAAAAGAGCCAGTCATGGACTGGGTATTCTAAACCTTACGGCAAAAGTAACATGATGCCAAGTGCGCTCGGATAGCCTACACATCACGGATTAAGTAACATGTTGCGAGGAGTGCACGAATATCACACCATTTACGGCGAAAGTGTCATGGATGCCAGCTTACAGACCATAGAAGAAGAAAAACAACAACAACATGGTGCTAGGTGTGCATTGATAGTGTACATGTTACGCCGAGAGTAACATGGCGCCGGGTGTGCGTGGTTAGCCTACACCTTATGGAGTGAGTAACATCGTGCCAAAAGTAACATGGCTATCCTACACAAAAGTACATGGCTATCCTACACCAAAAGTAACATGGCGCCAAATGTGAGCGGATAACCTACACCGAAAATAATCAGATGCGAGCTATGAATGGATACCTTACACCAAAAATAACACGGTGCCAGATATGAAGGGACATCCTACACCAAAAATAACACGGTGCCAGATATGAATGGATACGCTACACTGAAAATAACATGGTGCCAGTTATGAATGGATACCCTACACTGAAAATAACATGGTGCCAGTTATGAACGGATATCCTACACTGAAAATAACACGGTGCCAGTTATGAACGGATATCCCACACTGAAAATAACACGGTGCCAGTTATGAACGGATATCCCACATTGAAAATAACATGGTGCTAGTTATGAACGGATATCCCACACTGAAAATAACACGGTGCCAGTTATGAACGGATATCCCACACTGAAAATAACGCGGTGCCAGTTATGAACGGATATCCCACACTGAAAATAACACGGTGCCTGGTTGACCCAGCAGTGATCCAACGCGTCGTGCCTGCAGTCTGGAGTTCCGACTACCATGAAAAAAAAGGTCATTTTCACTGCCTATTTCTCTGCGCTGTTCTCTCCTTTCCCGTGCTCCGCCTTCCCCCCACCCACACACATACAATCTGAAATGGTGATTCTTACCTGTCACATAAGTGATGGTGCATGTGGACATCACGCCTGAGTGTACCTATCCAAACAACTACAATAAGCAGACAGCCCTAGTAAGGCCAATGTGAGACCAGAATCGAACCAACGTTCAAGAGGAACACGAGCTGAGAGAGAGAAATGCGACGACCCCCATTGAAACCCACCCACTACTGCCAGGCGACAGCAGTTGCCACAATGATGCAGACCTATGCCTGTAGTAACCTTGTCCTTAAGGGCCTCAGGCCGACAGGACGTTAATCTCACCCTTAACTAACTAAGGCTAATGTGCCAATCGCAACAACTATTAATTTTTTTTTTTTTTTTAAGTAGACAGGTCTAAATTGGCCGGTGCAACTATCCAAATAAGTATACTCAGTGGACAGCCCTGACATCGCCAACTGCAGGGAAGATAAATGACGACATCATGGGGTAGGCAATGACTGACAGCAACATCAAAAAAAACAAAAAAAAACAAAAAAGAAAGCAGGATAAGAACATCATGAAAAAGGAAAGATAGATGAGGTTATGGGGAGAAACGAAAGATCGATGAGGAAACCCCAGAAACAAGGAAAAATGGATTATGCAACCATAGCGAAAGGAGTGACGGGTGTGGTCATCGTGAGTATGGAAAGATACATGAGGACATCATGAGAAAGGAAAGAAAAGAGAAAGACACACCCGAATGTGCCTCTTACAGAGAAAGTAACAAAGGATCGGTGTGGACATCATGCCAAGCAAAGATGGGCATGGCCACCGTGAGAAGGGACAGATGAAAGTGGACATCAAGAGAAAGGGACATATGAAAGTGGACATCAAGAGAAAGGGACAGATGAAAGTGGACATCAAGAGAAAGGGATAGATGAAAGTGGACATCAAGAGAAAGGGACAGATGAAAGTGGACATCAAGAGAAAGGGACAGATGAAAGTGGACATCAAGAGAAAGGGACAGATGAAAGTGGACATCAAGAGAAAGGAAAGATTGGCGTGGACATCAAGAGAAAGGAAAGATTGGCGTGGACATCAAGAGAAAGGGAAGATGAGTGTGGATATCATGAGAAATGAAGGACGGATATGGACACCCTGAGAAGAAAAAAGACACACACACACACACACACACACACACACACACACACACACACACACACACACACACACACACACACACACACAC
>CM031608.1:14552633-14587633 GCA_018398815.1 Conus ventricosus
AACAAACATGACAAACGCTTTCAAAGTTCTCTCACGACTGCCGCAGTCGTTGTCCTCTTCAACTAGGTTCTCCAGCTCTGGAGACAAATTAGGTGCTGCCACAGCACTGGAGCCCAAATACTTGCCACAGTCGCCTATCCCGTTACTGGTGCTGCCACAGCACCGGGAAGGGATGAAACACGAATGAAGTCCGTGTATGTAACCTATTTCAAAATCTGAATAATGATAAATTCTTTTCCCTTTTTTCGCTTTTCTTAACACTCTCTCTTTTCTCTCCCCATCCGTCTATACCTCACCTGGTAATGGTAGATAACAGGTGAATCTCGTTCTGCAGTTCCAAACAACCTGTCTGGTCAGTGTCCCGGAGCCATCTCCTTCCTATACCTTATTTTTCCTTCCTGCGCTCTTCCTGAGTACATATTCAATGAGTACTCATCTAACTCTACGCATTACCAGCCCTTGGTTACTTGACCAATGGACAACGTCCGTCCATTTTCCTGAGGGATTCAACCAATAATCACCCTACGTCTATAGCCACCAGCGACACCGATCACACTGGTCAGGCCACGTAAATTATCCTTTCTTTTACCTTTTCTTTTCCCTACCTAGGGAAATGCTTTATATCAAATAAGGGCGTGTGCGACGGAACGTCGCATGTCGCCATGTGAGGCTACGTCACATGACACCCCCCATCCCGGGGTGAAAAAAAAAATTTCGCTAAGAAAATTTGTTGTTGTTGCTGTTGTTGAAATACACATACATATCTAGTTGGTTTCTTTTTCTTTTGAGACTATCAGGTATTGTACAGCCATCAAACTTTGCTTGCTCGCCATCTTTGTGTGTTCGCACCGTGACGCACGTGCAGTTTGGGCCAACAGCTCACACTTTACCTTTCACTCTGCTCTCTGTTGCTGTGCCCCCCTCTCTACCACATCCACCCGTCCCCATTACTGACATTCCTGTTGCGTGTCAGCAATCACGCCCTCCTCCTTCGCCATTCCCACCTCTCTTCAGCTGTCACCATGCTGTCATGCCCACCCCTCCCTTTCACTCCCCCTCTCCTATTCTCGTGACGAACTTTTGGCTGTGAAACCTGCGCCCCTCGACCCTGCCTTGAACTTGAAATTGCGAAAGTTTTGCATTGGTGTCGACCTTCCGCGTGTTCGTGGGTGTAGGGGAGGGAGAAGAAAGCAGAGGAAGATCGCCGCCATTAGCCGTGCCCGGTTCTCTCCCTTTGATAAATCATCTCGCTCTTCTGATGCTACCAATCTGATCACTGTCCCCCTCCTCAAGCCTCCCACTGTCTCCAGTCATAACAGCAAACTGACTCTGGGGTTATTCAACGCCCAATCTGTTGGTGCCAAGGTGAAAAGGACCGCAATCAACGATTTCATCGTTGACAATGACGTCAACCTTATGTGCATCACAGAAACATGGTTACTACCAAGTGGTGACGAGGCCAAGTGTTGCGACCTTTCCCCTCCTGGCTATACGACCTTCAGCTTTCCTCGGCCAACCCGTGGCGGAGGCATCGCTTTTGTTGTGTCTGATGCTGTGTCCCCCTCTGTCTCCACTACCTCCAGCTTCTCATTTGCTCATTCTTCTTACGAACTGGTCCAGCTTACTGTGTCCTTACCCAAGTCCTCCCTTCATGTGTTCTGCCTTTACCGCCCTCCTCCCAGCAAGAAGAATCAGCTGAAAGACTCTCTCTTTCTGGGGGAGTTCCCGGATCTGCTGGACTTCTTGAACTCTGTGAAAGGCCACTCAGTTTTGGTTGGGGATTTCAACTTCCACTGGGATAATCCTCCAACAACTTCACTGCACGACTGAAGGATCTCCTAGAGTCCTTTGGTCTGCGTCAGTCTGTCTCTTCCTCCACTCACAGATCAGGTCACATCCTGGACTGGGTCATCCATCCTGATGGTGACCTGGTTGACTCAGCCACCACCAGTTTGACCCTGACCTCTGACCACCATGCCATCCTAGCCAAGCTCAACATTTCTGTTCCTGTCAAATCTCCCAGGTTCGTTGAAACCAGGGACTTTGCATCTGTGGACCTTGATGCGTTCCGGGCTGACCTGCTGTTTTGTCTTCAGTCATCACCTGCTCTTTCTGCTGAACTGTTCCATACCCTTATCCAGGACGTTCTTGATCGTCACGCTCCTGTTCTTCGACGGAGGATCTCCAGCCGCCTGCCTTCGCCTTGGTTTCCAGCAGCTGCCCCGCAAGTTCTGGACGCTAAACGTGTTAGGCGTGGGGCAGAGAGACAATGGATTAAGAGCGGTCTTGAGGTCCATAAACAGATCTTACGTGTTGCAAACAATGTTGTCAATGAAATTGTGCAGCAAGCCAAATCAGCATTTTACAATGCCAAAATACTTGCATGCACTTCGAGCAAGCAACTGTTCAACCTCACAAACACACTCATGGGGAGAATTAAATCCTCTCCTCTTCCATCTTCTGTCTGTCCCTCTGATCTGCCACATAAATTTTGCGACTTCTTTGTCGGCAAAATCAGGTCAATCCGGAGAATTTGGACTCTCAGACAGCAACTGTTCCTGATATCCACTTTGACATTTTCTCTGGCATTCCACTCTTTTCTTTTGAACCTGTTACTCAGTCATTAGTTAGAGATGTGATTAAGAATACTACCATTAAGACTTGTGTGCTTGACCCCCTCCCATCTTCCCTGGTATGTGGTGTAATTGATGATTTGATGCCTTTCATCACTGCCATTGTCAATGATTCACTCACCTCTGGTTGTTTCCCCTCTGAACTAAAACACTCTGTTATTCGACCCCTACTAAAGAAACCCTCTCTTGATCCTGAGATTTTGAAAAATTATCGTCCTGTTTCCAACTTATCCTTTCTGTCGAAGATAATTGAAAAGATTGCTCTTCTCCAACTTCATGAACATCTTGAGCGTAACAATCTTCTCTATCCTTTGCAATCTGCCTATCGTGCTGGCCATAGCACAGAAACCGCTCTCCTCAAAATTGTCAATGACCTTCTCTCTGCTCTTGACGATGGTAAAGTCTCTCTGCTGTCCTTGTTAGACCTGTCTGCCGCTTTTGACACTATAGATCACAGTACCCTTCTGTCTAGGCTTGAGCATACATTTGGCATCTCTGGCACAGCTCTTTCCTGGTTCAGATCTTATCTCTGTGGTCGTACTCAGACTGTCTCTGTGAATGGTTTCTCTTCTCAGTCAGCTGACTTGGAGTATGGAGTTCCCCAGGGCTCAGTCTTGGGCCCCATTCTCTTCGTTCTTTATACACAGCCTATCTTTGACATTGTCACTCATCATGGCATCTCCCACCACTGTTTCTCTGACGACAACCAAATCTACACCTCTGATGATATTTCTCAGCTCCTTTCTATCATTGAACGAACTCAGGCATGTTTTTCTGATATCAAAGCTTGGATGACTGTCAACAAACTTCAACTGAACAACGACAAGACCGAACTGATTTTCATAGCATCTAAAAGATTATTGTCTACAAACTGCCTTCCCTCATCTGTCCAACTTGATAATTCAGTCATTCGGACTTCTTCAACTGTCCGTAATCTTGGGATCACACTGGACCAAACTCTATCCTTTCAAAGTCAAATTTCCTCTGTCTGTCGTGCTTGCTATCTGGAACTCCGCCGTATTTCTTCTGTTCGTCATCTTCTCTCGGATGATGCCACTAAAACTCTCATTTCTGCTTTTGTTCTCTCTCGCTTGGATTACTGTAATTCTCTTCTTGCTGGTTGCCCACAGAATCTTCTTGGCAAATTGCAAAAAATTCAAAACAGTGCTGCCCGACTAGTATTGAAACGCTCCAAATTTTCTCACTCGGCTCCCTTGCTTGATTTTCTCCACTGGCTCCCAGTAGGCAAAAGAATTGAATACAAGCTTTCTTTGCTTTGCTACAAATCTCTCAGTGGTCTAGCCCCATCCTATCTTGCTGATCTTCTGAATACCTATAAACCTCTTAGACAGCTACGTTCTTCCTCTGACACTTCTCTTCTCCAAATTCCTCGCTTCTGCACTAGGACCCTCGGTGAACGTTCGTTCTCTTTCCAGGCCCCCTGTTGTTGGAATAATCTCCCTCTGTCTCTCCGCTCTGCGACTTCCCTCTCTTCCTTCAAGTCTTCTCTTAAGACTACCCTTTTCCAGTCATGACCCTTCCCCTCTTTCTGTCGAAAGCAGATGCACCCTACACCTGGTGTATGTGTGTGTGTGATTGTGTGTGTGTGTGTGTGTTTGTGTGTGTGCGTGTTTGTGTGCTCAGCTTAAGCATGTAGAAATGTTGTGTGTGTGTGTTTGGAAGATTGCCTTTTGTTGTTTATCATATTGGTTGTTCCTCTTGATTTATTTATTCTTTATTGTAAGCGCTTAGGGCTTTTAAAGATTAGGCGCAAGAAATGCACATTATTATTATTATTATTATATACAGCTTCAGTCATCAATCATCAATTTTTCATCACACAAGAGTTTCCATCAATGCATAGAACCAACCTTTACGAACATCATAAGGATCCAAAATCACATTCCAAAATCTTAGTTTGAAAAAAAAAAGCAAAAAGTTTTTTTCCTTTTAAAAAAACAAACAAATTCACACTCGATCACCGCAAGTCACAAGTCACACAGACACGAAGAACATATAATGATACTGATCATTCCAAATGCCAATTATATTTATATATACTAAAATGGAAACACCGTTTTTTCTTGCCTGTTCTCATATAAACATATGTCCCCAAATCCTCACAACATGAGAATTTCCTCATGACTCACTTGATGAGAAAAATTTGCCAAGTGAAAAGTCTTTCTTCAAGCAAGAATATACAATATAGCAGTCCACTCGAAAGTTAAACACTTTTTTTTTCATTCTTCACAATGAACCGACGTGAAAAAACAACACTTGTAACACATCAAATGAAGTAGGCCTATTCTGCACACATTCACAAAGTATCATCCTACTATGAGACACCAATGCCAATACATATGCACTTTTGGAAAAAGATCAATCACAACTACCTATTAATTCAGATTGACAGTAGCACACATAACAGTGCCAAAATGTCAGTAAAGTCTGTCCACAATGAAAACAAACAGCAGAACAATAAAGTCTGTCCACAATGAAAACAAACAGCAGAACAATAAAGTCTGTCCACAATGAAAACAAACAGCAGAATAATAAAGTCTGTGCACAATGAAAACAAACAGCAGAATAATAAAGTCTGTCCACAATGAAAACAAACAGCAGAATAATAAAGTTTGTGCACAATGAAAACAAACAGCAGAATAATAAAGTCTGTCCACAATGAAAACAAACAGCAGAATAATAAAGTCTGTCTACAATGAAAACAAACAGCAGAATAATAAAGTCTGTACACAATGAAAACAAACAGCAGACTAATAAAGTCTGTGCACAATGAAAACAAACAGCTGAAACAGTCTTTCCTTTTTATGCAGTTACAGCTGCACGAAGGATACTGTGCACTCATGCACGGGACAGAAAATCTGCCATGACATTCTGAGTTCCAGGTTATGGCTCAATGTCAAACTTGAACTCCTGCAATGAAAAACCCCATCTTAACAGCCTGCTATTTTTGGTCTTGGACGACTGCAAAAACGTCAATGGCCTGTGGCCGGTTTGTAACCGAAACTGTCTCCCAGTAAGGAATCTGGCAAATTTCTCACAAGCCCAAACAATGGCAAGACACTCCCTCTCAATTGTTCAGAATTTGACTTGTGTGTTAGAGAACTTTTTACTTGCATATTGCACAGGATGTAACAATCTATTCTTTTCCTGCAATAGTTCAGCTCCCATGCCTTTGGAGCTGGCATCAGTTCTCAAAACAAAATCCTCTGAAAGAGAGGGCAAAAGCAGTACAGGGAATGAATTGAGGGTGTCTTGAACACATTCCAGAGCTTTCTGGCACTCGTCTGACCAGACGATACTTTTGCTTTTTGTTCCGTTTGTTAAGTCACTCAAAGGGGCTGTCAAGGATGCAAAGTGCAGTACATATCTTCTGTAACAGGACAACAATCCAAGGAGTGATCTTATCTGTTTCTTTGTAGTGCGTCTCTTCAAGGCCAAGATCTGTTCTACTTTCTTTTCCTCTGGTGTCATTTTCCCAACAGAAATGACATGACCCAAAAACTCAAGAGTCTGGAATCCAGCACGAATTTTGGATGGTCTAGCCGTCAGACCAAAATTCCGGAGTTTACAAAAAACAGCTCTCAAGTTATCCAGAAAATCATTCCATGACTCTGCAGCAAGCAAAATGTCATCAAAAAAACTTACTGCTCCACACTCATGACGTTTTAGTGCGCGCATCATTCTGGCGAAAGAAGCTGGGGCGTTTTGTAATCCAAATGGCATTTTCGTCCATTGAAACAGTCCAAAAGGTGTCTGAAAAGTTGTTTTTTTTCCTTGTCTGCTTCAGCCATCGGGATTTGCCAAATCCCTTTAGTTAAGTCTATTTTGACACAATACTTTCCTTCTGACAGTTGACGAAGAAGTTCCTCAATGTCTGGGATAGGTTCTGCATCAAACACAGTGATTTTGTTTAACTTCCTGTAATCGATTCAAAACCGCGCCGAGCCATCAGGTTTGTCCACCAATACTACTGGTGAACTGTATGGTGACGAGGACGGTTCAATAACTTTCAACCCGAGCATAACTTGAATCTTTCTTTCGACAACCTGTTTTTTGGCAGATGGGAGGGGTATGGTTTGACTCAGACTGGGTTTTCCGTACTCAGCTGAATAGTATGGGGTTGTTACTGTCCCTGGGGTATCAGTCAGGACATCCTGAAAGTCCTTCAAGATACCTTCCAATTGTTCTTTCTAAATCAAAGATAAATCATCACACAAAACAACATCATGATAAGTTTCTCCCTTGACAGAAAGAGTGGGCAGAGGTACAGTATCATCTATACTGGTAGATGTTAACAATACCACATTTGTTGTTTGCACAGTCTTTGCTCTTGTCTCTGTATGTGACATCAGGAACAAAATCAGAACCATTGATTTCTGTAATAGCCACATCTGTTCCAGACACTGGACATATCCATTCAACTGACTCATTAATAGCAACATTTGTACGCTCAACATACTTTTTAGCATGTTTACAAGGAATACCTTTTCAGCATTTGCCATTTTCACTTTGTAGTTCACTCCAGAAAGTTTTCCAATGACATCAAAAGGATCTTTTTGAGGGTTTTTTTTTTTTGGCAAATGTCACAAGAGCGACAATACTGTGTAACTTCTTTTGTGACTCCTGGCCAAAAAAATGAATCCAGAACTCTTTTTAACGTTCTCTTGATACCGCAATAACCTGCGAACAATGCATCATGGGCTACGTCACATGACACTCACCATTCTTTATTTCCGTGCATTATGTCAACTCATTGTTTTGATTTGAAGGAGAATCATGGTATGCATTTGCTACATGTATCAGAACTGACACTTTCGGACAATGACTCTTCTCCCTTTGCGACCTCACCAGTGTGGAATTCTCAACCACCTGAAATTCGCCAAAAATGATGAAAAGCATTTGCAAAAAGAGGTCTAAAATCCATCTGATTCCAGAATTTCCTAGTACATGACATAAGAATTCACTTTGGTGTCTGTCTCAATGTGCTGTCGTTCCCAGGTTTAGGTGTGGTGTAATGGAGGTATATGCTGCCGTTCTGGTGGTTTGAGTGTGGTATTAGACAGGAACGTATTGTTGTTCTGGTGGTTTGAGTGTGGTATTAGACAGGAACGTATTGTTGTTTTGGTGGTTTGAGTGTGGTATTAAAGAAGAATGTGTTGTTGTTCTGGTGTTTTGACTGTGGTATTAACGAAGAACGTGTTGTTGTTCTGGTGTTTTGACTGTGGTATTAACGAAGAACGTGTTGTTGTTCTGGTGGTTTGATTGTGGTATTAAAGAAGAATGCGTTGTTGTTTTGGTGGTTGGAGTGTGGCATTGAAGAAGAACGTGTTGTTTTGTTGATTTGAGTGTGGTATTAAAGAATGTGTTGTTCTGATGGTTGGAGTGTGGTATTAAAGAAGAATGTGTTGTTGTTGTTCTGGTGGTTTTAGTGTGGTATTGAAGAAGAACGTGTTGTTGCTCTGGTGGTTTGAGTGTGGGTTGTTCTGGTGGTTGAAGTGTGGTATTGAAGAAGAACGTGTTGTTCCGGCGGTTTTAGTGTGGTATTGAAGAAGAAGGTGTTGTTGCTCTGGTGGTTTGAGTGTGGGTTGTTCTGGTGGTTGAAGTGTGGTATTGAAGAAGAACGTGTTGTTGTTCTGGTGGTTTGAGTGTGGGTTGTTGCTCTGGTGGTTTGAGTGTGGTACTAAAGAAGAACGTGTTGTTGCTCTGGTGGTTTGAGTGTGGGTTGTTGCTCTGGTGGTTGAAGTGTGGTATTGAAGAAGAAGGTGTTGTTGCTCTGGTGGTTTGAGTGCGGGTTGTTCTGGTGGTTGAAGTGTGGTATTGAAGAAGAACGTGTTGATGTTCTGTGGTGTTTGAGTGTGGGTTGTTGCTCTGGTGGTTTGAGTGTGGTACTAAAGAAGAACGTGTTGTTGCTCTGGTGGTTTGAGTATGGTACTAAAGAAGAATGTGTTGTTGTTCTGGTGGTTAAAGTGTGGTATTAAAGAAGAACGTGTTGTTGTTCTGGTGGTTAAAGTGTGGTACTAAAGAAGAACGTGTTGTTTTTCTGGTGGTTAGTGTGTGGTACTAAAGAAGAACGTGTTGTTGTTCTGGTAATTTGAGTGTGGTATTAAAAAAGAATGTGTTGTCTGGTGGTTTAAGTGGTAGTAAAGAAGAATGTGTTGTTCCGGTGGTTTAAGTGTGGCATTAAAGAAGAATGTGTTGTTGTTCTGGTAATTTGAGTGTGGTATTAAAGAAGAATGTGTTGTCTGGTGGTTTAAGTGGTAGTAAAGAAGAATGTGTTGTTCCGGTGGTTTGATTGTGGTATTAAAGAAGAATGTGTTGTTGTTCCCTTCTTCTTCTTCTTCCTAAAATACTGGTTCACTCAAAAACGAGTAGGTCACCAGCGCGCATGTTAAAAAGTAAAATAAAATAACATAAAACAGTGCGACTTAGACTGTTGGCCCCTGGAGCAAATTTGGCAACAAGGGGTCGCACTCGATATTCAAGAAGATAAAAGCAATGGCCAAATTCAGGCCCAGGTAATAGTAAAATATCAGGGGAAGTAAAATAGAAAATCGTCAATATGCAGATCTCAAAACTGTCGAATCAATTTGTTTTTTGAATGAGATTGCATTTGTGGCAATCTTGATGGCACCCGGCAGGGAGTTCCACAGCCGTACAGAACTGGGATAAAAAGAATGTAAGTGGCTGTCAATATTTGATGCAGGTATGGTATAACATTGACCGCCACTCCTGGTGCTACTTTTATTCAATACTAGTTGTTCCATTGGAATATCAATTACTTTAGCTCTGCCTTTGAAAAAGGTGTTAAGTTTAATAAAAGCTCTTCTCTCTTCTAAGGGTTTCCATTCTAATTTCCTCATGTTCTTCCTAGTATTCCCCTTTTCTCTGATGTGGTTCCCTGTTACGAACCGTGCTGCTCTCTTCTGAATCTTTTCAAGGTTATCAATGTCCTTTAGATGGTAAGGATCCCAAACTGAGCAACCATATTCCAGTACTGGTCTAACCAGTGTTTTGTAGCAGTCGTCTTTAACCTTTTGGGGGCAGTCATTGATATTCCTGTATAAGAAAGCTAAGATGTTATTTACTTTCTTACATACTAAATTGTAATGTTCTTTCCATCTGATGGTTTGATTGTGGTATTAAAGAAGAATGTGTTGTTGTTCTGGTGGTTTGGGTGTGGCATTGAAGAAGAATGTGTTGTTGTTCTGGTGGTTGGAGTGTGGTATCAAAGAAGAATGCGTTGTTGTTTTGGTGGTTGGAGTGTGGCATTGAAGAAGAACGTGTTGTTTTGTTGATTTGAGTGTGGTATTAAAGAATGTGTTGTTCTGATGGTTGGAGTGTGGTATCAAAGAAGAATGTGTTGTTGTTGTTCCGCTAGTTTGAGTATGGTATTGAAGAAGAACGTGTTGTTGCTCTGGTGGTTTGAGTGTGGGTTGTTCTGGTGGTTGAAGTGTGGTATTGAAAAAGAACGTGTTGATGTTCTGGTGGTTTGAGTGTGGGTTGTTCTGGTGGTTTGAGTGTGGGTTGTTCTGGTGGTTGAAGTGTGGTATTGAAGAAGAACGTGTTGTTGTTCTGGTGGTTTGAGTGTGGGTTGTTCTGGTGGTTGAAGTGTGGTATTCAAGAAGAATGTGTTGTTGTTCTGGTGGTTGAAGTGTGGTATTGAAGAAGAACGTGTTGTTGTTCTGGTGGTTTGAGTGTGGGTTGTTCTGGTGGTTGAAGTGTGGTATTGAAGAAGAACGTGTTGATGTTCTGGTGGTTGAAGTGTGGTATTGAAGAAGAACGTGTTGTTGTTCTGGTGGTTGAAGTGTGGTATTGAAAAAGAAGGTGTTGATGTTCTGGTGGTTGAAGTGTGGTATTGAAGAAGAACGTGTTGATGTTCTGGTGGTTTGAGTGTGGTATTGAAGAAGAACGTGTTGTTGTTCTGGTGGTTGAAGTGTGGTATTGAAGAAGAACGTGTTGTTGTTCTGGTGGTTGAAGTGTGGTATTGAAGAAGAACGTGTTGATGTTCTGGTGGTTGAAGTGTGGTATGAAGAAGAACGTGTGTTGTTCTGGTGGTTGAAGTGTGGTATTGAAAAAGAAGGTGTTGATGTTCTGGTGGTTGAAGTGTGGTATTGAAGAGAACGTGTTGATGTTCTGGTGGTTTGAGTGTGGGTTGTTCTGGGGTTGAAGTGTGGTATTGAAGAAGAACGTGTTGTTGTTCTGGTGGTTGAAGTGTGGTATTGAAGAAGAACGTGTTGATGTTCTGGTGGTTGAAGTGTGGTATTGAAGAAGAACGTGTTGTTGTTCTGGTGGTTGAAGTGTGGTATTGAAGAAGAACGTGTTGATGTTTCTGGTGGTTGAAGTGTGGTATTGAAGAGAAGGTGTTGTTGTTCTGGTGGTTGAAGTGTGGTATTGAAGAAGAACGTGTTGTTGTTCTGGTGGTTGAAGTGTGGTATTGAAGAAGAACGTGTTGATGTTCTGGTGGTTGAAGTGTGGTATTGAAGAAGAACGTGTTGATGTTCTGGTGGTTTGAGTGTGGTATTGAAGAAGAACGTGTTGTTGTTTCTGGTGGTTAGTGTGTGGTACTAAAGAAGAACGTGTTGTTGTTCCGGTGGTTAGTGTGTGGTACTAAAGAAGAACGTGTTGTTGTTCCGGTGGTTTGAGTGTGGTATTTAAGAATGTGTTGTTGTTCTGGTAATTTGAGTGTGGTATTAAAGAAGAATGTGTTGTCTGGTGGTTTAAGTGTGGCATTAAAGAGAATGTGTTGTTGTTCTGGTAATTTGAGTGTGGTATTAAAGAAGAATGTGTTGTCTGGTGGTTTAAGTGGTAGTAAAGAAGAATGTGTTGTTCCGGTGGTTTGAGTGTGGTGTTGAAGAATGTGTTGTTGTTCTGGTGGTTTGAGTGTGGATAATGTGTTGTCTGGTGGTTTAAGTGGTAGTAAAGAAGAATGTGTTTTTCCGGTGGTTTGAGTGTGGTGTTGAAGAATGTGTTGTTGTCTGGTGGTTAAGTGTGGCATTAAAGGTGTTGTTCTGGTGGTTAGAGTGTGGTATTAAAGAAGAATGTGTTGTCTGGTGGTTTAAGTGTGGTATTTAAGAACGTGTTGTTCTTCTGCTGGATTGAGTATGGTATTAAAGAAGAATGTGTTGTCTGGTGGTTTAAATGTGATGTTAAATAAAGAAGAATGTTGTTCTGATGGTTTGAGTGTGGTATCAAAGAATGTATTGTTGTTCAGGTGGTCAGAGTGTGGTATTAAAGAACGCGCTGTTGTTCTGGTGGTCGGAGTGTGGTATTAAAGAAGAATGTGTTGTTCTGGTGGTCAAGTGTGGTATTAAAGAAGAATGTGTTGTTCTGGTGGTCAGAGTGTGGTATTAAAGAAGAACGTGTTGTTGTTCTGGTGGTTGGAGTGTGGTATTAAAGAATGTATTGTTCAGGTGGTCAGAGTGTGGTATTAAAGAAGAACGTGTTGTTGTTCTGATGGTTGAGTGTGGTATTAGAGAAGAATGTGTTGTTCTGGTGGTTGGAGTGTGGTATTAGAGAAGAATGTGTTGTTCTGGTGGTTGGAGTGGGGTATTAGAGAAGAACGTGTTGTTCTGGTGGTTGGAGTGTGGTATTAAAGAAGAACGTGTTGTTCTGATGGTTGGAGTGTAGTATTAGAGAAGAATGTGTTGTTCTGGTGGTTGGAGTGTGGTATTAGAGAAGAACGTGTTGTTCTGGTGGTTGGAGTGTGGTATTAAAGAAGAACGTGTTGTTCTGATGGTTGGAGTGTGGTATTAGAGAAGAACGTGTTGTTCTGATGGTTGGAGTGTAGTATTAAAGAAGAACGTGTTGTTCTGGTGGTTGGAGTGTAGTATTAAAGAAGAATGTGTTGTTGTTCTGGTGGTTGGAGTGTAGTATTAAAGAAGAATGTGTTTTGTTCTGGTGGTTTGATTGTGGTGTTAGAGAAGAACGTGTTGTTGTTCTGGTGGTTAGAGTGTAGTGTTAGAGAAGAATGTGTTGTTGTTCTGGTGGTCAGAGTGTGGTATCAAAGAAGAACGTGTTTGTTGTTCTGGTGGTTGGAGTATGGTATTAGAGAAGAATGTGTTGTTGTTCTGGTGGTTGGAGTGTGGTATTAGAGAAGAACGTGTTGTTCTGATGGTTCAGTGTGGTGTTAGAAAGGAACGTTGACCTGTTGTTACACTGGTAGCCCAAGAAGCAGAATCAGGTGGTTAGCCTGCGCCTACTGTCTTGGGATGGTTATTCGGGAGCGTTTCGTTTGCGGCACCAGACATGGTTACATGCGGCACCGTTACGAATGCGGTACAAATGTGACGTGGGTACTTTTGAGGCACGTAGGACTTTTTGTTTGTTTGTTTGTTTGTTTTTTTATGTTTTTTAAGAAGTACACAGACTGGCTATAGTCGGCATACCATTTCAGTCCTCTTTTCTTTATCCCAGGACTAATGGAACATGAAAAATATATTTTTCGTTAGAAGTTTGAGAAGAATCGCCTCCCCCCCCCCTTCCCTTTTGTTTGTGTGAAGGTGCGGAGTGGTATGGAGTGCAGGCGAAGACATGCAGATGACGGTAGGTTCAGGAACCAAGGGACATCATCCTGCCAAAGCGAACGCAGAGGTAACGAAGTAGAGTTTTTTCCCTTTTATTTGGCGTCTCGGAGGCCCATGATCTCGTGCGCAACTCTTCAAAATCTTCAAAATTGTAGGTCAGCCGTCATTGTTGACTATTATTGACCTGTGTGCACAGAGGCGTAGGATAAAATAAACAAAGATCTAATAGGGACAACGAAAAGATAGCTAAAGAGATGCAAAATCGCCTTAGTACCCCGACCGCATACCCCTGAGTTCAGCTCCGGGGCAGCGTGTTGCGGCAGGCAAAAAAAAAAAAGAAAAAAGGGGACTCAACTAGCCTAATTAGTATCTGGGGAGGCTTACCCGGTCATCATGGCGACCCCCAGGTCATGACCTGGACCGGCACAACCCTGCCCATCATTTACTGTTCGGCTAGTTGGGATAGGGATCTAGGCTGGGATTTTGTTCAGCTCCCTCTTGAATGATACCAAGGAGGGCGCCTCTGCTGCTGTTGCAGACAGGGAGTTCCAGTATTGGAACTCTCAGGCTAACAGCACTTCACTTCACTTAGTGGAGAACCGGACCACAAAGCCAGCCGCAGACAAAACGAGGCAGCAACTGACAGAAATTTGTGCTTTCTGTCGTGACTTCCGTGTTGTCTGACTCGGTTTCTGTTCAAAGCTTTCAAGTATATTTTTACTATTGATGACAACCTCAGAATTCAAGGAATAAAATGAAGCATGTCACACGTGATAATTTTGTTACTGTATTAAATTATTGGTTATAAAGGTCGAAAAATGTACCCACTTTTAACAAGTTTGTGTTCTTTTTCTCGAATGCGATAATGAATGCCAAACAGCATAAAATAATTTTTTGAATGAATGAATAGCAGGCATTTCACTTTTCACACATATGAATTTGATTATCCAGGACAGTGTTTGAGTGGAGAACTTTGTCTTTCAAAATTAGTACAAAAACACAACTGGTTCTCCTCCATGCCTGGCTGTCAATATGAGCTTTTGATATGATTTTCAATTAAAAAACACTCTGTTGAAACAGACTTCCAGATAATAATTCTTATAAATTTTCAGAAATAACAAACTGAAAAGTATCGCCTCTTCATATATACACACACACACCACACATACACACCATACATACACACACGCACACACACACACACCATACACACACACACACACACACAACAGAATGAAAGCTATTTTTAAGCCAATAAATGTTAAGTTTAATTAGTATGCTAAAAACGACCATTTTTGTTCAATAATTCACATTTTCACAGCTTTATGAATTGCATGGGATCATGCATAGCAAATGACACAATTCAAACCTTTTTTTTTTACACAGAACATACAACAGTTGGTTCAACCATCTTGCCATTGGTGTGTTCCCCCCCCCCCCCCCCCCCCCCCCCTCTTGCTTTTCTCCGTGCCCTCTTGGAGACATCATTCTCTAGTTGCTCATCCCAAATCTCATCACAGCCATGTCAGCGTCCTTCTGTCAGCCCTGGTATCAGGAACATTGTACAAAGAGCTATTGATGACAGTGTACCATGAGAGCACACACACACACACACACAAACTCTTACACAACTGTTTAGACTCTTTTCACTGTTCTGATTCCTTTTTTTTAAAACTATAGCCCAGCCAGTCACATGAGGACTTTTACCAGTCTACGGATATCCTTTAAAACTGATAAAATGAGATTGTGCCCAACGTGTCTGCAATTCCATGTCATTTCTCACTCACAGTATTAAAAAGAAGTGGGGAAAAAATTTTAAAAACACTTCAATGTAACAAAAACTGTACATTAAAAAAAAAACCACACATTAGCACACAGACACTAAAAAAAACGGATGGCCGGTGTCCTCTTTACAAAAATCTGATTAAAATCCAGTCAACAAATCAAGAATTGCTAGGTCAATGCTACCAATCTACTGTTGAGAACCAGAAAACGAAACTTTTTGGGTTTTTTTTCTTTTTTTACTAACATCAGATTGCAAATGCTTCATCAAAACATAAAACAAATGAAGCATGTTCCGCTTACAGTTTCAAAAATAAATGTGCATAAATGATACAATGGTAATGTTGATTTTTTTTTTCACAAGCAACGCTGCATGTTTTTCTATGTTACACTTGTCCAATCAACTTACAGTCAAACCATACAGAAGTATCACAGTTTTTTAATGTGTATGATGATACATGAGGAAGGTGATGTGTTGATGTGTTAGTGAGAGGAGTTAGTGTTACTGTTGCATGTGCGTGTGTGGTGTGTTGTGATGTGTGCTGTGTGGTGTGTGTGTTGTGTGTGTGTGTGTTGTGTGTGTGGTGTGTGTGTGGTGTGTGTGTGTGTGTGTGTGTGTGTGTGTGTGGTGTGTGTGGTGTGTGGTGTGTGTGTGTGTTGTGTGTGTGTGTGTGTGTGTGTGTGTGTGTGTGTTGTGATGTGTGTGTGTGTGTTGTGTGTGTGTGGTAGTGTGTGTGTGTGTGTGGTGTGTGGTGTGTGTGTGTGTGTGGTGTTGTGTGTGTGGTATGTGTGTGTGTGTGTGTGTGTGTGTGTGTGTGTGTGTGTGTGTGTGTGTGTGTATGTGTGTGTGAGTTGTGTGTGTGTGTGTGTGTGTGTGTGTGTGTGTGGAGTGTTTTGTGTGTATGTGTGTGTGTGTGTGTGTGTGTGTTGAGTGTGTGTGTGTGTGTGTGTGTGTGTGTGTGTGTGTGTGTGTGTGTGTGTGTGTGTGTGTGTGTGTTGTGTGTGTGTGTGTGTGTGTGTGGGGTGTGTGTGTGTGTGTGTGTGTGTTGTGTGTGTGTGTGTGTGTGTGTGAGTGTGTGTGATGGTGTGTGTATGTATGAGCGCAGTAGCATGTACATGAATAGTTAGTATATCATGATAACTATTTTGCCTCCTTTCTTTTTATCACTTTCTGTTGTAATGATCAAACTGATGCAACAACAGTAAAAACGCACAAAAAGATTGAAGTGAATGGTTAAGTGAAGACCACTTAATCAAGGAAAAAACTGAATTAAAATATCGATCAATTAGCTATGGCAACACCAAACGTACTGAACCAAACAAACACCAAAGAACAAATGAAGAACAAAACCAACAGGAAAATGAAAGGAGTGAGGGTTTGAGGAGTATCCCACAAGTTTATTCACTTTCCTGTCTGTCAACTTTTCAAGTCAGACATGATTCAATGTTGAGCATGTAAAGTCAGTGGGGGGGGGGGGGGGGGGGGGGGGAACAAGAAGAAAAAAAAATCGGAAGTTTTATGTTGTTTTTTTAATGAAAAATCTGACAACCAGGTGACTAAAGTACATTACATCTGCACAAAAAAAAAACCTACTCCATTCCAATTGTTCATGATTACTTGATTCCTCATATAAATTTTCAAAACAGCTGCTTTTGCTTTCCCTTCCACATATCCTATTCAAAACACAGCTATTCTCAAGTATATGATCACAAAACTGTTCATCATCATGTTTCAACTGTTCATCATCATGTTTTAACAATCAACTGTTGTCTTTTTGTTTGTTTTTCAGAGGAAATGTTTGATTAACCTTTGCTGGTCTTCCTGGGTTGCACGCGATCCAGACAGGCAATAAAACCATGTTATCTCTTGAACTGGTCAAAATATTCTCAGGAAAATCTCTACATTTGTCAGAAATGTAATCATACATTTGTCACCCAAGTTTTCTTCAATAAAATCAAAAAGTTCATGAATTACTTGTACAAACGACACATTTCTGACAACATGGGTCCTTCCTTCAGGACAGTACACAATCACCTTTAACGACGTTGCTTGGACTACACACTCCCAGTGATGTGGGTCTTTCACGACCCATATCTTTCACAGAGAAGTCATCGTGTCTCAAAGGGAGATCACTGCAGGCTGACATGGAAACAAACCTAAATGAAAAACCACAATGCCGCCAGACAAGAGATACAACCAAATTACAAAACAAACACGACGCTTTTCGACCTCTTTGGTCTTCTTCAGGCGAGACAAACAACATGCCATATAAGGAGAATGAAGCACGGACAGTCAAGTCACCTATCTCCTCAAACTTGGCGCACAATAGATGCCGATGTTCCCGGTCTTCCAAGACCCCCGATTCTTCAGAGACAAACCCTCCGTTAAATGTAGGGGTCTTGACAGACCCTGCACTGCCAAAAGCAATGCTCATAAAAAGTAAGATGAACCAGCACAAATAGTGAATCTGCATGCTTCTACAATTAATATGTCAGATCACTTCATGTCAAAGGCCTCAGGAAAGCGAAGGGAAGGGGGGGGGGGGTTGGCAGGGGCAGGTAGATGGAGGGGGGGGGGGTGGCAACAGGAGGGGAACTTTTTTTCTTAACAATGTCTGCAGCGCTATCACACACCAAAAAGAAAAAGAAAAAAAAAAGAAAGAAGGAAAGAAAGAAAGAAAGAAAGAAAGAAAGAAAGAAAGAAAGAAAACACACATTGACAAGTGGAAGCTTGGGGAGAAAAGGGCTTAGAGTGTGAATGTTCTGGAAAAACACCAGAAGGGCGCTTTTGGATTTTTCATTTTCGGAATGAGGCCAGGAAGATGTTCAAAAACACTTGTAGCTTCCTAGCCGCTACCCCTTGCCCCCACCCCATTTCTCCTGAATCTGCCCCTTAAGTACATTGAAAGCAGCAGAAATGTTCAGTTCTTCCCATGCAGCTACTAAGGTGTCATAGTAAGCAACATGTAACTGGATATCAGGCTTAGAAGGGAGGCAAAAAAATGTATATGCACACTATATGTCAGTTGCCATTTTTTTTCCCCATTTGTTATCTAAACACACACAGACACTCACTCAGACACACACACACACATACACACACATACACACACACAAACACACACACACACACAACACACCACACACACACAACACACACACATACACACACACACACACACACACATACTACACACACACACAACACACACACTATTCAATACACAGACACACATACTACACACACACACACATACACACACACACACAAACACATACTACACACACACACACACACACACTATCAATACACAGACACACATACAACACACAACACACACAACATCAATACACAGACACACATACTACACACACACACACACACACACACACTATTCAATACACAGACACACATACTACACACACACACACACAACACACACACACACACACACACACACACACACACACACATACTACACACACACACACATACTACACACACACACACACACACACACACACACACACACACACACTATTCAATACACAGACACACATACTACACACACACACACACTATTCAATACACAGACACACATACTACACACACACACATACACACACACTATTCAATACACAGACACACATACTACACACACACACACACACATACACACACACACACACATAACACACACACACACACTACTACACACACACACACAACACACACACACACAAACTATTCAATACACAGACACACATACTACACACACACAACACACTATTCAATACACAGACACACATACTACACACACACACATATCATATTCAAACAGAACATCATAACTACACACACACACACTATTCAATACACAGACACACTGTGAACAGATCACAAACAGGTATAAGGTAACTGTTGATCATGAGTCCATTTACCATCACTTTACCAGAAACAAAAGAAAGAAAATGTTGTTTACAGTCATTAGTACATTGGAAAATGACTATTACACTGCTGGAAACACAGATACTGGTGGGCATACCACGCACTTTTTTCTCATGAATAAGCATGTTCAAAATATTGAAAGTTCAAAAAACAAACAAACAAACAAAAACCCACCTCAACTCTTGAAAATTAGATTAAAAGGCTACTTATGTCGACAGTCTGTTATGTCTTACATCATCACAAACACTTGACAATACATTTTGAAATTAAGAATTAAAAAAAAAAAAAAAAAAAAGTTAGTGGGACCATAAACACATCCCAAGGTGATCATTACAATGAGTCTGGAAACTCAACAGTCTGAAAACCCAAAATTATCAAAACAGTCTGAAAACCCCAAACTAAAAAACAAAAAAAACAATACCATGAAAAGCACAGTCCACATGATCTGGCAACTTCACAGTTTGCAAAGTGAAGGCCAACATCAACAGGCCTATCACCAAAAATATACATTTGTTCTTTACACTTCTTGGCGAGTGTGTGTGTGTGTGTGTGTGTGTGTGTGTGTGTGTGTGTGTGTGTGTGTGTGTGTGTGTGCGTGTGTGTGTGTGTGTGTGGTGTGTGTAAGTGTGTGCGTGTGTTCAAGCCTGTGTGTATAAGCCCGCATGTATGCATGCGCATGTGACCATGTATGTCTGTATGTGTATATCTCTAAGTGTGTGCATGTGTGTGTGCATGTTTGTGAGTGTGTGTATGTGTTATGTGTATGTATCTGTTCGTGTATGTGTGTGCGTGAGAGAAAGAGAGAGAGACAGAAAGTGTGTGCGTATGTGTGTATATCTGTGTGTGTGTGTGTGTGTGTGTGTGTGTGTGTGTGTGTGTGTGTGTGTGTGTGTGTTCAAGCCTGCATGTATGCATGTGTATCTGAGTCTCCAAGTGTGAGTGTGTTGCATGCACATTTGCATGTGCGGTCATGTGTGTGTGTGTGTGCATATGTTTGTGTGTGTATGTAGTGTGAGCAAGTGCGCAGAGTCAAGCATACACTTCTTTGATCAGTTTAAATGAAAAACACCAGAAACAGAACTTCATATGAATTAACATCAGTGGAAATAAGGACAAGATGCAAAGCATATAAACGTACTCCCAGTTCATCCTGAATACGCGCGAGATATTCCATAAAGAGGTAAAACCGTCTTGGGCTGGTATAACCATTCGTAATGGCTATTCTGGTAAACATCGGCCATCATCTGTGACCTATAATGAACATACTTACAGATTTTCAGAAAGATCGGCCAAGAACTTTCTGAGATTTTCCATAAAGAAGAAAACCATTATGGGCCATTAGTAATGGCTATAACGGTAAACTAAAACATTGGGCATCATCCGTGACCCATAATGAACATACCTACAAACTTTCAGAAAGATCGGCCACGTACTTTCTGAGATATTCTATAAAAAAGGAAAACCGTTATGGATCGTTATAGCCGTTAGTAATGGCTATAACAATAAACTAAAACATAGGGCATCATCTGTGACCCATAATGAACATACCTGCTAATTTTCAAAAAGATCGGCCACGTACTTTCTGAGACATTCCATAAAAAATAAAAAACCGTTATGGGCTGTTATAGCCGTTAGTAATGGCTATAAAGGTAAACTAAAACATTGGGCATCATCTGTCGCCCATAATAAACATACCTACAAATTTTCAGAAAGATTGGCCAGGTGCTTTCTGTGATATTCCATAAAGAAGAAAAACCGTTATTGGCAGTTATAGCCGTTAGTAGCGGATATAACAGTAAACTAAAACATCGGGCATCATCCGTGACCCATAATGAACATACCTACAAATTTTCAGAAAGATCGACAAAGTGCTTTCTGAGATATTCCATAAAGAAGAAAAACCGTTACAGGCCGTTACAGCCGTTAGTAACGGCTATAACGGGGTAAACTAAAACATCGGGCATTATCCGTGACCCATAATGAACATATCTAATTTTCACAAAGATCGGCCCAGTACTTTCTAAGATATTCCTTAAAGAAGAAAAACCATTACAGGCCGTTATAGCCGTTAGTAACGTCTATAACGGTTACCTAAAAATCAGGCATTATTCGTGACCCATAATGAACATGCCTACAAATTTTCAGAAAGATCGGTCAAGTACTTTCGGAGATATTCCATAAAGAAGAAAAACCGTTACAGCCATTAGTAACGGCTATAACGGGTGAACTAAAACATCGGGCATCATCCATGACCCATAATGAACATACCTGCTAATTTTCACAAAGATCGGCCGAGTACTTTCTGAGATATTCCATAACGAAGAAAAACTGTTACAGGCCGTTACAGCTGTTAGTAACAGCTGTAACGGTAAACTAAGACATCGGGCATCATCCGTGACCCATAACGAACATACCTACAAATTTCAGAAAGATCGGCCCAGTAGTTTTGTCTGGAGCGAGTGGAACACATTTTGACCACGGACCGACGGACAGACACACACACACACACACAGACAGCATTTCTTCGTTCCCATTCTAAAGTACTCCCTGTTCTATAAGAACTGGGAGTACAAAAAATATGAAGATTAAACTCAACCTGTCCAAATGGCAATACAGTGAATGGGCTTCTGGATAGACGACTCAAAAATGGAATCCATGTCGGGGGGGGGGGGGGGGTGAAATACATCTGTAACACTCCCATTGACAAGAAGAGGTGAGAGAGAGTTGGTTCCAACAGGATTCGACTGAGTTTATGGATGCTCTGAAATTTTCCATGGTCACCTCCCCTTAGTAGGTTACTTTTCAAGAGTAGCGTAGGCTGAAATATGTTCCTTTGATTTTTCCCTGACTTACTTGTGGTAACATTTCTTTATATATCGCTCTCTGTCATTCCCTTGTCCTGTTCTTCACCAGCCCCTTCAGGCGTCTGTTGGGTTGAGACGTTTACCCTGCTGTGCTGAAAACACCACAAAATTATAGGTGGAGCTTCATGTTAGACACCGTGGATGGACAGCCAGAACTGCGAAGGCAGCCCACAGACCTGTGGGTGTTTACTGTGTGGAGACAGCGTTCAGATATACTGCACCCTGCACACCAAGCCGGCCACGTGCAAGACACATCATTAGCGCATTCCATCTGACCTTTCACTTTGCTTCATGCATGCGCACTCTGAGCGAAGACCATTCGAACAAGAAAACTGAAGTCACTGCGAGATCACTGTCGAGCTAAACTGTGGTCGTGGTCAGACACAAGCACTAAGATAATAATGCTTTAATAATGCAAACATAGTTATCTGCCCCAGAACTTTGTATACTCCCAGTGGACATATGTGTACCTTTTTCTTTCTTTCTTTTCTATCTTTCTTTCTTTCTGCGTATGCAGGCTGATACTCCTGTGGACACCGCCTGTGTAGACAGGCAGTGGAGTTTTGTGTGTATGACCGTTTCTTTTCTGACTCCATTCCCCATACAGTCCTTTGAATGAGACTATAAACCGAGGTTCCGTGTGCGAAAGCACACACATCTTGCACACACGTAAAATCCCATCACCAACTTTCGGAAGAGAAGGCCAGTTTGGCCGTTGGTATGGATGACACATTACACATAGCATGCACCTTCCCCGAAGATGGAGTATGGCTGCCTTAATGGCGGGATAAAAAACGGTCATACACACAAAACTCCACTGCCTGTCTATACAGGTGCGGGAAGTGTCCGCAGGAGTATCAGCCTGCGTACGCAGAAAGAAAGAAAGGAAAAAAAAAAAGAAAAACTACATCCGCCCATGGACTTCCACACAAAGTTCCACCTGATTTCGACATCAAGGTTTGGGGGAAGGTGGGAGCAGGGGGTGTGTTTTTAGTTTTGTTTTTGATCAAAACAGTACCCCAG
Source organism: Conus ventricosus (assembly GCA_018398815.1). Taxonomy (NCBI): domain Eukaryota; kingdom Metazoa; phylum Mollusca; class Gastropoda; order Neogastropoda; family Conidae; genus Conus; species Conus ventricosus. The sequence continues at coordinate 14,575,429 of CM031608.1, forward strand.
TATGTGTAGTAAGCAAGGAAATAAATCTAGTAGTTGAGGTAACTGCTCAGAATATCGGTGGTTGATTGATGTTACAACAAACTTTGCTTTTTGTTGTTTGTTGTCCTCTGTTTCTTAGAGAGACCGTTTGTGACCATCCAGCTTGGAAAGAGTTTTATGCCACCTCTTTTTCATGTTTGTTTTTCTTTCATTTTCTTTTGAACACAGCAAACCATTTCCAAATCAAAACAACCAGCCTTGTTTATTCCCTTTCACCCTGTGTTTGGGTTTGGAGGACAATAGCATTTGCCAAACGGCCATCAACACGACCTTGAAATAAAACAAAATGAACAATCACACAAACTGTAGGGCTGAAAAACATCTAGCAGCAATATATGTGATATGCAAGAGTATTTTGTCTGCACAGAACTAAATCACCTTGCTCAGTGTTATAAACTTAGATAAACTCTGCAGACGTTTCCTCATAGAGCAACTACTAAACAAATTATGAGGATTAAACATTGAATGTACATTCAGTGAAACAGTGTTGCTGAAGAAGACACCATCTCCCAAAACTACCAGGGAAAAAGAAAAAAAAAAAATGCATGTCAAGTTTTCAAACATCCTCAGAGGGTTTCCTGGGAAAGTGTTTAACTCCATGGCAACATACTGAACACAGTCAGCAGCATCTTATTGACATCATTTGGGGTCATAGTTTAAAACGTAAACACACTTGCACAAAAGAACCTGAGCATACAGATGTGTAACTTTTAGAATGTCCAAACAAATTTTTAATGAATGCTGCACTCATTTCAACTATTTTCAAAACTATGTGGCGAAATCCATAGACTGAAAAAGCATGAAAGGTATGCTTGTTTTTCTCAGAATGTTTGCACTGTCCATCGACGAACCCAATGGAAAAAATCAGATGATTTTTTCATCTAAACAATGCTGCATTAGTCTAACAGCACATTCTATACTGATCCTTCACCTACCACAAGTTTCATCACCTCTCACAGCGAGAACTGGTTTCTTCCTGTCTTGTTTGTGGAACAAGTGACCTCTCATCTATTTCAAAACAACACTATCAGATGAAAAAAGTGACACTATTTTCATTCTTTGAGTAAACAACTGCACATAAGTATCAGGTCAAGTTATTCATCTTTGATTCGTCCTTGAAGTTTGCGAGTGCATAAAAAATTAAAACAAAAACAAACAAACAAGAAACCCTCTGCTTTCTGGTGAACCTTCACCTTCAGCTTGTGATAGTGATGTGATCGGCACAGCACAGACCTTTGAACTTTGAGACAATGCCAGTGAGTTCACTTTTTCGACATATATCATGACAATGTTCATAACAGGCACCTAATTGCTTCAAAACACATTGTGAGCATTCTTGTAGCACACGACAAGTCGGCTCATAGACATGTTGCAGGTCAGATTTATTTGCTAACTTTGAGCTGGAAAAAGATGAATCCTAGGAAAAAACTCTACATCAATTGTCAAAACTTATCTGCTATGTTTCTAAGCTGTCTGATAAGGAAAAACTTTTCAAAAGACAAAAATCGGGTGTTCCATGAGAATGCACTGTAGCTACAGAGTTCTCTGTGCATGGAGAGGGCTATAGCGGGTTGTTTGATAGTGTTAACAGACATTTTGCAATCTGCAGAAACTTATATTGTTCCACAGGGCATTGCAAGCAACGGAGACTGATCATTTGGCACAGTCATTTTCTCCTGTCAAAAAGAAATGACCAAATTTGATTTCTGACTCTTCCCATGATACATGGTCACACTTACAGAAACGTTGCATGTCTTCTACTAGAAAGATAAATCAAACCGCCATTTCTGGTAAACCTGTTCCTCCTCTGAATTAGAAAAAAAATTCAATCAGAACAAGCACTGGCCATAGCTTGCAAAGAGTTTAACATGGCACCAAAACAGACACTTTCCACCCTCTCAGATTAAGCAAGCTACGACGACTTGGATAAGTATCATGAACAATGATGAAAAAGGTTACATTACACCCAATAAAATCACATACTTTCAAACAAACACGCATCCATTTCAAACACGGCGTTCCAGTCTTAAGAACAGCTGACCATTTCTGATACTCCTTCCGGCTTTACGAACAATGAAGAAACGAGCTCAGCCAGTCGGTGATGATGAGGATTATCACAGTCCAATCAACCTCCTTTTTACAAATGGCGTGTTTCATTTGGGGAGTAGATGAAAAAACAGACAGCGCTTTCTTTCAGCAGTCCTTTGTGAGGGGTGCTGCCGCAGGAGATGGCGTTGGACGTGGAGGAGGTGGAGGAGGAGGAGGAGGAGGAGGAGGAGGGTGCAGTTAACTTGTTTGCTGCAAATGGCAGGTTTTCTTTTTGGGGCAGTAACAGCAGGCCCTGCAATGCCAGAAAAGATGAATCAATAAAAACATGGAAGGTTGTATATCTATATTAAAGATTACCTCCCTGTAAAGCTTTTCCCTGCAACATTTTTTTTGGGGTGCTATTTATCTATATTGTTAGATTTAGCCCCCAGTCTCCATCAGATTTATCTCTGTGTGTGTGTGTGTGTGTGTGTGTGTGTGTGTGTGTGTGTGTGTGTGTGTGTGTGTGAGAGAGTGTGTATATGTGTGTGTGTGTGCATGTTTGTGTGTGTGAGTGTGTGAGTGTGTGTGTGTGTGTGTGTGTGTGTGTGTGTGTGTGTGTGTGTGTGTGTGTGTTCACCTCTCTCTCTGCATCACATTCATCCCTCTGTCTATATCTGATTCACCTCTCTGTCTGTATCTGATTCACCTCTCTGTTTATATCTGATTCACCTCTCTGTCTATATCAGGTTGACCTCTCTGTCTACATCAGGTTGACCTCTCTGTGTGTATCAGACTGAACTCTGTCTACATCAGGTTGACCTCTCTGTGTGTATCAGACTGAACTCTTATCTACATCAGGTTGACCTCTCTGTGTATATCAGACTGAACTCTCTGTCTACATCAGGTTGACCTCTCTGTGTATATTAGACTGAACTCTGTCTACATCAGGTTGACCTCTCTGTGTATATCAGACTGAACTCTCTGTCTACATCAGGTTGACCTCTCTGTGTATATCAGACTGAACTCTCTGTCTAAATCAGGTTGACCTCTCTGTGTGTATCAGACTGAACTCTCTGTCTAAATCAGGTTGACCTCTCTGTGTGCATCAGACTGAACTCTCTGTCTACATCACGTTGACCTCTCTGTGTGTATCAGACTGAACTCTCTGTCTACATCAGGTTGACCTCTCTGTGTGTATCAGTCTGAACTCTGTCTACATCAGGTTGACCTCTCTGTGTATATCACACTGAACTCTGTCTACATCAGGTTGACCTCTCTGTGTGTATCAGACTGAACTCTGTCTACATCAGGTTGACCTCTCTGTGTATATTGCATTTACATCTTTGTCAATATAAGATTGACTATTCTGTCAGCATTGATTTCTTTATTATGTTACCTCCCTGTCTATATTTGAGTTGCCTCCCTGTTATTGTGAGTTGATTTTAACGTGGTGACAGCCCTGATATGGCCCTTTGCGGTCGGCTGGGCTATAAGCAACATTATCTTATCTTATCTGTTTAAATCAGATTTATCTCCCTGTTTGTATCAGACTTACCTCCCTGTCTAAGTCAGATTTATCTCTTTCTCAATTATTATGATTCACATCCCATTAAAGACTCCCTTGCAATAAGATTTTTTTTTTTTCCTGAAAATTTTTTTTCTCATCTTCCATGCTCAGTCACAGAGCTGTGTGCAAGTGCGTCTGCAGAGAGCACCACCAGATCCATCCAATGATCACACAAGAATTTCCTGATTGCAAGGATTGTGACATAAACCTTACCACAGGTATACGGAGAAGAAAGCAAAATGTTAATCACCGCTAAGAAGGCAGGAAAAGCTACAGGAACTGGAGATTGGAACTGGAGATTTTTTTCCCACTTTTATGATCAATGGAGAAACCAAACATGATGGTATTTCAACTTTGGTCTGATACCAGGGCTGTGCTCAAAGCACATCCCTTTATAATATCTCCTGGCATCAACCGAGTCCAAGGGATACAGACACCTGCAGGGCTGGCCAGAAAATTTTGAGCGACACTCTCAGAGAGGGACACAACCGCTGAGGGGATGAAGTTTCCCTTGCGAGGTTCTTGTCTTCCATCTGACCCCATAGTACACATCACTCTGCGTAAGAGGCAACAGGGGCAAAAAAAAAAAAAAAATATATATATATATATATATATATATATATATATATATATATATATATATATATACATATATATATGTACCAAAGAATGTTTCTCTTGGAACTTGAACTCATGACCTCCCAACCATCAACACTGTAATCTTAACCACTACACTGGGATGGCTGGAAAATGCTTTTTTTTTCTTCTTCTGTATTATGTTTGACACATATCCCCTCCTCCCCCATCATTGATGCTTCCTCCTTTTAACCCTTTCACATTTTATCCTGCCACATCCGCCTTGGCTTAAGGCTGTGTCAGACCAGTTGACATAGGCTAGAACACCAAGGCTACATCAAAATGTTGTTATGCTCAGCACAGTTATGCGGGGATTGTCTTCAGTTGTGACAAGCTCCTAGCACATCATCAGTCTCCAAAATCCCTAGAAGTCGGAGTGTGGCTGCCCACATGGCATGCTAATCCAAAACGGTCACACACGGTCATCCCTAGATGATGCATGTATGCCATAGTGTTCAAGTACTTCGGCTGTTCGGATGATCCCTGGAGTTCTAGCCAGGGTATGACGACAACGACAACAACAGCAGCAACAACAGCAACGTCCTGCCACAGCCCGCCGTCTCCAGAAATCCCCAGCATTTACTCATACAGGCCACAGTCTGCCTCACACCTACTGCTCAGGCTTGCAGGGGATTTTCCACTGAAGGGGATTTTCCACTACATAGCAGGGTCTGGCTTGTACATGCCCACTGTAAGTGAAGCTTCTTACTGAAGTCAACGACAATCTTCCAATACCAGGAACAGCTTCTTTGAGAGAGGGGGAGGGGGGATGGGGGAGAGGGAGGAGGAGAGAGAGGGGGGAGGGAGAGAGAGAGAGAGAGAGAGAGTGTGTATCATCATCATCATCATCATCCGTTGAGCGGCCACAATCATCAGGTTGATTACTCTGCCGCTTTGGGGTTGACGCAAAAAAAAAAAAAAAAAAAAAAAAAAAAAGCATTCACACTCTCACTACACAACAGACAGTAATTTGAATAAAGCTAAAATAGCTATGCGTGGATCTGCTGGCAGGCTACCACGGTCACCCTGTCCCCCCTCGGGGGTAAGCCAGCCCTGGCTACTCATAAGGTGCAGCCAAGCCCACTTAAAAAAAAAAAACACCTATCCCTATATCCCTACTCTGGTTCCTACTCTAATTTGATCGGACCCTTGACACGAATGTGTCGAGGGTTTTGGCTGATACTATTGCCTCAGTCAGGTCATTCCAGTCCCTGATGGTATTGGGAAAGAATGCCTGTTGTCGGTATTGGGTGCGGCAATAGATCTGGGTCAGTTGCTGTGAGTGTCCTCTTCTTTGTCTTGGTGGTGCAGGTATCAGTTTGGCAGCGTCCACACAGACCTCCTCATGCAGGATTTTGTACAACATGGTGAGGCGGGAGGTCTTCCTGCGTTGCTGGAGTGGATCCCAGCCCAGTTTGTCTATCATAGATTTTACACTTGAAGTGTTGTGGTATCTTCTGAGAACGAACCGGGCTGCTCTGCTCTGTACTGCCTCAATCCTGCTGATATTTTGTTTAATGTGTGGATCCCACACTGTGCAGGCGTACTCCAGTATGGGCCTCACGAAGGACTTGTACGCCGATTCTTTCAGCTGGATGGCACTGATTCGAAGGTTGCGGCGAAGGAAGCCGAGGGTCTTGTTGGCCTTCGAACAGATGTTACTGATATGCTCATCCCAGCTGAGATCGTGACTGATGGTAACGCCAAGATATTTCGCCGAGTTGACTGTGGATAAATTCTGGCCGTGTAGGTGATAGCTGTTTGGCAAGGGTTTTTTCTTCCTGGTCACTGGGAGGGTGGTACATTTCCCTGGGTTGTTGTTGTTGTCCGTACCCTGGCTAAAAGACTCCAGGATCATCCGAACAGCCGAAGTATTTGAACACTATGGCACAAATGCATCAGCTGGGGATGAGAACATTACGTGTGTGACCGTTTTTGATTACCCCGCCACATGGGCAGCCACACTCTGACTTCGGGGGATTTCCCTGGGTGAAAGGCCATGTCCCAGCTCTTCTCCCACTGTTCGAGTTTGAGGAGGTCTTGTTGTAGCTGTTCTTGGTCCAGGCCTGATGTTATCAGCCGGTATACAGCAGTGTCGTCAGCAAAGAGGCGCGTCATCGAAGTGAGTTGGTCCGGTAGGTCATTGATGTATACTAGGAACAAACTGGGTCCAAGTACTGACCCCTGCGGAACCCCTGACCTTACGGTGACGCAGTCCGACCTCGCCCCTTGGACCACTACTGCTTGCTGCCTGTCTCGAAGGAAACCCTTGATCCAGTTATTGACTTTTCCCCTGACGCCATAGTGATGGAGTTTATGGGTCAGGAGGCTGTGGTTTACTTTGTCAAATGCCTTGGCAAAGTCCAGCACTATGATGTCAGTCTGTCCTCCCTTCTCCATGTTGTCAGACAGTTCTTCAGCAAATTCCAGCAGCTTGCCATAGCTGTATATGTGTGTGTGTGTGTGTGTGTGTGTGTGTGTGTGTGTGTGTGTGTGAGTGTGTGTGTGTGTGTGTGTGTGTGTGTGTGTGTGTGTGTGTGTGTGTGTGTGTGTGTGTGTAACACAAAATGAAGCTAGCAGATAACAGATTCTCCTTCTCTCTCGTTACGTGGGAAAAACTGAAATGAAAGAAAATAATTAAGTCTTTTGTTTAATCTATGTTGTTTTCTTTGTACTAGCAACACATTGTCAGAGAGAGTGTGCCAGTTCACCACACATTAGAACACTAACAAACCCAGACACTTTGTATCAAACGCCAAAACATTAAAATCTGCAAAATCGTGTCCATTTGTAAATGAACAAACAGACTATGCATGGTGTGTAAGGGACTGGTTGAAGAAAAAAAAAAAAAAAAAAAAAAAAAGGAACAGCTTCTCAGAATCATACTTGAATGCTATAGGGCTGAAGAGCCAGTTCACAATGTTCCCTGGTGGTTGTTTCTAAGGTGTTCCATGGCAGAAGAATCAGCAGACAATTCAATGACCAGATGATTAACAGTAGAAGGATCACCAATGTAAATCTACAGGAACAGGAGACTGAAAGAGACAGCAGTTTAGGGATCTTGGTTAAAATAAAAAAGGAAACCTGGGAACACATGCATGTCAGGAATAACGATTTATTTTTTTGTGGTGAGAATTGTACTGAATGTTCAACAAATCCAAATCCAAACTAAAAGCATTACAGACTGCAGACAGACAGCATGTCAAACTGAAAGGTTTTTGAAAAATGACAATGAAGTCAAGGGAGGCAAAGGGTTAATATCAGTACCAGTCCAGAGAGCAAAACCATTCTATAAATGCAAACAGCAAGCCCCTGCACTGTGCTCTGAATACAAGCCACTGATCAGAACACATGGCCTTACACTGTATAACTCACCATGTGGGCTTATGGTTGAATACGAGAGGAGCGACATCATGATCTGTAAACACACACACACACACGCATTGCATGCGCACACGCACACACACACACACACACACACACACACACAACCACCATGCATGAATTTGCAGAATGACTGCATAGAATCATTAAATACTTCATACAGAATAAAATTAAATCCAACATAAAACACACACACGCATCGCATGCGCACACGCATACACACACACACACACACACACACACACACAACCACCATGCATGAACTTGCAGAATGACTGCATGGAATCATTAAAATACTTCATACAGAATAAAATGAAATCCAACATAAATTAAAAAAAGAAATGTAATGTTCATGAGACCATCCACCAAGAAATGAACCATGTTTTATCTTTTGACAGGTAATGTCTGAGGTACCACACCAGCCTCAGGCAAAATGAATGTTCAGGGACACCTTTTTTTTTAATGTTCAATGTTCAGCCACTTTTAACCTGCCTCTGAGATACCTGGCAGCTTGGCATGTTCGCCAACAGATACAATGTTTAAGAATTCATCTCATCTTACAGATCTTAAATAAATGTTAGCGAACCGCCAAGGGAAACGTGGACAAACGAGTCACAAGACAAAACACGATGCGTTTCGACCTCCTAGGTCTTCTTCAGGCAAGACACAAACAAATAAATCAAGGAAAATGAACGAATTTGGTACTCCGCTTCGATCTCTTCACTCTACAGCGCAAGGCAGGCAGGCGTTGAAGCAGTCACAGTTGCAAAGTGAGGAATGTATCATTTGTAGAACCCGCTAAGCCGAGAAAGGACCGCAATTGTTTCTTTGTCCGGGGACGAGGTGCTTCTACAATTTTTGTCACATTGTCCTTGTCATTCAACGCCTGCTTACCTTGTACTGAAGAGTGAAGAGATCGAAGCTGAGTACCAAATTCGTTCATTGTCGTTGTATTATTTGTATGTGTCTTGCCTGAAGAAGACCTAAGAGGTCGAAACGCGTCGTGTTTTGTCTTGTGACTCGTTTGTCCACGTTTCTCTTGGCGGTTCGCTAACATTTATTCAAGATCTGTTTAGATTTTCGCCTGCAGTCGTGTCACTTTGCAACTAGACTCATCTTACAGACTTTTCAGGTTACTCCTGTATATTCACTCATCACACATCCATTGCAGATCAGTCTTTTTGCTACATATGTTGTAAACCATCTCTAAGCAGCAGCAGTCTATATCTCATCTTTCTTCCCCCTCCCTCAATGACAATTTTCTGTGGTCAAATGAAAATAGTGTACCTAGGGATAACTTGGAACTCAGAGAGCTTGACTGCATAGTGGCTCCTCTCTTGAGAAATGTAAAATTCATGTGGAGAAATAAAAACAAAACTAAATGTAAAAAAAAATAAATAGTAATACAAGCACAGGAGCACCCTGATTTTTTTCATCAGTATTATCTCTCCACATTCTCTCTGTTCATCTAATGATACAATCATCATTCATAAACCTAATCCTAAACAGACTGAAAAGTCTCTATGTCTCTAATAAACAGGGTTCCTACAGACTCCCAAGAACAAAATTCAAGGAGTTTTCAAGGAGTTTTTTTATTTTTATTTCAAGGCTACAATACTTGCATCAAAATTGAAAAAAGAAATGGCAGTTTGATTTTTCTGCATTCAGGTTGATGAAAAAAATATATTTGAAAACAATTTTTTTTGTACAAAGGAAACAACAACAAAATTTGTTTTTTTAATAATTTTTTTTCGTCAACCTAAACGCAGAAAAAATCTCAAACTGCCATTTCTTTTTTCAATTTTTATCAAAGTGAGTGTGCCAGTACACCACACATTAGAACCATTAACAAACCCCCGACTCCTTGTATCAAATGCCAAAACATTAAAATCAGCAAAAATATGTCCATTTGTAAGAGAACATACAGACTATGCATGGTGTGTAAGAGACTGGTTGGAGGAAAAAAAAGAAAAAACAACAACTAGTAAAACGAAAAAAAAAAAGATTTTACAAATATCGTTGCAATCCTGCATTGTCGTCTGCTATTAACCAAGGGAGATAACTTGTAACTTCAAAATTAATGAAGTTTCAAATTACTTCCCTTGGTTAAATAGCAGACAGCAATCCAGGATCACGACGGTGTTTGTAAAAATGTGTTTACAAATAATATTTCATTCACCTCAAGGCAGAAAAATCAACCTGCCATTTCTTTTTGCCACATCAAAAATTTTTGGAGCTGCTGGCTTGATTTTCAAAGGTTTTCAAGGAGGTTTGGTCAACAGAACCACATTTTATTGATTTTCAAAAGTTTTCAAGGTTTAAAATTCGCTGTCAGAATTCAAGGAATTTCAAGGAGCGTACAAACCCTGTCTATGTTTTCACTTAGCTTGGACCTGCTTCCTGGAAGGAACTTTCATTTTTCCCTCGCCATCCTCTGTCACTTTCTACTTTCAAATCCAGGCTGAAAACCCATATACATTTAAAATGGTTTTCTTCTTTCCTCACTTCGTCTAATATACACAGTTTGGGGCACTTTCTGTGTTGTGCTGTTTCCGTTTGGACAGTGTCCATTGCGTGAGTAGAAAGAAACTCGTGGAGAGCGTGGCAGCAGAGAGTCCTCAGAAGAGAAGCCCCCTTCAAGCAAGTGTTTCGGCCCTTATCTCCTGACACTCTAGGGGGGTTGGGCCACACCCGGTTCATGACTCCGGATGTCCCTCTGCTGCCCCCCTTTTTTTTTCCCCATCTTGGGACGAGCCATGGCTGGGATTCGAACCCATGACCCTCTGGACATGCTCATTTTCTACTTAATGACTCGCGCTTTAACCACTGAGCCACAGGGACACCTGATATTTGTAGGGAAATTAAGCCTTATGAAGTTCACTTTTGTTCCTCCTTGACCAGATCCAGCTTGAACACTTCTCTGCCGCTTCTGCCATTGCTTTCAGGGCTCTGGTTTTTTTCTTCCCTGCAACTGAGAGCTGTTTCATGAGGCTGTATGCAGACGTTCCTACAAATCCCCTAGCTCCAATTTCTGCAGTGAGGACTTTGACCTGATAGCCTTCTCTCCTCAGGCTGTTTGCCAGATCAGCATACTTTTCAGTCTTGTAGATTTGAGCTGCCTCCATTCTGTTCTCATATGGCACCGTGAGGTCGATCATGATCAGCTGCTTGGTTGACTTAGAGTGGACTACTATGTCTGGTCTCATGCCACTCTTGCTGATGATCTCTGGGTGACTCTTCCATTCTGGGAGGTCTGCAGTGCATTCCCAGTCATCTGCCCCATCCAGCAGACTCTGCCTGCATGTTTCGAGTGGCACTGTTGTTCTTGGCCATGATTTGCTGCCTCCTGCCGTGAAGAATGTTGCGGGTGCTTTTGGAGTCCTGATTCTCCCTTTTGTGGTGTTGGTACTAGCCCAGACTACTTGTACAATCTCTTTGAGAACTTGGTTATGCCTCCATGTGTACCTTCCTTGAGCCAGGGCTACTTTACATGAGCTTAGAACATGCTCCACTGTTTGTTTTTCATGGCAGAGGGGGCATGCAGGATCGTCTGTTTTCCCCCACTTCACCAGGTTTGCATTTGAGGGCAGAAGGTCATATGCAGATCTGAGAATGAAGCTGATCCTGAGAGGGGCCATGTGCCAAATGTCATTCCAAGTTAGACTTCTTTGGAGTGCATTCTCCCACGTTGTCCATTGCCCTTGCTGGCTCTGCTGGACTGCTTTTTGGAATCTTTTTGGTCTTCTTCTTTTTTGAACTGCTAGTGATGCGCTAATATAAGACAGTAGAATCTCTCAAAGACCATCTCCAGAAATCATTAAGAATAAAAGCAAAAACGAAAGAAAGTCTGCCGGAAACTAAATCTTGGACAGACATAAAGAACAAATATTCTATACAAACAGGTATTTTAAGGGAATGAATCTATATTGGGATAAAAATATATAACAGACAAAGACTAAGAAATGTTTCAGAAAATCAAGTCACTGAAATGGGAGAGATGGCGGTGGCAGAAAAGTCTTTTTTGGCAGGTAAAGCTAGTAAAGAAGAAAATTTAAATAAAAAGAAAAATGAATTAGCTTGTAAGAGAGGAGAGTGTCTTTATTCAGAAAGGCTTCAGGACCAGATTTCACTGTATGTACAGTTAATGATACAATCTTTGCTTATCAGTATCATACACGGACTGAACGGAGCGTCTTCCCTCACATTCCAGCACATTCAACTGAGGCTTTATGTGGAAAGGAGCTCTCTGTCAAATGGTTAGAATCTTCAGCTGCAGAGCTGATGGTCATGACTTTGAATCACACTCATGGAGTTGGATCTCTAAGGCTTGAAAAACCCGCTGCCCACCCAGCAATACACAGGTACCTACCCGTGCCAGTCCTGGAAATGTTAAGGTGGTGGAAAGAAGGTAGGCTGCTGTACCCTTGAAACCTTGAAACAGTGAATCTCTCTAACAGATCACCCCTTCTATAACCAATAGACAATGGAATTTTCAGACTTTGATCCAGTGCTTGGAAAAAAAAGCATAGCGAACTCTACCAAACCACT
>CM031608.1:14592633-14610133 GCA_018398815.1 Conus ventricosus
ACACTGACAGTTATGGAGAATCATTTTGTACTTTCTTTTTTTGGTTTTTTTTTTGCCTGGTGGGGATGGGAGGATCTGTATAATTCATGACATTCGAAAAAAAAATTCTCGTAAAAAATTGTTCACTTATCTGTTTCATATTGTGTATTAAATAACACTGCTTTGCATTCTGTTTTATGTCTGACATATCATTGTTGCTTTCGTTTGCCTTCTCTCTCTCTCTCTCTCTCTCTCTGTTAACGTTTTTCACTTTTGTCCTCACCATTTCTTTTCTTCTCTCTTCACTTTATCTCCCCCTCCCATCCCCCTTTCCCAACCCTTTCTTTTTCTCTCTCTCTCTCTCTCTCTGTGCCATCCCCCTCCCCCATACCCACCCCATCACCCTTTTCACCTCCTTCTTTCTCTCTCTCTCTCTGCCTTTGTGTTTGTGTTACCATGTGACACTGTAGGACAGGTTTGGACATCCAGGACATCAACTGCACCCCAGGATATCTGTCCCCTCCGCTGCTGATGTCCTCCACAATGTCCGCCACATTGTAGGTTGTCTGCTTGCTGAGTGGGCTGGAGACACACACACACACACACACACACACACACACACACACACACACACACACAGAGGCACACACACACACACACACACACACAGAGGCACACACACACACACACACACACACACACACACACACACACACACACACACAGAGGCACACACACACACACACACACACACACACACAGAGGCACACACACAGGTACACACACACACACATATATAAACACATATGCACACACTTTTTCGTGTTAGCATCAATGATTTCAATGTTTAAATCTATTTTTCTATGTCACTTTGCTGTTTTTGTGTGTTTGTTCGCTTGTTTTATTTTATTCAGCTTACGCGCGCGTGCACACACACACACACACACACACACACACACACACACACACACACACACACACTCACACACACCACATTTTTTTGTGTTATCATCAATTACTTCTATGTTTAAATCTATTTCTCTACGTTACTTTCCTGTTTTTGTGAGTTTGGTCGCTTGTTTAGTTGTTTTTTTTCGTTTTTGTTTTGTTTGCCTTGTTTCTTTTCCTTTTTTGTTCTATTTTGTTTTATTCACTCTCTTGTTTTTGAGTTAATTTTCTTTTTCGTTTTTCTTCTCTTTTTCTTGCTTTGTCCCAGAGCCAGGGAGAGTGAGTGCCCTCCCCTGCAGGGCACCAGCGATCCATTCAACAACTCTTCCCATGAACTGGCAAAAGAGAGGAACAGAAAAGAAGAAATGACCAGCACCGCATTTTGAAAAAAGGATTGTTCAATGTACACTACAGCAGCCCCTGGCACATCCCCATGTGGGCCAGGAAACCAGCATTAACACCTCTGCCAAGGTTTTCTCCTGTATCTGCTGGCTTGTTTCTTTATTTGTCTGCCTTTCAGCATATTTACTCCAAAATTACTGAACAGATTTTATAAACGAAACTTGATAAAAACACTGGAATGTGGGTCCAAAGATGAACCCATCAAATTTCTGTGTGGATCATGATCAAAAGACAGATCAAGGAATTTTTTTGCAGAGGATTTTTTTGTTTACGTTCGTGGAGGTCTGCGCTCTCCTGCGCACCCTGCTGGTTGAAACCGCATTCTTCTTAAGGTTTTGAATTTCTTATTTCTTCAATAAATCCAAAAACTAAAGAACAGTGCAGCTCATCTAACCCAAATTCCTTGGACTAACCACATCACACCCAACCCTTGCACTGGCTTCCTGTTGAAGTAAGAATTCAATACAAAACTGCATGTCTCCACTTGGGTGCACCCAGCTCCACTGTTCCTATTCACTGTCTAATCTGGGTCATTTTTGTACACCACCACGAAATCAGTGCTCCTGTTCCGACTGTCATACTCTGTCTGTTCCAGGCACGTCCACTAAAACAGGAGGTGAAAGCTCCTAATCTTTCTATGCCCCTTCTGACTGGAACTCTCTTTCGTATAAACTTTGCTCATTCTGAACCTGCTCCTGCTGTCCGTCAGCTGTAACAACATATACCTCGTGATTAAACACAGTCTGTTACCTTTTCACACAGGAAACATATACCTCTACAGGCAGCACCTTTGATTTCACTGCAGATATCCACCGACATTTGGCTGTGGGATTCTGTGTGCATTTTCACGCTGCCATCCTCCCCCTCCCCACCCCCCACCAGCCTATCCCCATCACTTGCCCACTCCTCCCTCACCCCTCCCACTTTGTTTTCAGCATTTCTTGATAGCTTGATTGGTACTAGTGTGTGTGTGTGTGTTTTGCCGGTGCATGTGTTTATAGATGTGTTGTAGGTGATCAGGTAATCACTATAAAGTCTATGCTTGCATGGTGTGTAAAATAGTCATTTAAAGCGTCATGAGCTTGTATGTGATGCTGAAGTATATAAATATTTATATTCATCATCATCAAGGAGATTATAAAGTGATGAAACAGCAATATGTAAAACCTGTTCCAGCCAATAATCAGCCAAGATAAATATCTCAACTGCTTACAATACATAAAAAAAGATGTGTATCTGTAATCTAAATGCACGTTATTCTTCTTTTCTTTTTCCTCTATTTTTCCACCAAACTTTTTTTGGTCGTCAAAAAATGCCGCGGACGACAGGTCACTGACCTGACCAACAGGACCTTCCCCCCGTCAGGCTGCCAGCGAATCACCTGGTCTCCTCTCTGCACCAGTCCCTCCTCCACTGCTGTCTGCACCACCGTCAGCCTGCCCAGCACCACGCAGTCATCAACCATCACAGCATCAGACAGCGAGTCAGTTGTCTGCTCGCCAACATCGTCGTGTTTTGTGTCTGTTTAGATGCAATCGGCTACCTCTCAACAGTGTGTGTCACTCGACTCAACAAATCACCGATCCATTTTGTAAACAGTGTGATGGTCGTTGTATTGAGGATTTATGTCATTTCATGTTAATTCGTCCTAAATGCTCCACACTTCGCAGAAAATTCATACGCTTGTATTGTCATCGTTTTCCATCAGAATTAAAGATACAGTTATTAGGTAGAAATATGTCAAATGAATTGTTATTCAAAGTTGCAGTATACATTATTGTATCCTTAAAATTAAGGAAATCAAATCTCTGTCTATAACTGATTCGTAAGGTAAACCTTTACTTGTGTTGCTCATAAAATTTGCCGTGTATTTCTTGTTTCTCTGTCATTATACTCTTTCAAACTCGCCTATACCATGCTAATTATTGTGCAATTCAGTTCTCCTGTTCATATGGGCCAGAGGGCCTGCAAAACTGAATAAACCATTGTTGTTATTGTTGTTGTTGATCACAGCATCGTGATTTGTACTGCCCTGCATCACACCATGTTATGTGTGTGTGAGACCTTGTGTGGTGTAGTGTGGTGGTGTGTGTGTGTTGGGAAGGATTGTGGTCCATCGTGGGGTGGGGTCTGATGGTGTGTTGTGCTGTGGAGTGGTGTGGTGTCATGTGGTGTGGTGTGGTGTGGTGTTGTGTGATTGTGGTGTTGTGATGTGGTGCTATGTGTCGTGGGCAGTTGTGGTGTGTGGTGCGGTATTGTGGTGTGTTGCGCTGTGAAGGGGTCAGCTGTAATGTGGTATGGTGCACTGCTGTGTGGTCTAGTGCTATGTGTGTTGTGTGTTTTGGTGTATTGTGGATTGTTCTAGTGTGGTGAAGTTTACTGTATCATAGTGCACTGTATTGTTTCGTGTTGTTATGTCTTGTATCAAAATGTAATTGTAATGTTCTGCATTGTACCATTGTTGCATCATTGAGGCAATACCACACATCACGTTTATCTCCACTTCTCACCCAATTTTCAAATGGACATCCGGACTGACTGGGGCAACATTCTTGCTGACTAGGAATAAGACACATGCTGGGAAGGGTATGTACAAGAGAAATATAATCATGCATCACAGCACACTGCCTTGCATTACATCAGGTTATATTGCAATGCACTACATTAACAAATGGGTATTGCACTGCATTAATGCACTGTACTGTATTACGCTATGTTGAACAGTATTCTGCCGAGTCACATCACACTGAAGTGTAGTGTGTTCTCTGGCACGGCATCATACAGGACTGTATAGCATGCATTACACTTTGTTTTGTACTGCATTCCCTTGTGTAACATTGCACTGCAATATACTGCACTGTATGCAGAACAATAGATATTGCATTGTGCTGCAATGCGGTGTATTACATTGTGTAAATTTACAGTCATAATGATCGCCATCAGTAATTCATGCTATTTTTTCTCTCGCTTTCTCTCTCTCTCTCTGATACACACATACACGCACACACACAGAGAGATAAAAACGCACAATAACGAACACGCACATGTACACACATGCATATGTACAAACACATACACACACACACACACATATAAATACATACATACACACACACATACACACAACTAGAACAATCACATACATTGAAACATGCGCATAATTAAACAAACAACCACAAAGGCATTCATGCATCACCCAAAAAGACAAGCACACACACACACGCACACACGCACACACACACACACACACACACACATACACTCACACACACACACACACACACACACACACACACACTCACACACTCACACACACACACACACACACACACACTCACACACACACACACTCACACACACACACACACACACACACACACACACACACACACACACACACACACAAAGACAGAAGATGAAGAAGAGGACTGACACATCGTCGGGCTGCAGGGTGACTTCAGCAATGGTGATCCCCTTGTCGGCCAGCACCACGTTCACCTTCACTGGCAGGATGTCCAGCGACGGAATGTGGGCTGTCAGGTACCTGCCACAACATGCAGTCTGCTGTACAGTGGTTATGCATGGGTGGGAGTGAGAAATGTTCGTCATACTTTCTTTCTTTCTGCCTACACAGGCTGATACTCCTGCGGACACTGCCTGTATACACAGGCAGTGGAGTTTTGTGTGTATGAGCGTTTTTTATCCCCCCATTAAGGCAGCCATACTCCATCTTCGGGGAAGGTGCATGCTATGTGTAACGTGTCATCCATATCAACGGCCTAACTGGCCTTCTCTTCCGAAAGTTGGTGATGGGATTTTACGTGTGTGCAAGATGTGCGTGCGTTCACACACGGAACCTCGGTTTATAGTCTCATTCGAAGGACTGTATGGGGAATGGAGTCAGAACCAATGTTAACTCCGAGGGAAAAATCCCCTGTACCGAAATTCGAACCCGCAACCCAGGATCACGAGTCCGGTGCTCTACCAACTGAGCTGTTCCGGCCCCCGATTGTAATACTGAAAAGTTTGCAGCCAGAGGGCCACTTAAGGCCCCTGGTGGGGTGCAGGGGCAACGCCTCGCTGGGGGGTCAGGGGAGGGGGCTTTGCCCCCCAGACGCTGACGAAAACTTGACATTTAAGGACAGCTTACTGCATTCTCCTTTGATACAAACCCTGAGTTTTATACTTCTCAGTAATATATAGTTAAAACCATTTCTAATGGTTCTGTCAAATTTTCAAGCTTCTGTTTCACTGCTAATGAAAGGCAATTTGGCAGACATGCAGGAAGACTGTCGCGCTCAACAAGATGGCAGCTGACGCAGTAGAGGTGGAAGAGTAAAAGAAATATGGATCAGAGAACCAGTGCATGCATCCATCAAAGGGGGGGGGAGGGAAGGGGGGATCCAAGTGAGAATGTACCTGCTCCAGGACATGCCATCCCGAATTCTTCCATCGAGTTTCATTTCAACTTTCATTACCTCCTACCCCCTTCCCTATTCCTGCCTCTTCCTCTTTTTCAAGATCAACATTTTTTTTTCTTGTGTATTTCTTAAACATTTTCTTAGAGAAAAAAAAAAAGAAATCTGCAGAAATACAGAATGAAGTCCTATCCACTTTCAAGAAGACAATCCACCTGCCGCAGCATACCCAAGGGAGGTAAGTTCAATATACAGCTCACACATTCCAATGGCTCTTCTGAGCATGTATGTCTAGACACTAGAAAGAAAGCAAAAATTTATTACAGTACCACTTTTCTGTCAAGACCTCCTGAAATCCTGTAAAAATTGGTACTGCACAGGACAGAATATAATCATTGGGAGGTCACTGTAACACAAGGACAAAACCAGAAGGGCATTTAGAGAGTAGAGACCTCCACTTCGGCTGACCAAAGTTGAACCTGCATTCTGATCTTCATCTGTGGCACACATTTACATCAGAATAACCTGGATTCATCTGTGAACCATATTTCATTTTTCAACTGAATAGTGCTAAAATATGTTCAGCAGTTTCTGCATAGTCTTGCTGACTGATTTATACAGTCAACCAACAGCCACTGACAAAAAGCACACATTCTTATATTTAGTTAGAATATTCCAGGAAAACAATCTTTAAGGAGAGAGTCTGAACTGGGAGATTAAAACAAATACATAGACCCAAAAATGTTAGAGAAAAACAAAATCTATTTCAAGGGAGAGAATCTTCCTGGGTGTTGGATTTTTAAAAAACTCTGTTCTATCCTGATAAATTCAAACTTTCACCTGTTGATTCTCACCTGTCAAAGGCTTCAGCCACCATCTCTTGACACTGCTCCACGTCAGCCATTAAGGAAGACTTCTGTTCTGCAAGAGTTGTCTCCAGTTCCATGATCTTCTGGTTAAGAGCTGCCCAACAGAAAACATCTCAAGTCATCAATCCTGGTGAATCTGTTCCATGGTCAGCTGTGTACATCAAATGTTCTCATTGTTCTATATTCAACCTCACCTCATCCCCTTACAAAAACCTGACAACATTCAGTCCACCTTCCTTTCCTTTGGCTACACAAACTCCTTTCCTTCCTAATAGCATATGTACCATTTTCTAGTTGATTGGTCCATTTGCATACTAAATTAGCATTTCTGTTGATTTATATCATCAGTCTATTCATAATTTCATGGTTTCATTTCTGTTTTTTGTGCTTGTTTATCTATCAATTATTTCTCCAGTTGCTTACTCTGCGAAATTTTGTGATAAAGTGCATGAACCGCTTCTTTGTAATGTTCAACGAACTAAACACCAATTTAGGACAGTACATCAGCTCCTGGAAAATGTCCTTGCTTCAGCCCTGTCGATGCAAGACCTGCACTGGTTCCTCATAAGGACACAGTCAATCTGTCTGTGGTACTGACTGTTTGGGAAGAATGTCCTTGCTTCAGCCCTGTCGATGCAAGACCTGTATTGGTTCCTCATAAGGACACAGTCAATCTGTCTGTGGTACTGACTGTTTGGGAAAAGACATGCCCATTGCTGGGATGCTTACAGACAGCACTGGCAAAACCATGTCATAATCACACTCTATCGGGCATAATCCTCTATCATTGGTGGTCTTATTACAATAGAGGCCCACAGGAAAATAAAACCAGTACACTGGAAAGAGGTCCATGCTACGGACCCAATCACTCATCTCATCACCCTTCCCAAGAAACAAATTCTCCAACACTGTCACGCACTACAAGCTTGATTGGCCACGTCAGCAGAGTAGTGCTCAAAATCTTTGAATAGATTGCAACTGCTGGGCCGGAATATCTCAGCTGGTAGAGCGCTGGACTCGTAAGTCCACAGGTTGCAGGTTCGAATCTCCACCAGGCCGTTTCGGTACAGGGGGATTTTTCCCTCGGAGTTAACGTTAGTTCTGACTCCATTTCCCATACAGTCCTTTGAATGAGACTATAAACCAAGGTTCCGTGTGTGAACACACGCATAACATCTTGCACACACGTAAAATTCCATCACTAACTTTTGGAAGAGAAGGCCAGTTTGGCCGTTGTTATGGATGACATCTACACATAGCATGCACCTTCCCCAAAGATGGAGTATGGCTACCTTAATGGCGGGATAACAAAACGGTCATACACACAAAACTCCACTCCCTTTGTAGGGTAGATGGAATTAATACTTGTCTGTCCATATAGGGAGTGTCCGCAGGAGTATCAGCCTGCGTATACAGAAGAAGAAGAAGGAGAAGACTGCAACTGCAAGTAGATACCATTGTAGCTGAAGAACAGGTTGGATTCCACAAAGGCAGAAGTACCATTGAAAAGATCTTTAATCTCCGTACCCTTTGCAAAGAACATTTCCAGCACCGAAGGGAGTTCTGCTGTATCTTCATAGAGTTCACAAAGACATTTGACAAACTCTGGCAGGAGGCACGATAGGCCACGATGAAGACATTTAACATCAGGCAGAAGCTTATGAACATCATCCAGCAACTATCTGAAGCAACGAGTGCTGTGCTCATACTGGGTGCTATTGAAAAAAATGGTTCCATAGTTTGGAGTTTCTCAGGGCTGTCTTTTATCTCCCTCATTTTTCAGCATTTTCCTGGAACGCAATATGACTGATGCACTTGAAGATCAAGCCAGCACAGTCAGCATTGGAGATTATACCGGTGGCCTAGTACACAGCGAAAACCTTGCCAAGCTGGTTGGACGATGGGATGAAACACCAAAAAGATATGACATGGAAATCAGCGCTGAGAAGATGAGGCTGATCCCCAGTCACAACACCACCATCAGTACTGCTGTCACTGTCCACGGTCAGAAGTTGGAAACTGTGCACCAGTTCACTTATAAGAAATCCATCATTTGCATCGGGGAATCCAAACCAGAAATCCTCCCAAAGGCAACAAAGACAACCACAGTACCGTCCAGGTTAAAATGCAGAGAAGGACACGAACATTTTCATGAAAAACAAGATCAGGCTCCTACATGCACTGGTACATTGTGCTCCTACATGGATCCGAGATATGCACTCTCAAAGTGGATCGGGCATAAAGAATCCAGGCCATGGTAATGAGTTATTACCACAAGACACCAAACATCACATGAACTGATCCCATCAACAGGTACATCAGACCATCAGGCAGCAGGCAGGACCATACGAAGACCTACTGATATTGGTGAAGAAAAGAAAACTACATTGGTGTGGCAATGCAACAAGATCCAATGGCCTTGTGAAAACAATCCTCCACAGCCCTCACACCTCCAGCAATGTCTTCTTTCTTTCAGACGCTCTGTCTGTCTTGCAGGCCCTACAGACTGCCAGAGACAAAGAACTGAACGACCAATCCACTGCCCTTATCTCCCTATGCAGAGCCGGCACAGTCGTTCTACAGTGGATCCCTTCCCACCGCAACGTACTTGGCAACGAGGTTGCAGACACTGGCTAAAGAGGGAGCAACAAAGAAACAGGAAGACAGATCCACAACCCTCAAGGAAGCCAAGACAATCACCAAAGCCAGACAGCAGAGCAAGTGGTTGCAGGAGCATCCACATTTCAATAGACATGACCCGTACCACCTGCTAACAAGATCAGGGCAGATGGCCATCTTCAGGCTGCGGACAGGCCACAACCGCCTGAACCATCACCTCTTTACCAAGTTCAGGATCGGTCAGTCAGACCAGTGCCCATGCCAGACCGGCAGTATGACAACAGCACATCTACTGCAGGATTGCCCGTTGCACGAAGCTCTGAGACAGATATGGACGGAGCAAACATCAGTGGAGAGGAAGCTCTACGGTGCCCTTGGGGACCTACAGCGCACGGCAGCATTCGTCAGGGGAGCTGGCGTTCCCATCTAGAGTGTTCGAGAAGAAGAAGAAGAAGATCCTCCAGGAAACTGTTACACGAGGGAGACGGCCAAGAAGATGGAAAAAACGATGGACTAACAACATTGCTTTTGCTGATTTAAGAACTGATCATCATGACCGCTCATCTGATTTCCGAAGGAGGATCCATTCATACCACTAACAGCCTCTGAAGTCTGAAACAATTGCAAACACACTTCCACAGTCTGCTCAGCATACCTGTACTGCTTTCTGCACCGTCGCTATCGTACAGCACCTGCACTGTTACGTTTTCCACAATCATATTGAATGGAAGTCACCTCTTGCCATCATCAGTTATCACACTCAATACGAACCAAACGAAAAATGTTTAAAACTTCAAATTGAAGCACTTAGCAAAATGACAGCCACTTTTATTTTAGCGGAAGAAGCCAAACGCAGCATCTTAATACTAAAGTCTTCCAAAATAACCAGTATGACAGCAACATGAAAGGTCGCCCACAATGGGCGGCTATAGGCAGGTTGGTAGAGGTGGATGATGGACACAAGACAGATCGGTATATAAAGAGTTAACTCCCTTACCCTCAGGGGCGAGCCCATCCAGCTGCAGGCGCTCCATGTCTTTGCGCATCGTCAGCTCCAGCCGGTGTGTTTTGGAATCAAACTGTCGTCGCAGATCCTGAACAACATCATGAGTCAGTATATAGCAGATCCTGTCCGACCATGTTGCTCAGATAGTACTGATCATGGACAACAATGTATTAAGATTTCTTCTTCCATATCTGCCTGCCTTCATCAAAATGAAGATTCTGGCATCATATACAAGGTTAAGGTTTGCTGTTGTGTTGAGGTGGGTTTTTTTTGTTGTTGTTGTTGTAATCAGTGCCTAACTAAAGGGGCTGGACAAGAGGGGTTGGGGCCACCCACCCCCGCGTTACAGCTCTGGTACAAACATAAGTCAAGACAGGCCACACACAACCATGTCTTAAGAGACAGCAGAGATCCTTTTGAAGCATGGGTCATCATATATGAGCTACCATGTGTTAAGACATTAATGAATCTTTAGAAGCACAGGTTAAAACATCACAGAAACCTTAGAATACTGTCTTTAGATACTACACGTCCTGTACAACAGTGTATTGAGATGTTACAGATTCTGTACAACTATGTGTTGAGACATTTGAAAGCTTGATGAACTATATTTTAAGACATCACATTTTAGTTGTTAAGATGCTGCACACGATGGACAACATGCACTAAGACATTACAGATCCAGCAATAAACATAAGACATTACAGATCCAGCAATAAACATAAGACATTACAGATCCTGCCCAACCATGTACTAAGATGTTACATATGTATTATAACTATGTCCAAATCTGAATATGTTACAGACGTAGTATAACTGTGATAATACATTGATATCCAGCAATAAACCTAATAAAGACAGTACAGGTCCTGCTACAAACACGTGTTGAGACATAGAAGATCCTGCAACAAACATATGTTAAGAAATTACTGATCCTGAAACAAACATGTTCAGACACTACAAATCTTGCTACATACATGTGTTAAGAAAGACATTACAGATCCAGCAATAAACATAAGACATTCCAGATCCAGCAATAAACATAAGACATTCCAGATCCAGCAATAAACATAAGACATTACAGATCCCGCAATAAACATAAGACATTCCAGATCCAGCAATAAACATAAGACATTACAGATCCAGCAATAAACATAAGACATTACAGATTGTGCAACAAACATGTCAAGAAATTACAGACCCAGCTACAGGCATGTGTTAAGACGTTACAGTAACACAATTAGATGTTACAGATTCTGCTACAAAAATGTGTTAAGATGTTACAGTAACACAATTAGATGTTACAGATCCTCATAACATCAGACTCCCTGCCTGTCTTGCATATCTGTAAACTAAGTGTTACAACATTAAAGATCCAATGCAAGTTCATGCCTATGAGCTAAGATGTTACAGATTCTACATAACTCAGTGGTAAAACATTGCAGATCCTGTACAATCATGTTGGAAGACACTGCCTCCACCCACAGCCCACCCCCAGCCACACCCCTATCGCTACCCCTCACCCACACAGAACACACAGGGTTACCTCAAAATAAAGTTCATGTGCGGCCAGGCTGGTCTTCAGGTGTTCTGAAACATAACCACAGGCAAAAGAAGTCTGTTGAATCTTTACAGTGAAATAGTCTTGATGCAAACTTATAGGCAGTGACTTTTTTTTGGTATCACCTGCATTTTTCTATACGACTTCCCCTAGTTACATTCAATCTCTAGATCAGCTTTGTTGGAATGTATACACACACACCCTCCCCCCAACTCTTGCCCACTTTCCTCCTTTTCTACTTGGATGAGCAAGGTTTTCAAGAAGTGTGTGTGTGTGTGTGTGTGTGTGTGTGTGTGTGTGTGTGTGTGTGTGTGTGTGTGTGTGTGCATGTGTGAGTGTGTGTGTGTGCATGTGTGTGAGTGTGTGTGTGTGTGTGTGTGTGTGTGTGTGTGTGTGTGTGTGTGTGTGTGTGTGTGAGTGTGTGTGAGTGTGATGTGTGTGTGTGTGTGTGTGTGTGCATGTGTGTGTGAGTGTGTGTGTGTGTGTGTGTGTGTGTGTGTGTGTGTGTGTGTGCATGTGTGTGTGGTGTGGTGTGTGTGTGTGTGTGTGCGTGTGCGTGTGTGTATAGAGGGGTTGCGGGAAAGGCCGTGGAGAGGCTGAAGGAGCTGTGACCAATGTGCATGGGAAAAGATAAAGCTTTATTGACAACCGTCATAAATACATGCTGACGACTGTCATAAATACATGCTGATGACTGTCAAATACATGCTGACGACTGTCATAAATACATGCTGACGACTGTCATAAATACATGCTGACGACTGTCATAATGACGACTGTCATCAATACATGCTGACGACAGTCATCAATACATGCTGATGACTGTCATCAATACATGCTGACGACTGTCATAATTACATGCTGACGACTGTCATCAATACATGCTGATGACTGTCATAATTACATGCTGACGACTGTCATCAATACATGCTGACGACTGTCATAATTACATGCTGACGACTGTCATCAATACATGCTGATGACTGTCATAATTACATGCTGACGACTGTCATCAATACATGCTGACGACTGTCATAATTACATGCTGACGACTGTCATAATTACATGCTTATGACTGTCATAAATACGTGCTGACTGACTCTGATCACATCCTCTCTCGCCCTGTGAGGTCAGCAGCCTCTTGCTACACTTTGTTTGCTTGTTGTCACTTTTAAGACCCCCAGAAAAAGGGACTCAGGAAAAAGTGTGTGTTGTGTGTGTGTGTGTGTGTGTGTGTGTGTGTGTGGAGGGGGTTATCCGACATATGCATGCATGTAACCATATTAGGCCACTGCATTCCATTCCATAAATGGATTGGCTGCGTAGCCATGTTTTGATCATCGCACCACAAAGGCAGCCATACTTCAGAGGATTTAACTCCTTTTCCAGAAAATTAAGGTTGTAATGGTAGGACTGATCGATCATAGCTGGAAACCATCTTGACGTTACACTGCACTGCATGACAAATGATTCTATGCGAGCCTCATGGACCAGCTTGAATCAATCACCGACAGATCAAGTCCATTTCTGCCGCACTCTTCGCTTCTTCGTCTTCACTATTCCCCTTGTAATCAAACATGGCCCATCATACACATTCCTTCTCTTCTTTCTTCCTTCCTCATCAAAGGAGAGCTCAATCTTTGGACGAATGATTTTCTTCATTTTATAACGAAAATTGTGTTGTGAAGATTGTGCTGGTACTTGAAAAGTTAAACTGTCAACGTACTCAGAACATCGCCTCCTCGGCTTGTATGCAGATTCGTTGACACACTTGTTATTTCTGCTTCTCATTTCATCACTTCCGGTAAGTTCGACAACGTTTTCCAAGCATGCGCTGCTCCGATATTGTCTATCGCTAGTACTGTTAGGATCCACTTTGGTAAGACAGCACACACAGGGCCGTACTCTATGCTGTAATACAGCATCTTCTCAAAAAACCAGGCCAAAGTGTTAAAGTGATCTGCAACACTGGTCAGGAATCTGGGGTTTCATTCTCAGTACAGGGAAAGATACTAAGTGTTGCGGCTCTAGTCTTCACATTTCTCATTTCAGTCAAGTTTGTCCTGTTCACCCTTTGCTCTGGTTTTCTATTTCAGCCCACATGACATTTTTTTGTTTTTTTCATTTCAGCCAATAAAACAGTTTTCCTATTTCAGTCCACGAAACAATCTTCCCATTTCAGGTACAAAACGGTCTTCCCATTCCAGCCCATAAAACAATCTTCCCATTTCAGGTACAAAACGGTCTTCCCATTCCAGCCCATAAAACAATCTTCCCATTTCAGGTACAAAACGGTCTTCCCATTCCAGCCCATAAAACAATCTTCCCATTTCAGGTACAAAACGGTCTTCCCATTCCAGCCCATAAAATAATCTTCCCATTTCAGGTACAAAACGGTCTTCCCACTCCAGCCCATAAAATAATCTTCCCATTTCAGGTACAAAACGGTCTTCCCATTCCAGCCCATAAAATAATCTTCCCATTCCGGCCCACAAAACGTTCAGCCCCCAAAATAACCTTCCCATTTCAGCCCACAAACCAGTTTTCCCATTAAAACTTAAATATCAAGTTTCCCTCCTCAGCTCACAAAATAATCTTCACATTTAAGACCACAAAATACTCTTCCCATTTCAGCCCACAAAATAGTCTTCCCATTTCAGCTCACAAAATAGTCTTCACATTTCAGCCCACAAAATACTCTTCCCATTTCAGCCCACAAAATAGTCTTCCCATTTCAGCCCACAAAATAGTCTTCCCATTTCACCCATAAAATACTCTTCTAATTTCACCCATAAAATAGTCTTCCCATTTCAGCCCACAAAATACTCTTCCCATTTCAGCCCACAAAATAGTCTTCACATTTCACCCATAAAATACTCTTCCCATTTCGCCCATTTAATAGTCTTCCCATTTCAGCCCACAAAGTAGTCTTCCCATTTCAGCCCACAAAGTAGTCTTCCCATTTCAGCCCACAAAATAGTCTTCCCATTTCAGCCCGCAAAATAGTCTTCCCATTTCAGCCCACAAAATAGTCTTCCCATTTTAGCCCACAAAATAATCTTCACATTTCATTCATTAAATTCTCTTCCCATTTCAGCCCACAAAATAGTCTTCCCATTTTAGCCCACAAAATAATCTTCACATTTCATTCATTACATTCTCTTCCCATTTCAGCCACAAAATACTCTTCCCATTTCAGCCCACAAAACAGTCTTCCCATTTTAGCCCACAAAATAGTCTTCACATTTCATTCATTACATTCTCTTCCCATGTCAGCCCACAAAATAGTAATCACATTTCACCCATACTATACCCTTCCCATGTTAGCCCACAAAATAGTCATCACATTTCACCCATACTATACCCTTCCCATGTTAGCCCACAAAATAGTCTTCCCATTTCACCCATACTATACCCTTCCCATGTTAGCCCATAAAACAATACTCCCATTTCAGCCTACAAACCAGTATTAACATTTCAGTCCACAAAACAACTTTCCCTTTTCAGACCACAAAACCACCTTCACATGTCTGCCCACTACCTTCCCATTTCAGCCTATGAAACAATCTTCTCATTTCAGCCTATGAAACAATCTTCCCATTTCACCCACTAAACAATCTTCCCATTTCAGCCTATGAAACAATCTTCTCATTTCACCCACTAAACAATCTTCCCATTTCACCCACTAAACAATCTTCCCATTTCAGCCTATGAAACAGTCTTCTCATTTCACCCACAAAACAATCTTCCCATTTCACCCACTAAACAATCTTCCCATTTCAGCCTATGAAACAGTCTTCTCATTTCACCCACAAAACAATCTTCCCATTTCACCTCATTTCACCCACAAAACAATCTTCCCATTTCACCCACTAAACAATCTTCCCATTTCAGCCTATAAAACAGTCTTCTCATTTCACCCACAAAACAATCTTCCCATTTCACCCACTAAACAATCTTCCCATTTCAGCTTATGAAACAGTCTTCTCATTTCCCCCACATAACAATCTTCCCATTTCAGCCCACAAAACAAAAATATTCCCATTTCAGCCTACAAAACGGTATTCACATTTCAACCAAAAACGGTCTTCCTATACCAGGCCACAGTATATCTTCCCATCTCAGCACACAGAAGTCTTCCCCTTTTAGACCACATCGCATTTCAGTCCACATCTGATTCAGTTTATAGCAGGTTAAAGGTGGCAGCACAAGAGGAATGGGCCAAGCTTCCCATCATGCCATGCCCCCAGACATGGCGAACCTCTTAACAGTTCACTGTCCCTTCGGCCATTTGTCAATGAGACTTTTACCATAACCTCAACCTTGTAAACAGATACAGGTTACCCAAGAATGGACGATTTAAATGGAAATCTAAACTTAGCAAGACTGATTAACCCCTTGACTGCTGCTATTTTGTATCAGTTTTGCACTTCTGTGTGCCGGAGCAAAATTTGACTTTTGCGGTAGGTTCACTAATTTGATCAGTGCTCATTTATTTGTGGGATATCTCTTAGATATTTGGCATGTTTTCTTCTCATACCCAGGGCCATAATACCTGCAAAAATATTTGATTTTGTTTATTTCTGAGTATAATAAATGATCCTATAATTCAACTTTAAAAAAAAAATTTTGCAAGCATACAAAAACCCACAGCAGCAAAACAAAAAACATACAAACCCAGCCAAAAGTGGTTTTAGTGTTTACTGAACACCTGTGTAAATATTTGGTAGTGAATTTACAACCCACAATTGTTGTTTTATATGATAAATTTATGCATTTCTGGGGTACAGTACAATCCAGTATCAAGGGACACAATTTTGTTTTCTTAGGTAGGTTCACTGATATGCCCAGTGCTCTTTCAATTCTTGACATATATCTTAGATACTTGGGAAATTTTCTTGTTATATCCTTGGCTACAACCAATGTCACAATAGTCTGATTTTGTTTGTAACGAGTAGACCAAAAATATAATAATGATGAATGTTTTTGTTTGAAAAACAGACACTTTCAGAACATAAACAAAACTATAGCACTAAAATCACAATGAAATACCACAAAACATGGTGTTAGTATCCTTTGAACTTCAGGAAAAACATCTGTATTCACAATAAAGCTTGACAATGCATAAAATGTTTAGCAACCCATATCATAGGGGGCAATCCAGCCCAGGTAACGTGGAAAGAAGAAGGGAATTGAACATTATCCACAGCATCAGTCTGCACATCTTGCAAGCCTCTTGGGAATTGGTCTTGTTTAGCAGAGATGAACTAACAATAACAACACTAAGTGTAACTTCTAATTATTCTGTCAGTTTTCTTTCACACATGTGGTTTGGGTTCACTCATGAACTAAGTGCGATTGATAAAAAGCCATTACCACAGAAGGTAATAAATAAAACATTGCAAAACCAACCCCCCCCAAAAAAAAAAAACAACAACAACAGAGACTGCTAAAGATAGGACTGAGCTACAAAAGGCCACACCACAGATGATGAAAGCACACTAACAACTGAAAAAATACACTGGTGTCGCAGAGAATACACCACACCACAGAACCTGTGGACAGAAGGATCAGGATCCCACACTACTGCCAGTAAATGCAAGTTTATAGTTGACTGACACACATTTGAGTACACACACACACACACACACACACACACACACACACACACACACACACACACACACACTGTGCACAA
>CM031608.1:14612633-14670293 GCA_018398815.1 Conus ventricosus
TTCATTCCATTCTTATTTGCCACTCATACAATACATTTATGTCTGCCTGTGTTATTGATTCATTCTATTCTTATTTGCCTCTCATACAATGCTTTCATGCCTACCTGTATTGATGAAAATGCACTATGTCTACCTGTGTTGATGACAATGCATTCATGTCTACCTATGTTGATGACAATGCATTCATGTCTACCCGTGTTGATGATTTTTTCAATTTGCCACTCATACAATGCATTTATGTCTACTTGTGTTGATGACAATGCATTCATGTCTACCTGTGTTGATGACAATGCATTCATGTCTACCTATGTTCATGATTTTTTTCAATTTGCCACTCATACAATGAATTTATGTCTACCTGTGTTGATGATTTTTTCAATTTACCACTCATACAATGCATTTATATCTACCTGTGTTGATGACAAGGCATGTATGTCTACCTGTGTTGATGACAATGCATTCATGTTTACCTGTGTTGATGACAAGGCATTCATGTCTACCTGTGTTGATGACAATGCATTCATGTCTACCTGTGTTGATGACAAGGCATTTATGTCTACCTGTGTTGATGACAAGGCATTCGTGTCTACCTGTGTTGATGACAATGCATTTATGTCTACCTGTGTTAATGACAAGGCATTCATGTTTACCTGTGTTGATGATTTTTTCAAAGTAGGATGACTCAGCAGCCTCTCTTTCTTTTTTGCAAGCCTCTGAAAAAAAGGCACACACACACACACACACACACACACACACACACACACACACACACAGAGACCATGCACATGAACACAAACACAAATACGCAAAACTCGAAGTATTGTCTCACCCCGGCAGAAGCATGAGAGAGATGAATCAGAAATAAAACTATGAAAACAAAACACATGTAAATAAACAGGACTAAAGAAGATCCTTCTGAACAATAATACTAAAATGTGCTTTTGTTCAGAAGACAAAATGCACAAAGTTGAAATCACTTTGCTAATTGTAACATATTCATTCAGGTTTAACAAAACTATGTAAACACAAACATATAACATGCAGAGATTTGCGTATGATCCCTCGATCACATATATATGTGTGTAAATCCACAATTAAGCTTTTTTTTTATAAAAAGTATAGCACACATTCATCACTCTGCAAAGACTCTCTCTCTCTCTCTCTCTCTCCCCCCCCCTTCTATCTATGCACACAGACACACAGACACACAGACACACACACACACGCACACACACACACACACACACACATGCATGCACACGCGCACATTTACAAACTAATATGTATACACACACACAAACTTATAAGTATACACACACACAAACAAGACACTCTAGTATGCATGTGAGCATACACACACACACACACACACACACACACACACACACACACACACACACACACAAATTCACACACAAACACACACACACCACACATACACACACACACTCACACACATACAAAATCACACACAAACGCGCCCACAAATGCACATCTCCACACACAAGATTCAGGCAGTGTAAATGTGCATACACACTGATCACTTAATCAAACAATGCATCTCTAGATCTCTAGTCAGACAATCTGCTAGGCAAACGAACATTCATGACCAACTATTCCGTCAATCTGTGAATCAAAGGATTAGTGACAACATAATTCTCACAACCATATGAAACATCACCTTTAAATTATTCTCACACTAAAACTTGAAGCTGAATTTAGTGAATATCCTTTCTAAACCAATTTTCTTTCTCAAGAAAAATGAAGATTGCTCTGTGTGTGTGTGTGTGTGTGTGTGTGTGTGTGTGTGTGTGTGTGTGTGTATGTGTGTGTGTGTGTGTGTGTGTGTACGTGGTGTGGTGTGGTGTGGTGTGGTGTGGTGTGGTGTGGTGTGGTGTGTGTGTGTGTATGTGTGTGTGTGTGTGTGTGTGTGTGTAGTACTTCAGTTTTACGTCTTTTCACATATATGTGATATTAGACGAAGAGAGAGAGAGAGAGAGAGAGAGAGAGAGAGAGAGAGAGAGAGAAGAGAGAGAGAGAGAGAGAGAGAGAGAGAGAGAGAGAGAGAGAGAGAAATGTCTGTGACTATGTAAGTGTATGCATAATGTGAATTTCTAAGTGCATATAAATGTCCCACTAAGCATCGCTACAACATACATGCAAATAATCTTAAAGTAAATGCTTAACTGGACTACAAATTAAGGACAAAACAACATTGAAGGCAAGCTTTAAATCTGAAAAGACATCACATAATGACATGCCTGATAATGGTGGTAAATGAGCTTGAAGAGGTAAACAGTCAAACAGCAAATGCTTGCTGGTTATTCTTCGTTCTCCACAAATACATTTTGCTTCGTTTGTATATTTAGTTTTTAAGGCATCAAGTTTTAATTTATAGAATATTGAA
Organism: Conus ventricosus; assembly: GCA_018398815.1. Classification (NCBI taxonomy): domain Eukaryota; kingdom Metazoa; phylum Mollusca; class Gastropoda; order Neogastropoda; family Conidae; genus Conus; species Conus ventricosus. The sequence continues at coordinate 14,615,041 of CM031608.1, forward strand.
ATGAAATTTCTGTATTGGTACATATTTTTCACTTGTAAATGAGGAACGCTGTTTACATGTTCATAATTAATTAAATGAGTGTTTTTATCAGCCACACCAAGAAACGTATTTTTGTAGTGTTTTCTGAATTGGCACCAGACGGTTTGCTTTAATAATTGGTTGACTTCAGGTAAAGAAAAGGATACATTCAATACCGTGGCGCACTTTTCATTTCTGGCTCCTCTCTTTGCACATATATCAGCTAACTCATTACCCCAAATACCACAATGCGACGGTATCCAACAGAAGGTGACATCAGTTCCTTTGCATATCAAGACATGAATAAGATGACATATTTCATTTGCAAGAAAGTTGTTCGAAACGGTATTTGGAAACCTTATGGTTTGCAGAACAGACATCGAATCCACACAAATAACTACTTTAAATATTGATTGTGGCAAGTCAATTAAATGTGACAATGCCATAATAATAGCTATCATTTCGGCGACAAATATTGATCTGCCTTTTCCGATGGAATATATCTTTTCAACCTTTTGTGATGGTATAACAAAAGCAGAACCTGACTGATTATTAGATAATACCGAACCATCTGTGTAAACTTTAAGATGTTGAGGATATTTCTCTTGTATATGCATTTTTACAGAATAAGATAAAACATTTGGTTGGTCTGTTTTGCTCACATCAGTGTAATCAAGATCAAATGTGCCCTGTTTCTTTCCCAAACTGGAGGAGAAATCAAGGCCACCTTCGCTAATGTCTCAGAACTGACTGTTGACTCTTTCAAAAGATTTTCTGTACAAGAACCAATGGTAGAATATGATGAAATAGTCTGAGCTCTTTTTGGATAATGAGATTCAGGTTTTATAGCAATCTCATTTTCGTTCACACCTGTGAGCGTTGAACATTTCATTACATATTTGGCAAGTGTTAGCCTTCTATGTTCGTCTAATGGTAAGATATTAATTTCCTTGTAAGTTCGGTAAGTTGAAGCATGGAAAGGAAGACCAAGACATAATTTATAGGCTTTACTATCTATGCTCTGCAGCTTTTGTAACAAGTATTTAGGGGCACTGAAGAAAGCCTCTTGTGCATAGCATAATTTTGATCGGATCAGTGATGTAGCTAAATGTTTTAGAGTGATTATATCCTGACACCAGCTTTGTTTACTGATAATTTTCAAAAAGTTTAGTGTTTTTCTAGCTTTGTTCAGAAGGTACTGAATATGAACATTCCACGTTAATTTAGATGTTAAATATACTCCTAAAAATTTAACTAAAGGTTTGTAGTCAAGTGTGACTGCATTCATTTTAAAAGAGGGCAAATCGCTTGTATCGGCGCCATTGTTAAATAACACCATGTATGTTTTCTCACAAGAAAACATTAGACCATTCGCAAACATGTATCTACCAAGACTGTCTAATTCATTTTGGTAAAGTTTTTTGTAGTAATTAAGTGTTCTTTTAGGACAATTTTTCCTTATTGAAGTATCCATCCATATGCACAGATCGTCAGCATACTGCACAGCTGTGATATTTTTGCTGATATGTTTTGGAAGATCACAGAGTAAAATGTTAAACAACATTGGAGCTATCACAGAGCCTTGTGGAATTCCCATTTGTAATGATTTAAATTCAGAGTACGTATTTTCTACTTTAACCTGTAGCTTTCTGTCTTGAACAAATTCTCTGATATAATAATAAAGATTGCCAGATAGACCTATGTTTCTTAATTTGAATAATAATCTGGTATGCCAGACACTATCGAAAGCTCTTTTAACATCAAAAAAGGTAGCCAAAACGCTTTTTCGTTTTGCAAATTGGTTTTTAATTTGTGTGGTTATTTTAACTATATGATCGATGACTGATCTTCCTTTTCGAAAACCGGCTTGATTGTGTGGTATTACGTCATATTTATCACAATAATATATCAATCTATTCAGAACTATTTTTTCCATTAGTTTAGAGACATGAGAGGTTAAAGCTATTGGTCGATAACTACTTACAATTGTTGCAGATTTACCTTGTTTTAATATGGGAATTACTACTGACTGCTTCCATATTCCTGGCATAATACCCTCTGACCAAATCTGTTGAAATATTGTTTGCAAAAATTTTATGAAATTATGTGGTAAGTGTTTCAACATCGAGTTTGAAATTGCGTCTAACCCTACAGATGATGTTTTGTTAGTTAATGAAAAAATAGCATCATTCACCTCATGTATTGTAATAGGTGCATTGACAAAAAGATCACTATTTGCATGTGGCTCATCATAGGGATGTTTCTTTTCTTCCTCTTCTCGAAGCTGTCTACATTCTGGTGAAAGACTTTCCATTCGCATTGTCCTTGAGAATATATCCGCAAATGCTTCTGCCTTTTCCGCTGAAGTTGGAAATTTGTTATTATCCAGTTTAATGGGATATCGAGGAAGATTTAACCCATGTTTCATGTCCTGAAACTTTTTCCACACTTTCTGAAAATCTTTATGCTGAGAAACCTCTTTGTCACAGAAGGATGACCAATATAAACGTTTAGCTTTGGCTACAACTCTGTTAGAATATGCTTTGGCTCCCTTCATTTCTTCGTGTGCCTTTTCTATTCTATAGGAATGTGCACTTGAATCATTCCACATTTGATGTTTTTCTTGTTTTACTTCCTCAGACTTAATTTTAAGGTATGCTTTATATTTCTCTTTCTTTTTATTCACGGCTTCTTCGCAATCTTTTGTCCACCACACATTTCCAGCATAATTTCTATTTCTGTTAATTCTACACTTAGGAATAGTTTCATTTGCTGCAGAGAGAATCATTTCACTGAATTTACTATATAAGACATTTATATCATCTTCATTGTCAAAAATATCATCCACATCCATGTGAGAAAGAAGAGATGAAAATGTCTTCCAGTCTGCGAATTTATAATTGTACTTGGGTATTTTGTCTTCTGGAAAATTTGTTATTTCAGAATTTTTATTTGTGTGTGTGTGTGTGTGTGTGTGTGTGTGTGCATGGTGGGGTGGTGTGGTGGTGTGGTGTGGTGTGGTGTGGTGTGGTGTGGTGTGGTGTGTGTGTGTGTGTATGTGTGTGTGTCTGTGTGTGTGTGTCTGTGTGTATGTGTGTGTGTGTGTGTGTGTGTGTGTGTGTGTGTGTGTGTGTGTGTGTGTAGGTGTCAAGTATGTATACAAACAAAATGAAGCAAATAGATTTGATTAAAAACATTAATGATTAAGAAAAAAAAATCAATTTTTAAAAACCTTTGAAACATACACAAAAAGACTCAACATTAACTCTACTTAAGTCAGGTTATTTCTAGCCCAGCCAAAGCTGAGGTCAAATCAGGGCAATGAAGACCTACAGGCAGCCCTCCAGTTACCTATCAATCCATCGTACTGGTGATCTTTGATCAGCTGTGTTGCAGCCAGGTTTCTGTTGCAGCACGGGCAGCTGTGGTGCCGGTCCACCCATTCCCGGATACACTTGTCGCAGTAACGGTGTCCGCACGACGTCACCACGGTCGCCTGCATCACGTTCAGGCAGATGGAGCACTGGAAATACTCCTCCAGCACCGAAACCTGATCAGTGGAATTACATTATGACACTCAGTTCACACACAAACACACAAGAACATGTGCTCTCTCTCTCTCTCTCTCTCTCTCTCTCTCTCTCACACACACACACACACACACACACACACACACCACACACACACACAAACAAAAAAAGGAATTCATATTAGACGATGCCCAACAAAGTGATCAAAGACAGAAAGATTATTGATGAGATGAAACAAAAACCTGACAACATCATGTGCAATGTTTGGATTTAGAATAAAATGAAACAAATATAGCTCCATGCTTGGGTCAGACAGGTTTGACATTTTTGGAAGGTGTGTTTGTTATGCACTGGACAATGCCAATTTCACCAAACAGTGCAAACAAGCTGGTCTTAGTTTGCCAGAGTTTGGCAAGGTACAAAATGGACACTTTGGCATGGCACAATATGATGCCATGCCAGTAATATTACGCTAGAAGAACACAGATATGATGAATGAATGATGGCTGGAATGAAGTCCTGACCATCACCATCCCATGTCTGTAGGATCCTGGGATGCCACAGCCATTACAGATGTTTGAGCAACTGCAGATTTCCAACAGCTCTCCGTCATCCTTGAAATCCACCGGATGTTGCTGAAACGCCTTCAGGCCCCACATCAGCTTATACAATCTACCGTATTTGATAACAGTTCTGAGATAAGAAGCTCTAACCTACCCAGAATACACAACTGACATACTGTCTGGAAAGAAACAGGTGAGTAGATTGATTGTTTGCTTGCTTGCTCTTGATGATAAGTGGTCTAGTTGAATGCTGGTTGATTATTTCACTGTTTGTCAAGTTTTGTACTAATCACTTGATGCACATCTGCACCCAGTTTACAACAGATTTGACAGATCTATATAAAAGCCATTTGCCTCAACAAAAGTGACATATGACTGACATATTTCAAACCAAAGATTTTCAATTAAAATGTTTTCGGGTTTTGTATGTGCATCTGTGTATGCCAAGCTGCAACTGTTCTGTAATGACAGACCAAGTTGTTGCCTAAAATAGAAAATATGAGTTATCAACCCACATCCAGTTAAAAGAAAATCACATCATGTATCAATCTTACTAGGCTATATTCATGTTTATCCCTGAAGGAGAACATAATCAGTAGATGAAAAGAAGCCTTCTGAACTTTTCTTTCAGGCTCTTTCCTTCAACAAACCAGTTTCACATTTGGGGTAAATGTGAACATTGCCATATAATTCTTTCCTCCCTCCTGGACATTGCCATCAAATGATTTTTCATTCCCTCCCCTAACCCCTTTCCCATTTCTCTGAATCTCTTCTTCTTCTTCTTCCTAAAATACTGGTTCACTCAAAAACGAGTAGGTCACCAATAAGATATCAATTCCTTTATTATGAATGTGGTCCTTTGGGGCTGTTTTAAACTTTCTTACTCTTACTTTATTAAATGAATCACACTGAAAAACATTTCAAGTAATTCAACTGAAGGTTTTGAGAAGCACACCTATCACATCTCTATCTATCTATCTGCTGCCATCGGAGTGGAGGGATTGGGAGGGGAAAAGAACCAGAGGTGAAGATGTGACTCAATCATACAAATCATACAAAATTTTGCCTGTTATTCCATCTTCAAAAAGTTGTGCATGAGATCTCGACCGTTGAAGAAGTACACGACACAGGTCTGTCTACGCATCATGCTGTCTACGCATCATGCTGAAGATCGAAAACCATGCACACTCATACTAATCTGTGCAATCAGAGTCACAACTATCGTTTTGACTCTATGCCTAACTGATGGTGAGTTCACTGCAAAGAGCTGACTTTTCATTTCTCAATCTTTGTCACTCTAGTTTCACTGTCACTCATGTGATGATCGCAAATGACAGATGCTTATACTACTTCTTAGCTTTGTTTGAAGAAAGACAAAGCATGTGCATTTTAGATTTTATTACATCTTTTCTTGAGAGAATATATCTTAACCTCACCGATATTGAGACTGGGATATGCTTCTCAGCCATTTCTGTTCTCTATTCCTGCTTGTTTCGGTAAACCGCACAAACCACACACATCAAGCGCTCCTCTGTGTTATGGTTTTGTGCTTCCGGTATGAAAACGATACTATTTATAGATAAACTGTAACGTCATTCTCGAAAAATAGATTGTCCCGTCATTGAGAAACGAGATCCGTGGGAACGCGACGCGTGCTCATGTGTGTGTGTGTGTGTGTGCGGTTTCTCTCTCTCTCTCTCTCTCTCTCTCTCTTACAACAAAGAAAGTAATGAATAAATAACTCTGTACATATCAAAATGAAATCAATAGGAGACTGATGCGATTCAAACGACATCCTTGTTCGTCTTGCTCCACTGATGAAACCAGGGACCGTACAGCTGTACGGTCCCTGATGAAACTGAATCTATGTGGACATGCGTACGCCAGCACAGACAAAACACGGAAGAAACACAATTAGAAACATCCATACGTGATATATTTCAATATCGTAAATTATTGCCTCTTTGTTCATGTCTCAGATACAGCATTTTAATTCCTCTACGCAAAGTTGTTCATGGTGCATTCCTACATTATTTAATCACAGAAATATTTGGCTGAAAGCCTTTTGCCCTCGTATTAATGTCCATTAATATGCTTTTGGATCACTAGCCTACACAGTGAACTGTCCCATGGTTAAATCAGGCATAGTGTATACTACATTTAACACCGTCTCAATAAAGATTTAAATCAATGGAAAATACATGGTCCTTAAATGTTTTGTCAATTTTCTTTTTTCTTTCTTTCTTTCTGCGTACGCAGGCTGATACTCCTGCGGACACTCCCTGTATAGCCAGGCAGTGGAGTTTTGTGTGTATGACCCTTTTTTATCCCGCCATTAAGGCAGCCATACTCCATCTTCGGGGAAGGTGCATGCTATGTGTCACGTGTCATCCATACCAACGGCCAAACTGGCCTTCTCTTCCGAAAGTTGGTGATGGGATTTTACGTGTGTGCAAGATATTATGCGTGCGTTCACACACGGAACCTCGGTTTATAGTCTCATTCGAAGGACTATATGGGGAATGGAGTCAGAACCAATGTTAACTCCGAGGGAAAAATCCCCCTATACCGAAATTCGAACCCGCAACCCCAGGATCACGAGTCCGGCGCTCTACCAACTGAGCTATCCGGCCCCCGTCAATTTGATTTTGAAGGGGTTTACTGATGATGCGTTAATGGTATCAGAGGAAAGGTTGTTCCACAGATGTATCATACGATTAGTAAAAAAATCTGTGGAACTGATTAGTTACGAAGTTGGTCTTGTTAAGTTTGAAGTTGTGTCTTCGAGTCTTATCATAGTTAGCCATGGTGAACAGGGAAGAGGTAGTGCAGGGATCATAAATATTGTACATGATCTTTAATACTTCTCATGAGATCACCTCTTAGTCGCCTGAATTCTAGGGTGGGCAGCCTGAGTAGAGCCATACGCTCCTCGTAACCAAGATCTCCAGTAGCCTACCAGTTATACACTTGGTAAATCTGCGTTGAACGCCTTCAATGCTTTTTTTTTTTTTAAAGATGGGACACCATACCGAGTTCCCGTATTGAAGAATGGGCCCGACTAAAGCTTTGAATAATGGAACCATTATTTCAGGAGACTTATTTGTAATAGTTCTCAAAAGCAAACCAGAAATTTGATTTCATTTTTTTCACAATATTTGTTATTTGTGTATCAAAGCTTAATTCTGGGTCCATGGTGACCCCCAGATCTTTTTCCGCGGCTGTACCGTCCAGTACACGTGTTAAACCATTCTCTTTTATTACGTATTCATAATGTGGGTTGTTCTTTCCAAGGTGGAGTACTTTACATTTCTCACTATTAAATTGCAACAGCCAAGTATTTGTCAATTCAACCATTTTATGTGTACACATTTGTAAATTATCTCTGTCTTCAGTATTTCGGATTGCTGACTAAGCCTTGGTGCCATCTGTAAAAATTTTGAGTCAATGGTTCATTTACAAAATCATCAAGAATCACGCAAACTCGTTGTCACCGAGCCAAACATTGATTTATTCAAAACTACTTTCACCTTTAATGGCATTACAGAATGGAACAGGCTTCCAGCAATATATGATGATATTCCAACATTATCAACATTCAAAATTGATATTGAATTACTGCCGTTTTGATTCACATGACCGACCAGCCCGCAGGAATCGGCCAGAAAACGAGTGTGTATACTTTAACTTTGACTTTGACGATACAAGACTCAGGTTCTTTCATAGGACCATGTTCAGGTTCTCAAACTAAACTGATTGGCCTGGGTGGTTTGAGGATGGTGCCAATCAGATCACTTACTGAACAATTAATCTAGGCATTCTGGGTCGTACACTGAAGGTACGTAGTGCTTCCCAGTGCTTGTCCAGTATTCTCTTGAAGGCGTCTACCGATGGCGCTGTTGCCACATCATCCGGGAGGCTATTCCAGAGGTTCACAACTCTGTTTCCAAAGTAGTTGCCCCGTACGTTGAGACGATGCCTTGGTTTCTGATGTTTCAGGGAGTTGCCTCTGGTGGATCTCAGCTCATTCGTGGCGACAGGGAAGTCAGGGCGTGACACCTTGTAGAAGCCATGCAGGCAGGCCTACTTGTAGACTTCAATTATGTCTCCCCGCTTTCTCGTGTGTTCCAGACATGGAAGCTTCAGCCGACGTAGCCTTTCGGGGTACGGGAGGTCCTTCAGAGGGCCCAACATTTTGGTCGCCTTCCTCTGGACGTTTTCCACTTCAGTGCAAAGGCCTTTTTGATTTTTCTCGTCCGGCTTCCACACAAGTGACCGTACTCCAGAAGCGGCCTGACTAATCCCTTGAACAGCTGGACAAAAGTCACTGGTGTTAGGTAGTCGAATGTCCTGCGAATGACTCGAACAATGCGGTTTGCCTTTGATGTTGCCTGTGCCACGTGTTGCTTAAAAGAGAGCGCCTTGTCGATGGTTACCTCAAGATCTTTCTCTGCCTGTGTTTCTTTCAGTTTTACTCTAATTGAGTTGCCGTCTTTGTCTTTACTGTTCATGATGTACTCCGTTTCTCTTTCGTGGCCTAGTTTCAGGACGCAGCACTTCTCTGGATGGAATTTTAGTTGCCATTTGTCAGACCATTGCATCAGCTCGTCCAAGTCGTTCTGCATGGTTTCATGGTTGTTCGGAACATCTACTCTTGTAAACAACTTCGTGTCGTCGGCGAATATCCTTACTTGGCTCTTCACGTTAGCAGGCAAATCGTTTGTGTAGATCACAAAGAGGATGGGATGGGCCCCAGTACACTTCCTTGAGGAATGCCGCTGGTTACCTTTCCTTCCTGGGACATCACTCCATTGATCACTACTTGTTGTGTTCGGTTTGCAAGGAAGTCGCCAATCCATTGAAGAAGTTTACCCCTAATGCCACAAGCAGAGACCTTTTCCATGAGTCGACGATGAGGAACACTGTCAAACACTTTTTGAAAGTCTGTGTAAATAACGTCCACACTTCCCCCCTCGTCGACTGCTTCTGTCCATGAGTCCATGACCTCCAGTAGCTGTGTTATACATGACCGGCCTGAGACGACACCATATTGCTCACTAGTGACAATGTCGTTTTCTTCGAGGTGGCCCATCACTGCTCTTCTCACTAACTTTTCCATGACCTTGCAGACGACGCAAGTGAGGCTCACAGGTCTATAATTGTTGGGGGACATTCTGCTGCCTTTCTTGAAAATGGGGCTCACATGCGCCGTCTTCCATTCTAAAGGAAGTTCTCCAGTTTTCTTTCTTTCTTTCTGCGTACGCAGGCTGATAACTCCTGCGGACACTCCCTGTATAGCCAGGCAGTGGAGTTTTGTGTGTATGGCCCTTTTTTATCCCGCCATTAAGGCAGCCATACTCCATCTTCGGGGAAGGTGCATGCTATGTGTCATGTGTCATCCATACCAACGGCCAAACTGGCCTTCTCTTCCGAAAGTTGGTGATGGGATTTTACGTGTGTGCAAGATTTTGTGCGTGCGTTCACACACGGAACCTCGGTTTATAGTCTCATTCGAAGGACTGTGTGGGGAATGGAGTCAGAACCAATGTTAACTCCGAGGGAAAAATCCCCCTATACCGAAATTCGAACCCGCAACCCCAGGATCACGAGTCCGGCGCTCTACCAACTGAGCTATTCCGGCCCCCCAGTTCTCCAGTGTCTAGGGTGAGTCTGAACAGATGCGCTAGAGGCACAGCCAGTTCATCAGCTGCTACAGAGAGGATCCTGGGTGGTAGTCCATCAGGGCCTGCTGCCTTTCCTGGTTGTAGACCAGCCAGCAGTTTCCTCACTCCATCTACCGTGATCGAGATGTCATCCTTGGTCTCTCTGAAGTCGTACTCTGGCATCTCAGGAACCGGACCTGGATCTTCAGAAGTGAAAACACTCTTGAAAAAGTTGTTCAGAAGTTCAGCCTTTTCAGCGTCAGACTTGGTTTTGCTGCCATCTTCTTTTTTCAAATCCGGGATGCCGCTCTTGCAAGATGTCTTTGACTTTGCATATATCCATACACCGTTAGGATTTGTTGTTGCCTCTGACGCCAGTTTCTTTTCCATGTTCTTCTGCGTCTTCCTGCATGCTTTTCTTGCTTTATTTCTGGCTTTCAAATAGTTCACATAGTCCTGGCCATTCCTTGTAGCAAGCCAGCATCTGAACAGTTGGTACTTCTTGCGGACTGATGCCAAGGTTCCTCTGTCCATCCATGGTTTTCGTTGTCTGCCTGATGGGCGTCATAGGTGTTGATGCTTTAATTGCCTCATATATTTTCTCCTTAATTTTTTCCCATGTTATAAATGATAAATGAAAATGAGTGACTGATATTTGAATGGTACGGGAAACGACTGAATGAGTGCCAGTAGGCTGCTCCTCGGCCGGCTCTACCTGGGTAGGCAGCCCGTTGTGTGAGTGAGGTAGTGTGTTTATTGTAAAGCGCTTAGAGCTTGGTCTGTGACCGAGGATAGGCGCTATATAAATATCCAATATAATAATAAAGAATGAACAGCTCGACTAGTGTATGAGTATTTTCTTAGATTTAAATTTTCAATAATGAAATGTAGCGTGTGTGTGTGTGTGTGTGTGTGTGTGTGTGTGTGCGTGCATGCGTGCGTGTGTGTGTGTGTGTGTGTGTGCACGTGTCTGCGTGAGTTTGTGCATGTGTTTGTGGTTTCAGATGTGGAAGTCCCACTGTTAAAATCGCAAAATTGACGTCACAATTTAGAATTAATTTTCTAATTCTTTATTTTGTTTCGCTTTTTTTTCTTTTCAAGTCACTTTTCTTTGTTGCCAGCAGTAACTTGTAAAACAATTAAATCATCATTTACGGTTGTTGGGCAGAGGTGTAAAAAGAACTTCACTTAGTCTAATCTTTCACCCGTTAAAGATTAATCAAGTAATTATCTATTCAATTTATTCATTCATTCTCTCTCTCTCTCTCTCTCACACACACACACATACATAACTTGATTTTATTTTCACATATACGTGATCTCTCTCTTCCATGAATGCTATTTTCCATATCACCTGATCTTATTTGCACAAATATGTCATCGCATCTATTTGGTGTTCTCTGTTCTGCTGTCCTGGTTTTCCCGCTTCTTTTCTTCTCCCTTAACTCGGGAGGGTCACCGACTGAACAACAGTTTAGCAGGTTCATCCAGCTTTGCCAGCTGGTGCCGAGACCTGGGTCTCTGCAAATGTATTCCCAGTGCACCCTGCTATGTTGTCAGTCCATCATTTCTTCTGTCATCCCTCCGTCTCTGTGCTCCAAGAGTTCCCAGGAGGCATGACTGAACAGTGTAAAGTTAACTTTACGAGTAGAACAGTATGACTGTGAAAAGTGCATTGTGAGTGGGACAGCATGACTGTGAATAGTTTAACACCAAACTGAAACGCATCTGAAGTGAAACCCAAATAAACAATAGACCTGAAATGAATCAATAAACAATGCATAGAAAACAGAAGTTTTCCACGGTTGGTAGAACTTCGAAGTGGCTTGGTGTGGCTGTGACTGCGCCCAACATGAACATAACCCCATTTCCACTATCCATCTGAATGTGTTTTTCGGCAGCAAGTGAGGCATAACATAGAACCCTTCTTTCCACCCTTCTGGTATGGGTACACCTATCTGTTAGATCAATGTGAATGGTGTGGTACATTTAATCTATATAACAACAGAAGATCAGGTGAGTGGATGACTGAGAGTCAAGGATGTGTGAATGGGCGTACACTGGATTCCACGCCGAGGTTTTGTGGTGGTGGTGTGGGAGATGATGGAAACAAGATGAAGAGTGAGCAACCCAGTCAACAGATAAACCATGTGATATGTATTTGTAAGCCGCTTTCCCCATTACACATTGCGGACCTGATGAACACATATGCTTGCTTGCCCAAAACAATTTTTTCCTTCCCAGTAGCTTCATTTCTTTTAACACTTCCTGATAAGTTAAGGTCCCTAAAGTAACACTTCGGGGTGCACTGCTAACTGGGGATAGGAAAATGGAGAAAAGTGTTGCCAATCTTTCAAGGAGTGAAATCTGATAATTGCATGTGCATGTGGAAGAAGGGATGACACAAGGAAACAACAGGTCATAATCTTGTGAAAAATTTCCATCATTTTCACATTCATTGTTGCTCAAAGTCACACTCTTTTCCCCCCATCATGTGTGCTTATTTGTCTGAGATCATCCAGCTGACTTTGACGGAACCTTGGTGTACACAAAGCTAGGGTTTCTCCTTGAATGATCGCAGGTACAGGAGATGATCAAAACAGGGATACTCTTTATTCTCAGTGTTCAAAGAAGCATCTCACTGATTTTAGATATGTGCCAGAATGTTTGCCACTGTTGTATTTCTGTGCCAGAATGTTTGCCAGTGTGGTTTTCTCCAGCAGTGGCAGTTTAGTTGGAGTTTCTGAAGTTAAATCTGCTTCTCAATCCCTAGTGATTATTTCATGAGAGAAAGAGAGAGAGAGAGAGAGAGAGAGAGAGAGAGAGAGAGAGAGAGTATATGTGTGTATGTGCATGCATGCACGTACATGCCTTCTTCCTGTAAATGGTAGTTTCAAAATATTTGTGAGAGGAAGTTTGTAATTAGCTAGCTTTTAGATTTGGGATGATAGAGATGGAAAGGAGGGCAGAATGTGTGAATATTCATGTATATATATAAGAAAAAAATGCCCCAAGTAATGATGATGATGCATTCAAATGCATGTATGCAAGTGTGTGTGTGTGTGTGTGTGTGTGTGTGTGTGTGTGTGTGTGTGATGTGTCTTTGTTGCTAGTGTGTGTCAAAAGGTCTCAAAAGGTAAGTATGAAAAGTTGACAAGCCAAGTCAAAGATTAAATGGTGAAGATCTACATACTCTCATAAACCTAACAGTTAGACTGGTTTGAATAAATAGTAGACTAATAATGTAGATTGTCAAAATCCATCACAATCATTTTTCAAGTATTGGATAAAGACCTGAACTTGCTCAATGATATCATAACTGATGTTAGTGATAATATAAATCTCACACACCCAGGCAAAAGAAAGTTAACAAAACAACTGGCTCCATCATCATGCATTAATTTATTGCCCAAAATAAGAATTAAATTGAACATTCATTGACTTGTTTTCAGGATTCACAATTTCATCTGAACATTTCAGCTCTAAAGGAATGCATATCCACCATGTGCACAAACACTTGATTTTGACAAGAATATAGTAATGATGCAAGTGTGTGCTTCTTTCCTACTCATAATGTACATGTGCTGAACAGGATATGCTGTGAACCATAATCAATTTTCACTTATACAGTTCAACCAACAAATATTTTCACATGCACTGATTGTACTGTTCTTTCAATAACTGCTGACAGCAAATCATGATTCTCTTTCACACAGCCAAACCACATGATATTTACATGTTTCTTGACTCTCCACCTTCCGATCACTTGCTACAATTCCAAATGCTACACACACAGATGGGTAACTCTGATCAAACAGAAACAGATATGCTGAGTATTTAACACAGACATCAACCACGCATCATCTGCTTATCACAATTCCACTGCTCACAAACTTCAATGAGGCAGACCACACTATGCTCTCAAACATGCAAACACCTCCTCTGACATAACACGATCACATGAACAACGCTGGCCATGCTCCTAACTCCTGGTCCATCACATACTAGGAAAGGGTCAGGCCCTGAAAAAACAGCTACATAGGGGAGGGTTTTTTTTCATGATTGTGATCTTGTAAGTCATCAATGGTTTCTTCACTGTTGATTATGCTCTGTTACAGCTAATCAATTTTCAATCTTCTGCCTCTTATTGGGCAAACAGAAAGTCAGTCTTGAAAGTCATAATTTCTTCCGTGTTTAAGATCAAAATATGATCAATCAAACTGTTAATAACATCATCCCCACAGAAAAACAAAAACAAAAACAAGACTGAGCAATATACCCAAAACTCAAAAGCATCTTTTCATAGGGTGATCAAAATAGCTGGTTATATAACCATTTTTGCATTGTATTTACTGTAACAACACACATTGTTATGTTTGCTATGTAAATTTCACAAGTAACTCCCTCCCATCTCCATTTTCTAATCCATTATCTGGCTACCATTGTCCAGTCATCTAAACTTGCAATTTTTCTGCTTTCACTGGCAATTTTTCTTCTGTTTGTTCAACAGCATATAACAGCTTCTGAACAAAATTAGAAGTAACACAAGTACAATTATGTTCACAGATGCATGGATACAAGTTTCGACATACCTGCAACCTTCTGTCTATTAATCCATGGTCCTTACCCAACACATTTCACCCCACTCTCTTCTCTGCTTATTTAATTTCTTTATTCATTGAGAGAGAGAGAGAGAGAGAGAGAGAGAGAGAGAGAAAAGAGAGAGAGAAATGGCTAGGGCATATCAAAAGTACAGTGCAATAATAATCCTTTTATCAAGTCTAAGAGACAATGATAAAGAACAAAGAAAAAGGTGACCTTCCCATAAAATTTTCATACAGTTTGGCAGTGTTCTCTCACTCTCTCTCTCTCTCTTTCTCACACATACAAAGACACAATTTCAAAAACAAACATCCGTACTTTCATTCATGTTGTGCTTACAGCCAAGTCGCACCTACAGAAGCCGCCAGCATCAGGGCTCCCTCACATTCAAATACCACTGGTCAACCATTTTTTTTCACACTTACACACTCTTTGACAAACAGAGTGGGAAAGGAAAGGCTGAATCCCTTGAATTATTTAAATCCGATCATTGCAAAATGTACTGAATCAGCCAGCACATTCCCTCAGGAACACCACCATCCCAATCACTGAACGCACACAAGCTCTAGGGGAAGAACGCTCTCCCCAATCCTGCCCATCACTTTTTCTCCATCGCCTTCTGAATGTCCTTGAGCAGCATAGCACCAATCACCATTTTCTCCGAGTTCACCGTCACTTTGGCCTTCTTCTCCGACACCTTCACAGTTGCCAACACTAATGTCCCAGAAGCTAACGTCTTGGCGGCGAACCTGAAGACCTTTTCATCGGTGGAAGGGACCTGAAGAAGATTTCCCGCTGTGATGACGCCAGTGCAGATAGCCTTGGCACTGCTGGTCTCCTCTGTGACGGCAATGTTGGCACTGTTCTCGTTCATGCCTCCTAGTTTACCTGTCACAGTTTGACAAACAAGCAGCATATCACACCTGTGTTACAGAGGCATACATCAAATTAATCCCTAAAATTGATAGAAACACACACATATATATACACACACACACACATATACAAAACCCAAATCCAAACCCAGGTTCTAGGATACATATAACAAGGACACAAGACCATGGAGAGAGCAACAATGATTGAAAGGTTCCAGGTGTGCAACTGGATTAACCTTTCAGGATACATGATTTATTCCTTGGCAAACCAAATTCTTCACACACACACACACACACACACACACACACACACACACACACACACACAGAGGACAAGAAAACAACTGTTTCTATGTCGCACAGCATTTCATTAATTTTCAAACTTTAACCCTCTTCTTCCCATCGCGCCCGCCACTGCCTGGTAAAGGTCAGCATGGCTGCTTACACAGCGCCCGCAATCGCCCGGTAAAACATGTGGCAACAATGGACGCCGCCATGTTTCTCGTTGAAAAGGAAGTCTCGCGAGAATGTGACTTTGTTTTTCCTTTAGCGATTCACTTCCGTTTGCAAGAAACCGCGAGTCAGTAGTTCCCGAGTCATGAATTTTCAAAGTTTTGTAGTTGAAATGCTGTTTTTCACCATGGCTAACCTTGATTTCTGCCGTTCTGTAATGGGATTTAGCGATGAAGATACTGTGATTTGTAGGATTTACGGCATAAGACTTAGTGAAAGTGCTGGGTAATGAAGCTTAGAGTGACCTTGATTTCGACTGGGATGAGGTTCCAGATATGATGAACGATTCAGAAGAAAGTTCTGAAGAAGATTTTTTTTCCCCTGAGTAAACAGCTCATGTGACATTCTTCAAACTTATGATATAGCTACATATATATTCAAAGGAATTTTTAAAATCATTTTCATTTCATTATTTCTTTCCTCTATTTTAAATTAATTTTCAAATTGGGTAACCATGTTCAAATTACGGAGTTACTTCTCTTGCCACAGGTTTTCGGCCTAAGTAAGCGCAGGTAAGTGCATACAGAAGAGGGTTAAACAGAGACAGACAGAAGCAGGCTAAAGAAGTACATTTGACCATACAGAACTGGACTGGTTGCACTGCCTTTACCCTGTTGTGCATGAGTGAGAACAGGCCATTTCAAAGTTCCCTGACTGCCCAAGGCCCATCAAAGATTCAGATGGGATCATAATGATATACTGACAAACAAGCAGAGGAGAACAAAAGTTGGATATTTGTCGCAGAGGGATAAGCATCGTAGTATTTCTTGGAATAAAACAGACAAAAGATGTCTAAAAAAAATGGAGCATAAGCCCCCAATCAAATGATGACGGCAAGAAAACAGAATTCATGACTCACTTTGCTTGTTGTTGAACTCCCCTTCACTCATAGTGTGGGGTTGCAGCAGTTCTCCTACAGGTGCTGTGATGCTGACCTTGAACTTCTGCTCACCCGCGCACACCTCCATGGTGGCGGGCTGTGTGGTGTCGTTGAAGTTGATTCCCATCAGCACGCTGGTGGAGGCGCCCACCCCTAGAGAGGCTGATCACAGAATAACCAGCAGAATCTTGAAATACTGTGAGAGTTATGAAATAGGAAGGCTCGAACATTTGTGTCTTAAAACCATACTTCAAGTGCAATCACGGTTTCCTTATCATGTCTGTATACTGAATGACTAAGAATCTTTCAATAATTCTGAAAAGCTCATTATTTTGCTTTGCCTCTGCTGATGTTCTTATCTCTCACATTCTTTTTCTATTAGAACCTATAATCCAGAGAACTGTTTTTAAAAAGCACACAAAACAAACTTCAGAACCAATACAGCACTGGATGTAAATAATCTTTTATAAAATGACTAACTGAAAGAAAAAAATTACCGAAGTCTTTGATTAAAGTCACACACACACACACACACACACACACACACACACACACACACACACACACACAGAACAAATAAACCTCCATGACTACAAGCAAACCATCCACAACAATGAGAGAGATGGAAAGAGACACTTCCAAGTCTTGTCTGATTCTGAATCACTATCTTTTCTGACTTTTCTTGTTCTCTTTTTATGTAATGAAATACTGAAAAAAAAAGCATAACAAATTTCAAGTAACTGCAACACTTTGAGCAAGTACAGACTATCATTCTCAAAGGGATGGAAAAAAAAAAATCAACAGTGCACACACAGCATGTAACATATCTTTCTCTGGGAGACTGTCGCTCTCAAAATGTAGAAGAAAAAAAAAGGACCCCCTCCCCTCCAATCAAAAGAACATATAGCACATAACATACCTATCTCAGGGAATGGCTGCACTTCCATTCCTGGCTGAACTTTCTGCAAAACAGCACAAACACCAGGATGATTCTCAGCATGGCTAACAAACTGCTTGTAGGACAGGCACTTTCATCATCATCATCATGTATTATTACTTAGTGCTGTTGTTACCATCATTCTGATTAACAACCTTTGCTGCAACATCATTCACTGGTTTTTCTTCCAGCATGAAATGCAAGTTGCCTGTTTTTTTTCCACTCCGTCTAGTTAATATAGTTCACATATCTTCTTCCATGCTGGTGACAGCCATACTTTCTGCTGGTTATAACAAAATTACATTTAACTTAAAAAAAAAAATCTTCACAATGGGCCTCTAAAACTACACTCCAAAACTGTAAAAATAAAATCCATCACAAAAAATTCTTTAAAAAAACCCATGAAGTTATTTGTGGTCAGCAAATCAATAATACCAGACCCACGTATTCGAAACGAGAGGTCAGGGTATTTCTCATCTGAATTCAGATTTTTTCTTACCTTTAAATTTAGTGTTTTTAGCATGTTGGTATTAGTATCTGGGTAAAATGGCATGAAAAACACATCAGCAAAGCATGTCTTTAGAGGCAGAGACACTAAAGTCTCAATCACCAGAATTGACTACTGACCGTTTCTCCCAGCTTGATGTTGGTCAGTGGGCCATCCCCATTGTTGACCAGTATCCATTCAATGGACACCATTTTGGGTGAAAAGACGGAGATGGTACGGGTGAACTTGTAGCTGATACTCAAACCATTGCCACTGATTCTGTGTAATAGCTCGTGAGACTTCAAGGTAACGTTGATGCCTTGAACAATCTGCAAATAACAATTCTAAGTGAAAACAAACTGCAAGACGGAGGAATATATTGCAATTAAAAAAAAAGAATTAGATGATGACTGAGTGAGGACTCTGTGTGTGTGTGTGTGTGTGTGTGTGTGTGTGTGTGTGTGTGTGCATGCACGTGCGTGTGTAGGCATGCTTGCGTGCATAAATGCCTGATGTGCATGCATACATGTGGACTTACCAAATATGCAGTGGTTATGTATATGAACATGTATACAGTATGACAACTTACATTGGATGCAACTGGTTTGCTGTCTCCTGCAGCCTGGGACGGAGTTATACCCAGGGCAGCAGTGGGAGTCAAGAGGTCACCTGGGGTCACAGCCGCACTGCTTGTGGCACTGCTGCTGACTGATCCGACTGAAATGTACATTTACGATCAAGAAACAAGAAAACCAAACCAAGTGATCTCATGACTACATTTGATTTAATGATAAAAATAATGGATACAGTTGTACAACAACATAATGATACACGTGTACAGTACGCATGATATTCTACATAACACATATCAATATTACACACATACACACCTAACAATTATTCAGGTAAAAATAAACAAAAAATTATACCCACATACACATTTCTCTACAACAGCACATACAATACATACATTCAAAATAATCGAACATAGCACATTTCTCTACAACAGCACATACAATACATACATTCAAAATAATCGAACATAGGATACCTATAAAGAAACAGATACTGTTTACTTGGACATACCACAGCCAGACCTACTGCCAAGTGAACAGATGAGTTTTAAGACCTGACTGAAAAGAGACCAAAGAGTCTGTGTGTCAGTGGTTGTCAGGGAATCTGTTTCAGGTCATTTGGCTTGAAAAGATAAAGACCTTTGTTGGCAAGTCTTGGTTTTGGAATGAGGTATCCTGAGAAGTCAAAACAGAAGAAACAGAGATGGCAAGACAAGACAAAGTATAGGAAGAATTTTTAGAAACACACACACAACATTAATCTTACAAATAACCTGGCTTTCCTCTGAAAAAAAGAATTTCTCCACTAAAGAAAATGAGGAGTATGAGAGACAGTGACAAAACAGAGATGCACAGACACACAGAGAAAAAGACAAGGGACACACAGAAACAACAGTGAAAACTAAACAGAAAAAATGAACAGTGACCCACAAACAGATACAATTCCTGCCCAACCAAGCCATCTTTAAAAAAAAAAAGAAAGAAAAAATAGACAAGAAGAAAAAATGCTTGCCAACTCTTCGTCACTTGTATCTTTTTAAATTCAGCCATAGTGCATGCAGCTTATTTATTGGTCATTTCCTTCATCAGCCTACTCACAACCCGAGTTATTTTCAGACCTGTTTGGCCACCAACTGTACTCAAGTGTTGTGCGGTTCATATTGTGTCAGTGGTAATGTTCCTTTGTGAATAAGTTTCCTTCAGCATTCCGTCATTTTTTTATGTAGTGACAGTCAAATGGAATCCCCTGCAGTTAACAGCCTGATAAACTAACATGGGGAGTTTGTATTATACTCCCTGTTTGGCTAGCATACTTACCATGTCAGACCATAGCATTCACGGCAGTTAGTCAGTTCTGCCAGGCCGAAGTTTTTGTGTGGCTAATGCAGTAATAAGACAGTCACGTGATGCCCAACCCGCTTCCGCCGTAGGAAGAAGCCGGTGTCAACTTCCTGTTCCTCATTCATCGAGGCCTGCGCGCAAGGTAACCCCAGAACCTTGGCGCTAGTGGGGAAGGCAGGGCGGGCATTAGAGTCTGACATGGTAAGTATACTAGCCAAACAGGGAGTATAATACAAACTCCCCATTTTGGCGTCATATACTGTACCATGTCAGACCATAGCAGAACTTATAGGAAAAGGAGGAGGGCGAGTGCCCTAGTGGTTCCTGGGGTTACCCGATATGGATGCATTAGCCGCCACAAAGGATATCCCATTAGAACCATCAGCCCTGGTCATGCGGATGTCCCTTAAATAAAATTTTATGAAGGGATTTTCTGAATGCCAGAAGGCTGCCTCCAGGAGGTGGCGCATGGGGACAGAGTGCTGGAATGCTGCCGAAGCGGCCAGCGCTCTGACCTCATGAGCCCGGGGGGACAAGACGGGGAGATCCTTGGAGGCCTGGGAATAGGCCGTTCTGACCGTCTTGGAGAGCCACCTAGAGACAGTGCCAGCTGAGATGTCTTTCATGTTCCTGGGGTTGATGGAAATAAGAAGACGCCTCTGCGACATGCGCCTGGGGCACGAGCGTTCCCAGTAGTGTGTTAGACATTGAGAAGGACACAGGGCTATGTCCGAAGAGGTGTCTCCACCTAGGGTATCCGCCAGAGGGCGGATGACGAGGTAAGGGGAGGCACTACCGGGTTCCTGGTTCTTAGCTAGGAATTCTGGAAGGAACTTCAGAGAGACGGAGCCGTCCCTGTGGAAGGCAATGTCTCTGGGGTCCCCGCTAAGGGCATGGATCTCGCCTCGCCTTCTGGCCGAAGCGAGGGCGAGTAGAAAGGTAGTCTTCATAGAGAGAAGGTCGAAGGGAATGGAGGAGACAGGCTCAAAGGGGGGTTTCCTGAGGACGTCAAGTACAGTGAAGAGGTCCCAAAGGGGAACACGCCTAGGGGATTGGGCCTCACGAAGAGTAGCCCCTCTGGAGATCTCTCTGAGAAGGAAGTCATTCTCAAAGGAAGGTCCGCCCATTTGGCGGATGGTCGTGCAGATGGCCGACCTGTAGCCCCAGATGGAGCTAGCCGAGAGGTTAAGGTGGGACAGGAAATTTCCTATCTGGATATTGGAGGGGCGATTGTGAGGGACAGAACTGTCTTTGCACCATGAGACCCATTTCCTCTATCTGTAATCGTAAAGGGACTCTGTGCTAGCTCTGCGATAAGATAAGATAAGATAATGTTGCTTATAGCCCAGCCGACCGCAAAGGGCCATATCAGGGCTGTCACCACGTTAAAATCAACTCACCAGTCATATTAAAAAAAAAAAAAAAAAAAAAAACTTTCATACATCTCGTTAAATGACATCGTCTAGAAACGCACCAGAAACTTTGTTAAAAATCTTTCTTCCGTAAAATCTTAAATCAAATGAAAAATGTTAATCTCTCTCAAAAACCCAAGGATCACATCAGGCGGGACATCCCTGAACAGGATCTTCATGGACTCCGCTGTAAAATGTTTGTGTCTCACATCGTGCAAGTCCCAACACTCTAAAAGAACATGTTTCATTGTGAGTGGCGCATGACATGGAATGCACCACGGAGCTTCTTCACTCTTTAAAAGATAAGCATGGGTAAAATACGAATGGCCGGTGTGCAGCCGGCACAGAACCGTTTCCTCTTTACGACCTCCCGACGTGGATGGGAGGAAGTCCTTAAGGTTTGGACGGATCTGAAAGAGTTTGTTACTCGTCTGTGTGTTCCAATCCTCCTGCCAGAGGTCTCTCACATAATCATTAATTTTGGGTTTCACATCTGAGCAGGGGATATAAGTGTTGGACAGTTTCTCTCTTGTGGCGTTCTTGGCTAAATGATCAACCATTTCGTTCCCGCCAATGCCAACATGACCAGGAACCCAAGCAAGAGTAATGTTGTAACCGTCCGCCTTCAACTTGCTAAAAAGTTCCAAAAAAAGTAAAAGTTCTGGATGCTGAAGGTTGCGGCCAGCTATGGCCTCCAAAGCTGACAGCGAATCCGACAGAACCAGAAAGTCCCTCTTTGAAGAATGTGAGATTATCTTCAAAGCCAAAACCAAAGCAGTAAGTTCAGCAGAATAGACAGAAGCATCTGAATGTATATGTTCCAACAGTATCTGAGAAGGAGCCCCAGGGCAGTAGGCTGCACAGGCCACTCCATCTTCAGACTTGGAACCGTCAGTGAAAACTTTTTGACAGGATGGGAATTTCGAACAGAGCTCAGCATACAACGCCTTGTACGCCAGAGAGCTGGTAGACTCTTTGCGAAAAGCTGCAAGATCGAAACGAATCTCATTCTCTGGTGTGAAGAAGGTCCACGGAGGTTGATCCGGAAACTTGGAAAAATCCGACACAACTCCTAGGTCTAGACCTGCATTCGCACGTGAGGCCGCATACTAGATAGTAACCCTGTGGTAGTGTGCCCATATTTCAGATACAGTAGCCGTCATCCTATGACTCCGAGGAAGGTGACTACAATCATCTTTTACATACGAAGACCAAACGGCGGAATACATTTCGGGTTGTTTTCAAACTTACTTTGGAACGGAGGGTCAAAGACACAGTCATAGGCAGGATTCTGCGGTTCTGAGAACAGTCGGATATAATAATTTAAAGACAGTTTCAGCCTGCGGTTGGACAATGAAGGTTCACCCGCCTCTGCGTACAGGCTGTACACAGGGGTGGTGCGGAACGCTCCAAGACAGAGACGAAGCCCTTGATGGTGGATAGGGTCCAAGAGTTTGAGGTAAGAGGGTCTTGCGGAGCCGTAGACAGCACAACCGTAGTCCAGTTTGGAACGGACCAAGGCTCTGTAGAGGTGCAGCAAAGTTTTCTTATCAGCGCCCCAGTCGGTGTGCGCTACGACCGCAGAATATTCAGAGCTTTCTGGCAAGAAGTTTTGAGGTTTTTGATGTGGCTGAGAAAGTTGAGTTTCTGGTCAAAAATGACTCCAGAAATTTGGCCTCTTAACAGCTGGAATGGGAGATTTCCCTACTTGAAGTTCAGGATCTGGGAAAAAACTGACGGAAATTATGGAAGTGAATACACTGCGTCTTTGTTGGAGAAAAGGTGAAACCGTTTTCATCCGCCCATCGATGGATTTTATCTACGCAAAGCTGGAGCCTGCGCTGGACACTCGGGTACAGGCTTCCAGTTGCGTAGACAGCGAAATCATCCACAAACAATGAGCAGTCTGAACCCTGCTGAACTGATTGAACAATGTTGTTGATTTTAATACTAAAGAGGGCAGGAGACAGTATGCTCCCCTGGGGAACACCCAACTCCTGCTCGTGGACATCAGAGAGAGTGGTGCCAACCCGGACCTGAAACTGTCGTTCTGCCAAAAAATTTTGAATAAAAAGCGGAAGATGACCTCGAAAACCAGATCGTGGAGATCATGAAGTATCCCCGACTTCCAGGTGGTATCGTAGGCCTTCTCCAAATCAAAGAAATTGCCACTGCATGCTGTTTGTTCAGAAAGGCGTTCCTAAGTGTAGATTCCAGACGAATCAAATGGTCAACTGTACTCCGATGTTTGCGGAAACCACACTGTTCTTTCGCAAAAGGCCATCGGTTTCGAGTTTCCACATGAGCCTAGCATTGACCATTTTTTCCATCAATTTACAGACACAGCTGGTCAAAGCTATGGGACGGTAGTTAGATGGATTAGAAAGATCTTTTTCCAGGTTTGGGGATGGGAATAATGAGGGCTTTCCGCCAAGAGGGTGGAAAGCAACCTGTAGTCCACACATGGTTGTATACCTCTAACAGGATGTTCAGACCTTCTTGCGGAAGATGTTTCAATAGTTGATAATGAATTTCATCTATACCTGGAGAGGAATCGCTGCAAGAAAGTAAGGCAGATTTCAGCTCATTTAACGTGAAAGGAAGATTGTAGTCTTCCATGTTGTCGGACGAAAAGTTGCAGGGTGATTTTTCTTTGAGGGCTTTGTTCTTGACAAAAGTGGCTGATTTGTTAGAAGAGGAGGAATTCTTTTCAATGGTTGAAGCAAGCAGATTAGCAACTGCTTTTTTGTCTGTTATTAAAGAGTCAGCAAACTTGAGATGGTTCACAGTGGGACAGGTGTTCTTCCCTTTGATTTTCTTAATGATGTTCCACACTTTTTTCTTGGAAGTTTTCGATGTCAGCCTGGAGCAGAAACTTCTCTAGGACCGACGTTTACTGATTTTAAAAGTGTGTCTCGATTTGGCACGGAGTTTTGATGGGCTCGAGCGTTGGGACCCGAAGGTCGATGGTATACCTGACGCTGAGCCCGTTTTCGGACTTTGGAAATTTGTTGGCAATCTGAATTGAACCAGGGTGTTTTTGGCATTTGAAGTTTGTCGGAAGACACTGGAATACAGGCTTTAGCACATTTAATCATAGTATTTTGTCAGAGATTCTGCTGGGTCCGGACTCTGAAGAAAATCAGTGTCCTGGAACTCCTTAGAAACAGTGGCTGCAATAGATCCCAGTTTGCTTTCTTATAATTTAGATGCTGAGAGACAGAGACGTGTTCAGTTAATACAGGTTGTAGAAGGACAGGGAAATGGTCACTTCCGTGCAGATCGTCATGGACAGACCACTCATAGTCCAGGACCAGCGAGGGGTCACGACCGACAAATCTAAACACGAAAGTGAACCTGTGGAAGAGTGGAGGTAAGTTGCAGATCCGTCGTTCAGACAACACAAATCCAAGTCTGAAAGGACATCCCCAATCAGCAGACCTCTGGGTGACGTACCGGCACTACCCCAAAGAGGATTGTGACCGTTAAAGTCCCCCAACAGCAAAAAAGGTCGAGGAAGTTCTTCTATCAGACTGACAAGGTCCTGACGACAAACTGGGACAGAAGGTGGGAGATAAAGAGAACAGATTGTCACAGTCTTGTGGAGAGTGACTCTCGCAGCTACAGCCTGAAGGGAGGTAGACAGAGCGACAGGACTATACAGCAGAGTTTTGTGTAGGAGAAGGGCACACCGCCCGACAGTCCTAACGTAGATGGTTGTGCAGGTTTTGAAAGAATATTAAAGCCAGAAAGAGTAAAGGTCTTCTGGCTTTGAATTTGAGTTTCTTGAAGAGCCACGACAGAAGGTTTTAGAGACTGACACAGAAGCTGCAGCTCCTCGAAGTTGGGAATTTAGACCACGGATATTCCAATGGAATATTGTATTATCCATGGTGCAGAGGGCGAAAAGGAGAGAGATCAGGTCATCTCCTCCTCAACGTCTGCGTCCAATGGAGAGAATTTATTATTTAGTTTAACTGGACTGTGTTGGTCTTTGGACCTGCTGGCAGACTTGCCCGCAGGTGACAAAGGCCTGGAGTTTGGAGATGGTGGAGGTCTGGATTTGGGAGATGGTGAAGGTTTTTTCCTCATCTCCACACTGGGTGGAACTCCGTTGCCCGCACGGGCACTGGATAGGGGAGTTCGTGGCGGAATTGCTGGTTTTTTAGTCTGCCCAGCAGCAGATGTTGTAGACTGCTGGGCAGACTGAGGGGTGGCGGATTTTTTGCCTCCACCAGGGGCAGTCACTTTGGGTTGAAAGGTGGTGGACCTGCTTCCACCAGAGTTGACAATTCTACCTTGCAATGTTTTGGAAAACGTAAAGTCATCAGTCTGACAGCAGACTGACCGAGTGGGAACTGTGGGAACCGTCTTTACGGCCGAAGCATATGAAGCTGTTGGAGTCTGACTGCCCACAACCTGCTTGCGGGCTTCAAAAAAGGAGATCTTCTTTTCCGTTTTAATGCGTTGTATTGTGGATTCTTGAATCCAAAGAGGACAGTTTCTGGAAGAGGAGGGATGGTCGCCACCGCAGTTAGCACAATGTGCCGGATCCTTGCACGGCCCATCGTGGGTCGCCTTGCAGCAACCACCGCACACCTCCTGCCCAGAACAGCGGTCTCTGACATGGCCAAACCTCTGGCACCTGAAACACCTCAACGGGGACGGTACATATAGCTGAACACGAACATTCAGGTAACCGACTTTGATGACCGGAGGCAACACAGGGTTGCAGAATGTCAGAAAGAGGGTGTTGGTGGCCACTCTCTCTGAACCTTTCTTTACCGACACCCTGCGCACCTCCGTCACAACCCTGGGACGCCAGTTCTGTTTTGATCTCTGCTTCCGAGACACCTGCTAACTCTCGACAGCGAATCACACCTTTTGACGAATTCAACTGTTTATGGGGAGTCACCCTGATCTCCCTATCCACTAGTTTTGTTGCTTTCAACAGCTGTTCAGATTGTTTCTGTGATCGACACTGAATAAGAAACGAACCATTCCTCAACCTTTTTATGGACCTAGGTTCACCTGCTATACCATGAAAGCCCTTTTGGATAGCAAAAGGGCTCAGAGCTGAAAGGGGTCTTTCCTGCTCTGTCCCTTCCACCACGAGCCAGGAAAACCAGAAACCTGTCCTCTGTCTTACCTCACTGTCAGAATCACTGTCTGTTTCAAATTCCCCTGAAATAGGGGATACTGCCTTCCTCTTCCTTTTGGGGGGGTAGTTTTTTGAAAAAGCCATTTTTTGTTTATTGTGTTTCATCCCTCCCTTACCCACCCACCTTGGAGTCCAACTAAGGGGCCAGGGCCAAGAAACCAATGTCTTGACCCCTTCCAGGCTTCGGGAGAGACATACGACAAACAGAACACCAAACCCTATCCCCCCTGATCATGCTCAACTCCCGGGAACAGAGAGCTGAGCACTGCAGGGGTTTACTTGGCCAGCAGGGGAACTGTCTGTCTTGACCCAACCCCAAGAAGGGGAGCCGATTAGTACACCCGGGCCAAAGTGTACTCCCTGTCTAGGAGAGGTCCGAGCCAAAGTGATGTGTTGAGAGCGCTGGCCCTCTCAATCACCAGGATCTCATTCCCCTCCGACACAGGTCGCACCGCACGGCAAACGCGGCGGATCTTAAGGAGAACCACAGAGAGAAAAGGAGCGGGAAAAGAAACTTGAGGGAGACGAAGCTAGAAAAGGGCCAAAATAAGAAGGAGAAAAACAAGAAAAGGAAGAAAGGCGGGTTTACTCTTAGTCTGGATCCTCACCCTATCCTATCTGCATGGGAAGCCCTACCAGGGGCATCAACTCCTTACCACTTATGCTTAGGCAGACAGCATCTTGACCTTCTCAGGCCAAGAAGCAGTTTTTAAACAACCAGCCAATCTTCAAGTATTGATCCACCACGCCAGCAAAGCCTAAGGGAACACAGGACCATCGCAAAGCCCACCGACCACGGCAAAGGTTGCAACCAACCCCCGGAGGGTAGCTTGGAAGGACATGGCTAGGTCTCGGAGTTCCTGAGAGGCCCCGGCGACGTAAAGGATAATGAGGAACGGACTGGGACCTGTTCCGTACGGGAGGTGGTTGAGATGCACGCAACCGGGCTGGCACAGAAGCCAGGCGTGGAGGCAAAGCATCTGGGGAATGGAAGTGAGGGCGACACGAGTGGGGTTGTCTGAGCATGTCCCACCTGGTGTTCAACTATAGGGTGCGTGAGTGAGGGACTTGAGGTCTGGGACCAGGACTAGTGGGCCACCATGGGGCTATGAGAATGAGCCTGGGTCGCTCAGTCTTGCCTTCCTGATCACCTTAGTGGGAACGGCGGGAGGAAGGAGTAAGCTATGAATGCCGGACCAGGGAAGGGAGAGGGTGTCGATTGCGTAAGGCCAGGGGGTCCAGGACCAGAGACATCAAACACTGGCAGACGTGGTTGAATCGTGTGGCACAGGTCGATCAATGGTCTAACCAATGTTCCCACACGGATGTCAGGGAATGCCTGCTGAGGTCCCATCCGTGTGGAGGACGGACCTGGAGCGGCTGAAGAGTCTGCCAGATGTTGTAAGTCCCACGCTTTGAGTCTCCGCGCGAAGGGTGACCCCCATGCGGGAGCACCAGCGTGAGGAGGCCTCTGAGACGAGGGAGAGGCCGATGGAGTGTGCCCCCCCTGTTGAGTAACAAGCTAACCGAGGTGTTGTCCGTGAAAAGGAGAAACATTGGTGGGAGACCATGGACTGGAAGTGAGGAGGGCGAGTCTGACCGCCTCCAGTTTCAAGATATTGATGTGAAGAGGAAGCAGTCAGAGGATCCAAACCCCCCCCGAGGCGTGACTGGCTCTCCAATGGGCCGCCCCAGCCCCGAGTTGGAGGCGCTGTGTAAAAGTTCCAGGGCCTGGGATGGGAGGGAAGATGGGAACTAACTACTCCGGTGCCAGGGTGGAGGGGCTGGAGCACTCCTCTCCGTGGCCACCAACGAACACGCCCTAGGGAATGGTCGGTTCCAGCGGTCGTTGGTCTATACTACTCACAACCCAAGTTTATTTTCCAGACCCGTTTCGCCACCAACTGTCTCTCCAAGTGTTGGGTCGGTTCATCCGTGTCAGTGGTATGTTCCTTTGTGAAATAAGTTCCCTTTCACATTCCGATCACTTTTTCATGTAGTGACAGTCATAATGGAATCCCCTGCAGTTAACAGCCTGAATAAACTAACCTTTAAATATTTGATGACTATCCACTGAAGTGCTTCTGAATTTCAAGCCACCAACCTACATACAAAAGACAGACCCCCCAGACGAACATCTCGCTCCGCAGGATCTTCACCGTTTGCTTGGCAGGATAACAAGGCAGAGCCACACAGACAAAGTGGTCAGAACAGACACGCAGAACACAAATGTATAGCACTCACTGTCAATCCAAGTCCAAGAGGAGGTCAGCGCTTTGCTTCTTCTGGCTTTGGCTTTCAGCCTTCGATTTGACCGGGCTTGCTTGGCCGCTGCAGAATACAAAAGCATTGCATAAATCAACATGATCCTGCTGCATCTCTCCCTCTCTTTTCTTTTCTTCCACTGTCGAAATCTTCCAATCTAGTTCCACTGCATATAGGTGTTCTCCCTTTCACTTCAAACATGAACTTGCCCCTGCTCTTGTAACAAACTAGGTTTGAAAAGAAGGGGGGAGGGGAGGGATGGGGAAGGGGTTGGGGGAGAAGTTTTATAATTCTCTTCTTTGTTTGTTGTTATTACTCAGGTAACAGTTTTCATTTTCACCTTCCTCACGATTTACATATTCTGAATCCTACCATTTTTTAACGTAACGTTCTCTCTTCTTTTTTGCCAATTCTTTCTAACTACAGTTGAACACACAATGTCAGCTCTGATACATACATACACACCCATGCTTCTTTATAATCGTAGACGACCAAATTTGACTATTGATTATTTACTCCTTTTCACCAGCGCATTTTTTCTTCTCTACCAGCTATAAAATCACTCTTTTTATATTTTCTTCTTTTTTCCATGTTTACTAATCCCTGTTTTTTTTTTGTGCTGTATGACTATTTTGCCACACACTAAATCCCCCAAGGCTGTGTGTCCACATGCACTAACTCATCAAGGGGCAACGAGTGTGGGCCTTTCACCTCGTGTCACCTACCTTCTCTTTCTTCCCCTTCTTACTATCGTTCGGTGCTGGCACCTCCTCTCACTCTCCTCCTCACGAATTCTCTTCTTCCGAGTCGGATTCTTCTCCTCCTCTTCTGTCTTCCCTCCTCTTCTTCTTCCGATTCCCTCTTTCGCTGCTTTTGGCTGTCTGGAGACTGTCTGACCAGCCTCAGATTCTCCACTCACTTTCCTCCTTCCTCTTTCCTCCTCGAGTGACTCATCGCACTCCTCACTGAACTGTCATCGGAACTCCTCTGGCACAACAGTGCGCAACACAAACACATTTCTTTTAACAGATGATGAAAACCAGAAACAAAATCAAACTCAAGATGATTCTCAACATCATTCTCCCTTGACTTGCAGAATCAAAGATGTATTGTGGCCAATAAAAGGTTCTGATTATACTATTTTCTAAAGTCTTTCATCTCTAAACTTTATTTTCCCATTTTCTAAGAGCAAGCCTACCTCCCATTCCACCTATATTCTTGAGGTAAAGCCTACTGGAGTGGGTTCAAATTTCTTTATGAATGTCTGACACACAGACTTACACGTGCTCACTCATACACATTACACACACAACCCACAACCTGTTAAAAAGGAGCAAGTTAAGTGCACTGAATCGTTTTTTTTTTTTTTTCTGTTGCAATAGCCTGACATGGTTACCTGCTACTTTTTCACACTGCATACAAGGGTTGATACATAACACCCTCAATCTGATTTACAGAACAAAGAGTTTAGAGGCATCACAACACACACACTCTGCTATCTCTCCTTTCACATTCTGGGAGGAAAGTTCATATCAGAAAACTCACTGAGCAAGAATTAAGGCAGCAGACACAACACACACACACACACACAAATACATACACACACACACACTTTCATCACACATCCACTAAAAACCCCTACCCACCATCCCCACACAGCCAACAAAAACACAAAATCCCAACCTTCTTCACTGACTCCGATTCAGAATAGAATTTGAATTGAGGTCTTGTATCTTCTTCTTGGTACTGGGTCTTGCTAGGTTTTTCCGTCCACAAGGGGCACTTCCACATGCGCACAGTGGGGTCAGGGCTACTTCTGGCCACTCGGGGAGCTCCTGGAACCTGTCGCCTCATGTCAACACGTGGGACAAGGTCCCAGCTGAGTGATCACGGTCTGAAAGGGAACCAAACCAGTGTTTTGCAACAAAATGAATATAAGGAAAATCAAAATCTCGCTGAATACGGCAACCAAACTGGTCCGAGCATTCATAGAGTTTGACTTGGTACAGTAAATGATGAAACATAAAATGAACACATGAACATGAAAATAAATTCATCAACTATTTAATACAAGTTTTTCAACCCCCCTCCCCTCCCCCATAAAGAAAAAACCCTCACACACACACATAAAAAATGACAACTCAAATCTGATGACCTATACGTCAAAATTAACTTCAGCAAAACAAGAAAATTCCGTGGATTTTAACCTCTTTCACCAAGAAATCCTAAGTCTCTAAACAACACAATAAGTGCTGCAGGGTTAGAGAAACAGTTATTTCTCATTTAGGAAAACCTTGTAGCCCAGCACCATGCCCTACTTTCCCCCCAATAAAATCAAATGGTAAGCACTTCACCTACTGAGTGAAAAAACAAACAACAAAAAAAAATAAAACAAAACCCCACCAAACCCTCATCAAAAAAAAAAATTAATGAAAAGCTAACAGAGAACAGACATTTTAC
This sequence comes from Conus ventricosus, assembly GCA_018398815.1. Lineage (NCBI taxonomy): Eukaryota > Metazoa > Mollusca > Gastropoda > Neogastropoda > Conidae > Conus > Conus ventricosus. The sequence goes on from CM031608.1 coordinate 14,646,323, forward strand.
CATCCTGCACTCACTTGCTCCACCACCGGTGTTTTTGGGCAAAAAGTGGCCTGGAAAAGCCGCCTTTTCCTGTGTGCGGAAGAGAGAGAGAGAGAATCACCGGCAGACAGACAGAGAAAGAGCGAGACAGAGAGAGAGACAGACAGACAGACAGAGAGTGGGCAGACAGACACACACACACACACTCCTTTTCTCTCTCTCAATTGAAATGGTCATAGAAATCCGCACACTTTCTTCTGACTAATTTCCATCAACTAACTTTGTACACGGGAGGGGCTGAAATCTGATCACTTAATTTACGGCTCGCGGGCAGTTTCACAAGAGCCAGTCCTGTTTAAAACGAAACACACCAGTTTGGGTTGCAAACACACAATTGGAAAAGTCTAGATTGCCTCAATCGAGGCTGATCGACGTGCAAACTACCCGGGCCGTCATATGTTTGGAGCCACCACTCAAAGGCTGGAGTGTTTCGTCGTTGTGACCTCCGTGTTTTTAACTTTGTTATTTTAAAATGGCTAAAACGTTACTGAAGAACAGGTTTGTTATTCGAGGCCATAAGTTTTATTTTAACTGCATGTAGAGTAGTTGTTCGACAGAATTAGTTGAGTCAGTCATGATCGGCAAGCTAAAACTATTTCACATTTTGGTGCCCGCACAGCGGAGCGATGTTAACACGTTCCTCCCTAAAACCAGCGAGGAGCCGCCTCTTTCTTTGTTACTCATACATTGCGCTTAACTGGTAGTTGAGGGCGGGGGTAAACACGAGCTGATTCGTATTTGAAATCATTTTTTTGCTGTTCCTCCTCCCAAGTAAAAAATGTTCTTCTCAGTTTGTATTAGACTTGATTGATTGTATTTCAAACTATAGATTCAAGTTCATGTGCAAGCTGATCTGTTGTATAAAACGTGTAAACTTTTCTACTTTTGTTTAATTCTAACCGGTGGTGGGAGTTTCATCTACCTTACAAGTGTGCTCTTGATGCAACTGAATGGCTATTTCGAATGTTTTTGCAAACAAACTAGATATGTTAGGCAGTACATTAGTACATCTACCAGTATGGAGATGAAGTAGTGTGTGGCTACACTATCTTTCATATAAATGCTTCTCATATACAATGACGGATGTACTTACAAACCTACAAAACTATGTGAAACAATCGGCTGCACGAGGCCGAAAACTAAATCGCTAGCGACAACACTCGGCGACCTCGTTTGACAACAAGCGCAGTCGGTCAAAGCGACCAAAAAATCAATAAAGCGAGAGACTGGGCTTGCCAGGTGAGAGGGGTGAGGGTGGGAGGGTGTTCGTTTTAGGTTGAACAGATAGCAGCGCCAGGTGTTTTGTTAGTCGCGGGTTCAGTATTGTCATAGAAGGTGTGAGGTGTAGTGAGAAAAATTTAACTGGGTTATTGTGCAGGTTGGATTTGTTTATAATAATATATTGATCATGCAAACAAAGATAGTGGGAGATTTCTAAGCTGACAATACTTGACAGCATGTTGAGTACCATGCACAATTTGTTAGTGCTTGGATGAGTATAGAGCAGCAGGCGCCCATTATATTCTCGCAAAAACCAAACTAGCGCTTTAACCCTGTACGGTCAAAGGACACAGTGCAAAGCCGTTCTTCACTAACGTAAAGATCTTATTTTTAGAGTTGACTTGGCTTTTAGCTAACAGTGCGCAAGCGGCACTGCGTAAGGTACGTCTAGAAAATCACCCAAGCAATACATGGGTCATCACGTAGCTCGCTCTGTTTACCCTAGAAAAGCGCACGAGCTACCACTGACGTAAGACTATTTTTAGATACTGCGAATGCAGGAACGTTGGGTTTGTTTAGAGTTGACTGCCTATGAATTTTCACCAAGCCACTTTATGACGTTGTATCTATTGCTGTGATACTGCTTCACTGCTTCGCTTCAAAACGTCCTGCTTCGAACTTTTTTGGCTTGCCAGCACACACCAAACGCACGTCCCCCACCCCCCACGCCCCACGCTCGCACGTCCTCCCACACCCCACCCCATCCCAACGCACGCACGTCCCCTCACCCCACCACCCCCACCCACGCACGCACGTCCTCCCCCCCCACCCCACGCACTGCACGTCCCCCCACCACCCACCTAAACCGGACTGTCTATTGTGTGTTTTGGGTTGTGTGTTTGTGATTCGTTTTTGTTTTTCCTGCCCCCACGCATGCACACCCCCCCACCCCCCAACCATGCCCCACCCCCCCACCCACTACACGCAAACACTCACGTTCCTTCTAAGTTTTTAACAAGTTTAATCCCATTAAGATCTTACTTAAGTACTTCTAAGTTGTCCTTAAGTCATTCTCAAGTTATCCCCAAGTTCATACTATTAAGTTACTTCTAATTATTTAATAAATTTCTTTAATAAGTATCTTGATTAATTTTTATTAATTCTTGATCAAGTTTCTTAACTAAGTTCTTGATCTTAAGTCATCCTTTAAGTACAACCAAGTTCTTATTTAAGTATTCTTCTAAATTATCAAAAAAATATACAAGCTATGTTTTTAAGCTTAAATAGTAGTTCTAATATAGTACACCCCACGCCTCAAAAACGCGTCCTCGTTTTGAGTATGTGTTCTTGCCTCGGGCTTTTCTGCATAGATTTTTAAGGAAGTCTACATCCGAAGCAAACCGCATTGATTCACAATCTGGTCTATGGAAATGTCTTTTATAGACTCCAGATCTTTATATATATGACTTCATCAATTTTATAATTAGTCCATGATCTATTTTTATAAAAAAAGCGCTAAATTGAGCCGCCACCGAAATCGGCGAGAAAAGAGAGATTTAAATATTATTCCATTATAAATGGATCAAATGTGCTTTGTTATTGCGGATTTGGCGTGCTGGTGTCTTTTTTCTGCATTTAGTGGCTCAAGTATTTTTTTGATAGCTTCTCTTCCTGTGCCATTCTTTTATGTTTTAAAACAGTAATAAACCGCCTCCCCCAGCAGCAGCAAGCCGGCGCCAAAAATGGCAACATGTTTTTAAGTTCAAAATTATTCCATGAAACTTGGGGCCTCTTGTATCACATGGAGTTTTTTAATAGAGCTACCAATGCGAATCAAACTTGATTCTCTGGCGTTGGAGGTGTTAATTTTTACATGATGAATTCATATAGATTATATAACATTATTTTTTTCTGTCGTGTTCCACTCTGTCTAATTTTCTTCCCTTTTAACACGCCCAGGATTTTTAATGCTCCTCCGCCTGATTCGCTAGCGTTTTCCTGGTTCTACTTACTCCAACCTATTCAGTTTTCTGGTCTGTCTGATTTTCTAGATCGTTCATTTTGGAAGGGAAATAAACTCTATATGATATAAAAGTTATTAATCCCATGATTACTTTACTGGCGATAACAATGTCCATATCTATAGTATAACTTCACAACCTAGAGACTCAAATGACTTGGTTAAAACTGATCCGTGCTTAATCATACGTAAGATTCTTGATCATGAATCAATGGGAGCAAAAATCTACTGACTAGTTTAGTGTACAAACTAAAACCGTTTGCCCCACACATTTATTCACCATTCTAAGACCCCAGCTGCGCTTCATACCTGTTATGATACTTTACAATGTCTTGTGCGACATGCTGATTGAATCTGTTCAATGCCGAATTTCAGTTCTACGAGGAACTGTTTTGTTTCCACATCGCTGCCAAAGAATACAACCTCTCCTTTTTCGGGGAATAATAGCTTTGGATCATAACTTGGTCATTCAATAAGTTCAGTAAAGTTTAGGATCCACTTGTAGCTGTAGTAGATCATCACTGTTTATTTTTATATCTAAATTAAATTATTTTATTTTATAAAAATGAGCACACGAAAAAAACTGTTTTGCTAACCTTGATACCATTCTGCTGTTAATGGAGGGCTAAGTTAGATACCTCAATGCTTGGTAAAAGCCTGTTTAAGAATTAAACCCAGCAGATTCATGGCATCTAGAACTTTGAGGATTCAGCAAAGCTAATTGGCTACATTGCAGCTTCGGATGCCACGGAAGGATTTTTCTAGTTAAGCATGGAAAATTCCAGAGAATATAAATATGTAAAAAAAAAGACATTTATAAAAAATGGCTTCACTCGCAATAATGAAAAGGGCGCCTGTGGTGAATGCGCTTTGCTTTTAGCTGAAGTAATTTCGCATTTAGTAAACTGCGGGAAGACGCGAGAGGAAAAAGGCATAACAAAGTATGGAGGAACCCTAGCAGCTGCTCAAGACCGCCTATGAAAGGCAAGACTTGTGCAGTTAGATATATTAATGAACACACGAAAAGACAGGGGCATGCAGCTTCACTCATTTAAAAATGTTGATCAAGCAATAAAAAAATTATCTAGTAACAGGCAAACCGGTCAGACATTGCCCCCACTCAAAATTCAGTGACTTTTATCTCAACCATCAGAAAAACAAAAGATGCAAGAATCCGGGTTTATTGGATCCGATGGTAATGACTGTTGTGTAGTTTGTTGGCGCCCAGAATAGTGGCTGAATAAAAAATGAACAAAAATCTATTATTCGCCTAAAGGAATTGAAGGGCATCCGCCGCAATACAAAAGCTGACGCCAAGCGCAGGAGTTAGTGCACACACAAGCAAAGGAAAGGTTTCTACAAACAAGCGATTGTGGCAAATTTATTTACCGCGCCTAGACGAATACAGAGGCCACACTTTGTCAATACAACTCCAACGACACCCATCAAATGGATCTTTCTGTATTTACCCTCTGATAGGATTAGGCAAAAGATTTAAGTACGCACTCACGTGTCATTGACATATGGCTTCAAGAACAAAAATGCAGAACACATTAACACCAAAGAGTGCATCTGCTGTTGCTGTTGCATACAACTGATATACCAACAGGCCCCTAACTTATCCTCGCATGATTCAATCGATGAATGGAAAAAGAAATTTAAAGCCAGTGAATCAATATGTTGAAAAACATATAGTTACCATTAAAAGAGGGCATTTCCGGGAGTTCACAGATCACAGGCATATAGGGTCCAAAACTTTAACAAACAGTTAGCTGAAAGACTTTTTCCTACCATTATCACAGAGAGCTGATTGACAAATCTCGCAACACAGAAAGGGTTAGAAGACTGCCCTCAGTTTTGCGCGCAAATGAATAAAATGAAGAATTTAAAGGGCTAAAAAACCAGTACAGCAATCAAATGAAAACCAATAAATGTTGCTAAGGAGAGTCTTCAACCGGCAAACATAACCATTTGGTTGGAAAGTAAGGTACCTTATTTACCTGGGGAAGCATAAGGGACACTCACTCGCATCAGGGCAACAGATCCGGTTGGAGTGTTGACCCGTAACGAAATAAAAAGATTGTAAAGAAGAATCCGCCCAGGTGTAATATTTTACGAGAAACTGACACAACATAAACAACCAGCTCCTCAAAGATCTTTTGTGAAAGAAGAACTGCAGATCATCCCGCCAGACACTGTTCCGCTTTAATTATTTTAAACGGTTTCTCCAGTGCCAATGCATATGAAAACTCTGGATTAAACCAAACACCGCGTTTTTGTGTTTGTTCATCTAAAGTTCTCTTTGTTACAACTGGTTGTGTTGATCTCATGTAATTAGATCGCAGTGTTTACAGTTGTCATGATGAAAAGTCTTATTGCCAAACTATGCTTCTTTGAGTTTGGCAGTGATATGTTTGACTGCACAACACTGCGAATATTCCCCTTTGCTTTCTTAAATGATTTTCTCCTGCTTCCGAAACTGTACATTTTCGATCTTAACACCCCACATCACCTTGATTACCCCTTTCCAGATAATTCATCCTTCATCTTTACCCTAAAACCTTCTTGTTAGTATTGAATGTAAAGCAATCTTTAGATAAATCGGACGTGTCATACCCCCTAAAAAATGCCCCCCCGCATGTCCTTAGCTACTTCGGTTTTTCCAAGTCCTTTATAGATTTCTTCACATAGGGATATTTATAACAAAACTAGCTGTATCTGTGTAAAGTAAGATATGGTACTCTAGGACGCAGGATACGAGGCTTAAAGTAGTCATAAAGAAACTCAAACATCAAAAGCTTTGACTAATTCTAAAAACAGTAAACCCAATAATACAGTTTGTCTAATTTGACTTTCTTTTTTTCATCATTATGCAAAAAGCTGGTCATGAAAGCATCTGACGTTCCTGATAATTAGGTTTTGAAGTCACTTTAATTGCTTCTTCGTTCTCTCTGGTGACTAATCTAACATCTTTGGCGCTTGTGCGGATTCTCCATAGTCTTTCCAAAACAGCTGTTTTCATCACTTAAAAAAGACTTTTTCTGAAGCAGCTGTGGATTTGGTTCTGAGATCATGTTCTCTTCATGAATGTATGGTTTCATGAACTGTTCTTGATCGAAAGCAATTATGCGATGAACAGCTGTTAACTTCAAACCATGTCTAAATTAAAATGTAGAAGGTTCTGTAATGGCAGACATAATTTTTTTTGCCTCGAAGATTAGGCACAAGTTTAGTTGGCTCTTCTTGGATCCATCTTTAGAAGACTTTCTGCTTGCTTAATGGATAGTCATTATGCTGGGTCATGGATTCATGAGGATATTTCTAAGTCAACTTCTAGAATGAAACCACCGCTGTTGATCCGGCGTTAAACTGCCCAACCACGTTTAACCTTTTGAATATTATTCGAACCTGTGACATTTAAAGTTACGTATGGAAGTGATTGCCCAAGCCCAACCCCATACAGATATGTTTTGCGTCTAAATAACATGAGATAGTTAGACCTTTTAGACTTGGATCATAGGTTGTCCAAGTATTGTTGTTTGCTTTACAGTATATGATGCGAACGCCATACTAATTCCTCCTCCACGCAATCCGTTTTCAATCATCTGAATCATTGGAAATCCGAACAATAAATCACCCTGACCCATAAACTTTAAGAAAGCATCCCAACTCATCCCGGGCGGCAGAAATAATAATGCGCGGGAAAATCCAGCTGTAATTTCCATGCAGGTCTATCCTATAATTTTTCAAAAATAGTCCGCCAACAAACATACATCAGCCATTAAGTAGGAGTCATGATAGTCTCCCATCGTTTTACACACTAACTTCTTCTGTCTGCCACGCATCTTGAGCATGCTGGTAATCAGAATTACTGAATGTCCTTTCGCTGAGACTAGAAAAGAACGCGCCTTTAGGATGAAGTTGTTTTTTGGGTCTTCGTCAAACCTTTTTTCCAACTGTTCAATGTACTGCATAAGGGTAACGCCCTTTTCAACAAGAGTTGAGTCAAAATGTGCTTCCGTTATTGGGCAGACTTTAAGGGACATAGCCAGTGACTCTAATGAACCCATCATGTTTGCATAGAGTCATAAAAAGAGACATGTTATTTAGATTAAAGCACATGTACTTTTCCTGATGACTGTGCGATGCCATGACAACCCGAAGGCATCGTCCACTTGCTTCTAAAGATGAGAGTCGTAAGCCTCTCGCAATTATGAAAGAATACAGGCAGCTTCCATTCTTAGGATCAAACTTTAGTATGAACAATTGCCATTTGTTATGCGCCGCTCCTCTGTAACTTTCCGCTACTTTGATCATGGTCTCTTACTTTTGGATTCCTCTTACTCTTGCGTCTGATGAAGACCTAAACAAAACCAGCAAATCCAAACAATGTGGGCTGAGTCCATCTGTTGTTGGACTTCAGCCCATTATGATTTCAGATAAGTTTAGATTATTAGAACATCATGCGCACGATTGCTGCATGCGCTGTAAAAACTTCTAGCCGCATTTGGGCCGTCTGTATAATTCTCAGTGCTGAATGGGCGCCATCCGACCTGACAACAATGAAGCAAATGAACAAATCTGTGATTACTCATTAAGACGGTTTTTTGTAGTTTTTTTGAGGTGCTGGGCCCTTTCATAAGGATACAATGATGATTCGATAAGTCTGCGTAACAAGACATATGGAAATGTTGCATGTTTTTTTTCCAGTTCTTAAAACTTACTATTAGAGATCCCTAGGTGGGGGCGTAATTAGTTCTGATTACAGTCAACTGGGCCGAGATGAAGCAAGTTTCATCCTTGTATTCTCGTTTGCGCTTGAACAGGGATGGCATAGGCTTGTGTTACATTCTTTTCGCCGAGAATTCATGGATTGGGATACTGCCCTGATCTTGTGCGTATATATCTAGAAGGGTATGCTGGCATATTATATTGTATGTTTGTATTTTTTGTACATGGGGCGTGCATTATGGGTGATCTGTGGAACGTATTAATGGGGGATGATTTTATCATAGGCGGTTAGAGACCGGTGGGGTGTCGCTGTTTCTTGTGTTGTATGTAGGTTAGTTGTTGAGTGAACAGGGGAGGAGTTTGTTTACGAGATTAGAGAGTACATATGACGAACATTGTAAGGGATGGTGTAGGATTATATGTCGGTGTTTATTCAGGGCGGACAAATTTGTTGAGAGTGGAAGTAGTGCTGGTTTTTGCTTATAGTGACAGTGGCATGTTGAAAGTTTTGCACCGGCGGGGAAGATATGTTGTCTCGGTTGATCATAGTGCCCATGTCTAGTTATGACATAGACATTTATTGGGTTTTTGTTTTGTTACTTCAGAACACTGTGTCAATTTGTCTACACTAACTAGGATAATAGACATAACCCCACTAAAGTAAGAGATTCATGATGTGACGGGTGATAGTTTAGACACTCATCTCTCTGCGTGGGATGATGTGTGATTATGTTTTTGCGGTTTTCGTGGAATCGTTCTAGACATGGTCCAGTGTCGCTTATGAGCTATTAGAATCACGACCACCATAAAACATTTATTGCTGTATTCTTATAAAGTATTTTAAAACTGCGCTTTTTTTGTCACTAATGCTTAGAGTAAGTGAGGAATGAGTAAGGCTCTTACCAACAATTTCGGCGCATACTTAGCCTGTTTAATTTAAATCTGATCTCTAAGACTCGCCCTCTGACCAACCAGAGCCTCTCATTTTGGCTTCTTCAGCCGCAGCGTCAAACTGTTCAAGCAGTTTCGTCTGCCCAACCCGGTGTTAAGTCCATTACGAGAAAGAATATCTGTTTTTAGGTCGAGACCCAGACTCTAGATTTTCTTCTGTTGATTGTTACATAGTCAATTAAAAAACAGCTAACATTACGTTAACCAGTGGGTTCTAAATGTGGTTAGATACTTTATACTTGGAACTTGAGAAATAGCATGAACAACACTTGCCTGTACGTTTGTTGGTCAATGACTTCTAAATCATAACAGTCAGAGCTCTTGATAAAACGCTCTCTCTCAAGCATTTTCCTTTCAAAAAATTCGTTCTTGCCCTTTCTATTATCTTAGGCCAATGTTGAAGCATCTTTTCTAACTCAAAATATTTATTTAAATTAAAAAAAAATACTTAACAGAACCAATATCTAAGTCTTTTTGTGCTTGGACTCATAAACCTAAAAAAGATATAAACACCTTTTGGTGTGTGTTAATGTGAGCTGTTTAGAACAGAAGTTTAATGTCGCTTTACTTTTTTTAAAGCATTCCTTTTTATCAGCTCTGGGTCTGGCTGTTGATAAAAAACAGCCACCGCCTTTCTTTGAAGAATCAAACTTTTGTCTTTTGTAGTTCCTATCAAATCGGCCTGAAACGATTAAATTCTTCATCCGTGATGTTTAAGTCAAAAGCGCTTTATTTATTGTCAGATGAACATAAGTTAGCAGTTCTTTTAGTTGAACCATAGCTTGGTGTGATTTTGGAGTTTAGTTTGTATTTTTTTGCTGGCGGCAACCAACACTAATGAACACAGCCAAAGAGCTAAAAAGACAACCCTCCTAAGGTAAAGCCTGCGGTGCCCTATGCCCCGTTGCTAAGAGACCAACACTCTTCCTGCTGATAAAGAGCGCTATAGGACGATGACTCAGTATTAACATAAGTAACAGCATAAAGGCAGCAGAATACCTTCGTTTGGTTTTGCTGTATTTTTGAAAGGTCCTGCTCTAGTTTTTGATGCATGTGTGTAATGTTGTTTTGATTAATCTGAAGGTTTTTTACTTCAGGGTTTCTATAACAGCAGAATTGCCTGCCCTAACTCTTCTTTTGGCGCGCTGTAGGCACATTTGGATAAACTTGACCATACATGCTTTTTATATAAACTAAAAATAAATTAGATTGGTATATCTTTTAAATCTGTTATCTTCAATATTCAGCTGCGCATCATATATTAAAAACAAATGAACATTACGCGGTTTATCGGCTTCTTCATTCTTAATCAATTGAATGTTTTATTACTTCTCACCTCACTAGCTCTCCTCTCCACGCCGCTTCCATGCCACGGATTATCCTCTGTAGACCTTAGGTCAATCCATAAACCGGAATTTTTGTAGTTAAATAATCATCAAGTCTATACACTGTGAAAAAAAAGGTGTATAGAATCTTCTAGCCACAAGTCAATGTTGGATTTCTACACCCCACCTCCAAAACAGTTATCTTATTTCATCAAAAATGCTGAAAAGCTTTAAGTAAGAGCCCGCTAGCATAGATTTGGTTAGGACTCGCCCTCAAACGAAACATTGTATTTCGTTATTTTTGGATTAAAAAACTTTTCCACTCCACTTTTGAATGGTTCTTCATCTTCACAACGCAATAAAATACCTTTAAGAGATCTTGCTGAACGCCTAAAACTAAAATTCCATATATGTCCGCCCTGCTTCTGGGAATGTTGTATGATTAATCACTCTTTCGTAATATATTGATAATTTATGACTGATATTGGCTCCAATCATCCCTTGCTAAATTAGGGTTGCTATCACGTCAAACTCTAAACGTGATGTCAGAAATGCTGTACTTTGCTCGGATGTCTTGTTGAAACTGAATAAACACGTTTGAATTCGTTAAAAGTTAGTTCATATACAGTCTGTCTTTTAATGCTCCTTGAAAGTAAGGCGCATGCGCTTTTAACAACTCAATATCTAAGGAATGGAAAAGCGATTTCCAAACGCAAAATTTTACAGCCACTACTTTTTAGCCGTCTTCTAGTATCGGCGGCACCTATTCTATGTTTTAGTGCTTCTTCATATTATTCTATTCCTCTGAAACGCAAGAATCAGCCCCTTTCATTCCCCGGTTTAGCCATAGATTCAGAAATAGGATTAAAAATATGTCTGGCATTGTGTAAAGAAAATATTTCTTGCCCCACAAGTTTTTTTATTGTAGAAATTTTCCTTAACATTGTCGCCCCCCAAATTTCTGGACAACAGTCCTGTTTGTGTCTGTTGTTTGAAATCAGTACTATTTTGAAAGTAAGACGCGCAGATAGCCTGGCACAATCACTTCAACTGCTCCTAGGTACCGGAAATTTGACCAGTAAGAATTTGAACTGCATCAATAGTAGATGGATTTTTGGAACAGTAAATCTCCGTTTATATCCCTTTCACACGCCAAAGGGTTCTTTCAGTCTTCTTATGCGGGTCAAGAATCCGAGCCATAATGCATGTAACATTTTTTATAAAAAACAAAATAAAAAAATTAATTATTAAAGAAACATGGCAGGCCTTGACGATGAAGATTATGAAGTTTTTGAACGAGTAGGAGAAGACATGGAGTGATTCCCCTTGGGAGCGGCATCGCTCGGGGGTCTCTCATAGCATGATGAAATTAGCAGAAATCGGGAGTTACATTTACCCCAACAAGTCCGGTAAAAATAACAGAAAGTAAAGGTCAGAATCATTATACCAAAGTTTAGGGCCAAGAACCTCACTCCCGAATTTATAGACCCTAATGATTTGAAGAAAAGATACCCAATTGTTTGTGAGGACGACCAAGGACAACTTTTTCAGCTTACAACTAAAAAAGACCCATCAAAGTTTTTAGCCGTGGGCCTTCAATTAGAAATAGACTCCCTGCATCGTACAATAATCGCCTGGCCTTGTTAGGCCAAAATTAAGGGCGGAGCAGTTGCTAAACTTCAAAACACACTGCAAGAACTCCCAACAGAATAACCAAATCAAAACATGGACCTTAAAGGACTTAAATCAATCAAGCAGGTGAATTAATAAATGTAATAGAAGTCCAGAAAATTCCAGTTTTTCAGAGAAACAGCGTGGAAACGTACTACTGACAGAGCTACTCAGCCGCTACCCATGCAGAAATAGCGGGCCTTGATCGTACTTTAAAGAACCATCAGAGCGAATAACAAACAATTTAGGCAAAACTAAGAGTGAACAAGATAGCATATAAGAGGAAGAAAAAGAAAAACTCGTTGACAGCTGATGACGCCAACTTAGGCATGATATTAAAGAAAGAATAACCCAAAGACTAAAAGAGCTTGAACAAGAAAGATCAGCAAGAACTAAGTATGCTACTACTAACCCGAGACCAATTACGAACTCAAGTGATTAGAAAAAGAGAAACTATATTCCGAAAAAATTATATATGAAGCCTACACCCTAGCAGAACGAATCCGAACACTGTTTAGAGAGCAAGGAGCACATTAGTAAGCGTTATAACAAGCCTTACAGGATTTGGTCAATAAGCACGCGGTGTTGGCGCTATTACAGGCGGCGGTAGAGGTCAAGTCCATGCCTCCGCCGCCACGCCTGATAATCAGGTTAAAAAAACCAGCTTGATCATCTTGCAAGTTTATTAAAAAAAATAGCTGGTAACAGGCCGTGAACGCTTTACCAAGGAATATTTGGGTGAGTCATTGTCAGCTGCTTATGTCTACTGCAAGCCAAGTAAGATGGCTTTATGAGGCCGAGCACTTATGGGACATAAGTCTACTTAACTAGATGGGTTACCTTTATATTTAGTCAAATAAACGACAAGTAAATCCCTAGGCCAGTATAATCCCAGAACAGCGCGTGTCCTTTTCATAATCAATGTCATCGACGAACGAGTCCGCGAGCTTTGTCTGAGTCTTACAATGGCCTTTGGGCATTGGCCGCGGGTATTAGGCAGACTTATTCTTGGCGTTCTTTTACTGCTTAGCAATATTACTGGCTCCGGAAATTTATGTCGTTTATTTCCCCAACCTTTCTGTTCATATGCCTGCTATAAAGGAATTTCAGTACTATAAGTTTATATTGTTCCCCTACTGGAGCCTAAGACAGAAGGGCAGCATGTAAAAACCTGTGCCAACAGCAAAGACACATTTTCGATCTTAGCGTATTTAAAAACATTTTGGTACCTTTTTTAATACTTGAAAGGCAAATTTACAGTAGAATATGGCGTCCTCTAAATTTGCTAAGTATTAGTTTTTTTGCGCGTCCAAAGCCAAATAGAAGGATCATTATGCATGATCTTGCCTGTGCCTTGCGACCCTAGAAACACCAAAACGTAAGTACGAATAGAGTCGTTATTCGTTCTATTTCCCATTCCCGCCTAAGTTAGTCCCCATAGAAGTGTCCTAAGATAAAATGTTTGTCCATGCTGTTTTTATGCTCCCTAGCTCTATTGACCGCACCGAGGTGAAAATCTGTTGCGCTGAAGAGAAAGATGTGTAAAGGAATTCCTTCAAATATTAAACTATCTGGTGCCTGCCCAAAAATATGGGGTGCCCTAGAACCATGATTAAGATCCCACTTTTGTCTAAAGTCCGTCTTGGTGTTAAATTGAATTATCGTTACAGATACCTTCAAAGCCTCAAGTCTATTATGTTGCTGAATGGATTAAACGGTTTGTCTACATTTTTGGTAAGGCGCTCGCAGTTCAGTCAAAATACCCTAAAGGTTGTAATAAAAAAATGAAATCAGTACACAGACCTCACCAAGGAACAGATATTTAAGTGAACAGCATACGTACACTCCACACCCATTGATCCCAAAACACAGCAAAAGGGTTAACTGGTTCTGATAGAAACGCATCAGATGACTAAACCACACACGCTTTTCGCGATGTAGTCTTTTTTAATAGGGGGTTAAGAATATCTGTTTAATGGCGAACTCCACCTTTTTAAGAAAGCACAGTTCTGGGTCACATACAATGTTCGAGGGTGTCCGTTGTTAACTTTTAAGATTGAGTGACGGCCACCAGAAAATTTTGCATCAGTAGATTTGACTGCACTCATTATTTTAATTTTTTTTAAAAAAGGTTTTTAACAATAACAACTCAAGACCGCCCAATCGATTTTAGAACATGCTATTGATACAATTGCGGGCCACCAAACGGTCGAGCTCCATGAAATATTTTACTAAAGTCGTAGGTTTAAATATAACTTAAAGAAGCCCCCCCAAGGGGAATAATAAGATTACAAATATGAAAGGAACAAACGATCGGATATTAAACAGTTCGACATACCGATGGATATTACGGTTTTTGTCTAGTGCACTAAAAGAAGCAATTGAGGTAACTTAGACATTACGCTTAAACTTAACCAATGCAAATCTAAAAACAATATTAACATTCAAACCGAAAAGCAAAATAAAACGAGTTGGATAAAGAGCTAGCAAAATGCTAGGCTTTACAACTACCATCTAACTCCACTCATAGTTTTAGTTTTCGCCAGATGAAACTACTTTGAGGGGAAAGTTACTCGGCTCAATCTTGCCTTACATTCATAACCTATGTCATTTAGATGACTAAGCACTTGATGAAAACTATATGATGGACGGCCCTCAAACTGTTTTAAGACCACTGCACGTCAGGGAAAGCGCATATTGCGATTATGAAATTATTACAATTCCCCTAATTTACAGTTTTTAAAACGATTAGTTTGTGGAGGGTCGGATCATTTAATATAAAAAATCAAAGACAAACGGGGGAAAGTCTAAAATTGAATAACCTGCACATTGTTTTGGAAATAAAATAAATTACCAAACTAAAAAATAATGTTCGCGGGGTCCAGAAAACCAGTAGTTACATTAGCGCCTGCTGAGGTGTAAACCATAGAACTGATAAGACCATGCAGACGTTGCGGACATTGAACAGAACGTGAGATAGCACTTTGTATGGGTTTTGAGTACACTAAAGATGGTGATTATAAACAGCAAAGAGGTTAGCGACAGTAAAAGTATTCCCTAAAACTAGAAACAGCTTCGCAATCTAGAGGTTCAAATAATGTTGGCCAGTAAATGAATATCAAATAGTCGAAAACCTGACCTCAAAATGGCACTTAAACCATATTTATAATGGGAATAAAATTTGAATCAATAGAGCCCATTTACATACTCTATAAAGGCCGCCTAAAAAGTTTCAAGAAAAGCATTCAACTCTGGCCCTTTACATGTAAGTCTTATGCCAGAGACACATAGTCCAGAAAGATATTGAAAAAAGCCGTATGGGAAAAAACAGAACATCCATCCACAGAAGAGAAGCATTTTGAAAGATGCTTCTACACTAACAAAATTACTAGTTCATTCCGCAAATGAAATTAGGAGACACGTTCACAATGATATTTGGAAATTTCTGTCTTAAAAGATTGTAAAGAGGGGATGGGGTGAGGAGGCACTTAGTGACGCCTTCTAAAAGGAATTCTAAATAGCTGGCAAAACTATAGGCTAGACGATTGAAAAACTAAAAGTTACCGTCCGTCATTCTTTCACAAGGCGAGGGATATTAAGGTCAAAACCAACAACACCAAAAAACAATGATTAGTCTAAATAAAACAATCTTACAGAACAGAATTGATTAATCTTACGCATTTAGGGCCTCATGAGGGTTTATTACACTGAACAAGTTTTGACAGAGAGTGATGATATGATCAAAAACAATAACTGGATTAGAATTAAATTCTGTATAAAACTATGAGCAGTTTAAACTTAAGGACAAAAACCCCTCAGTGTTTCATTAATTTGTTGGGCAAACTGGGTTTGTGGAAAAAACAATATTTATCCTCAACCTGTTACAAACGTTTTTATCGTTATAAAATTTGGATCATATAGAGAATTATCTGCCCAACACTTTAATTGGAACAAAGCATATCAATGATAGAAGGTTTATAATGGACATATGATGACATATATTTAGTTGATCCTAGCAAGAAACTGAGTGAGTGTTTAGAACATTTTTAATAGACTGTTTTAGAAGGAAACGCAGACACTATTTATTATAGATGACTGTTTCAGCAGAAAAGAGCAAGTTAATAAAGAGAAACACATTTGTCGAAACTAACTACTTTCCAAGAGCGGAAGACATGCTGGATAAGTGTGTGGATTTTATGGCCAGAAATATCGACACGTTTTAAAAGACTTTAGAGAACAATGTTAAAAAGACTGTAGTTGATATTTCACATGAAGACAGAACTCATTAGAAGAATGTTTGCGCGAAAATGAGTTATTGAAAATGACCAAGAAAAACAATAGGATAAAACAAAAACTAAAAATCTGAACAAGTTTAGTAAATTAGTAATAAAAAACGGATAACCCTGCACAGTATTGTTTGTTATGTAGATAATCGTATATTTTTTGGTTATTGACCTGACTTACTTGCCAGAGAACAGTAAATAAGCGCTTGCGTGTGTGTGTGTGTGTCTGCCTGCCCGCCTCTCTGTCTGTCTGTCTGTCTGTCTCTCTCATCTGTCTCTCTCTCTCTGTCTGTCTGCCGGTGATTCTCTCTCTCTCCTTCCGCCACAGAAAAAGGCGGCTTTAAGGCCACTTTCGCCCAAAAGACACGGTGAGGTTGAGCAAGTGGAGCTCAAGGATTGCGGCGTAAAATGCTGTTCTCTCTAACCTACATGGCATATTAAAAAAAAACGCCAACAAACACATAGACCTTCCAGTCAGCAATATTTCTCCCTCTTTGCCAGGCATATTATCCTATCCCACCACACAAACCCACAAACGTGCCACCATCAGTCACAAAACATACCGTACACTTTGAACTTGGACGCGAGGACTAGGGGCAGGTTATGGAGCCAGGAAGAGATCTTTTTGGCGAACTCTTGGGAAGACACAGCACATTCTCACCCAGCAGCACCATCTGGCCAGGAAAACGTGTGCGATCACGGTAAGTCGTAGTTCTGGACCGAATAAACTTGGCCAGTTGAGAGCGTACGTGACACAGCGCACATTGCGGACTGCTTGGGGTTGGTATAGCACAGTTTGGTGGCGCCAGGTTCAACACCTGCAGCTTCACAATGTCCTCCCAGCAACACATGGGAGAAGAATACAGGGGACAGCTGCCATATGTAGGGCCTACATTTGATAATAAAATCCGATAGAGATCAGAGCGCAGTTCCATCCCCTCCTTGGAATCCGCTTTATCACTCACTCAATCCCAGACTTGGGTTTCTACGAACTTTAGCATGATTGTGGGTAATTTGGAGGAATAAGGGAGGGTGCCATGTTGTTTAGCGAACCACTTTTTCTTTTTCTTACCCTTATCTGCATACGCAGGCGATACTCCTGCGGACCTGCCATGTATTAGGATAGGCAGTGAGTTTTGTGTGTAAGACTGTTTTTTTTAATCTCTACATTAAGGCAGCCATACTCCATCTTCGGAAGGTGCATGCCTATCCAACCAACAAGCCAAACTGGCTTCTCTTCTGAAAGGTGGTGATGGATTTTACGTGGTGCAAGATGTGCGTGCGTTCACGCATGGAACCTCGGTTTTCAATAGTCCTGCATTTCAAGGACTGTATGGGAATGGAATCAGAACCAATGTTAACTCTGAGGAACAATCCCCCGTAACTAAATGCAAAAAACCCGCAACCCCAGATCAACGAGTGTCCGGCGTTCAATACCAAATGAACTATTCCGACCCCCCTTAAGAATCCACTGACAGGGAAGGCTACATCAGGAAGACAGCTCCTTACAATCTGAGGAAAGGCCACCTGCATGGTGCAGTGATCTGCCTCCTAGGTTTGCGCCGCTGGAAGATCATGGGTCCATATTCCATCAGAGGCATTTTACCTGTGAGACTTATTGCCCCCTTGAGGAGGCACCTCACCAAATTGGAGAGCGCAATCAGCTGAGCTTGCATGGGGAAGTCTTCTCCCTTACCTCCATGATGGAGAGTCATAGGGGCAACCACACTGAAGAAAACAGTTCACCAGTTCCTCCCAGTTTCTGTCGGTGGAGTGCCAAGGCCTGGGTCTCTTCAAATGTAATCTCTGTCCCTCTGCGCAATATTGTCGTCCATCTTGTTTTCTTCTGTCTCCCCTCATCTCCCTCCTTCTCCACAGTTACCCTGGAGGACTGTTTCAGCCAAGGCCACTGTATCTTGTTACAACGGTCCACCTCCAACAGAGTTTCTTTTCTCGACTGATGGTTAGTAAGGTCTGTAGATGGTCCTGATGGTTTGACCACTTGTTGACTGGTGACATGATCAGTGCATCTATGTTTAGCATCATCTGGTAACCCTCACTGCCATGGCTTGGATTCTTCCTTCCCAGGTCATCTGTGGGGTCCATGTCCTCTCCTTGCCTACGAGAAATTGGAATACACCACGTGTCACAGGGGAGCCTGATCTTGTGTTATATGAACATGGACAGTGTTTGTTTTTGTGGTTATCTCTTGCTGCCACTGGGCGGATTTGGGGTTTGGATCCCCCCACTGCATATGATGATCCCGAGTAAAGTGACTTTTGTCAACACAGTTTTCTACCTTCTGGCCATGGACAGTTATGTCAGTAACTGTTTGGTGGGTTGTGGCTGCCTTCAACCTGTCCTCTCGGGACTTGATTTTCACAACCACGTCTTGTTAAGCAGTTCATTCAGAAGTTCAACAAGCGTGGCAAGTTCTTGATCACCTGCCAGCAGGATCAATCAATGTCATCTGGAAAATCAAAGATGCTGATGTTTTCTTACTCCAGTGCTTGACGGTACAGAAACATCATCATGCGCATCAATCATAATGCGTTACAGGAACCATGTTGGAAAGTGAGGGAGATGAAAAGCACCCTGATGAAATACTAACTGAAGTATGGAACCAATTTCCAACGGCATTATTGTATGTAACACTGCATACAAAAAAAAAAACTGTCCATGTGTCTCAGCACCAGCGAGGAAACTAAAACAGCCTTACCTTCAAGTTCAAATCTCGATTAATCTATACGTGTTGCTGTGGTGGTGACCCAAGTTTTCATTCTCCTCCCCATATTCTGTGCAGTGTAACTCGCATGTTGAGGTCCCAACACTCTGTCAAGTTCACTGGGAATTCCGAGGATGAATAAATGACATCTTCAACATGGGGATGATCACTCACAACTGGCTCTGGCGATCAGGCGAATACTGTTGGCAGTTGGGTGCTTAGCTGTTGGTGCCTGTAGTAAGTGATTTGGAATACACCACAAATGATCAAACAAAATGATCTGAAGAACTGCAGGTGTCCCTCCTCTGTGGGGTTGCCTCATAATAACTCAACAAGACTGAGTTTCTGTGGACTACAGTACTGGGGCTACAGCAACCTGGGTTGTGCATGTGTAAGGTGGGGTGACTGGAATGAGCATCCTGGAAAAATGCCACTAAATGGCATGGAAGAGCACACACTCAATGACGCACAAGAAATGTAGGAAAGGAACACAATGAGGCAGAACTGCCTGCCCCTGAAGGGGACAAAGAAACTGACTGACAAGCAGGCGAGGTTACCACTCATGCTGCAGATATATTAAGAGTCACAACGCTACCTAGTCTTATATATTTGGCCAAACCAAACTGATACGTGACAAGGAGCGTAACAGCTCAGTTGGAAAGTGGTCGCAGAACTCGTAATCCAAGAGTTTGCGTGTTTTTCGATTTTCTCCGCCAGTGTGGTTTCCTGTATTCAGTACAGGTGGGAATTTCCCCTCTGGTTACTTCAAACATTAGTTCTGACATCCATTTATCCCAACATTCTGAAAATGAGACTAAAAACCAAAGTTTCCGTGTGTGAACGCACGCTAACATCTTGGCACACACTAAAATCCCATCACCAACTTTCGGTAGAGAAGGCCAGTTTGGCCACAGTAAGGATGACATGTTACACATACCATGCAGCTTCCCCCGAAGTGGTGTAATGGCTGCCTTACTGGCGGGGAAAAAAAATGGGTCATAGCAACCCAAACACTCCACTCCCTTTTGTAGGGTAGATGGGATTAAAACATGCCTGTCCATATAGTGGAGGCGTCTGCAGGAGTTGTCGACCTGTGTACCAGAAGAAGAGGATACGCTTGGTCACAGCTTGTTTTACATATAACACAGTATGTAGTCAAAACACTTTTTAAAAAAAAAAAAAAGAAGAGAGATTTGCACTTCCTTTCTAAAATATACAGCTTCCTGTTTAACTTCCCTTTGCATGTGATGTGAACCCTGGTTAATCCCAGTCTTCGAAAATATAATAAACTAGAACTTGTAATTTTTTCATCTATAAAAGTGGAAGCGAAGTATCACAGAAACATCAGTAAAGAAAACAATACTGTAGCATGTTATTTAAAACCGACTTCCAGTTCCCTTCTTCTCCCCCCTACCCCCCTCCTCATCACCTTAACCTTGTCCTTCCTTCCCTTTTTATCGAAACCATACTCTCCCTTGTCCGTGCTTTTCCTTCCTACACCTCATGAAAAAGCTTTGGCCAGTTTTCTCCTCTCAGGACGTCTTGGCGCATCTGGGCACCCGCTCTGCTGAATTCTCCAATCAGCCAACAAGATGCTGGCCCGTCCAATGGGTACCTGTGATCTTGTCCAACCATTCGTCCAATGTGACTGATGATGCCTTTGGTGTTCATGGGCTGTTAAGTAATCAGAGAGACACAGGTCACATCAGGATGCAAAGGACATCTCACTTACTTGACTTTGAGTAAAGTGTTGGTATTTAGAAGCACTGCCAAAAATTGATGAAATTCAGGACAGATATAAGTGGAGAGCAAGAAAAACGGAGTAGTGCTGAAGAGAGAGTCAATGTCAAAAAAACCAAGAGATCGAAAAGGACACAACTGAGAGAGACAAGAGAGAAACAAGCTAACACACTACACACATTCATGCCAATTTAAACACAGGCCCTACATGAGCACACCAGGACTTGAGGATTTCTCTTGAAAACTGTTATTTCCTTCCCAAAAACGATGAGTACACGGAAATGTCTGCACTCTTCCCATCTCTATTCCAAATGTGATGATTTCCCCATCCCAACATGATGATTTGACCTTCCATCTCATGAACACAACTGACTGCCAGAGCGTGACAAATTGCGTTCGAACTTTCAGAGGCGGCTCAAATTTTAATGACTGTTTGTGCCCAGGCTGTTACAGTGTAGCCTATGACTGTTGGGAAAATATTTCCCTCACAGAGCTGATCTCATCTTGGAAATGGTTCAGGCTAATTTGTCTACTCACAATCTTTGTAAAAAAACTCCATCATAGGATCCTGATCTCATCAGTAATTATTAATGCCAAGCTAAACTGCAACTTTATGGAAACTTACCCTCAGAGACCCTGTATTATGCTGATCTTATCTTTGCAAACACAATCCAATCAATCTTTTATACCACAGCTAAACACTGAACAAAAAATTAAAAAACCCACCACCAGAGAGAACTAGGCTTTTATATCAACTGTGAACACAAACACACATAATTTAAAAGGTGCATTTTTTGACAAGTGGAGTAATTAAGCGTACATTTTGCTGAAAGGTGCAAACCTATACACACAACACATGCACACACACGCACACACACACACACACACACATATATCTCCCAAGGAATAAGTACCGAGCACCATTCCACAACCTTACAGAGCACTTGGTGTTTGCCAATGACTGCAAGAAATATTCAATTATAAACAAAGCTTGCTCTTTATTTCTTAAATGAATAAATAGGGGGGGAGATAAGTCATTCATATATCTGCAGTGGTAGATAATACTGCCTAAAACTAACATATGTGCTTGAGGTGGGTGAATGGGGAAAAAAAAAATAAATGCTCTCAAAATGTGAGCCTTCAGCAGGCTAATAGTCTCCAAGGGGGAGACAATCCTCCAATGGGGAGGAAACTCACGAACATATAACTCCTGTCAGATCCTGGTATTTCGAAACCACTTGTTTCTTCCTCAGTGACCGTGGAAAGTGTAATTATTTACTCCTCTGTCCCCTTTTCGGTTTTAAGAAGAAGCTGTCCCAGAAAAAAGCAGGTCCGCAATACTGTAGTATGTTTTGTTGAGTTTTACAAGAAAAACAACTGCGGCCCAAATGCCAACCATAAGCGATTTTGTTTGCGTCTAAGAATACCATGAGATAGTTAGACCTTTTACTTGGATCATAGTTGCCCCAAGTATTTTTGTTTGCTTTAAACAGTAAAAAATGATGCGACCCATACAAAATTCCTCCACGCAATCCGTTTTCAATCATCTGAATCATTGGTAAATCCGACAATAAATCAATCTGTACTCCAGTAAACTTTAAGAAAGCATCCCAACTCACCCCGGGCGCAGAAATATAATGCCGGGATCCAGGCTGTAATGTTTCATGCAGGTCTTCCTATAATTTTCAAAAATATCCGCCAACAAACATACATCAGCCTTTAAGTAGGAGTAAAGATAGTCCCCCATCGTTTTACACTCTAACTTCTCCCACGCATCTTGAGCATGCTGGTAATCAGAATCACTGATGTCCTTTCCTCTGAGACTAGAAAAGAACGCGCCTTTAGGAGAATGTGTCTCGTCAAACCTTTCCCAACTGTTCATGTACTCATAAGGGTAAACGCCCTTTCTAACAAGATTGAGTCAAAATGTTTTTCCGTTATTGGGCAGGACTTTAAGGACATACCCCAGTGACTCTAATGAACCCATCATGTGTTGCATAGAGTCAAAAAAAGACATGTTATTTAGATTAAAGCACATGTACTTTTCTGTTTGAATGTGCGATGATGACACCCTAAAGGGCATCGTCCACGCTTTCATTATAAGATGAAAAGTCGTAACCTCGCAATTTTATAAAAAGAATACAGGCAGCTTCCATGTTTTAAAGGATCAAACTTAGTTGAAGATTGCATTTGTTATGCGCCGCTCCTCTGAACTTTCCGCTAATGGGGATCATGGTCCTTACTTTTGGATTCTCTGCGTCTGATGAAAGACCTAAACCGCAAATCCAACAATGTGTGGCTGAGTCATACGTTGTTGGTCTTCAGCGCCATTTTGAATTTCAAAAGTTTAATTATTAGAACAGTTTAAATTTCGCCTTGCGCATGCCCCGTAAAAATCTTCTAAACCGCATTGGGCCTCGTAAATTGGTGCGAATGGCCCATTCCGACCTGACAACAATGAAGGCAATGAACAATCTGATGATTTCTCATTAAACTGTTTTATGTAGTTTTGTGTGCTGGGCCCCTTTAAAAGGGAAAAATTTAGTGATTCGAAGTCTGCGTAAACAACATATGGAGAATGTTTTCAGTTTTTTCCAGTTCTTAAAACAACTTTAGATCCGGTGGGGGCGAATTTGTTCTGTATAACAGTCAAAGGCCGATACAATTTTTTCTTATGTTCCTGCCTTTAACAGATGGCATTTTGTTAAACATTTTTTACAGAATTCTTGTTTGTGCCCATCTTTTTAAGTAAGCGCATTATTTTCTCATTTTCGTATTTAAAGGTAAGCGGAGCCCCGCTGGGGAAAACATCATAGAAGTCAACAAAATTTTTTTCTGGTTTTGCCAATTGTTGGGGCTGTTCTTGGAAACTTTAATTGGGACCAAATTTTTTTCCTCACCCATGTGATACTTAACTTTTTTGGTTTTTTTTTGTTCTTCAAACCGATCAAATTTGGGCTACACTAAAGGAAAGGCCACCCCACAAAGTTAAAATCATTTATTACGGGGGGGTAGTTAGACACTCTTCTGCGTTTTGCGGACGGGTGCAACCTTTTAAAAACACACCACATAAAAACATTTTTTGTCTGTATTCTTTTTTTAAAAAAGCTTTTTTGCAACAAATGCGGGGGAGTGGGAAAGTAACCTTACCAAAAATCCGCATACTTAGCCTTTTTTAATCTGATTCTAAAGCCCTTCCCCGGCCCTCTTTTTTTTACCAACCCCAAAATTAAATTTTCTCCCCCCTTTTTGGGGGCTTTTTCCC
>CM031608.1:14671293-14836293 GCA_018398815.1 Conus ventricosus
CGTTACCTAGATTTGGAATCCAAGGCTGATCAGGCAGCTATGCTCTCAATACTTGTAAAAAACTCATCATGGATCCTGATCTCATCTATTATTAATGCTCAAGCTAACTGCTACTTTGGAAACTTTCCCTCAGAGACCCTGTTTATGCTGATCTTATCTTGCAACACTCCAATCAATCTTTTATACCACAGCTAAACACTGAACAAAAAATTAAAAAACCCACACCAGAGAAACTAGCTTTTATATCAACTGTGAACACACCACATATTTTAAAAGGTGCATTTTTTGACAAGTGGGAGTATTAAGCGTACATTTTGCTGAAAGGTGCAAACCTATACACACACACATGCACACACACACACACACACACACACACACACATATAATTCCAAGGATAAGTACCGAGCACCATTCCAGCAACTTACAGAGCAGCTTGGTGTTGCAATGACTGCAAGAAATATTCAATTATAAACAAAGCTTGCTCTTATGTCTTAGATTGAATAAATAGGGGGAGATAAGCATTCATATCTGCAGTGGTAGATAATTCTGCCTAACTAACAGTATGTGCTTGAGTGGGTGAATGGGGAAAATAAAATAAATGCTTCTCAAAATGAGCCTTCAGCAAGCTTATAGTCTCCAAGGGGAGACATCCTCCAATGGGGAGGAAACTCACGAACATATAACTCCTGGTCAGATACTGGTATTTCGAAACCTGCTTGTTTCTCCTCAGTGACCGTGGAAAGTGGTAATTTGACTCCTCTGCCTTTTCGGTTTTAAGAAGAATGCTGTCCCAGAAAAAGGCTGGTCCGCAATACTGTAGTATGTTTGTTGAGTTTTCAAAAAAACAACTAAAGGTGCCACCTAAGAAGCAAAAGAAAATCATGAAAGAGCAAAACAAGCTAGCTACATTTTCTTGTAAAAAGTAGAAAATATAAAAAGATAACCTCTTAAGACACAAGTGCTGAGGGCCTATTTATTCAATCTAAGACATAAGAGCAAGCTTTGTTTATAAATGAAAAAAAAAAAAAAAATGAAAAAAAAAAAAAAAAATTATATATATATTATATAGATATATATTCAATATCAAAGCAGACAACAAAATCAACAAGGCTGACATTAACTATTTTAATACTCATAAAAATATCTTACACAAATTTCTGGAAGCTTCCGATCAAATGATAATCCTACTATATTTGTACATTCGTTTACCTGTTCACCTGGATGTGCACAAATGTACAGGCAAGACAGTTACTGAGAGAATGCCATGCACATAAGTCATTCTGAACTTAGAAAAAAAAAAGTTTACTTCCCAATTCATGTAAAAAAAAAATCAACTGCATTTTCAGCAAACATGTTCCTACTATAAGGCAAATCAACATGCACAAGCCACTAACAAAATATTCAAATGCAAGCCTCAACACACACACACACACACACACACACACACACACACACACACACACACACACACACACACACACAGCAATAATACTGTCAAACCCATGCACAAAGAAAATGAGTAAAAGCAAAACTAAATGTCAGCCCA
The DNA here is from genome assembly GCA_018398815.1 of Conus ventricosus. Classification (NCBI taxonomy): domain Eukaryota; kingdom Metazoa; phylum Mollusca; class Gastropoda; order Neogastropoda; family Conidae; genus Conus; species Conus ventricosus. The sequence goes on from CM031608.1 coordinate 14,672,840, forward strand.
GCAAGAAGGTAAATCATGCTTTAAACATGAAAAATGGGGAGTTTGTATTATACTCCCTGTTTGGCTAGTATACTTACCATGTCAGACAATAGCATTCACGGCAGTTAGTCTGCTCTGCCAGCCGAAGTTTTTGTGGCTAATGCAGTAATAAGACAGTCACGTGATGCCCAACCCGCTTCCCGCCGTAGGAAGAAGCCAGTGTCAACCTCCGTACCTCATTCATCGAGGCCTGCGCGCAAGGTAACCCCAGAACCTTGGCGCTAGTGGGGAAGGCAGGGTGGGCATTAGAGTCTGACATGGTAAGTATACTAGCCAAACAGGGAGTATAATACAAACTCCCCATTTTGGCGTCATATACTGTACCATGTCAGACAATAGCAGAATTCATAGGAAAAGGAGGAGGGCGAGTGCCCTAGTGGTTCCTGGGGTTACCCGATATGGATGCATTAGCCGCCACAAAGGATATCCCATTTGAACCATCAGCCCTGGTCATGCGGATGTCCCTTAAATAAAATTTTATGAAGGGATTTTCCGAACGCCAGAAGGCTGCCTCTAGGAGGTGGCGCATGGGAACAGAGTGCTGGAATGCTGCCGAAGCGGCCAGCGCTCTGACCTCATGAGCCCGGAAGGACAAGACGGGGAGGTCCTTGGAGGCCCGGGAATAGGCCGTTCTGACGGTGTTGGAGAGCCACCTAGAGACAGTGCCAGCTGAGATGTCTTTCGTGTTACTGGGTTGATGGAAATGAGAAGACGTCTTTGCGAAACGCGCCTGGGCGCGAGCGTTCCCAGTAGTGTGTTAGACATCGAGAGGGGCAAAGGGTTATGTCCGAAGAGGTGTCTCCCCCTAGGGTATCCGCCAGCGGGCGGATGACGAGGTAAGGAGAGGCACTACCGGGTTCCTGGTTCTTCGCTAGGAATTCGGGAAGGAACTTCAGAGAGACGGAGCCGTCTCTGTGGAAGGCAATGTCTCTGGGGTCCCTGCTAAGGGCATGGATCTCGCCTCGCCTTCTGGCGGAAGCGAGGGCGAGGAGAAAGGTAGTCTTCATAGACAGAAGGTCGAAAGGAACGGAGGACAAAGGCTCAAAGGGGTTTTTTTTGAGGACGTCAAGTACAGTGAAGAGGTCCCAAACGGGGACACGTCTAGGGGATTGGGCCTCACGAAGAGCAGCCCCTCTGGAGATCTCTCTGAGAAGGAAGTCATTCTCAAAGGAAGGTCCGCCCATTTGGCGGATGGTCGTGCAGATGGCCGACCTGTAGCCCCAGATGGAGCTAGCAGAGAGGTTAAGGTGGGACAGGAAATTTCCTATCTGGATATTGGAGGGGCGATTGTGAGGGACAGAATTGTCTTTGCACCATGAGACCCATTTCCTCCATCTGTAATCGTAAAGGGACTCTGTGCTAGGTCTGCGAGAGGACATGGCTAGGTCTCGGAGTTCCTGAGAGGCCCCGGCGATGGAGAGGATACTGCGGACGGACTGGACCTGTCCGTTCGAGAGTTGGATTTAGATGCTCGCAACCGGGCTGGCACAGAAGCCAGGCGTGGAGGCGAAGCATCTGGGGATTGGAGTGGGGGCGACCCGAACGAGGTTGCCTGAGCATGTCCCACCTGGTGTTCAACTGGAGAGGGGGTGCGTGAGTGAGGGACTTGAGGTCCGGGAACCAGGACTGAGTGGGCCACCATGGGGCTATGAGAATGAGCCTGGGTCTCTCGAGTCTCGCCTTCCTGATCACCTTGTGGAGGATCGGGAAGGGAGGGAAGGCATAAGCTATGAGGCCGGACCAGGGAAGGGACAGGGCGTCGATGGCGTAAGCCTGGGGGTCCGGGACCGGAGACACATACACTGGCAGACAGTGGTTGAATCGTGTGGCAAACAGGTCGATCATGGGTCTGAACCAATGTTCCCACACGGTTGTTAGGGTATGCCTGCTGAGAGTCCATTCCGTGTGGAGGACAGACTTGGAGCGGCTGAGAGAGTCTGCCAGGATGTTGTGTGTCCCTGCTATGTGTCTCGCGCGAAGGGTGACCCCCTGCGTGTGACACCAGCGGAGGAGGGCCTCTGTACGGAGGGAGAGGCCGATAGAGTGTGCCCCCTCCCCCCTCTTGTTGATGTAACAAGCTACCGAAGTGTTGTCCGTGAAAAGGAGAACAAATCGGTGGGAGACCATGGACTGGAAATGGAGGAGGGCGAGCCTGACCGCCTCCAGTTCCAAGATGTTGATGTGAAGAGGAGCAGTCAGAGGATCCCAAACCCCCGAGGCGTGACTGCTCTCCAAATGGGCCCCCCAGCCCAAGTTGGAGGCGTCTGTGTAAAGTTCCAGGGCCTGGGATGGGAGGGAGATGGGAACTCCGGTGGCCAGGGTGGAGGGGCTGAGCCACTCCTCCGTGGCCCAAACGAACCAAGGCCCTAGGGGAATGGTCTGGTTCCAGCTGTCGTTGGTCTGGGACCAACGACGACGGAACTCCCTCTGAAGCTGTCGCTTGGGAACTCTGCCTAGGGGAATGAGAGGAGACAGGGACTCCATCATCCCCAGAAGGGAGGAAAGTGTCCTTGCCGAAGTAAAGGGAGAGAGTCGAAGGTGGGAGATGAGGTCCACTAGGCGGGCGGACCTCTCTGGGGTCGGGGAGACTACCATGGAGGTGGTGTCGAAGCTCATGCCAGAAAGGTGAATCGCTGACTGGGCGAGAGCTCACATTTGGAGGGGTTGGTGACGAACCCCAGAGAGGAACAAAGGTGTAGTAGTTTGGAGGTGTGGGATTGGGCCAGGGCCTGAGTGGGAGCCAAGACGAGCCAGTCGTCGAGGTAAACCAATAGGCGAATGTCCTCCTGTCTGGCAAGGGCGGCCATCTCCTTGACTACCTTCGTGAAGAGGAAGGGAGCCAGGGAGAGTCCGAAGGGGAGAGCCTTGAATTGAAACACCCGGCCCCGCCAGACGAAACGAAGGTATCGTCTGTGGGACGGGTGAATGAGGATCTGAAAGTAGGCATCTTTCAGATCTATAGAAGTGGCCCAGTCCAGATGGTGGATGGAGTCCCTGATCTGGGCCGGGGTCTCCATCTTGAATCTGGTTGGCCTGATGAATTTGTTGAGAGGGGAAAGGTCGAGGATGGGCCTCCAGCCGCCCGAGGACTTGGGGACTACAAAGAGACGAGAGTAAAACCCGGGGTTGGGGTGGGTTATCTCGGTGATGGCGCCCTTCCGGAGAAGCTCCTCGATTTCCAGGCGAAGTGCCTCCGCCTGGTCGGGCGGTGGATCGCCGGGGAAAGGAGGAGTGGAGGACAGAAGAGGGGGGCGTTCGTGTGCCCAGGGTAGACGGAACCCCTCCTGTAGAACAGATACTACCCAGGGGTTGAGACCCATGCGCCGCCACTGGTGGGCATGCCGGGACAGACTGCCTGCCAGGGGGGCAGAGGGGCCGAGGGGGGTCGAGAAGACTGACATTTCCCGCCTCTCGGAAGGTGAGTCTGCTAGTCACCTCCGGGGCCGGGCCTGTTGGCCGAACCGAAAATTCTGTTGGGGGTTTTTCGGTTTGGGCCTAGGCGGGGTGGAAGTAGGGTGTTTGGTTAAAGCTGACATTCTTCCCTTTCCACCTGCTATGGCAGTTACAGGCCTACCAAATTATGCTGAATGACAGCTGCTTCACATTATCTCCCTGCTTTCCATTTCAGTGATCATCTTCTCTCTTCTCCATTACCGTAACTAGAGAAAACAGAGAGGGAGAATACAGAGGGTGGGTATGATGAGAAGCCACAGAAAAGGGAAGGGAAGGGACCGAGTCATACCCAAACAATCTGAGTGAAATGCCACTACAATCAAATGTTTATGCTCAGACAGAGAAACAAACATACAAAACAGATGCTATTATGAGGGGAAATAAACAAAAGGAAAAGATGAGGTAAAAGAAGAGACAGAAGGGGACAATGAAAGCTGTAAAACAAATCTCCCAAAACAAAACTATCCCCATTTTAATGCATAGCAAGGTTCCCACTCCCATCCAGTATGGATATCATAACTATCCAAGCTATGCTAAGAGCTTGCTTCAACAGAGCACTCACCATTTCTTTTTGCACCGACAAATTTTGACTTTAACTTCGTTACGGCTTTCTTTATAAATGTGCTGGAGCGTGCTTTACTAACAATTCCTCAGTGCAGATTAGTTTGAACTTTTGTTTTTATTTCATTTTCTGTTTGATATACTGACTATGCCTTCCTCAGCATAGTTCTTTTTTTTTTCTATCTTTAGCACTTCCCTCAGTTTCTGTTTTTCTGTCTTTCAAAGATCCACATCATGGCATCTGCTTTCTCTGTAATTCAACATGCAAATCTTTACATGGTCACTTGATTATGACTTCGATTTCTGAAAATCTTGATCTTCCATCATGTTCAAGATCTAGTCTTTAATTATCACCTTATTTAAACAAACTGCAGTTCACAGATGAGACATTTTACATGCTTTGATATATCTACTCAAGTGCACATAAGCGTATGTGTTCACAGGGGCATTCTCTAATGGGTTAAAACTTCTTGAAAAGTGTTGGTTAATGATCAAGAGCAATTCCAACTCTACACTGGTTTGTGCGCAGAATGGTTTGTCAGACAGTGCAATGTTTCCACTCCAGACTCTGTGGTTTGTCGTTTCATTCAAAATGAAATGACTTGTCACCAGATGTAAGTGCAAAGTGAACCAAACTCTTGGCATGAGCAGGGATGCCACTAATCACTATGCCATATCACAGCCTGTATGCACTACACTCTAAGCTACTGGGAAAAAGTGATGAAGATAAATACCCTTTTCTTTTGTGCTTCTTGGGCTTTGGAGGATGAGAGGAGAACAACAGGCCATTACCATGTGACAACATAGCAGAGACAAATGCAGCATGAAACAAACTATCAATCATAACATTTGCACTACACAGACACTACAACAGACTGATTTGGTTTTCATACTACCAAACATAATCAATTATACTTCATGGACACTATGCCAAAAACCTTCCAAAAGGAACAAAAAAAATCAAGTATGTAAAGAGTAAAAATAAATATAAAATGAAAATAGTAGAAAAAGACCACAAACTTCAAATGCATAAGCAATACTTTCAAAAAATGAATAGCCATTAAAAACACAAATAATCATCTAAAAAAAAAAAAAAAAAAAAAAAAACCGAACGAGAAAAAAAGACATTCCGAAACAGATCATCATAAAGAATTCTCTAAAATACAGTGAATTTGGAAGAGCCAACACACACACACAAAAAGCCACATGTGAAGTGAAACACCACTCCAAGACTCAAAGGAACTTAAAAGATATACATGACAGGCCAAGCTGAAAACGCATTGAGTGGATATGAGTTCAGACTACAGCGCTGATCAAAAACAGATCATGTGTCTAAATTCTGCACCTCCGACCTTTTTTTCTTCCTTTTCTCTTCCTTCTGTTACTTTAAGCCATCACCACATACGAAAAAATAAATCCTATCCTGCCAAAAAGAACAACAATACTACTACTATATAACAATTAACAAATCACATGCATTTAATCCATATGATAACCAGTCCACTGACATGTTTAAGTAAGTGGAGGTTTGCACTAAGGCACCAGGCATTTCCTTTCAATGTTCATCTCCAGTTTATAACTACTACTGAAAAATGTCTGAAAAAACCCACAAAAAAGCAGACAGGCAGACAGACACAGTGGACTGGATGGCTAATGTTGACTCTGAACAGTGTGTGCAGTGTCTCAATAACAACTTACAAAAATAGGGCTTTTACAAGCACCTTTGAAAAAAAAAAATTAAAAAAACGGTAGGTATGATAGCTATGACCACAAAACAGACAACCCAGACACATTCCCTAACTCCGTATTTTCAAGAAGCATACTTGAACTTTTTTCCTTTTCAAAATGGGGTCTTCAAGGAATACCACTCAACAGAAATTCTATCACTCTCACAACAAGAGAGAAGTGTCACTCCAGCATTCCAAATGAAGAAACAACACTGAAATCAAAATAACACTAGGGTTTGTGTGGAACCAATGACTGATGTACTATACTACTTTTCTAGAGTTAATGCCACGCACACAAAATTTGATCACAGTCAGGTGCAACTGAACCCCAAAAATATTTATCTGAAAGAACGCTTACCCGCATCTGCAGCAGTTTCTTGATCACAACCACACTCTCTGCTACCACAGCCTCTAAAAGAAAAGACAGTGCATACACACACACACACACACACACACACACACACACACACACACACACAATTTTAACACAATAGTAAGTGATTTAGAAAAATAAAAGAAGACAAATAAATCACAGAAAAATGCTTACATTCAATATTGGAACATCATGGTGAGCAACAAACATGTTTCTAGTTTGAAACAATCTACTAACATATAAAGTGTCCAACAAGTGCCATTCCTAAACATGGGAGTGTTTATGACTTATGAGGCAGCAGTCTTGCCCATATCAGTTTGAATATGGAAGTGTGTGAACTATGAGGCAGCAGCCCTTGCAATCTCAGTTAGATATGACAGTGTCTGTAACCTATAAGACAGCAGCCCTTACCATCTAAGTAGGACAGGAGAGAGTCTCTAACCTATGAGGTAGCAGCCCTTACCATCTAAGTAGGACAGGAGTCTGTAACCTATGAGGTAGCAGCCCTTACCATCTAAGTAGGACAGGAGAGAGTCTGTAACCTATGAGGTAGCAGCCCTTACCATCTAAGTAGGACAGGAGTCTGTAACCTATGAGGTAGCAGCCCTTACCATCTAAGTAGGACAGGAGAGAGTCTGTAACCTATGAGGTAGCAGCCCTTACCATCTAAGTAGGACAGGAGAGAGTCTGTAACCTATGAGGTAGCAGCCCTTACCATCTAAGTAGGACAGGAGAGAGTCTGTAACCTATGAGGTAGCAGCCCTTACCATCTAAGTAGGACAGGATCTGTAACCTATAAGACAGCAGCCCTTACCATCTAAGTAGGACAGGAGAGAGTCTCTAACCTATGAGTAGCAGCCCTTACCATCTAAGTAGGACAGGAGAGAGTCTCTAACCTATGAGGTAGCAGCCCTTACCATCTAAGTAGGACAGGAGTCTGTAACCTATAAGACAGCAGCCCTTACCATCTAAGTAGGACAGGAGAGGTCCATGGAATAAAAGACAGCAATCCTTACCGTCTCTGTTGGACATGAGATGAACCAGCCCATTGAGACAAGTGTCGGTCACTTCAGAGATACTGCTGGCACATCGACCGATAGCCTGGATGGTGGCTGCCGCAAAATCTTTGTCCGAGCTGGTCACGTATGTCTGAACATGCAGCGGTATGAGTCAATACTATTCACTTCCTGACGAGTAATTTTGCATCAATACAATACGATCCAATGAGAGGGGTAAGTGATTGGATAAAGGATCAAACCTGCATTAAAATGATCATAATGTGATTCCCCACAGTAATGTTAAGGAGAGATGTTTTTTTTTCTTCTTCTTTTAAACCTCCTATCTGTTAATGTTGGTAACAGATGTTCATTGTCTACGCACATTAAAGGTCCCATGATCTCTACAACACAGTCTAGGGAATACAGAACAAGTAACCAGCACACAACAGAAGCAACCCACCAATCATTCTACAACAAGTCTTATACAGATATCTTCAGCAATAATAAACACAAATATTTGAGTCCTCACATCATAACATCGCTGTAAGCATTTACAGATCTCCATTTCTATTCACATACTGTAGCAAATTAAAAACTCCTTTCATTAAAAAAATTTTTTTTTAAGCCTACTCATGATACTCCTTTGTTTTCTTTTGCAACTCTGCCACAGGAATGGTAGAGAGTCAAGAACATACCTGGAACTCTCGTAATATTGTAGAAATGTTCGTTTCTGTTGCCAGATTGGTGAGAATCTCCAACTGAGAAATCGAAAAGACACAAAGAGGTGTTATAAATACATCTCAAACACACATACATACAAGATACTATGGTAGTCAAGAGAAACTAGAGCAATGCAATACATGCTCTCCAGTACAGGCATGTCAGTTATTTTTAGTTTTCTGCTTAACTGAAATACTCTTAAACATGGCAACATGTGATAATTTCCTATCCTTTGCTTCATACTTTCAACCTCAATATACCTCAACCTGATTGGACTGTCCACAGAACAATAACCTACAGTCATGAATGTAACATCTGAACGTTAGTATGTCATGAAGAATGTAACATTTGGATAATGAATAACTGTAAAAAGTGTAACATCTGAAACAGTTAGAAACTGTGATGAGAGTAACATCTTGGCAATAAAGCAGCATGAACAGTACAATATCTGAACAACAAACTATTGTGAAGAATGAAACAACAGTAAACAACTGTGAACACTGTATCAAAAAATAACTTTGAAGTGTGGAACAACAATAAACAACCATGAGCAGTGTACTGACAAAACAATAAACAACTGAGATGAGTGCAACAACAATTCACAGCCATGAACAGTGTAATATCAGAACAACAAATGTAACGTGTAGAACAACAGCAAACAACTGTGAACACCGTAACATCAAACGAATGAACAACCTAAAGTGTAGAACAACAACAAACAACTAACATGAACTGTGTAGCATTAGAACAAACTACAACTATGAAGTGAAGAGCAATAACAAACAATCATGAAAAGTGTAACATCAGAACAATAAACAACTGGAACAACGATAAGTAACCATAAAAAATGTGACATCAGAATAGTACACAACTTGTAAAAGAGTAACATCTTAATGATACACAACTGTGAGGACTGAAGTGTGACACAAACTTACTTTCAGCAGCTTGATATGGAGGGGATCACTGGAGCGCACATAGAAGCTCTTCAGGAACGGTTCAAACATCCCCTGTACAATTCATAATTTCACACTTAACAGATTCATTAAACAATTTTTCCACTTCCAAACAATCACTCCCATGGGGTTTGATCAGAATGGCTTGTGCTATATAATAATTTTCATGAATTAAACCAACTGAAATCTTATTGTGGAGAAGTGATAAAAAAAGTCCAAGCTGCGAAAGAATCTGCGCTTTTTTTGATAAATGACTTGTTGAACAAATCGGTGATCTCATATTCTTGTTGGCAAACTGAAATTGTCACTGCTTATAACATCATCCTTTGACAAACAAGAAGTGATGCTGAAAATGGTGAGATATGAGACTAAGCAGGAGCTCATCCTTATGATTGCAAACCAGCTGGACTTTGATCAAAGACCCATTCCTATGACATCCCTATTCAAGTTATCTTGGTATGCAACCAAAACTGTTCCTATAACCTTTCATCAAGAATTTTTGTGTTTTAATGTTAAATGTAATGTAATGTAAAAGGATATTTATAGGGCGCTTTACCTCACGGGAGCCCAAAGTGCATATTACAGAAACATGATAAAATACTAATTCTAACTCAAAGCACACACACACACAACACACACACAAACACACAGAGACACACACATGCACGCACACACACACACCACACACAAAAAACCCAACACACACACACACGCAGACAGACATATGAGTGCGTCAAAACAAGCAGACTCGCGCACAGAGATAAGTGGATATCGTTAATCAGTCTGGGCGAAAAGATGTGTCTTTAGGGAGGTTTTAAAAGTCTTTAAAGAGTCCGTGTTATGCACAGAAGAAGGCAGACCATCCTCATGGGTGAAACCTGGGAAAATTGAAAATCCTGAAAGGTGGGGGTCGAGGGGCCGGAAGGCCCCTGGCGGGGTCAAGGGGCAGAGCCCCTTGTCGGGGTCAGGGGGCGAAGCCCCCTGAAGCTGAAGCATTTTTACATTTTCGTTATTAAAATCAGACCATTTTGAGTACTTTCAACATGTTGTTATAAGTGAAATAAGACTAATGTTGTGTCCCAGAGTAACTTATGCTGCCCCCCCCCCCCCCCAAAAAAAAAAAAAAAAAAAAGAAAAGAAAACTTGTGAATCATAAAGAATAATAAAAATCACTAAACCAGCATAATTTTGTATGTTATGCAGAATTTACTTACAGACTGGTGCATTACTTGTCCAAGGAATGTATTCAGCATTATCCAGCAGCAGCAGGTGTCCAGATGTTCATCACTGAGCAGTTACAAAATTGAAAAAGCCCACTATCCAAAAAACAAACAAACCCACAGGTGTTCAAATAATCTTTACAACGCAGATGTCCAAGAACAGTATTCTTATAGCCCACACGATCACATTCATGAAGGAGTCCATACAGCACATATTAACAAAACCTTGCAGAAAGTGTCCAAGCCCAGATGCTCAAGCAAGGTATCCTGGAAGTCTATACATTCATATGTCCAATGTAGTATACACAGCTCACAAGTCTTTGAAGCATGTGTCCTCTTATACCTACTTAAAAAAACTTTCTAATGGTGCTCTGAACACAAGCCTTCCTTTTCAGGAGCATCCGTCTCATCTAGCACACTATTTTGACAACCCCTCCCCCCCCCCCCCCCCCCCAAAAAAAAAAAAACCCACAATAAAAGCCGACCACCCACTCCTATTCTAAAAACTGTGTGTGTGTGTGTGTGTGTGTGTGTGTGTGTGTGTGTGTGTGAGAGAGAGAGAGAGAGAGAGAGAGAGAGAGAGAGAGAGAGAGAGAGAGAGAGAGAGAGATTGACTGATTGATTGATTGATCTTTAATACCCAAGGATGAAGATTTTAGGCCAAAGCCTAGTCTTACAATCTGTCCTTGTCAAGCATACATTACTTCAGCACATATCATTCATACAGACAATTCAACATAGCAACATGATGAAGAGAGAGAGAGAGAGAGAGAGAGAGAGAGAGAGAGAGAGAGAGAGAGAGAGAGAGAGAGAGAGAGAGAGAGAGAGAGAGAGAGAGCGTTGCCTACCTTTGCATTTTCCTGGTGTTTCTTGTATTTGACATGCTTTTTGAGTGCCGTTATGCCAGAGCTTCCATACTTGATGTCCTGCAAGCAGACGATGCACTGGGCAACGCCAGCAGCTGTGGTTTTGCGGCACCAAGTCAGAAATGTGTCGCCCTTTCCCATTTCGCCATCATTGTCCGGACCTCTTTCGTCAGCCATCGCCAAGACCATTTGTTGGGGACAGAAGCATCGATCAGCGACGTGTCTTCATTCACAGCCACAAACGGCATCGTGCTCAAAGAAGAGAATGAAGTGCCGCAGATTCAGACTAGATCCAGGTCGACGGATCGTTCCGACGTGAAGAAGATCGTTGCGACGTGAACACGCTGTAGGCTATCGTGAAAATGGCGCAAATCAGAAGACAAGTTTTGCAACAACTTGGACGGCGCATGCGCGAGTTGTTCAAGAACGCAGCTTCACCGAAAACCAGACCTGTTTACCCCCTTGGCTACCCAAGTGTAATCCCAAATACTGAAAAGTGTAATCTTATGGGGGAAAAGTGTAATCGAAGGCGCGAAGCGCGAGATAGCTAGGGGGGTCCGGGGCATGCCCCCCCGGAAAATTTGTTTGGGGGAAGCAAAATGGTGCAATCTGGTGCACATTCTGGTGCACATTCTAAGGTTAAATTTCATCATTATGACCATGAAAATTCAACTCAAAATATAACAAAAACAAATTAAAACTCACCAACTGCCATTGGAACCACTTTACTTGGTCAAAGGATGTCTGCCAAGTTGGAGGATACCAAATAAATAATGTATTTAAAATTATAAAAAAAAACACACACATCTGAAGTCTTCAGAAAGTCCCCTTGTGTACAAATCCTGGAAGCAAATGTTCTCACACAAATACACAATCAGTCACTCTGCCAGTGCCTCCACCCCCACTGCCAAGCATGAAAAAAGAGAGAAAAAAAAGAGAGAGAGAGAGCCAGAATCATCATGCTTGCTCTGGATCATGAAATTCGCGATAGATTTCTGCTTTCCAGCTGCTTCGATGAACTGCTTGTGAGAAGCCGTGCCCACATGTCTCTTACAATCGAACATTCCGCCATGTTCACAGCTGAAGTCCGACTTGCATATGCTACAATGCACATATCTCGGCCCTTTTCTTGATGGGAAAAGACAGTTATACTTGTCATGGTATACCTGGCGGTATTTTGAGTAACTCGTGCCTTTTTTGGTTTCTCAGGAACTGTTTCTTCCGTAACACGGCAATCAGAATCGTCGTCTGTCTCATCCTGAGCACGCTTTGACGCCATCTTTGATAATGATGTCAACCCGCGAAAGTTATCTCCCTTACTAAAACGTTCAACCTCATGCCTGCCCGCAATGCTGGCTTTCGTTACACTGATATGAAGGAATAACTGAACACTGTAACTTTCGCAGGCGGCACAGTGAGTGAACGGGCCATCGCGTTGTTGAACCGACGAGAATGATTGCTTTCGAAAAGTGTAGTTTTGGCGATCCGCGTGGCGGAATTTAATGTTTGAAGGCGTAATGGCGTAATTGGAGGTTTGAAATCGTGATTTATTACGCCAAAGGCGTAAAGTAAACAGGTCTGGAAAACTACCCAAAAAAGGAAAATCGACCACAACGAACGCCGATGTCCGGATTTCCGGACAAACGACCAATACGAAATCCGGATTCCGGATTTTCCGGACGTGTGGTTTCACCCATGCATCCTACAGAGCAGGTGCCCTGTAAGAGTAAGATTGTTGGCCTGAAGTTTTCAGGCAAGCAGAGGGAAATCCTGTGATTTAGACAAGATGTTCCACAGGCTCTGTTTAAGAGATGCCCCACAGATGATAGATAAACCAGATCCACTTTCCCATTCCTCAACTGCAACCACGCACAATCAGGGCTGCCTACCCCCTTCCGCCTCTTTCAGGGACATACTTTTTCAAAACCAGGGACACTGACTGATTTCCAGGGACACATGCAGCGGTAGCACATATCACAACCACGTCAACATTAAAGTGAAAGCTTACCTTTATTTACACTATCATGTACAACTTCTACAATGCTACTTTGCTTCTAGCGCACTGAAACTTCTTTGCGATGTCCGAGTCAGGAAACATCAATTTAACGCCTCTGTTTAGCTTGTCCAGCGCAGCCATCGGCAAATTCAGTTCAGCTGCAAGGTCAACCATCATCGTTTCAGCTCTTATGACGTCAAAAGTTTCCTGACTGGTTGATGTCTGAGCGCGCTGAAAGAATCCGCTAATGTTACAAGATTTCTCGCTCTCACGGATTTTTGTGTTCTTCTTGTGCTTTTCAGTGGCGACATGACGGGTTATTTCATCCCTACCTCCAGATCCGATGGAGAACTCACGCGCACAAATTTCACAAGACGCGCAAGTCTCGATCTTGCCACGCTTGATGAACGGCCAGGTTTCCGTATATTTTGACAGGAATGTCTGCCGACGTTTCTTCTTCATGAGAGAAGCCCCATAGTCGAGATCGCCGTCGGTATTTTTACGCTTTCACTGTTTCGCGTCCATTTTTCTCGCTTTCAAAACTCGGGAAGACGGTGTATGCGCATGCGCACTGGTCAGTTCGGCAATGTTCGGGTCTTTCCGACGGATTTGGTCAGGATGGCCACGACCGAAGTCGGTCAGTTGGTGATCAGCTGACGAACTCGACTTCGGTTTTTTGTTGTTGTTGTTTTTTTCTCCCGAATTTTTTTTTTGCGGGACATAGAATAAAAAAGTGGATTCCAGGGACAGGCTGCATGATTTAATTATTTCGGGGGACAAATACGGATACTCCGGGACGGTAGGCAGCCATGCACAATACATGATCTTCTTTTTTTCCCCCTTTTTTTTTTTTTGTCTTTCTTCTTTTTTTTTGTTGCTGCCTCATCTTCCCTGACCCCTTAGTGGCAATACTCCCAACACAGCTCACTCTGGCCAACTCACACTCAGCCACACTCAGCTTGTTCTGTTGCAATGCCAGGTATCCACACACAACGGTCAATATCAGGCTGTATTTTCATGATTGTCATTTGGAAATTCAAGCAAAGCAAAAACAAAACTCCAAACCAACCAAAACAAACAAACGAAGAAAAAAAAAGAACCACCGGATCAAAGGACTGCTCACCTTTCTCTTTGTTGTCATTGTGGCCACGTTGCTTAGCACCACATACTGTATCTCTCTGCACACCCACACACAACCCACTGTCTTAATCAAATCATACATTTCATCAGGCACAACTTGTACTTCTTTGCATCTAGATCAACAACCAGTGCTGTTATACCATATCGACGTAAACAAACAAGGCTAATCATGTTGATGAAGAAAGCATTTCTGTCAGTTTTACCACCGACACGCAGACCACTGGATCTGGATCATGACATAGACTTACTATTGAGGGAGTGAAAAAAGAGAAACACAGGCAGACAAATGCAAAGAGAGAGAGAGGGAGTGCAAACAAATAAAACCACATAACATAGTGAGCTCTGGTTAACATAAATTCCAGTCACAACTTTGGAAGCATGACAAGTGAAAGACGGAGAGACCAGGACAGAGAGAGATGGAAAGTGAGAGAGAGACAAAGAGAGGGCAGAGCCGGAGAGAGACTGAGGCAGTGAGGAAGTGAAGGGCAGGAACAGACCGTTTTAGTTTAGCCACTGTTATTCCTCCGAAAGCAGAAATGGTGATTCCAAAACAAAATGAGAGAGGGGAGGGGAGGATATAAACAAACCAAACCACAAAAGTCAGTCACAAAAACTTCGGCCTGGCAGAGCTGACTAACTGCCGTGAATGCTATGGTCTGACATGGTACAGTATATGACGCCAAACAGGGACTATATTAGAAACTCCCCATTTTTCCAAAAGTCTTACTACTAATTTATCAACAAGAGAAACTGATATACTTAAGAAAGGCAAGAAAGACACACAGACAACACCAGAGAAAGAGGAGAAAAGAAAGACTCCAAAGTCTAACACTACAACAAAGGAACACCATAGCTTGGTGATGATGGGAGAACTACTTACTGGTGACTCCTCAATAGCCGAATCAGACTCTTAGCCACAATGCCCACTTCAGCCTTGGGAGCGCAGTGATGGTATAACTGGGCCACTGCCATGACCACCTGAAATAACACCCACACCTGACTGCCTTGGTTCTGTTCACAGGACATAACACTGTTTGCACCTCCAACACATAACCTTCATATCATGATAGACAAAATTGCAAATGTTTGATATTATTAAAACAGCAGCAGGAAATGCTCATTTTCTATTCAGAAGACGCATCATACTACATGTTTGATTGCAGTGTTGTTTTCAACAAAGGTGAAACTGTTACCCAAGTTGAAAAAAAAAAGAGATAAATTTCACACACTGTTTCAAATTTCAACTACCGATCCACCAAACAGTTTGTTGGAAAGTATGTTTGCCAAGTGGTTCAATTTGAGTTCAAACAGTTTAAAGAATATTGTTTTAGTTTGAATCAAATGTGATCATGAATGATGGGGGATTGCTCACTTAACACACCTATGGACAAAAAATATCGGCCCTAGTGCCCTGAATCAATAACACCTGAGAAAGACGTGCAGACTGAAGGGGTGTATTTACACTCATTCAGATTTGAGTGGCCAAGTGCGAGCTGATCAAGACATAGGGAGTCGACACTCCCTTACTGATAGTTGTCTCATTTTCAGAAAGCACAATGAGTGCCCCCCAAGGTCTGTCACAAACATTAACTACACATAAGACAGACGCATGCACAGCATACTAAATCCACTCCTGCATTTCTATGCAAAGTTTGTGATTCTGAGTTGAATTTTCTTTCCTTTTCACTCTTTACTTTTTTCAAAACATGTAAGGATGTCTAGCACTCTAGAAAACAACGTATGAGTGTGGTGTTGAAATAAAACATTTCCTCTAACACTATTTTTTCCTTTCCTCTTTTTCTCCCACTCCTCTTCCTTCTCCTACTCTTCTCCACACCCATTTCTCTCTCTGATACTAGCTATACAAGTTGTTGGCAATAATTCTTTTCTCCACTAGTGCATTTAAAACAAAACAACCGACATTCTTCATACTCATTTACTTACAGCAGAATTGCGGCTGTTGAGGAGGGGTTTGGCTTGTCTCAGCAGCAGCCGATGATCAGGGTCCATGATGTAAGGGGCCTTCTTCACTCTCCCTTTCCAGCCTCCTCTTCCTCCTCCTCCTCCTCCTCCTTGCCAGAGCTCTCATAGAATGGACGTTCCTCTTCCTCTGCCACTTCCTGAGTCATGATGAATCGATTCACTCATTAACAAATGAATGAACAAAACCTTTAGGACTCCTCAGGTTCATTTATTTAGGCAAAACTTAATTCATTTGAATGAAACAACTATACACTATTAACTTGAAAGTTGAAATACCAACATTTACTCGGCAGATATTTATCTTTTTGCTGTGGAAATTTACAACAACAACAACAAAAAGATCTGATATGTAAACTCTGTTAGCAGACAAACGATATAAAAATAACCAAAGAGGTTGGCCAGTCAATATTTTCACTCATAAAACAATTCTAACGAGAGATTTCGATTACACAGATTTGCCAATCAATACTATTACTCAAGAAGAAACTGTCCTAACACAACAGCTCATCAATATTAATGCATGTTCAGCATACTACCACTAAACATTAATCAACAAACAAAAAACACAAAAACAAACAAGCAATCCCCTCACCTCTCACCCCTAGAGACAGACATCACAGGATTGGTCCACTACCCATTACAATACTGCATATCTGCAGAGTACAGACATCACAGGATCGGTCCACTACTCATTACAATACTACATATTTGCAGAGTACAGACATCACAGGATCGGTCCACTACTCATTACAATACTACATATTTGCAGAGTACAGACATCACAGGATCGGTCCACTACCCATTACAATACTGCATATTTGCAGAGTTCAGACATCACAGGATCGGTCCACTACCCATTACAATACTACATATTTGCAGAGTACAGACATCACAGGATCGGTCCACTACCCATTACAATACTGCATATTTGCAGAGTACAGACATCACAGGATCGGTCCACTACCCATTACAATACTGCATATTTGCAGAGTTCAGACATCACAGGATCGGGCCACTACCCATTACAATACTGCATATTTGCAGAGTACAGTATGAAGATGCTTTTTGCTGAGCAGCTCTAGCACGTATAGCAGCTATTTTCATTGCCACTGGTATGAACAAACAAAAAAAATCAGCGATAGTGACTGCGACTTCATTTAACATGACTGGACATACTGGCAATGACAATGCTGACATTAAAGCAGAGTATAAGATGATAACAACAAAGGTGACCTAGATGTAGTGAGTTGTCATGGTGACCTAGATGTAGTGAGTTGTCATACTGCAGAGGAGTGACCACACTGGTCGGTCACAAACATCAGCAACACAGAAAGTCTCATGCACATCAAACTACATTCACTATAAAATTCTTATATAGTATCTGGCGTAACTCAGATTTAAATTTTTTTCTTTTAATGGAACAATTCTGTACTTACCTAAGATTATTCCATGACCTAGCAAATTGTTCCGGCTGTTTGGGGGAAACATTTTGCTAAAAGTACCTGGAAATGAAAAGCTTAACAGTGGCCAAAGAAAAACAAGAACAGGGTCTCACATTGGAGTTGGGGTTGATGAACTGTGTGCGGGCGTAGCGTGTGAGGGTATTGATGATGACGACCTGGCCCCACTCCTCCACGTCCACTAACAGGTTGCACAGCTTGCGGTAGTTCTTGTGAATCAGGTCAATCCGCTCAGGACAGATCTCCTCGAATGCTTGGATAGCACTGCCCGCCACCAGCTGAAAATTGGGATGACTATGAGCGAAATTAACCACTATGAATGAACATTACACATCAATATTGAGAGTACTTAGAGCACCCCAAATTTCAACTGAAATTCATAAGAGCTTACAACAGTGATTCAAAGACACAGTTTCATATACAGCTAATCACTATCACCAACAAAAAGCCACATACATGCAAAGAAAGATGTGCATTGCAT
Source organism: Conus ventricosus (assembly GCA_018398815.1). NCBI lineage: Eukaryota > Metazoa > Mollusca > Gastropoda > Neogastropoda > Conidae > Conus > Conus ventricosus. Next base: position 14,690,810 of record CM031608.1, read on the forward strand.
ACACCACACACATACAAACACACCATTGAACTGCAATCTTAAAAGTCTGAGGAATGGAAGAGTTATGTTTTCAGATTAGAGTTAAAAGATGGAGGTGTTGAACTGTGACTCTCAGAGTATGGAAATGTGTTTGAAGTTGAGGCTGTCACTAGTGTCAGGGAGATGGCATCTTTGGTCACAATGGGATCATTCCACCTCTCATTTGGATGCACATTAGACATGAAGAGCAGAGTCTGTGGTGCTCTTAGTTACTGCACTAGCTGTGATACTTCGCCAAACACAGCTGGCAAACTGCTCAAAACTTTCAGTTTGACATGGTACAGTATATGACACTTGGAACAGCATGGAAAGGCATCCTGTATTTACTGAATAAACACACTTGCAGTCAAACTTCACCTTGTTCTGGCCGTACATAATGTCGATATCACACACTTGTTTACAGCAGCTTCTTCAATAAGCAAGTTTTTAACCTACACGGGGATTTTAAGAGAACATATATTTCCATTACAGACTGAAGATCGATAAAACAGGTTGCTGGCTGTTTGTTTTATTTTTTATCTAGTTGTTATCAAAATCTACGAGTTCATATGGAAAACCTTCACATTAAAAAGTTTGGTTTTTTTCATCAAGTTCTTATTAAAATCTACTAGTTCATGTGGAAAACCTTCATGTTAAAATGTTAACTTTTTTTTTCTTCTCAAGTTTCACATGTAAGAGTTATCAGGAATCATCATCCATTGGTCAAAACATTCAAACTGGCACTCTGAAATAACAACGTAGTTACACACACCAAAGGTGTAATCATGACTCAAATGTTTTTCATATAGCTTTCCTTTTAACCTTCAACATATTTTCACACACACACACACAAATCAGAACAGAGAACGCTGAAACCATATAGGCAAACAGGTCTACTGTCACCATCTAGTAGCTACAGACTGACTGCCACTGTGGTCTTGTCTCAACAACTAGTGGCTATGTACTGAATGTTACTGTGGTCTTAACGACTAATGGGTGTGTACTATTATTTTGATCTCGGGTGGACAACTAGATGGTATATACCGACTGTTACTGTGGTTTTGTCTTAACAACCAGAGAGTATACATTGTTAGCATGGTCTAGTCTCAACAATTAGTGATAATAAACCGACTGACACCGTTGTCTTGTCTCAAAAAGTAGTGAGTATGGATTGCCTGATTCTGTCTGGTCTCAACAACAGTAGTAGTGAATACAGAGACTGGTACCCTGGTCTTCTCTCAACAACTAGCAGATACAGACTGACTGGTTCTCTAAACAGTCCTGTCTCAACTAGCAGATACAGACTGACTGGTTCTCTAAACAGTCCTGTCTCAACTAGCAGATACAGACTGACTGGTTCTCTAAACAGCCTTGTCTCAACAACTAGCAGATACAGACTGACTGGTTTTCTAAACTGTCTTGTCTCAATAACTAGCAGATACTGAGACTGACTGCTTCTCTAAACTGTCTTGTCTCAATAACTAGCAGATACTGAGACTGACTGGTTCTCTAAACAGTCTTGTCTCAATAACTAGCAGATACAGACTGCTTCTCTAAACAGTCCTGTCTCAACAACACAAGAGACTGACTGGTTCTCTAAACAGTCCTGTCTCAACAACTAACAGATACAGACTGACTGGTTCTCTAAACAGTCCTGTCTCAACAACTGACAGATACAGACTGACTGGTTCTCTAAACAGTCCTGTCTCAACAACTAGCATATACAGACTAACTGCTTCTCTGAACAGCCTTGTCTCAATAACTAGCAGATACAGAGACTGACTGGTTCTCTAAACAGTCTGGTCTCAACAACTAGCAGATACTGACTGGTTCTCTAAACAGTCTTGTCTCAACAACTAACAGATACAGACTGACTGGTTCTCTAAACAGTCCTGTCTCAATAACTAGCAGATACAAAGACTGACTGGTTCTCTAAACAGTCTTGTCTCAACAACTAACAGATACAGACTGACTGATTCTCTAAACAGTCTTGTCTCAACAACTAGCAGATACAGACTGCTTCTCTAAACAGTCCTGTCTCAACAACTGACAGATACAGACTGACTGGTTTTCTAAACAGTCCTGTCTCAACAACTAGCAGATACAGACTAACTGCTTCTCTGAACAGCCTTGTCTCAATAACTAGCAGATACAGAGACTGACTGGTTATCTAAACAGTCTTGTCTCAACAACTAGCAGATACTGACTGGTTCTCTAAACAGTCTTGTCTCAACAACTAACAGATACAGACTGACTGGTTCTCTAAACAGTCTTGTCTCAACAACTAGCAGATACAGACTGCTTCTCTAAACAGTCCTGTCTCAACAACTGACAGATACAGACTGACTGGTTTTCTAAACAGTCCTGTCTCAACAACTAGCAGATACAGACTAACTGCTTCTCTGAACAGCCTTGTCTCAATAACTAGCAGATACAGAGACTGACTGGTTATCTAAACAGTCTTGTCTCAACAACTAGCAGATACTGACTGGTTCTCTAAACAGTCTTGTCTCAACAACTAACAGATACAGACTGACTGGTTCTCTAAACAGTCTGGTCTCAACAACTAGCAGATACTGACTGGTTCTCTAAACAGTCTTGTCTCAACAACTAACAGATACAGACTGACTGGTTCTCTAAACAGTCCTGTCTCAATAACTAGCAGATACAAAGACTGACTGGTTCTCTAAACAGTCTTGTCTCAACAACTAACAGATACAGACTGACTGATTCTCTAAACAGTCTTGTCTCAACAACTAGCAGATACAGACTGCTTCTCTAAACAGTCCTGTCTCAACAACTGACAGATACAGACTGACTGGTTTTCTAAACAGTCCTGTCTCAACAACTAGCAGATACAGACTAACTGCTTCTCTGAACAGCCTTGTCTCAATAACTAGCAGATACAGAGACTGACTGGTTATCTAAACAGTCTTGTCTCAACAACTAGCAGATACTGACTGGTTCTCTAAACAGTCTTGTCTCAACAACTAACAGATACAGACTGACTGGTTCTCTAAACAGTCCTGTCTCAATAACTAGCAGATACAAAGACTGACTGGTTCTCTAAACAGTCTTGTCTCAACAACTAACAGATACAGACTGACTGATTCTCTAAACAGTCTTGTCTCAACAACTAGCAGATACAGACTGCTTCTCTAAACAGTCCGGTCTCAACAACTAGCAGATACAGACTGACTGGTTCTCTAAACAGTCCTGTCTCAACAACTAACAGATACTGAGACTGACTGGTTCTCTAAACAGTCCTGTCTCAACAACTAGCAGATACAGACTGACTGGTTCTCTAAACAGTCCTGTCTCAACAACTAACAGATACAGACTGACTGGTTCTCTAAACAGTCCTGTCTCAACAACTAACAGATACAGACTGACTGGTTCTCTAAACAGTCCTGTCTCAACAACTAACAGATACAGACTGACTGGTTCTCTAAACAGTCCTGTCTCAACAACTAGCAGATACAGACTGACTGGTTCTCTAAACAGTCCTGTCTCAACAACTAACAGATACAGACGGACTGGTTCTCTAAACAGTCCTGTCTCAACAACTAACAGATACAGACTGACTGGTTCTCTAAACAGTCCTGTCTCAACAACTAGCAGATACAGACTGACTGGTTCTCTAAACAGTCCTGTCTCAACAACTAGCAGATACAGACTGACTGGTTCTCTAAACAGTCCTGTCTCAACAACTAACAGATACAGACTGACTGGTTCTCTAAACAGTCCTGTCTCAACAACTAGCAGATACAGACTGACTGGTTCTCTAAACAGCCTTGTCTCAATAACTGACAGATACAGACTGACTGGTTCTCTAAACAGTCCGGTCTCAACAACTGACAGATACAGACTGACTGGTTCTCTAAACAGTCCTGTCTCAACAACTGACAGATACAGACTGACTGGTTCTCTAAACAGTCCTGTCTCAACAACTGACAGATACAGACTGACTGGTTCTCTAAACAGTCCTGTCTCAACAACTAACAGATACAGACTGACTGGTTCTCTAAACAGTCCTGTCTCAACAACTAGCAGATACAGACTGACTGGTTCTCTAAACAGCCTTGTCTCAATAACTGACAGATACAGACTGACTGGTTCTCTAAACAGTCCGGTCTCAACAACTGACAGATACAGACTGACTGGTTCTCTAAACAGTCCTGTCTCAACAACTGACAGATACAGACTGACTGGTTCTCTAAACAGTCCTGTCTCAACAACTGACTGATACAGACTGACTGGTTCTCTAAACAGTCCTGTCTCAACAACCACGGGGTACAGACAGACGTGTCCTCACTGTTGTCTTGTCTCCCAACAGCCGCTCCAACACCTCAATCAGCTGGTCCTTGGTCTCTGGGTCCAGACTGCAACATGCAACGCTTCCACATACAACATTACAGCATGCATTTAAACAAGTATATATACTTATTCATTTGTCAGTTAATCTTATTCATTCGTCAGTTAATCTATTCATGTACATGCTCCTTTTCAATGCCACCTATGGTATTATTCGATATTGGCTTTACTTTTGAATGACAAGAGTTTCAGTGCATAGGTGCGAAATATTTACTTGTAAACAATTTCAAATGTTGTTTCTCTTTTAAAACAAGGAAATAAGATATCATTTTTGACATTCTGAAATAGCTGTGTCTTGTGGCATATGATATATATATCGGCAACACCTGTCATAACTGATCTTAAATATCCCAACATGTTTAATTAGAGCCATACTCTGACACCTGCCTTGGGCAACTGTGTTCTAACTGAATGCAAACAATTCTAAAACATATCTTTCATCATTTACATCACCCTTAATTAGGACAAGCAACAATGAACACCCTCACAGCTACTGAACATCAGAGCATGTCTCCTCTGGCCAACTGGTTCATGATAACCTGATAACTGACTGCTTCCTATGGGGACCGTCAGCGCCAGGGTTGCAATGGCAACAGTCTGAGCGTGGCAGTGCATGGTAAGCACAGTGGAGTACCATCATTGCAGGGATTCAACAATTCTTTCAATGAAAGTGTCCAGGACTTTTCCAGCCTCCTATTTTGGTTTACATGAGCCGATGTTAATAAATTCAAGGCATAAGCACCGAGCTGGTTCTATGCGTTGGTCAGATATCTGCAAACTCTTGTCCATGAGACCCTGCTCCCAGCTTTTCTTGTATTATCGATTCCCTTCTCTGTTTACTTGGCGGTGGCCTCTGTGCTGTACCCTCAAGTCTTTGCAGATGTGGTGTAGCATATATAGATATAACTGCCTGCAGTACATAGGCCAGAACACCAAGGCTACATCAAAATGTTGTTATGCTCTGCATAGTTATGTGGGGATTGTCTTCAGTCGTGACAAGCTCCTAGCATAACATTATCAGTCCCCCAAATCCCCCGAAGTCGGAGTGTGGCTGCCCATGTGGCGGGTAATCAAAAACGGTCACACACGTAATGTTCTCATCCCCAGCTGATGCATTTGTGCCATAGTGTTCAAATGCTTCGGCTGTTCGGATGATCCCTGGAGTCTTTTAGCCAGGGTACGGACAACAACAACAACTGCCTGCAGTGACACCTTCTTCAGAACACTGAAGCCGATCTGAGGACAGAGAAACACTGCACATACTACAATGCAGTGTACAGACTACAGAAACACATCACCAGCAAACCAGCTGATCATTTAAGTGTTCATTAACAACTGATGCTGATAATTAAGATTTAATGGGCATTTCTGAAGACTGATCTCGTTCTGAAAAAAATTTCCTGTTTCTACTGATTTTGCTAAGAAAAATACAAACGACAATAACAACAAAGGCAACAACACAATCGAAGCACTCTTTGAACACCTTTGAGTACAGTTATAATTTGAAGAACTTTGAAACAGAAGTTTCTGAATCTCCAGTATTGTTTTAAGGACTGCATGCATCCATCACCGAGAATACAAGCACAATGACACAATAAAAAAAAGTCACTTAAATTGGGTCAGGACACAAAATGTGAAAAAGCAAACATACGGACATTACCTAAAAGACCAGCTGCAGCTGCCCTTCTTAATCCCCTACCACTTGGTCATATGGGTGCCATGATAGACACTGGGTAATCACACACAGGGCTCTACAACTGTTTGTTCACAGTCATGCAAAGCAGGTCAGACCACTGGTCCAGTTGTTCATATTGTCTATCCAAAATTTGTTCTCTCCGTCTCTGGGACGTCCCACAGACACATTTTATTAGGCAAGCTTATAAAGACTATGAAAAGAGGTTCTTGTCTACCAGCATACCACTGACCTGCTGCCTGTTACTCTCATCTCTCTTGTACAACACATGGAGAATCTATTTGAAACTTTATACTCAAATAGCTGAATTTTTTTTGCATGTTGCCATGCTGTAGTTATTGTTCTTTTGTGTGTGTGTTTGCATGTGCGTGCGTACACACACGTGTGTGTGTGTGTAGGTGGGTGCGTGTGTGTGTGAATCAATTCATTTTCTCCTCTTAATCTCCGGTGTGTACTGACCTGTATAACTTTGGGATGGCATGGGCTGCGGTCTTCCTGACATAGGGTGACATGTCCATGACCGCTTCCTTGATGGCCAGCATCATGATGGGCGCAATGACCGGTACCCGGACACTGGACAACACACGCAGTGCACTGGCACGAATCAGCTGGTTCGGATCCTGTAGTCACACCAAAGAAGAGGCTGTTAATCTTCCTTTCTTCACACCTTACATGCAGCATCAGAAAGGGTGGAATTGTATACACATTACAGCAAGCTACGGTTAAGCACAATCTAGAGTATTTAACGGTTTTTGCACATGCTTAAGTCACCAGCCAAATTCAAGAAAGCTGTCAGCAGGTACCTGACTGACTTCAAGGACAAGGTTGATCAAACTGTAGAGGAGAGGTGCACAGAGCTGATCCTAAGCAAAGCTGTTGTCTTTTAATACCATCTTGCTAGGAGCGGAAGTGTTTCATACAATTTCGATCCCTAATGACCATTTAAGGTCATAGAAAAACTATTACTTTGTATAACTGACACTACCACAGTCAACTGAAACATAAAGTGACGAATTGACACTGTTTGAAACAAAATCTAAGACCACAGGGAAAAAGGGGGTGGTGGTGAGAGCTAACACCACAGCCAAAGCTGCACTGTGGGGCTCCATACCTTGAGAGCTAACACCACAGCCAAAGCTGCACTGTGGGGCTCCATACCTTGAGAGCTAACACCACAGCCAAAGCTGCACTGTGGGGCTCCATACCTTGAGAGCTCTCTGGAAGGTACTGATGGACAGCAGAGCCAGGTCCTGTTGTTCCTCTGCGTAACGCGTCAGGTAAACATACACAAGCTTCTTGATCTGAGGAACATACATCCAAAATTGATACACAGATGCATGTGCATGCATACACTTTTCAAGCCAATTCCTACCAAATACATGATGACTTATTCGTTAAATCGTTTGCTAAAATATTTTTTTGTAAATTACTGAATGTGAAGTTTACAACGATGAGTACTCATCTTTTTAAAAAAAAAAAAAACAACAGTTTCCCAGAAATTTTTCTCCCTTCTGTGCTCTAGCAAACACACACACACATACACCATCTGAATTCAGAATGCAAATCAAACTGTAAAACTGGCTTAGACAATCAACATAAATGTGCATAAACATACTAAAAACAACCCACAAAAAACCCCTCCCACCCCCCTTCCATTTACCTCCAGATTCTTGGACACAACATTCTTCACAACAGCTGGGAAAAGCTCAGAGGCATCTTTGCCTTTCGCCACCATCTGAAGACAACAAAATCTTGAATTAGAAGAAATCTTTTGTAACGTTTTTATCTTTTATAAATCATAACTGTACTACACTCACTTTACACCTATGCATGACACAATACTGTACTGGCTTACATACCTGTTTTGTCTTTGGAACAGATTTGTTCTACTCTGGTGTAGTATTTGAGGCATAAGTATGGCCTTAGAGTAATTTGAGTGTAGTTTTCAGAGTGATCTGAGTGTTGTCTTCAGGATGATTTGAATGTGGTCTTCAGTGTGGGGTGTGGTCTTCAGAGTGATTTGAGTGTGGTTGTCAGAATAATTTTGGTGTGGACTTCTGAGTGATTTGAGTGTGGTCTTCAGAGTGATTTGAGAGTGGTCTTCAGAGTGATTTGAATGTGGTCTTAAAAGTGATTTGAATGTGATCTTCTGAAAGATTTAAGTGATTTGACTTGAGTGTGGTCCTAGGAGTGATTTGAGTGTGGTCTCCAGAGTGATTTGAGTGTGGTCTCCCCAGCGTGATCTGTCATGCAAGAGGTATGGCTTTTGTAGTATGGTGCTGTAAGGTTGAAATCATACAGCATGATGTGTTACAGCATAGTTACTGAATTACACACTGCAGCACCCTTTCATAACTTTTCTCATAAATAATTTTAATAGTACTCAGGTCACACTATTCCCTGCTTATCTGTTTCTAACACTGAATTTATTCTATTGTGACTATGCAGGTTCATGTTTGGGAGGCAACTGGAATATGGAATCTCACTTACTCCCAACATGCTCAATTTCCATGCAGCTGTCACTGTTTGTATCTATCCTCATCAATATTTCCTGTAAAGGCCACATGACAAGATGATAAAGATAACAATTTAGTTGACTGGCACTCACCCCAACAACTCTCTTCATTGCCTCCAGCTTCAAGGCATCCTTGTTGCTGTCCAACATCTGCTTCAGGTCTTCATGTCTGCAACAGAAACCATGCTAAATAATGACAAAAGGAAAAAAAAAATTAATGGCTGTGAGGTGAAACAAATTCAAAATAGTCGTTTACTTGATTACCAGCTGACCAATCCAGGATTATCTGAACATGCATATTATGTATACAGTTTGAAGTACATTTTATGCATAGTGTCACTGTCAAAGTGATGAACAGGTTACTTTATATAAATTGCATGGCAACTGTTCATCAGCATTATCATTTGGGGGGGGGGGGGGGGATTCCAGAAAGATAAGATAAGATAAGATAATGTTGCTCATAGCCCAGCCGACCGCAAAGGGCCACATCAGGGCTGTCACCACGTTAAAATCAACTCACCAGTCATTTGAAAAAAACCAAAAAAACAAAAAACAAAAAAACAAACTTTCACACATCTCAGTAAAAGACATCGTCTAGAAACGCACCAGAAACTTCGTTAAAAATCTTTCTTCCGTAAAATCTTAAATCAGATGAAAAATGTTAATCTCTCTCAAAAACTCAAGGATCACATCAGGCGGGACATCCCTGAACAGGATCTTCATGGACTCTGCTGTAAAATGTTTGTGTCTCACATCATGCAAGTCCCAACACTCTAAAAGAACATGTTTCATTGTGAGTGGCGCATGACATGGAATGCACCACGGAGCTTCTTCACTCTTTAAAAGGTAAGAATGGGTAAAATACGAATGGCCGGTGTGCAGCCGGCACAGAACCGTTTCCTCTTTACGACCTCCCGACGTAGATGGGAGGAAGTCCTTAAGGTTTGGACGGATCTGAAAGAGTTTGTTACTTGTCTGTGTGTTCCAATCCTCCTGCCAGAGGTCTCTCACATAATCGTTAATTTTGGGTTTCACATCTGAGCAGGGGATATAAATGTTGGACAGTTTCTCTCTTTTGGCGTTCTTGGCTAAACGATCAACCATTTCGTTCCCGCTGATGCCAACATGACCAGGAACCCAAGCAAGAGTAATGTTGTAACCGTCCGCTTTCAACTTGCTAAAAAGTTCAAAGAAATGCAAAAGTTCTGGATGCTGAAGGTTGCGGCCAGCTATGGCTTCCAAAGCTGACAGCGAATCCGACAGAACCAGAAAGTCCCTCTTTGAAGAATGTGAGATAATCTTCAAAGCCAGAACCAGAGCAGTAAGTTCAGCAGAATAGACAGAAGCATCTGAATGTATATGTTCCAACAGTATCTGAGAAGGAGCCCCAGGGCAGTAGAACCAACACTCCCTTCCACGTTGTTGTGAGTGGGAGTGCAAGTACTTAAGTCAGATTCCTTGTCATAAAGCCATAGGATTGTCTTATAAAGTGCTTCCATTCTGAAATACGTATTGTTTTGAAAATCTTAGTCTTTTTTTTTCCTTTTTTTTCTCAGGGATCAAAATGACTCTTGATATTGAAAAAAACATAGCTGAGGTAAAGTATTAATACTGCACTGATGTCACCACTCCTTTGTGTGCAACTGCTTCAGCGGATGAGTATGATTAGGTATGGAATGCACGAGTCTGGAAATCCCACTCCTCTCCATCCCTGAAAAAGAACAACCAACGTCCCCCCCCCCCCCCCCCCCCCCCTCCAAAAAAAAAAAGAAACAAAAAAGGAAGGAAATCCCAACTGAGTTAACAAAAATGGTGGAATGTTTGCATGTGAATGTGAGGGTGTATCTTGTGTGTGTGTGTGTGTGTGTGTGTGTGTGTGTGTGTGTGTGTGTGTGTGTGTGTGTACAGATGGGTGTTTCTCAAGGACGCAAAAGCGTGCTACAATTAAGTGATTTCACTGCAAAAAAATCAATGCAACATTTTCACCCACAAACAATAAAAGACCCTCAAATCATGGAAACACAATAGCCTTTTTTCCTTTTTTTTTCTTTCCTTTTCGAGGTGTTTAATCTTCCATGTTCCCTCTATGGCATTAATCCCATACAGCTCACTCTCCCTCCCTGCATACAATCACACCCAGGTTCATCCTGCTGCAGCCTCACCACCAGCACTTCTCAGGGAGGAACTGAGTCGTCATACAGCAAAGCTCCAAAAGAGACGTGGCACTGCTGCAGAGTCACTTTGCTGGTGTTCACTGGTGCCTGTTCTGATCCAGCATATGCAGGACACCACCTATGCCCCCTACAAACAACAAGCATCCCCCTCCCAAAGGGCTCAATATACACACGTGTCTAACTGTCCAGGACAACTAAATTTGCTAGCGGACAAGCGGAAATGCTCCCTCTACTTGTCCATTGGGCAATCAATTTTTTTTTAAAAGAGTCAACGAAAGGGAGACAAACCAGTCAGATTCAGTGCAGACTAACCGCACATCCCTCCTCTCCTTTCCACACCTCTGCTCCCTGCTCTAATGTCTCTCTCTCAGATGTCGGAGTATCAGATGAGTGTAGAGTACAACGTGTGCAGAGTATTACATTATGTGCAGTGCATGTCATTATCTGAGTGTAGAGTACAACGTGTGCAGAGTATTACATTATGTGCAGTGCATGCCACGACCTGAGTGTAGAGTACAACGTGTGCAGAGTATTACATTATGTGCAGTGCATGCCACGACCTGAGTGTAGAGTACAACGTGTGCAGAGTATTACATTATGTGCAGTGCATGCCACGACCTGAGTGTAGAGTACAACGTGTGCAGAGTATTACATTATGTGCAGTACATGCCACGACCTGAGTGTAAAGTACAACGTGTGCAGAGTATTACATTATGTGCAGTGCATGCCATGACATGTTTTAATCAACACAGGCTGTTACTTTTATTAATTGTCTCGTCAAGTGTGGAAGGCAAATAGAAATCTGGGGTGACAAGGTTCCACCCCCCCCCCCCCCCCCCCCCCCATCTACTTGCCCTAGACAACTGAAAAATATCTCATGAATTTTTAGCACACTTCACACACATACACACACACAATGTTCCTCTCTCTCCTTGCCTCCCCCCCTCCCCTTTCCCTTTACTTCCCTTGCTTTCTTGGTCCCCTTGCATATTGCTTTATTAATTTTTGCAGTTGTATAATTGTTAATAATTTTCCTTTCCTGTGCTCCCTGCTTCGGATGTACAAAGAACCATACAGAGTTTTCCTTGTTCTCTCTTCCACACCCTTTCCCACACAAGTCCCACTGACTTGCACAACCTTAACTCTCAACAGTTTTTCTCCTGCACTCGTTTGTTTCGTTTTGTGGTCTGTTACACTGCACCTTGGTTTGTATGTTTATTGGTATACAGGCTTTCAACTCCCATACACTCAGTTCAACTTTACTGCAACTGCTATTCCAGCCCCCCTTTATCAATATTATTATTTCTTCATAATGACAACAGCAGTAACATATTGCTAATAACAAATAGTAATATTACAAATAATAATCAAATCAAGAGTGATAGTCATCATCAGCACAAAATATATGAATATACGCACAAGATGCAACCATGTACACAATCATGGTGTTGAAAGTGCAAGTACTACACAATTTTAGTCATTTATCCAGTTTTCCAAAAATTTTACTGATTTCCCTCCTTTTAACACTTTACCAAAAATTTTTTTTTTACATTTTTTCTTTACTTCCGACAATCAGAATGACCATTCATAATGCTAACAATATGGGAGAAATCACAAAAAGCTCCCCCTCTTTTTACCAACAAAATCCCTTGTCATACAGGACTTTTTCCATCTATGCTTTCAATCATAACAATGATCAAAATTATCAGAAGAAAGCTGGGTCCAGGCCATTAGGGTTTGAGGAAGGTGACTGGACCGATGATTAGGAACAAACAAGGACCCAGAAGAGTCCCCTGTGGTACACCACACCACACAATGATGAAGGAAGACCTAGCACCATAGAAAACAAACAAAGATCCATCTGCTGATTTCACCCTTTCACAAATCAAAGTGGGAGTTACCTGTCCTGGAATCTTCTTACGCAAGTCTTGACTCCTGTTTGAGTGATACTATTAGTGCATGACATCATTATCTATGATGAAAATTCATTCCATTCATTCTAGTGGTGTGAAGCTGCTGCACAAGCAAATTAGTAAGATAAAAGACTATGACTAAGACTAGACAGACTGTACTCAGACATTAGAAAATGTGATTCGGAAGCCATTTTACTGGAATGCACTTGCACTGACATCAGTGACAACAAAACCATATATTTACATGCACCTTTACTGGACTACTTCAGTTCTTGACTGTGAATAATTCAGGTGCATTTGATTTTGAAAAGTACTTATCTGTGTGTGTGTATGTACATATGTGTGTGTGTAAGTGTGTGCATGCGTGTGTGCATGCATGCTTGTGTGTGTATGAGTGTGTGTGTGGTGTACATGCACGTCTGTGTGTGTGGGTGGGTGGAAATTTATCTCACCCCCTCCTCCAAAACTCTCTTACATTTCTCAAATGAGACAAAACTTCCATGCACTACCACAAACGACCAACTAACATCTTCTTATTCACAGAATGTAACAAAGTCTGAGTAGAACAGCATGCAGATTTTCTTAAGGCATTTGTGTTGCTTACTTGTCTTACTTGGGGGGATTCCTACTACTAAGTCTACTATTCCCACTTCATCTTGCAAGGCAATGCTGAAAACTGTTGCCTCATCTTACCAAAAAGCTCAACTGAATGTTCAGATTATTTCCAAGATTTGGCATTTACCTCCCCCTACACACACATGCAGTGATGCACGCATGCACACAGATATCGCTTTAGAGGTGTGTAATTCACCAATGAACTTTATGTCAACATCTCCACAATTTCCAATGACAGCTGACACTTGTGATATTGATCAACAGTCTCTTGCTGATTACACCAGATTCTTTCTTTTTTTTCAGAGTTGCAAGGCATTCTCTCATAAACATATCCAGAAGAAACAAGACCTTCACTGCTTTCATTGTTACAGTTTTGCCTCAGTGATAATACCAACAGTTATGCTGCACTGGCCAATGTGCTTTGTGTCAGCCAAACTGATATGAAACATGTGCCACTTTTGTGTTTGTATTGCCTTTTCCATATTGATACTTTAATAACTAAATTTTTTTTTTTTTTTTTTTTTTTGGATAAGCCTACTCATTACTTGATGTTGTCGGTGTTTGAGACCTGTGGTTACAGGTCAGTTCACCGGTTCAACTGCCAATTGTGCTGTTTTCATCTTTGTCTTTTTTTGTCTGTCCTTTTAGTCTGTGCCATTTATGCATATGCTACTTTCGACCCCATCTACTTATGGATACAGTATTAGTATACCCACAGATCTAATTACGATTATCCGACATAAATTTTTCAAGTATGTTAATGATGATGCCAGTACTTCTTTCAATTCAAAGCTGCACATGTAATGTGCATGACGACGACCTGTCACTCGTCAATGGTAAATTATTGTATCTTTAATCACGATCATTATATAACGTGTGTGTATGATTCTTATTACTCTGTGATACTTATTCATTTAGTTCATAACTGGGAGATGACACCTACTATAGTCTCATAGACTCAAGCAGACACGCCGACACTGCTGAAAAAAATCACCTTTTGAAATCAGTAGTGAAGAACCCACTGCTTGCAGGATCAGTATTGATGTCGGCCTCAGCGCTACCTGTTGAGCTTGGAGGCTTTTCATTGGCATAAGACTGTTGAAATCCGTTGCCAGACATAATTTCACTTTCAAGTGGTTCCCTTCTCGGCTGATCAGAAACCGGAAGTCATGAGGCGTATGTCATGAATATGTAAATGAGACACGTTTTGATACTTTCTTTTATTGAAATCGATGTTTTATTGAATAAACTATATTATACTTATTTCTTTTGGACACTGATACTGTCTAGATACCAAATTCTATACCTAAAACGCAAATAGCTCATAGAAATGACGTAAACACATGTGACTGAAACCACATGCGCATGCGTCATAGGTAATCTGGCCATGACAGAAACACCTTCTGCTGGTGAACAAGAAATGAAAATACTTCGTAACTTATAACGTGGAGAAAATAGAATTCTTCGAGTTCAGGATATTGATATATAGCTCGTGTCGTTGCTGTCAGCAGCTGGTTTGAAAATGGACAGCAATCCTTTCGCAGACCCTCATACATCCAACCCATTTTCAGTAAGTAGATTGAGATAATACAGGAAACGAAAGAGGGTTTGACTGAGACTTGTGTGGTCTGCCGCCTAATTTTAATGTTGTGTCTTATGATAATCTCTACCCAAAGCAGTTTTTTTCCCAAACGAACATATGGTACTGAGTGTACGGTTAGCTCGTTATGTTGGGAATAGTAAATGGTGCTTTTTATGGATCCCTTGCAAGTTCTTTTTCAGCTTCAGTTACCATTATGATTTAGCCTGCAGTATGCAAGTGATTCAGTTTCAGACAAGGGAGAGGGGTCGTCATTTGGTGTACATCTTTGTGTAGGCATGTGCATATTTGCCATCTG
Organism: Conus ventricosus; assembly: GCA_018398815.1. Lineage (NCBI taxonomy): Eukaryota > Metazoa > Mollusca > Gastropoda > Neogastropoda > Conidae > Conus > Conus ventricosus. The sequence goes on from CM031608.1 coordinate 14,706,010, forward strand.
TGTTCATTTGACACAATGACAGTCGAGGAAGGAGTTCCTTTTTATGTGCAGTAGTATTGTAAATGAACTGATTTTTTTTTTACATCCGTCTTTTTGTAACGTTAATTTTAGTGTGAAACCCTGATGTTCAACAACATTAACAAGTTATGATTATTTCAGAGTTATGATTTTTCATTTGCGTCCACATGTGTGTGTGACTGATCTGTGGGAAAACCTAAGTTTGTGCAGAGCGAAGAAACAAGGAATATATATAGGATGTGTTTAATTCGGCACTTACATCCATGATCTATTGTGTTGCAAGAATGACACAGAAATGAAAGGAAAGACAAGGAATAGTACTGTCCAGGGCCACTAACCAACCAAAGTGAGTCCTTTACAAGGCTTTCTGTTGGTAGTTTATGTAGTGTAAAGTTAAAACTAGTTTCACTTTCACTTTTCAACCGGATACAGCTTATGTATGACGCGCTTTTATGTGACGCGCTTTTGTTGGGTTTTGACGTCAGAAACTGAAAGTAGATGGATGCTGGTTTTTTTGGCTGCCTTGTTTCTGTTATTACTTCACATGGTGTCAGAATTGTGAACTTGAAACAGACCTACGTATTGTGAACTGGAATAGACGTACGTGATGGCTGAGTCAATTTATGTGAGGACTCCCGACTCATTTGTGGTTAGTGCAAATCCAGCGGCGGCATGGGAGAAGTGGAAACTTCGTTTCGACATTTTCCTTCAAGCAACGGGTGCCAGTGCCAAGCCGGACGCGGTGAAGGTAGGACTTTTATTAAACCATATTGGTGATGAAGGACTCGAGATCTTCTCCAATTTTGTGTTTTTGGGGGAACGACCTAACCCAGACAATGCCGACCAGCCCCTGCCAGCAGAAAGCAAGACCAATTACAACACTGTTCTGGGGAAGTATGATGCTTTTTTTCAACGTAGAGACCCGCAGTTGATGTTGCGCGAACAGTTTTGGTTCCATCTGCACAGGGAGCCTTCCCAGTCGTTTGATTGTTGGCTCAGGTTAGTCAAAGACAAGGCAGCAGCTTGTAAGTTTGACAACTGTGACACAATGATCAGAGACAAGCTGGTGTTTTCATGCAAAGATGACACCGCCAAGCTGAAACTGTACGACGTTGGTCCAAGGCTTACCTTACAGAAGACCACTGACATTCTCGCTATGAGGGAACTGGCTAAGAATGAACTGGAAAGAAGCAAGACAGCCAGTGTGGGTGCCCTCCAGAGAAGTTTTCAAGGTAACATGCGACAGAGTGCATACAAAGGTGGGGCAGGTGGCAAGAAAGGTGACACCAAGGCCTCGCCAGCTGGCCAGAAGTGCGGCTACTGCAATGGCAAGCATCCTCCCGGCAAGAAGAACTGCCCGGCAGCGAAGGTTTGTTGCTGAAAGTGCACCAAGATAGGCCACTACGCCATCGTTTGTAGAAGCTCAGCGTCAGTCCATGAGGTCGTCCACGAGAACCAAGCGGAGCAGTCTGAAGATGGGGTCCCAGTTTTCGTGGGTGGCGTCAGTAGTAATGGCGTGCGTGCAAGAACTGTCACTCCAGCAGCCGTTCCGGTGAGGTCATCAGTGCCTGCTGACCCTGGGTGGCACATCAAGCTGAAGGTGGGATCACGCGAGCTGACCTGGTGTATAGACACTGGGGCCCAAGTGTCTGTGATGCCCGACCAAATTTTCAAGCCAGCGTTTGGGACACTCCAAGAGCCTGACCGCACTCTCCTTGGGCCTGGCGACCAGCCTCTGGAGGTGAAAGGGTGCGTCAACCTCGACCTCAACCTTGGTCGTACACGTGTTCGTGAGAAGGTCTACATCGTCAAGGCATCTAAACTCCTACTTGGTGCGCCTGCCATCAGGAAGCTGGGGCTCATCAGCGACATCCCAGGTGCCTTTACCATCAGGGCAATCAGATCCTTGCCTACTGGCGGTCAGCCTGCCCAGCAGACGGCGAAGGCCAGCTTCGCTTCATCCAGCGACGTCAAGCGTCAGTTCCCCAAGTTGTTCACCGGACTGGGTAAACTGGGTGGTGAGCAAGCCATCCTCCTCAAGGACGACGCCAAGCCGTTCGCTCAAACGGTGCCCAGGCGTGTTCCCTTACCCCTCCTGAAGAAGGTGGAAGCTCAGCTGAACGAGATGGTGGAAGGTGACGTCATCGAACCGGTGGACACTCCGACGGATTGGTGCGCTCCAATCGTTGTTGTGCCCAAATCCAATGGCAATGTTCGTATCTGCGTCGACCTGACCCGCCTTAACAAGAGCGTGAAGAGAGAGGTCTACGCCATGCCATCTGTGGAGGAGACTCTCAGCAAGATCTCCAAGGGCAACGTGTATTCCAAGTTGGATGCAAACTCTGGATTCCATCAGCTCGTGCTTGACGAGGCAAGTTCCGAGCTCACCACGTTCATCACTCCCTTTGGGCGCTTCAAATTCAAGCGTCTGCCCTATGGAATTACGTCCGCGCCGGAGTACTTCCAGAAGAAAATGGACAACATCCTCCATGGCCTTGAGGGTGTTCTTTGTCATATGGACGACATCCTTGTCGCTGGCAAAGACAAAGCTGAGCACGACGCCAGGCTTCATGCTGTCCTGGAGAGGCTCTCCCAGGCAAACCTGACCCTCAACCCCGACAAGTTCGAGTTCGCCAAAACGCAGCTCGAGTACCTTGGCCAGATCGTAGATTCTTCAGTCGGCGGCCTGAGGAAAGACCCTGCCAAGGTGAAGGCCATCATGGAGATGGAGGCGCCGAAGAACGTGGCTGACATCCGAAGATTTTTGGGCATGGTGAACCAGCTGATGAAGTTCCTGCCAAACCTTGCCGAAAAGTCTAAGCCACTGCGAGACCTGCTGCGCAAAGAGTCAACGTGGATCTGGGGACCAGAACAACAGGGTGCCTTCGACACTCTCAAGAAGGACCTTGCCTCACCAGAGACTCTCGCACTGTACAGTCCCGAGCGTGAGACCGTCATCTCGGCAGACTCCAGTAGCTACGGTCTTGGAGCTGTATGTCTTCAACGCCAAGACAACGGTCAACTCCATCCTGTTGCATACGCAAGCCGTTCCCTCACAGCGACTGAGCAGCGGTATGCACAGATCGAAAAGGAGGCTCTTGCAGTCACCTGGAGCCTTGAACATTGGTCAGATTTGTTGGTTGGCATGTCCTTTCGGGTAGAAACAGACCACAAGCCTCTCGTCCCTCTGTTCTCTACCAAGCTTATCGATGAACTTCCTGTCCGCATCCAGCGCTTCAGGATGAGGCTGATGCGGTATTCCTTTGACATTGTCCATGTCCCTGGCAAAGAACTCTATACCGCTGACACTCTGTCCAGAGCACCTTTGCCTACCACAGATTCTGCGGACAAAGACCTGACCTGCCAAGCAGAGGCATATGTCAATGCTGTCCTGCTGACATTACCAGCTTCTGACCACAGGCTGGAAGAGATCCGGTCAGAACTCCAGAAGGATGACATCCTCAAACTGGTCATGCGCTACGTCCAAAATGGCTGGCCAGAGAAGAGGACTCTCAACAAGCCTCTCAAGACCTACTTCAACGAGCAGAGTTTCCTGTCCGTCAACGACAGTCTCCTGCTGAGAGGTACGCGACTAGTCATCCCTCCGTCACTCAGACAAGATGTCCTTCGACACCTACATGATGGTCATCAAGGTGTCAACAAGACGAAGGAAAACGCGGCAAACTCCGTGTGGTGGCCAGGGCTGTCCCAAGACATTGACATCATGGTCAAGACTTGCCCTGACTGTGCCAAAAACAGGAAAGCCAGAGTGGAGCCCATGAAAGGTACGCCCTTCCCTGAGCGTCCTTGGTCCAGAGTTGCAGCTGACTTCTTTCAGCATGAGGGCAAGCACTTCCTCATAGTTGTGGACTACTACTCACGGGACGTTGAGATCGTGCTCATGAACAAGATCGCCAGCGCGGAGACAGTCAACAGAATGAAGAAAGTCTTCAGTCGCCATGGCATTCCGGACACTCTAGTTTCCGACAATGGACCACAGTTTGCAACCGAAGAATTCTCCAGATTTGCTCAATCCTGGAACTTCGAGCATATCACCTCTTCACCTCACTACGCCCAATCCAATGGTGAGGTTGAACGCGCAGTTCAAACCATTAAGAACCTCATCAAGAAGTGCGATGATGAGTACCTTGGCTTGCTCATGTATCGCAACACTCCCCTTCCCAACGGTTTCTCTCCTGCCCAACTGAGCATGGGACGCAGTCTGAAAACCCGAGTTCCATGTCATCCAGACACTCTCCTTCCCAAGACCCCCGACGTGTCTGTCCTGAAGAAGAGAGAAAAAAAATACCGAGAGAAGATGAAAACCAGCTACGATAGAAGACACAAAGTTGTTGCTCCAGAAGACATCTCATCTGGCAACAAGGTGTGGATCCCCGACGTGAAGAAGGAGGGTATTGTCATCAATCGTCATGATACTCCCAGAAGTCTCATCATCCAGACATCCGACGGTGGAGTCATTCGCCGAAATCAGCAGATGACCAGGAAGCTGTACGAGCCTTGTTTGCTTTCCCAGCAAGGCAACCACCTTCCTCCTTCCCCTTTCCCTTCCAACGCATCTCCACACTTCTTGGTTCCACGTGCACCACCTCCCAGTGCACAACCTCCTCCCTGCTCACCTGCCAAGGGCCTACCTGCTGTCACCGATGGTTCGACGCCAGTCAAGACAGCCATGATGCCAACTCCTTCCCAGAGCCTGCCATCTTCAATGACCCCAGGACCACAGAGGTCGCAGACAAGAAGATCCGCCAGAACAATGCACAAGCCTGAGCGCCTTATTGAACATTGTTAAAAGACTAGAACTTGAAAATTTGAAATGATTTCTTTTGATAATTTAAAAAAAAAAAAAAGAAAAGAAAAGAAAAGGCGCATTCATGAAATCAATCGAAAGACTCTGGTGCGAGACCCAGAACCAAAGTAGTGCTATTGTACAAACTTACATGCAGTATTATTTTCATAAATACTCAGTGCTCATTCTAGTCATTCTGGATATGTCTTATCACACGTTTGAGAACTTTAAATTGTTCTTCTGAAAAAGGGAGATGTAGTGTAAAGTTAAAACTAGTTTCACTTTCACTTTTCAACCGGATACAGCTTATGTATGACGCGCTTTTATGTGACGCGCTTTTGTTGGGTTTTGACGTCAGAAACTGAAAGTAGATGGATGCTGGTTTTTTGGCTGCCTTGTTTCTGTTATTACTTCACAGTTTACTGAGGACGGTCTCTTTAGGATTTCAAGGCTTTGTCACACACAATATTTTGATATTAAGGGGTCCATTGGAAGTGTGAAAAAGAAAAGGGGACGATTGTTTAAAATTCTAGTTTTTGTTTAAATGCTCTGATGATTTCGCACATACACACACACCTACATACTTATACAGATATAGGGTGAGTGACTATTTGTTGCATGTATTGTCATAGTACTTAGTCATACTCATGATACTGTAATCATTTGATTTCTCATTCCTATGAAGATTGATACAATTGAGTGTGTGTTGGATTTAAGAATTTGTGCAGTTTAGTTAAGATCCCAGTGGCCACTTTCCCCTTTCCTACCCTCATCCTCCCACCTTAGGCCAGTTACCAGAGATATTTTGATTCATGCCAGACGTGATGTGATGGAAAACATCAAAGAAGTCAGCTTGGCTATTACATCCAACCTTTCTGTAAAGAGTGACAAAGCTTGAGATAGCAGTCAGACTTTCAGACAACTTAAAAATGCAGTGCTGAAACTGGTTAACTGAACCTACTCAGATTTTGACATCATCAGCATAGGTTACTAGATTCTATTTTCTAAAGATTTTTCAACCAAATTTTCAGGGCATCTTTCAGTCTTTTTGAGAGCCAGGGAAGTACATATATTGCCTTTATATTGAAAGCCCTAAGTCCCAAGTACATGGCGATGAATGGCTTTGAATGACTGTGTCCAGTGATCTAATGATATTATTATGGGATGTTTAGATGTATGGCATCATCAGTAAGCTAAGTAGGGGTTCAAGAGAGACTTTTAGATTTGCAGCCAGAAAGTAAAGGCCAGTGCTATAAGACCACTGATCAGACCTGTATATTGGAATCTAAAGTTGAATTAAGGCTCCTGTGACTGACGCTGAGTCACCATAACTTGCACTAAAATAGTTACTTCATTTAGGAGACCCAGAGACTTGTACACTAGTAGTGCACAACAGTAATACGGGTTATACAGGATAATGCTAACAGGCAGGCAAACAGTGGTAGCACCATGTTGTTAAAGCTGGATGCACATGTGTACACAAAACACACACACACACACACACACACACACACACACACACACACACACACACACACACACTCAAAAACAGGATAACCACCACCGACCAAAAACAATGACAACGAAACGCACACATATACATTGACACTTCATAAGATTTAAGGAATTAGATAAAACGTGACTCGCCACGCTGTTACAACTTATATTAATCAGAGAAGCCATCTCCATTGCACTGGGGGCCCAGCTCGTGATCAGTCAACACAGTCTGAGCATGGAATAGTAATCATAAAAAGATCATGATGGAGCGAGAGACATCTTTCAAGACTCGGTGGTCACTCTGCTTAGCATCTGTGCTCCGTGGACTGGAGTCCAGTTTCGGCTCCGTCTGAATTAAATCATGCACATTTTTCAACAGTGGACAAGGTTGGATTTGTTGTCAAATCTTAGGTTAGTGCTTTTAATTGGTGTAAAATGGAAAAAAAAATTAATTTGAGATCAATTAGGATGTTTCTTAATTGAATTATATATATGCTTTAATCAGGAAGGAGACATAGAAGACACAGGAGGACTTGCTTGCTGCTGAGTGTCAGAAGTAGGGCGCCTCTCAACTGTAGGTTTACCAACTGAAAAGTGCTTTGATTTGAAATTGCATAGTTTTGAATTTGTAGCCAGTTGTTGGCTGAAAACCTTACATACTTAGTATGCTATATGTCAAATGCTGCAAGCCACAGCCAGTTTGCTAGCTGTAGTAGCTCTGTCCATTTTGTTTGTGTGAGCAAAATATTGATATGTAGCATAATGCACAGAAAATTGCTTTCTTAAAGAAATGACAAATTATGTAAGTGTGATTCCTTCAGGGTTTTAGTGTAGTTTGGATGAGATGTGAAAATGGGTTTCAGGGAATAAGGGGATGGTATATGAACATACTAGTTTTTGTTTTAGCATGGGGAGTTTAGTTTTATGGAAAACTATGGTATAGATAATTACGGTGCTCTTGTCTGTCTGCAGGATCCTTCAGTTCAACAGGCAGCAGGAGCAGGCAATGCAGGGCAGCAGCAGGGAATGCTGGATGATTATAACCCTTTGCAGAGGGGAACCAGACTCGTGCCGCTGGTGGGGTCAGTGCTGTCGTTTTCACTCATTAACTCTTGCTTGAACTGATTGAGAAAACTGTCTGGACTGGTCTTGACTCAGACCTCATGAGGCCACCAATCACAGAAGACACAACACTGGCGCTGAATCACTTCAGCTTTCGCTGATGCCAGCTGTGATCCACATATGCAGACATCACTACTACGCCCCCCACAGACAATCATATTGACTGCTTTCTGTAAATTGGTGGTGCTGGAGTTGTGATAGGACAAGCCAGGATGAGCTGGAATGAGCAGTATTGGAGTAATTAAAGATGAGGACAGAGGGAAGTCTAGTTGCTGGTATTTGATTTGCTATAGGTAACCATTGACGAAATCCTGTGGTCTTTCCTGTTTCTTTGTTTTGATTGCTGTTTTCATAATTTGTGTTAAGTCATGGAAAATGCATGGAGTCCATTTGGACAAAATTAGGGTTTTTTTTGTTTTGTTTTTTTTTGGGGGGGGGGGGGGGGGTTGTTTGCTTTTTTTTTACTCTTTCTTTTTTATGACTGTGAAGAGGGGGTGGGGGAGCATTTTTCATTTTGTTTTGATTTTTGTTCACAATTGTATTAACTCTTTCATGACAGTACTTGAGTTCCAAACCAGTTTTGTAATGACTGGTATTTGTGTACTTCAGTGAGCTTGACAAGTCTGAATGTTCATTCAAACAAGACATTTTGAGTCTTGACTTTTGGGGTGTTAATCAGATTGAATTACGAGGGATCCGATGTCATATAAATGAGAATAATTCAAAGTTTGATTGAATGTTAGTTGAAGATATTGTTAAGATTGAATTGGTTGGGATCTGAGAATGTAGAATGTAGTAAATTTATGAGAATGTTTATTGTTTGAAAGAATGTTCATTTGAAAGAATGTTCGTGATTACATGTATCTTTTGAGGAAAAAATGTGCAAGTAGTGACATGTATCTTTCGGGGGAAAAAATGTGTAAGTAGTGATAATTTCATTGACCATGATATTTTCTTTCCTATTTTGATTAGGTGTGATTTTGCTGCATTGTATTTTTGTTGTTGTTGTTGTTTAGACGCAGCAGGGGGGTGGTGCTGTTCCTCCCCCACGTCCAGCCCAAACAACGCAGCCGGCCATAATGACCCCATCTGAAGACCCCCTCCATATTCGGACACTGGCGCTCAGAAAGTGGACACCAGTGAACTTCAGCGACGCCAAGAGGTCAGTCACCCTCAGTCATGCATACACTGATATGCACTGGCATCACTGCACTGCAGGCTAAGCACACTGTATGTTTTTATGTCATGTTGGTAGACAGAATGCTGCAGAGCAGGATACTGCTTTTTTGTTTCTGTCTAGACATGTGGAAATATCTGTCCACCAGGTCTAGTAGAAAACTGGTTGATCAGTATGAAATAACAGGGTGGTTTGTAGGCTTGCCACTTGCTACTGCTTGTAAAGAATGTATGCTTTATGGGTGCATGAATGGAGAACGCTAACATATATTTATTCATGTGCATATACATCTGTTTCTTTGTTACATTTAGATCTTTGCATGAAGTTGCACACAAACTGCCAGTTATTAACAAGAGTGTTTTCAGACTGTTGTTGGAAATTGGACCAAAACTTAGTCAAGGGGACCATTTTTGTGCGTAGGCAGCCCAGAACGTTTTTTTTTTTTTTTTTTTTTTTACAAATTACCATTCCCATCTCTGCAGTTAGGTGCCTTGGGTTAACAAAGAATAAAGCAAGTAGCATGATGTATGAAAATGTTGTGTTTCATATGCTTTTTTAGTTTTTAACATCAGGGATGCCAACTCTGCTCTGTTACTGGTTTTTTATGATTTAGTTCTACATTTCTGTTTAAAAAAAAAAGAAAAAAAACACCCTCTATGTCTGTGCTTTCTTGGAAGATTGACTATAACTGACAACTTCCCAAAAATTTTCAAGAAGGTTCATATTCAGAACATTCCTGAGGTTCAAAATATTGGTTGGAAAAATCCGGAAATTAGAAATTTTGTCTTAAGAAAATACAAGTCATGAACTGTTAATTTGAAGAGTATAATAAGATAATACAATGTTATTGATTTATAGCGTAGCAGAAATAATGTTCGTTAAACGCCAGCAAGTACAAGCTCTTGGTGATATCGTATGGTGAGGCCTCCTTTGACGTTTTAGGTGTGTATGGTGGCATGGCTGTCAGGTTCTGTCAGGTTTTCCACCTTAATTTTCACTGGAAGTTGGCATGCCTTTGCTTTCATTAATGGTTTCTTGCATGTATGTATGTGTGCGTGTGCGTGTGTATGTGTAGACTGCACACCTTATTTGTCCAGTTGTAAATTGCACTTTGTGGATATGATTGTAGACTGCACAACTTACTTGTCCTGTATAGTTATTGCATGATTTGTTGGCATTGCTGAAATGTTTGTAAAGCAGGGGGCAGCCCTCTTGGATCAGGTGAGACTGATCCCAGATATCCCTCTATGACACGTCCTTTACACAGCAGTTATATGTATTGCACACCATGCACAGTGATATGTGGGTGTGTGCGTTCTTGTGTATGTGTTTGAATGTCATCCTGTTTCTCTATGTGTGGGTGCCTATGTACATGTGTTTTGAGTATAAACTTTTCCCAGTGTTTACGTGATACATAGATTGGGCCCTTGCCTGTATGTGTGAATATCAACCTGAGATTGGGCCCTTGCCTGTATGTGTGAATATCAACCTGAGATTGGGCCCTTGCCTGTGTGTGTGAATATCAACCTGAGCCCTTGTGTATGTTGATATGAAATGTCTCTTCATTGCTAAGCCGTAAATTTATTACCCCAATATATGTTAGTTTTGTGTCATTTGAAATTGCATCAAAACAGCTTTATCATTGTCATTTCAGCCTAACATTTTATCTTAACCCTTTAAGTACCACGGTTTTATTGTGTGATGTTCCAGTTTTATTTTTACAAGTCCAAAATCAAGAAAATCTGAACTTCTGAATTTTTTGGAAAGATTTAAGTTACATTTGGAAAAAAATAGGTTTATCTGTCACACCAAATTTTGTGTAAAAGTCTGTTAGTAGACGGAGCTGACAAGAGCTGGTCTTTTTGAATGCAAGCTATGATCTCGTTAACAGTGCTGCGCTGCTATACTTTGTGATGAAATCCTATGCCAACAAACAGTTCAGGGGAATGGGGTAAAACGCTTCATGGCCTCAGAGGTGGTTAAAACAAAACCTAGGCGACATAGATCTTTAGATTGTAGATTTAGTCCTTCAGAAAATGGCCAAGTTCAGTTAGGAGAGGACCAAAAGGCAGAAGAAAAATGGCTTTAGTCAAATGCAGTTTTCTCACCTTTTTTACTGATTTTCTCTCCGATGTTAAGTACTTTTTTTTTCCTCTCCTGTCTGAACCATGGCTGAATATTGCTGGTTTCTGAGTCTCCCTTTGCGGTTTTCCTCAGCTGTCTCCTCCTTCTGTTTGTCAGTCTCTTGGATTACTCTGATGCCTTCATCGACAGCTGTTGCTTCGTGAATCTTACGTTTTAGTTTCATCAGTCATCCAGTTTTTCTTTTCTGGTTAATTGCTCATTGAACATCTTCAGTCTGTCAGCTATTCAGAGCTGCGCTTTTGGCGTATCATGTTATGATTTCATCAACAGTGTTATGCTGATACACTTTGTGACAAAATAGTATGCAAAAGAAAAAAAGAAAAAGAATTGGGGGATAAAAGAATAAAAAAACCTCTTCACAGACTTAGCGGCAGCGTAAACTGAACTGGAAGAATGTATATCTCTAGATTGTAGACTTGTTTCGTTGAAAAATGGACAAGTTGAAGCAGAAGACAAATGGCTATCACAGTTTTGCTGCCCTATGAATTGGTTTCATTGTTGGCTCTTTCTTTGTAGTTTAAGTCCAAACCATGCAATAACTAGCGAGATTTCCATCTTAGTCCACCATTATGTCAAGTGTGAAGCAAAGTGGGACTGACAGTGTTGTTGAATCTGACTTGTGGTATGGCAAGAGTGGTACACTTGATTTGGACTGCTACACTGAAACGTCACAATTCTACACTTTGTGCTATTGACGCCTTGGCAGTTTCGGCTGCTGCTGGTGATTTATTTTCCGCTATCAGCCAGTCCATCCATCTCCAGGAGACCTTGATGGACATTGAAAAGATGCCAGCCATATCTGCATACATGTACATCCCCTGTTACTTACCTCTCATCCTCAGGATATTTACAGAATACAAGGATTGAGGAGCACTGTATCGACGTGGGGCCATGCTGGCTTACGTTGAAGCGGTGCACTTGTCGAAACTCCTGTTGGTAGGAAGTCCAGTTGAGGAACTGCTCACTTGAGTGCAGATTTTGAGAACCCCTTGCTGGGAAGCCTGGACAGTCTTTCTACAGATGCCAGTTTTGGGGAGGGGGGAGGGTGAGGGGGACAAAAGCTTGGTTGGTGTGAGTTCAGGAACGAATGAACAAACGTTATTGAAGAAGAATTCTGATCATGAATCTGAACAGTGTGATGATTCTGTTTGGACCCCTCTATAAAATCTCACTCATGCAACAGCCAAATCTGACATATGGTTGGTCATTCAAAATTCTCTGTCTCTCTGGTTCCGCTCCATGTCAGCAAGAAATTCTGCATACGGTTTAACTTTGTTTGTTTAAAGAAAACAATATGGGAGAGTTTCTTCAGTCTTCTCAGCCTTTGCTGAAAAATTTACAAAAGAAAAAAGGTTTGTGGTTTTCTGACCCACAATAGCCTTGTCCGGCTGCCCCAACAGTAAGTCAGTCTTCATTCAGGGCTTGTACAGGCCTTAAAGGTTTGGAAAAGTTTGCAGAATTGGAGGTGTCCAGCTTAAGACCTGGAAGTCTGCAAAGACTGACGTTCATCTCTTTCTGTTTGCACTGCATTCTTGGAGAACATTGCAGTCACAAAAGTTGTCAGAGCCACCAGATGGAAATCAATGACACATTTGGCTGGTTCCGTCTGAGGGATGTATCAGGGGGTCACAGTCCCTTGGATTGTGTGAGTAGATTTGTGGTCACTGAGTCGTCACAAGAATATTTCACTGTGACTCACAGTTCAGTCTTTTGTTCCTTTCTCTTTACCAGATCCTGTCAACCAAAAAAAAAACAACAACAAAAAACACAAGAAAACAAAGAAAGAAAAAAACAAAGAAAAGAAAAGGGGAAAAAAAAATGAAGAAAAAGAAACGGAAGAAGAATTATGACTATTGAGGGAGAGTTGGGACAGAATCCAGTTATGCCTCTGTGTTTTAAAGAGAAAAGACACACTTTTTCTCTCTGAGTTAGAGGTAATTGATGCCTATTTTATATGTCTAACAGGCCTGTGCATATTCCCCGAAGATGGAGTATGGCTGCCTTAATGGCGGGATAGAAAAGGGTCATACACACAAAACTCCACTGCCTGGCTATACAGGGAGTGTCCGCATGAGTATCAGCCTGCGTACGCAGAAAGAAAGAAAAGAAAGGCCTGTGCATATATTGCTTTTAATGTGGTCACCTGAAACTTACAGAAGGCGTCTCAGCATTAGCATAGTAAACATTGTTTTTCACCCCACTTCCACCTCCATTCCCTTCCTGTTGGATACATGGCATTTGTTTGGCTGTGAACGTTTAAGAAAAAGAATTTCCTTCTAAAACAAGCTCTAAAATAAATCAATACTAGTACGTTGTGAATTTGCCAGTGTGACACATTTAACTGTGCTGATAAAAGAGGATAAATTTGAAATGGCAGCATTATGCAAAACATATATAATCTGTGTGTCAGTGAAGGGTGGTGGCAAACATTTGAAGTATATATGGGGAAAGGCGGATTATTATTCTTGAACCATGAATTGCCTGCACTATGCAAGACTTTTTCCATTGATTTCAGAATGAAGCCAAAAATAGGCTGCAGACACCCCTCCCTCCTCTCCCATGTCCACATACCCCTCTTCCTCACCACCTCCCCTTGTGTGTGTGTGCTATGTCCTTTTGTGCCCACTGTCTACACACATAAAAACATGTTTTATTTGCCAGAGAGTGAATTTCGACAATGAACTAAACATGGCAAATTGTTGGTGAATGCTTGACACCCACACCCTGTTGAAGATTGGCTAGGCTGATAAGACCGTGACACACTTGCTGCACAGATTAGATAGGAATTTTGCCTCTCCTGTTGTGTATCAGACGATACCATGAGCAAGGGAGAAGATGGAAAGGCAGTGTGATCATATATGAATGTAAGAATGCATAGTTTTCCATCTGCATGCGGTGACACATCTCTGCTCAGACTGAAATTCCTCCTCATGAACTTTTCTGTGACTGCTGCATTTGTGCTCTCCTGAACCAGTCTTTTACATTGGAATAGCATCATTGCAGAAACACTGAGAAAGGTAATCACAGTCTGGTGCCTATCCTTCGTTACTGCACTTTGCCCAGATCCTTGCCAGCAGTTCCATTGGCCATTCCCAAAGGCTGTTCTTTTTTTTTTTTTTTCGTTTTGGTTTCTTTTCCATTCCTTCTGAAAAAAACACTGAAATGTGCAGCCCTTTTTACAAATGTTGTAAGTCAGGACAGTAGAGTCTAGTGACCATGGGTTCAAAATTTGATTTCAACCCTTTTCTGTCTTTTTTTTTTCCAAATGAACGATCTCGCACACACGCATAGACACACGCATGCATGCACGCACACACACACATGCACGCACGCACACGCACACACACACACACACACACACACACACACACACACACACACACGAACACATAGGCGCGCGCGCTGGGCGGCTGGCTGGCTGGCTGGCTCATTCATTCACTCACACATTCACACACACACACACAGACGCACACGCACACGCACACACACAAGCACACACACCTGCATATATGTAATATATATATATATATATATATAATATATATATATATATAATGTATCTCTCTCTCTCTCTCTCTCTCTATATATATATATATATAAACCGGCAGGCCACGTGCCACTCGCACAGAACTCACACGCCCACACACCACAATATATAACACCGGTGGCGTGCCCAAATTGTATTGTATACCCTGAGGAGAGCGTTTTTAGCTTGAAACAAGCTTGTAGGTTTTAATCTCTTCATTTTAAAATCCTATTTTAAACTGGTATATATATATATAACCCATGGGTGAAACCACACGTCCGGAAAATCCGGAATCCGGATTTTGTATTGGTCGTTTGTCCGGAAATCCGGACATCGGCGTTCGTTGTGGTCGATTTTCCTTTTTTGGGTAGTTTTCGGTGAAGCTGCATTCTTGAACAACTCGCACATGCGCCGTCCAAGTTGTTGCAAAACTTGTCTTCCGATTTGCGCCATTTTCACGATAGCCTACAGCGTGTTCACGTCGCACGTCTTCACGTCGCAACGATCTTCTTCACGTCGGAACGATCCCGTCGACCTAGATCTAGTCTGAATCTGCTGCACTTCATTCTCTTCTTTGAGCACGATGCCGTTTGTGGCTGTGAATGAAGACACGTCGCTGATCGATGCTTCTGTCCCCACAACAAATGGTCTTGGCGATGGCTGGACGAAAGAGGTCCGGACAATGATGGCGAAATGGGAAAGGGCGACACATTTCTGACTTGGTGCCGCAAAACCACAGCTGCTGGCGTTGCCCGGTGCATCGTCTGCTTGCAGGACATCTAAGTCGGTATAAGAGGACACATGCTTCAAAGACTTTTTGAGCTGTGTATACTACATTGGACATATGAATGTATAGACTTCCAGGATACCTTGCTTGAGCATCTGGGCTTGGACACTTTCTGCAAGGTTTTATGTTAATATGTGCTGTATGGACTCCTTCATGAATGTGATCGTGTGGGCTATAAGAATACTGTTCTTGGACATCTGCGTTGTAAAGATTATTTGAACACCTGTGGGTTTGTTTGTTTTTTGGATAGTGGGCTTTTTCAATTTTGTAACTGCTCAGTGATGAACATCTGGACACCTGCTGCTGGTGGATAATGCTGAATACATTCCTTGGACAAGTAATAAACCAGTCTGTAAGTAAATTCTGCATAACATACAAAATTATGCTGGTTTAGTGATTTTTATTATTCTTTATGATTCACAAGTTTTCTTTTCTTTTTTTTTTTTTTTTGGGGGGGTGGGGGCAGCATAAGTTACTCTGGGACACAACATTAGTCTTATTTCACTTATAAAAACATGCTGAAAGTACCTCAAAATGGTCTGATTTTAATAACGAAAATGTAAAAATGCTTCAGCTGGACCCCCACCTTTCAGGATTTCCAATTTTCCCAGGTTTCACCCATGATAACCACATTTCAATTTTTTTTCCTAAAAAAATTTGCTTAGTTTTTCTTTAATGAGTTTAGTTTGACATATTGACAGATTATTTCAGCATCTGATGAAAAGAAAATTGAAACAGATTGTAATGTTGCTAAAAAGAAATATGAAGAAAAAAAACACAAAAAAAAACCCCAACAAAATGTAAGTGAACTCATAGGACAAGGTGCAGGTAACGTTAATCCAATACACAATATAAAATTTAAACAGGAAAATGACTTGTAACCAAATCGTCTTCCTGGCAGAAGTCGGGAGGTGGGGTTGAGTAGGGGGAGATATTGTTTAGTTCCTTTTTTTTTTAATGTCTGTAGATTGAGACATTGAAAGAGGTTGTATTTGTGGAAAATTCACGTCTTTTTTGTTGTTGTGTTATTAGATCAGGATTATTATGCACTTTGTGTTTATTTGTATTTTGGCGTGTCAGCAGTTGACAGCTGTGTTTTAAACATATGTACATGAATTGACTGTCATTTGATATACCCTTGAAGAGTGGGAATGGTGTGCAGGTGAACTTCAGTTACAGAAATTGTAGTTTCTGCTTAGTGCTTGTTGCACAATACAGATTGTAAAAAGTTGTTCAAAACAGGGAAAAAAACAGAATTTGCTGAACAGTACATGTCTAAAAAGATAGTACAAAGCAGGAAAATGTGGTGCTGGCTGAACAGTATTTTGAAAAAAGAATAAAGAGAAAAACTGATGCTGAAAGTGTGAATATTTGATTTATGGTTCATGTTTTTTGTTGTTGTTGGTGGTGTTTTTTTAAGTTTATCTGTCTGTCTCTCTGCCTTATAGTCTGCCTGTGTAACTTCCAGTCTATCATTTTCCTCTGTCTCCTCTCTCTTCCGTCTGTGTTTTTCTCCCTTCTTGTGCATACATTTTGCATTGTGAATGTATAGCTCAGGTTATGATATTGATAGACTTGTAAAGTACCAGCAGAAGACTGTATTGATTTTCTTCATTTCAGGAATTGGAGCGGAAAGCAGCAGAACTGCAGAGAAAAGAAAACGCATTAAAAAATCAACAAGGTGGAAGTAAGTAATAAGATTATTTCAGCCTTGCATTGTGGCTACATATATGTTCAGGAAAACAGTATCAAAACAAAACAAAAATATTACAATTTATTAAGTCAGGGACTGTTATTGCAGTTTAACCCCTTGACTGCCCTGGCACGAACGGCGTTCGAGATGGTTTCGGGAAAGCTGTGTGCCCTTGCTCGAACGGCGTTCGAGATAATTTCATCATCAAAATTCGGCGATTTAAGAAGGGAGGCAAGGACAAAAAATGGTTTAAACGGTTGCAGGGACCCTAAAGGACGGTTTCTTCCCTTTCGCGGGTCAGCTGACTGACGGCTCGTGTCCATTCGGTCAATAACTTCGGCAAAGTTCGGAGAGTTATTCTCGGTCGAAGATGGCGAGTCGAGCAGGCAGTTCGATCAGGCGCGTGCCGTTTTCAAACGATCTAATGCTCTTGAAGTGCTTCAAGAAGTTATCCGAGACCGTGAAAGCGATGACGAAGACTTCAAAGAAGTGGAATGAAGCGATTCGGAGGAGGAATAAAGTGATTACAATCAACACCACCCTTTGCTATCAGAGGTTGGTGTTGATGACGAAGCTGATCCCCACTTCAAACCGAGCGATACCGGCGCAAGTGGGGCCGAATCGGAGAGTGACGAGCCGATTCCGTGTATGTCGAGTGCCCCCTCCCTCCTTTCGTGAGAGGTCGGGAGGAGAGTCGAGGAAGGGGAGGGGGTTTTGGACAACGGCGAGGGTCCAGTGTGAGGGCGTGGCAAAGGAAGAGGGCGTGGCACTTGTCAGTCGGAACTTGTTTCAGAATGGACAGAGGTCAGTGCTGATTGCCCAAATCTCGACCTTTCTTTCACGGGTGACCCAGGTATCAAGGTAAACATTGGCAATTTCAAGCCCATGGATTTTCGTGGAGTTGTTTTTGTGGTGTGTGTGTGTGTGTGTGTGTGTGTGGTGTTTGTGCAGGCTGTGTGTGTGTGTGTGAGAGAGAGAGAGAGAGAGAGAGAGAGAGAGAAGATAAGATAATATTGCTTATAGCCCAGCCGACCGCAAAGGGCCATATCAGGGCTGGAGAGAGAGAGAGAGAGAGAGAGAGAGAGAGAGAGTGAGAGCAGTGCTTGTGCATGGTGTGCGTATACATTGTGTGGTGTTTGTGTATGTGCATGGTGTGTGTGTGTGTGTGGTGCTTTTGCATGTGGTGCTGTGTGGTGTGTGTGTGTGTGTGTGTGTGTGTGTGTGTGTGTGTGTACATGTGTGTGTGTGTGTACGTGTGTGTGTGTGTTGCTTTTGAATATGGTGCTTGTGCAGTGTGTGTGTGTGTGTGTGTGTGTGTGTGTGTGTGTGTGTGTACCCAAAATGTGTGTCAGTCAACTATAACTTGCATTTACTGGCAGTAGTATGGGATCCTGATCCTTCTGTCCATAGGTTCTGTGTTGTGGTGTATTCTCTGCGACACCAGTGTATTTTTCAGTTGTAGCCAAGGATATAACAAGAAAATTTCCCAAGTATCTAAAATATATGTCAAGAATTGAAAGAGCACTGGGCATATCAGTGAACCTACCTAAGAAAACAAAATTGTGTCCCTTGATACCTGGATTGTACTGTACCCAGAAATGCATAAATTTATCATATAAAACAACAATTGTGGGTTGTAAATTCACTACCAAATATTTACACAGGTGTTCAGTAAACACTAAAACCACTTTTGGCTGGGTTTGTATGTTTTTTGTTTTGCTGCTGTGGGTTTTTGTATGCTTGCAAAATATAATTAAAAAAAAAAAGTTGAATTATAAGATTATTTATTCTCAGAATGAACAAAATCAAATATTATTTGCAGGTATTATAGCCCTGGGTATGAGAAGAAAACATGCCAAAAATCTAAGAGATATCTCCACAAATAAATGAGCACTGATCAAATTAGTGAACCTACCGCAAAAAGTCAAATTTTGCTCCGGCACACAGAAGTGCAAAACTGATACAAAATAGCGGCAGTCAAGGGGTTAAGGGAAGGAGTGTGGTTGGGAAGGTGGGATGGGATGCGGCATGATATGTTGATTACGCTTCATTAGCTTGCAAGTCTGTAGCCAGCTCCATGGCCACAGGGTTTTGTCATTGCCACGTGTGCTGCAGGACATATCTTGTGCTGTTGTTAATGAGGATTTGGCTTTGAATGTCAGGGCTCGGCCACAGATGGTGGGATTAATGACGCAAGAGTGGAACAGCATTGTGAGGGGAATGGTGTACATCGGTAAAGAAAACATTCACTTTGTGTGTTTTCTTTAGTGGTGGAAGTGGAAGAGCAATGAATGAGTTTTATTGTTAGGATGGCTTGTTGAGTGGGGAAAAATATTCCACACGTGTCTGTGTGTATGTCTCTTTCTCCCTCTCCTCTCCTCTCCTCTCTCTCTCTCTCTCTCTCTCTCTCTCTCTCTCTCTCTCTCTCTCTCTCTCTCTCTCTCTTGATTAGAAAATAAATGGGCAAATAGTTATATCAGAAACAGTATGTTGAAAAGAAAGGGGGTTTGCTATTCAGTTTGCTGATTTCTTAAATACCAGGTAGAAATATATTAATACTTTTACGATTTTGATGTTCAGAAGCCTTTAGGGGCAGACTTACAACATGTGCCAGAGAACCATGTGCCATTAAAGTAAGCAGTGCAGAACAGTAACTTACGTTCTTTAATAATGTGACATTGCATAACAGCACAGCATGACTGTACTTTGTAATAGATGTTCTGGCCACACATGCGCGCATGTATGCACGCACGCACGCACACACAGAGACATGCACCCACTCTTTCTGCCTTTCACATTGTGCGCGTGCGCGCGCGCGCGCCACACACACACACACACACACACACACACACACACACACACACACACACACACACACACACACCTCTCTGTGAAGATATATTCCTGTCAATTTACAAGCTTGTAATAAGAAGAAAAGAGAATTGAAGAACCAGTGATGTTATGTTTTATTACTATGAATGTTATTAAAACAAAAATCAAGAACTGTTAAGAGTATGTATGATTTGTCGAGAACTGTTTTCCTGCCATGTTTTTACATGCAAATGTATGTTAATGTGTGTATGTGCTGTTTGATGTGGTGATGGCATGTGTGTGTGCTGGATGACGAGAAAGGGAATGTTTGTGCTTTTACTCTTGTCTACATTCTAAAACAAATATTTTGTTTTTAAGTGGTTATTATTACTCTGCATTGCACTTTGATCCGCAGTTCGTTTTTAAGGTGCCTCCAAGCTCTTCACTTTTATTACAGTCTTTATTGTAAAAAAAAAAATTGTTTGTTGCAGATCGTCAGAACAATTGGCCACCTTTGCCCAAATTTTTGCCTTTTGGGCCATGCTTCTATCAGGACTTTAATGTCGACATCCCCTTGGAGTTCCAGAGAATTGTCAAATTTGTCTACTACCTGTGGGGATGTAAGGAACTGATTTTTGTAACAGTAATTGTCAGCTAGCTTGTGCAGGTTCAGTATGTGATACATAGTGGTCTGTGAACATTTTCGTTACTGTTTATGATTGGTTTTATGGTGATGATGTAAAGAGAAAATAGTTGTGCAGAAAAAACAACAACAACATTGCCTTGAAATGCACACAGTTCAAAAGTTGATGAAATTTTCATTATCATCATCATCTTATATCAGATTGTTGTTGTATTTCCATGATATTTGTTTGGCCGGTAGGGAATTTCCACAGCTCCCTGTTCTTGGTCATGTGCAACAAGGTAGAGGTGGTGTTACAAATTCAGTCCTTCACACCGTCCATCCTGTTCTCTGCTGTGATAGTCTTGGACAGAGAGCCATGGCAAGACACATGCCGTCATCAGGCTAACTGTCGGAGAACTATGAAGCGTGGTTCGTGTCTACATGCATATGTTTTAATGGTTGCATGGCATGATATTTGGTTCATGTTCCCTGTAGGAGATGCGAAGAAGCCATCTGGAGCACCTAGACTTGTTTCAGGTGGAGCAAAATGTGCAGGTATTTTGAAGTCCTACAGCTGTTTTTTTGTTTTTTTTTAAATAAACAGTAGCTTTGAAAGTAAAACCCTTGGCAGCAGTGTAGAAGTATTTCCCAGGACTGGTGTGCTTGAGATGCGACGGGGCAGACAGATGTCCTGAGGCACCACTTTATCTGTTGCCTTTCATTTGGGATAGTATTGCCTAGCCAGTTACAAATGTAACCCTTTAACTTCCTGATCATTTTTTTTAAACCTAATATTCCCACAATGAGCGGATGAATTTTAGAGAGTGCCATTGAACTGAAATGGACCTTTTAAAACTTGGACGCTTTCTTTTTGATTACCAAACATATTGATGACAGCATGACAGTCAGCTTTTCTGTTTGATAAAAATCTAGCGGTGGCTATACTTTGCTGTGCATGTGTCTTGTTTCTGTGTTGTTGGGTGTCTGTACCTGAGCATTGTGGTCACCTGGTCATCTGCGAAAGATCCAGATTCCAACTGAAAGTTAGATGCCATCTCCCCATTTCTTGTTTATCTCGGGCCTTTCATTGAAGTTTGAAGCAAGTGCAGACATCTTCATACAGTTTGCACTGCTGTGTGAGCCCGTCTTATTGATTCAGGGGCACTTGGCCGCTAAACTGTCCACTGACTATGATTGTATTTTGAACTATTAGTTAAAAAATCTTTTTCAGCATGAGCTGGAAAAATGTTTTTCTTTTAACTCTTTTTACTTTATTTGAAGGGCTTTGTAAATGGCAGTCACTTTCACAATAGCAGTTGTCCTCCAGTGGCACGTTTTAACATTCAGAGCTTCCAAAATGATTTGTATGGGGGTGAAATGGAGAGCTGCCCTTGACAGGGGGAAATGGTGATTAACTGATAATGGTGCGTATGTTAAGTAGGGTGAAACAGTAGCTAGGAGATTGAACCCTGCACAAAGTATGATTACTGTTCTTCCAATCAAGGCACGTTGATTTGCTTTCATGAAGGTTCAGCAAGAAATGGGCTGATGATTTTTTTTTTTTTTTTTTTTTTTTTTAAAGAAGGAAAAGCAAATTGGTCCAGTTGTTCTTTCAAAGTGTTTGTTTTTGTGCTGCTGATGATTTTGGTGTCAGCTGTGGCTCCTGTCATGGCCAGCTCAGAGTAACATCCCACAAAGACCTCCAGAAATCATGTCTGAATTTGGTAGGAGTGTTAATTGAGTGGCAAATTATACCAGTATGGACAAAGAGAAAAATGTTTTCAGAAAAATGGAATCTCTCAAGGTTTGGATTCTTAACTTTGGAGGATTGCCGTCTGGTTTCACTGTACCTCTGTCTGTGTCTGTTCCACCATTGCTTTAACTTCTTTCTGTTAAAGCTTGAGACAGGTTTTCTCCACAAAGTTTTCATCACAAACGCCTCCCAGATGAAGGGAGAGTTGACCCAGCCTGCTTTCAACCTGTGTTGGTGTTGCAGTTCATGTGATTGTGCTGTTCCTGAACGTGCTGGCTAGCCTGGCGTGGTTCATCGTGGACTCTGACGGTGGCACCACTTTCGGTCTGTCCATCCTGTGGCTCCTCCTCTTCACCCCCTGCTCCTTCCTCTGCTGGTACAGACCGCTGTACAAAGCCTTCAGGTGAGATCTTCCCTCCTGTCCCCCTTCCACCTCCTCCGCCTTTGCCCCTCTCTCGTCCTCCTCTTCACCCCCTGCTCCTTCCTCTGCTGGTACAGACCGCTGTACAAAGCCTTCAGGTGAGATCTTCCCTCCTGTCCCCCTTCCACCTCCTCCGCCTTTGCCCCTCTCTCGTCCTCCATTTCAGCCCCGGCTCCATCTGTTGGATCTGACCTTTCTGCAAAACCTTCAGCTGAGATCACCACCTTCCACCTCCCCACCCCTCCCTCCGTAAATTCTATTTGCTTCCTGCTCCTCCTTGTGCTGGAACTGACCGCTGTGTAAAGCCTTCAGGTGAGATCTCCCCTTCCACCTCCCCACCCCTCCCTCCGTAAATTCTATTTGCTTCCTGTTCCTCCTTGTGCTGGAACTGACCGCTGTGTAAACCCTTCAGGTGAGCTCACCCCTTCCACCTCCTCTCCCCTCCCTCCGTAAATTCTATTTGCTTCCTGTTCCTCCTTGTGCTGGAACTGACCGCTGTGTAAACCCTTCAGGTGAGATCTCCCCTTCCACCTCCTCTCCCCTCCCTCCGTAAATTCTCTTTGGTTCCTGTTCCTTCTTGTGTTGGCAACTGACCGCTGTGTAAAGCCTTCAGGTGAGATCACCTTTAGCACCCTGCTACCTGCTGTCTTTCCTCCCTACCTCCAATTCACCTCTGCCTCCTTCATCAGCTGGTACAGACCACTCTACAAAGCCTTCAAAATATTTTCCCTTCCACCCTGAATGTCTTTCCTTTCCCTTAACACCTGCCCCCTTTTCTCTTAACTCCCTGATCTTCCATCTGCTGGTACGGACCACATTAGAGAATGTTTGATGTGAGGTCAACCCCCCCCCGCCTGCATTCCTCATCGCCCCTCTTTCCCCACTACTTCTTCTTTCACACGTATCTCTCCAACTTAACACAGACCACTTGACAAAATGTTCAGGTGAATTCTACCCATTCACACCCCACTCCCCTCATTTTACTCCTCTTCAGCACCTGCTTCTTCATCTGCTAATACCCCTGCACCCCCCCCCCCCCCCCCCCCTCCCATCCCCCACCTTTGTGGTCTCCTCCTTGTTCCTTCATTTGCTGTACTTCTGTGTATGGAGGCTGATACTCCTGTGGACACGCCCTATATGGACAGGCAATTATTAATCCCATCTACCCAACAAAGGCAGTGGAGTTTTGTGTGTATGACCGTTTTTTTCATCCTGCCATCAAGGCAGCCATACTCCATCTTCGGGGAAATTTGCTGTACAGATGTGTTTACTAAAGCCTTCTGGTAAGATTTCCCTCCCCTGCCTGCCACACAGACCTTTCCCTCTGCCCTGCTCTTTTACGTGCTGCCCTTTCCCTCTCCTCCCTCGCCTTCTTCCCTGCCTCCCTCCCCCCCCCTTCTTATTCCCTCATCTGTTCAAACCTTTCAAGTGAGATTATTCTCTCTCCCCACCACCACTCCTGTCAACCCGCCCCACCCCCTTGCCTTCTGTTTCGTTGACTTGGACGGACCACTCTACCTATTGGGAGAGCCTTTAGGACCACTCTACCTGTTGGGAGAGCCTTTAAGACCACTCTACCTGTTGGGAGAGCTTCTAGGACCACTCTACCTGTTGGGAGGGCCTTTAGGACCACTCTACCAGTTGGGAGAGCCTTTAGGACCACTCTACCTGTTGGGAGACCCTTTAGGGCCACTCTACCTGTTGGGAGAGCCTTTAAGACCACTCTACTTGTTGGGAGAGCCTTTGGGACCACTCTACCTGTTGGGAGGGCCTTTAGGACCACTCTACCTGTTGGGAGAGCCTTTAGGACCACTCTACCTGTTGGGAGACCCTTTAGGGCCACTCTACCTGTTGGGAGAGCCTTTAGGACCACTCTACTTGTTGGGAGAGCTTTTGGGACCACTCTACCTGTTGGGAGAGCCTTTAGGACCACTCTACCTGTTGGGAGAGCCTTTAAGACCACTCTGCCTGTTGGGAGAGCATCTGGGACCACTCTACCTGTTGGGAGGGCCTTTAGGACCACTCGACCTGTTGGGAGAGCCTTTAAGACCACTCTACCTGTTGGGAGAGCCTCTATGACCACTCTACCTGTTGGGAGAGCCTTTAGGGGCACTGCCTGTTGAAAGAGCCTTTAAGACCACTCTGCCTGTTGGGAGAGCCTTTAGGACCACTGTACCTGTTGGGAGAGCCTATAGGGCCACACTACCTGTTGGGAGGGCCTTTAGGACCACTCTACCTGTTGGGAGAGCCTCTAAGACCACTCTACCTGTTGGGAGAGCCTTTAAGACCACTCTACCTGTTGGGAGAGCCTTTAGGGCCACTGCGTGTTGGGAGAGCCTTTAAGACCACTCTACCTGTTGGGAGAGCCTTTAGGACCACTCTACCTGTTGGGAGAGACTTTAGGGCCACTGCGTGTTGGGAGAGCCTTCAAGACCACTCTACCTGTTGGGAGAGCCTTTAGGACCACTCTACCTGTTGGGAGAGCCTTTAGGGCCACTCTACCTGTTGGGAGAGCCTTTAGGGCCAATCTACATGTTGGGAGAGCCTTTAAGACCACTCTGCCTGTTTGGGAGAGCCTTTAGGACCACTCTACCTGTTGGGAAAGCCTTTAGGGCCACTCTACCTGTTGGGAGAGCCTTTAGGACCACTCTACCTGTTAAGAGAGCCTCTAGGACCACTCTAACTGTTGGGAGAGCCTTTAGGGCCACTACCTGTTGAGAGAGCCTTTAGGGCCACTCTGCCTGTTGGGAGAGCCTTTGGGACCACTCTACCTGTTGGGACAGCCTTTAGGACAACTCTACCTGTTGGGAGAGCCTTTAGGAGCACTCTACCTGTTGGGAGAGCCTTTAGGACCACTCTGCCTGTTGGGAGGGCCTTTAGGGTCACTCTACCTGTTGGGAGAGCCTTTAGGGCCACTCTACCTATTGGGAGAGCCTTTAGGACCACTCTACCTGTTGGGAGAGCCTTTAGGAGCACTCTACCTGTTGGGAGAGCCTTTAGGACCACTCTACCTGTTGGGAGAGCCTTTAGGACCACTCTGCCTGTTGGGAGAGCCTCTATGACCACTCTACCTGTTGGGAGAGCCTTTAGGACCACTCTACCTGTTGGGAGAGCCTCTAGGACCACTCTGCCTGTTGGGAGAGCCTTTAGGACCACTCTACCTGTTGGGAGAGCCTTTAGGACCACTCTACCTGTTGGGAGAGCCTTTAGGACCGCTCTACCTGTTGGGAGACCATTTAGGGCCACTCTGCCTGTTGGGAGAGGCTTTGGGACCACTCTACCTGTTGGGAGAGCCTTTAAGACCACTCTACCTGTTGGGAGAGCCTTTAGGACCACTCTACCTGTTGGGAGAGCCTTTAGGACCACTCCACCTGTTGAGAGAGCCTTTATGACCACTCTGCCTGTTGGGAGAGCCTTTAGGACCACTCTACCTGTTGGGAGAGCCTTTAGGGCCACTCTGCCCTTTGGGAGAGCCTTTGGGACCACTCTACCTGTTGGGAGAGCCTTTAGGACCACTCTACCTGTTGGGAGAGCCTTTAGGACCACTCTACATGTTGGGAGAGCCTTTAGGGCCACTCTACCTGTTGGGAGAGCCTTTGGGACCACTCCGCCTGTTGGGAGAGCCTTTAGGGCCACTCTGCCTGTTGGGAGAGCCTTTGGGACCACTCTACCTGTTGGGACAGCCTTTAGGACCACTCTACCTGTTGGGAGAGCCTTTAGGAGCACTCTACCTGTTGGAGAGCCTTTAGGGCCACTCTGCGTGTTGGGAGAGCCTTTGGGACCACTCTGCCTGTTGGGAGAGCCTTTAGGACCACTCTGCCTGTTGGGAGGGCCTTTAGGGCCACTCTACCTGTTGGGAGAGCCTTTAGGACCACTCTACCTGTTGGGAGAGCCTTTAGGACCACTCTGCCTGTTGGGAGAGCCTCTATGACCACTCTACCTGTTGGGAGAGCCTTTAGGACCACTCTGCCTGTTGGGAGAGCCTCTAGGACCACTCTGCCTGTTGGGAGAGCCTTTAGGACCACTCTACCTGTTGGGAGAGCCTTTAGGACCACTCTACCTGTTGGGAGAGCCTTTAGGGCCACTCTACCTGTTGGGAGAGCCTTTAGGACCACTCTACCTGTTGGGAGAGCCTTTGGGACCACTCTACCTGTTGGGAGAGCCTTTAGGACCACTCTACCTGTTGGGAGAGCCTTTGGGACCACTCTACCTGTTGGGAGAGCCTTTAGGACCACTCTACCTGTTGGGAGAGCCTTTAGGCTAGTCCACCTCTTGTTCTCCTCTCCTTCTCCACCCCTCACACCTGATTCTTATGATCAGGCCTCACTCATGTAATTTCTTTTTTTTTTTCTTTACTATTTTGAATGAATTGCAACTCTCTCCCCCTTTCACCATTCAGGGGCATTTTCATGTTCATGTTTTTATTTGCTGTTTGGAAGTTTCATTTTCAGTAAATTGACTACTTTGGTGTAACATTTTCTATTAATGGATCTGATTTCATGATTTTGATTACAGAGTGGAATGATTTCATATACGTAACTGCATTGTAGGACTAATTTGATAGAAATAGTTGCACATTGGGATGAAAATGATAAGAAGAAGAGCACATTCACCTATTTTATTGAATGCCTCTGTTAACACAGTGTCTTGTTGCTGCGATAGTGTTGAGTGCCATGAAACAAAGCTTTGCAGCCTGCTGCATGTAGCGTAACAGTAATGTTGAGTAATATAGTCACCAAAATGTAGCATTGTTTGATTTTGAAAATAAACATTATTTCAACGCTTGGTTCGTTTTGTGTGTTGCAGGAGCGACAGTTCCTTCAACTTTTTTGTATTTTTCTTTGTGTTCTTCTTCCAATTCTGTGTGTACATCATTCAGTGTGTTGGAATCACCGACTTCACCGTGTAAGTTGCCTTTTTACTCAGTAATCCAAAGATAGAAAAAAAGATAAATTTTCATATTAGAAAATGTAGTTTGGAATGTCAGTGGCAAATGGCCATTTAAACTTGTTCGCATTGATAATGCCATGAACATAGCCAGTTGCACAGGTTCTGTATTGTAAGTGACCATTGGCTGTTTCCCTATCCTTTTTTCATTTTTTTTCCCAATTGAACTCAAAAGATATAAATACAATTTAAGAATACATTGTAAATATTGTTTGGTTGGTTTGTGCAGTGCTAAAACCAGACTTAAAAAACAACTGTTCTTTCTCTTTAAGATGTAATGATTTCAACCAACTTGAATACTGTAGATTGATAATGAGTCTTGCATTACGAATGTTGTTGTATATATGTGTTTTGACCAGTTGACAAATGTCCAGACTTTATCAGTATATTTGGTTATTGTCAGATGGCAGGGAATCAAGCGGCTGATAACCAGACACAGTGTGCATGTGTATATTTCATTCCAGCGGGATCATCGCAGGTCTGGGTGTGGTGGGTGACAACCTGGCAGCAGGCCTGATCATGATCTTTGTGGGCATTTTCTTTGCCCTGCTGGCCGTCATAAGTTTTGCTGTACTAGTCAAGGTAGCCTTGTCCTTCAGGGAGTCCATGAGGGATGACCCTCCATCTCTCTTGGGCAGACTTGAGTTTAGACTTGAGTGTTCCTCACAGAGTGGGTTCAGAGTTCTGTAATGAAAGGATACCAGGTCTTCAGTTTTCTAAGTGTTAAGTATAATTTTCCTCAAACAGGTTTTTTTTTTTTTTTCTGGTACTTACATGTCCGTGTAAATGCCTTATTCCTACTTGATATGGTTTTGAAATCAAGCCTACCAATCAGGATCCCCAAATGATTTATAGAGAGGGGAGCTAATCCAAGCCCCATGGTGCATTGACCCAGTCCCTTGTAGAGTTGACCTTTTTGGGTTGTGGACAGTTCACTTCATTTTTCCTTTCTGTCTTTGGCCATTAAACACATGATACCTGTAGCTTAACATTTGACTAATCTGTTGATCCCCACAAGAGACCTTTCGGCATGGCCCTTGTGTCTGAAAGCCAGTCATCTTGCCCCTTGCCTTCTCAGGGATGCATTTCAGACCCAAACATAAGAAAGTGTTTTGAGTTGGCTGCTGCTCTTCAAACTTTGTCTGCTATCAGTACACACTTAGGTTGTGTGTGTCTGAATAGGTCTTTGTACGCTAATACGCACCAGACTTGAGTGGTGGTGCACGAAATACTCCCCATTTCAGCCATGTAACTCATGAGAGAACAGTGTTGCAGAATGGAGAGAGATACTGGCAAACAATTCACATGCCAGACTCAAACTCCACTTCTTTCATTTTTAGTTCGAGAACTTTGGTACATAAGTTGTCTGATGCTCCTAGTCATGCCAGACACCGAGGCATATTGAGGCTAGCTTCCCTTCAGTCCTCCCCACTAGTCACTCTCATTCTCTGACTACCCAGCAAGTGATCCTCCGTTGTGACTGCTTTGTGTTCCA
This sequence comes from Conus ventricosus, assembly GCA_018398815.1. Taxonomy (NCBI): domain Eukaryota; kingdom Metazoa; phylum Mollusca; class Gastropoda; order Neogastropoda; family Conidae; genus Conus; species Conus ventricosus. The sequence continues at coordinate 14,734,834 of CM031608.1, forward strand.
TCGGGGAAGATGATGTACCCCAGGTAGAGCTGCACTCTGGGCACTTTGCGTTGGGGAGGAGATCCTGTACAGGTCGCAGTCGCAAAACCACATCCATTGGTGCACGCTGGCTTGGAAGTCAGGAAGACCATTGCAAAGACCCACACTAATCTACAAGCTTCGGCTATGTTCAGATTTTGAAAGAGCAAGGATGAGAAAGCCTGCTTTGGCTGAAGTCAGAGGTCCTGCTTCTTCTCTTGCACTCATGGCAAGTGATCTGTGCAGACAAAGAAGGTCAGTGATCACAAATTTCCAGAGATGAAGGCTGTCTTTCAGGCAGCGAAAGCATGGTCGCAGTCTCTAAACGGTAGAGCAGTGACAGTGTGTTGTGGCAGCCCTACTATAGCTGCCTTCATAAAGAACTGCAGTGGAACTCTATAGTTCTCTGAACTCTATAGTTCTCTGAATAAGCTGGTCACTTCCCTCCTACTGTTCTGTGATTGTGTAGAGGGTTCCATCTTGGCGAGGCATATTGTCCTTGCCAGCTGTAGAAGAAAGGACCTGGGTCTGTCCTCGGAGTGGGTGCGACTGGTCGTTTAAGTCGATCTTGTCAGATTCTGGACACCCCTCACATCTTTTACCTCAGAGACATGATAAAAAGTCTGACACCCTAGACGACCTGGGGCTGACATTTCTTTTGACCTGAAAAAGGTCATATATAAGGGAGATCACTCTAGAGTTCATGTGTTTGGGGGCTTGGATAAGCTCCACTATTTCCCATTTGGGATTCTGATTAGTAGAGCGTCATTTTACACCAAGGGAAATTCCTGTTTCAGTAAGCATGAATAAATTCATTGGCCCAAATAGTGTCATAAATCCACTCAAAAGTTTGGCATTTCTGAAAATAGCAGACCCGAAAAGAAATGTCATACACTTCCATTTTGAGTTTTAAAAAAAGCTTTTATTATGCACCCTGACAGGCTGAGCATATGGCAAACTCCAGAAATGCATATTACATTGCTGTTATGGACAGTGACCGCAGTAAATAGTGTTTGTCTTTGATATCAGAAAAAAAAACCTTGCAGGGCATATGCGTTTCATTAACTTGTAAGTTAGAATTTCCAACAAATCTGAAGAGCAAGTTTGAAACTTGAAAGAAAAACACAGCTTAAACTCAAGTCTGCTTTATTGCATCTACATGTTGTGCTTCTCTGGCAAAGCTATTAGGTGTATGAAGTGGAGGGTCGTGTTTGTGTTACTTCTGGTCGTGTATTCAGTTGGATCTGCATGCCTGGTGCCTGACGTGTGTAGCTAGTGTAGTGGTGTTGACATTGCGTTTTCCTGTCTGACTGTCTCTGTGTGTCGAGCATCGCACCGCACTGTTCTTGTGAAGCAATGTTATTTTTGATAATGGTGCTTGTTACTTTTAACATCTGTGCACAACATACAGCACACGTTAGGGGAGAAAGAAATGTGAAAGAAATAGCTCATTTTTATCGCGACATCAGCAAATGATAAGAAAAATAATGAAGGAAAGATCAGGGATAACCTTGTCTCTTAACAGTAAGATTTAGCATTGCTCATCGAACACCACACGGTATTAAATATTCATGTGCACCCTATGGTCTAATCATGTCACTCTGTGTTAGATGCAGTTGTGTGAATTGTTGACTGCTGTCTGGCTGTAACTGTGTTGTAGCACAGAAGTGTATGTGGTAAAGCCCTCACTCATGGCCCTGTTGTTGTTCCTTTGTAGTTAATTTCTCTTCTGTGTTGATTTGTTTGTAAGTGATGTGTATAGTTGGGGTTCATTAATTGTTTGTTTTGGTTTTTGCTGTTTTTCTTATTGCGCTTATTTGTTTTTTGTTGTAGCTCTTTACTGTTTCAGGTAGGTGACAGGTGACGTCTTCTTTCAATCCCAACAGAGAAATCTGAATATTTAGGGGAAATTCTCTTTACAAAAGTTCTAAAAGAATAACTCTTAAGTTGTGTGTTGAGTTGCATGGTTTTGATCAAGTTTATGTCTGTGTGTTGTCAGACATACGTACATCTTTTCTACACAGATGTATCATCTGAAGACAGAATGTGACTGTCTGCATTGCAAGTTGATCAGAATGGATCGTGCAGTCCTCTAACCCAGTGAAATTCTCCATGATTTAGCAGTAGCTTGAAAGGATATGTTCACCAGGTGATCCTGCACTTGAGAGCACAAAGACATGTTGATGATAACGGCCAGTTTCATTGGGATGTTATTGCTTATTTTAGCAAAAGCTTTTAGAGGCAATCTAGACCATCTGTGCAATAATTCAAGTCCAGAAAGTCTGTGGACCAAGTATACATGTTTAGTAGTTGGTAAATTGAATGACTTGTTTCAGACTGTGGGTGTTTGCATGCATTCATCATGTTTACAGGTGTACGTGTACTGTGTAGATTAATGTTCATATCATATTTCGACCTTTCTCCAGTTGAACTGCAGCAAGTGGGTTATTTTGAATTGTTTGCAAAGTTATGGATTTACATTCAAGCTGTTCTCAGCTGAATCATACAAATGTGTCATTATGAAGGAAAAGTGCAAATCCTCTGATTGTTACGGTGAAATCCTGACAGAGTACTATGGTGTCATGATAGACATTGCATTTGTGCTGGGAAAAAACCCTTAGATCTTACACGCCTGTTTCGCGGTAAAAAAATTGTTGGCCTTCAAAGTAAGAAACATAATCACATTTACCTGTGCACAAATGTGATCCTTTCGTCCTCTGCTAGATCATCCTTTTGAGGCAGAATGGTCTCTTCAGCAGAGAAATGTATGATAACTCAGAAAATGGATTCAGAAATGATAATAAGTGTGAAACCAGGACTGTCAAGTCAAGATGGTCACATGGGTTATTTTCATCATGTTTGAAGGTGGTTCTAGTTTATAGCGAAACCGTGTGCAGTTCATGTTTGGACTGGAGAGATGTTGATACATGATGTAATCATTTTCTGTGGGTGCATGTCGGTTTATTGTGTTTCAGGTAGCTGTGAATGTGAAAATCCCTTTGCTTTATTGTTTGCAGATATTTGTTTTCAGTTGGCATTGATTATGTTGTGTAATAGAGTTCATGTTTTCTTTTGCTTTTCCCCAGTGGTTGGATAAATGGGATAAGGATTGCCACAAAGAAAAACGTGGGTGCAGGCTCCTTCATGCTGTTCGTAGCTTTCTTTTATACCATTCAAGCAGTGGTTACAATACTGCTGCTCATCAAGGTACAGTCATTGTGTGTGCATAGAGGGGAAGATGCTAGGTTTATAGTGTGTTAAAGTTGAGTGTGTGTGGCTGTAAAATCAGAGTTTATCAGCAGGTGTCATAGTGTTCACCTGTCAAGGAATGAAGGACAGTTTGATTCTAATGCATGGGATGCTAAGCAATAAAATCTGCTCGTAATTAACGGATCTGTAAGGAACAGCGTAATTTTCAGATATGCGAAAATGAATACTAGTTACTTCACCTCCTATATTGTATGAGTATAGCAAGACCACAGAACTATTTCTTTCATAAGATAAGAAGATTTGGGGGTTTTGGTTTACCATTGGTGGCCAGCCATTAATGCATAACAACTTTGAAGCCACCTTTCTTTTGGACAGCAAGTAGGTCACCCAAGCTACAGATCTCTTAGATCTGTTTTTGTTCTAGAAAGTTGTTTAATTCTTCCAACTTTCTGCTCCATGTAGTCTCTCAGATAATGAATACTGAAAGATGTGTACTGATAATTTTTTTTTTTTAGATAGGAAAAGTGCAGAAAACTGGCAGCAGTTTTTTTTTTTTTTTTTTTTTTTTGATGGGAGAGGGGAAGGGAAGGGGAAATTTGTTGCTGTTGTTTTAATTGTTTTTTTAAGGGACTCTCTCGGTTGGGAAAATGACCCATTAATTTTTTTTTTAGTAGGTCATTCAAATGACCTACAGTTGGCAGAATCAAATGTAAACTGTGAGGTGGTGTGTAAAGCCAGTATGGTGTCCTGTGCATTTACCATTTCTGGAAGACAGCTGCCATGTAGCAAAGCAGGTTTGTAGAGGAAGTCAGGTGTCATAAAACAGACCATATCTAATGAAAGAAAGATAAAAACTAAACAGTCCCTCTTCCTCCGTTTTCCTCCCCTACCCCTCCCACCTCATGAGGAAAAAGGGAAAACAAAAGTTTCTTGATTTTTCCTTTTTTCTTTTTTTTCCCCACCCTTTTTTAAGTCGTCGTGTTCAGTAAAACCCAGGGTGTTGATTTGGGAATAGAGCTTGGACAGGTTTTAAGTTGTGCGGTCAGTCTAAAGACACAGTAGAATTTGTAACTTCCCTAGTGGAAGAGGGATTGCGATCCCTTTTAGAACCCCAACTCGCAGCCGCACGCACTATGACAAAGACAAGGTTCACTCTAGATTATTTATTTACAATCGCTCCACAAATACATTGACACCAACAATCAACCTACACTCTCTCAAACAAACCAAATTCCAGAGAAGAAATCTAAAAGGGAAAGGGGAAACCGAAGGATAGTTAAGAAATGGAAAGAACAAGAGAAAGGGTTGAGTACATAAGAGAACTATAACACGTGCAACCGTGACCCCAAAAATCACTGAAGTAACCACAATATGGAAACCAAAACCATGGATGGGTTAACCGACCTGTGGTCAAAATTGCATACACTCACACCTCTTAAATGACCAAAAGTCACTACAAAAAAACCAGGTGTATCAATAGAACTCTCTCAACCACACACTCTGTCTCTTGTTGACAAAGACTGAAGCCCGACTAAATTGGGGCTCTCGGCACTCAGTCTAGAGGAAAGAACCTCTCAAAAAAAAAAAAAACAACTATAGAGGTTAGAAGAACCCGCGCACAGTTCACCCCAGTGATGACTAATGATGTCGACTACTTTCTCGCCAACTATTCGAAGGTGGTTAGCACACGCGTCGACTAAGCACTGTTGATAACACACTCGTCGACTAAATAATGAAATTATCACATTCGACGGCTAAATGACGACGATCACCATTCCCGACGGCTAAACGACGGCAACTGACTCAGAGGTCTCATCTAGCGGTGGCGAAGCAGAAGCGACGTTAACCGATGGGTCGCTGGAAGCATCTTCCCCCACTCTCTATGCTGGTGATCGCTGAGAGAAGAGTGGGGAAAACACAATGGACTGGACAGCCCTCGCCCCCCAAGGTGAAAGAGCAAGGGGCACTTCCGGCTGCGTCCCTGAGGTACAGGAGGGCGAGCCCTCAGCGCGCGCTGGCTCAGGTCAGCAGTGAAAGCGCTGCGCGGGTAGGTGTGCACTGTCACCTTCCTGGAGTGACAGATGATGGCAGCCTGGACCAGTGAAAAGCCCCTCCGGACTTCGGTCCCAGACTGTCCAACGGATCCGGTGAGTGTAGCTGAAGTTACACGTCGGGGTTCTTGGCTCTAAAGAAAACAGACATACCAAGTCCTGTCTGAGCACAGTTCAACTTAAGGACGACGACACTACCTGACTGAGCGCAGTATTGTCCCTATTGTCGTGATCAGACAGTCACGAACAACCTAATGTCGCCAAATCACTCCGTTAGAGAATGGGTTCCACAAGAGCAGTTAACTGAGATATAATGATTACAAATCCCCAACTCTTAGGCTTAATCCTAATATCTTCAACCCACGTTGAAGCTAAAAAGGCTTTCAGATGATGAAGTACAGGAGACAAAATGATAAACCATTCCAAGTTAAAACACAATGACTATTCCCGGCGGATGAGGTTAATCCATCTTGCTCCGAATAGAGAGAATAAATCTCAAACCGAACATGAAGTTCACGACCACTGAACACCAAAGTCCAGTGGCTTAAGGGAAGGAACCCTAACAGGCACGATTAAATTAAATGTTTACAAGTGTAAACAAGAAACTAAGAAACCAATACTATTCTTAGCCCTGGACAGCTAGTTAAATTTGAATGGAAATTATTATAATAATTAAGTTGAAGAAATTTGCAAAGTCCGACAATGGACTACACCGCGGAAATTCTTGCTAAAAATACAATGGAATAAAGTCAATGAACGACAAAGTCCAACGTTGACGGAAATTATTATAATAATTTATTTGCAAAAATGTGGCTAAGTCACACTTCCTCTAACCAATGGAAATTTTTGGGGAAAAAATGAGGAACCTGAGCCAACTATGGCTAAGTCCCACTTCCATAGAAAATACAAATAAATTCTCTAATCAAAATCTGTCAAAGTCAAACTAAAACCAAAACATGGAAAAACTTCCCCAAAAAAAAATAAAAGGGGAAGTAAACAAGACGCCATATTGGAAAGAAAACAAAGATGGCTTCCACCAAGAACATAAGTTAATAACGAATAATAATTAAAGTCCCAGGCTAAAGCAGGGAACAGAAGGGCGTTCTTGGCCACTATATTTTATGACCAAAAACGTTTATGAAAAATAACGACCTTGAGCCAGGCCCAAACTTGCTATTCATTGGCTGACCCAAGAAGGTCACCCAGTGACCTCTACGTCACAACGGCGGCCACATTGGAATGAATATTGGCGGCCATTTTATATACATAGAATATAATAAAATTTGGCTTTTAAAAACACATCAAGGAAATATATAACCCCTCAACTCAAAGCAGAACTAACAGAAACGAAATTCAAAGCAAAACTGATTCACACTCGCTCATACCTTACACATGAAAATAATATAAAAACTCCCAACACGAACTAACCCCCCTGTGGCCTCCCCTCTATCCTCCTGTGACCAAAAACTCAAGGAAATCATAACGAACTGAACAAAACGAATAAAATAAATACTCGTTCAAACACACGCACATTCGCTCAAACCTTAACCACAGCAATGTACGCAATCACGAACCTTCCAGCCAGAGATGCCATTGAGAGAATTCGAGGTACAGCAGGTGAAAAACTGCAAGACGGAACTAAACGAAGTTCACAATCCTCCTCAGTGGATGTTAAATGAAACACACGCACCCTCTCTCTTGAGCGGATCTGCACACACTGCCCTGTTGCACTAGGCGCAACACGCAGCCAGCCAGCCTACGTGAAGGCAAAGCTGATTGGTCGGTGGCACTTATAATGGACTGCTCTGTACGCTAGTCCATTTAAGGCAAGCGACAGGTAAAATGCAAGTGGAAGGGGGGGGGGGGGAAGCAGAGAAGGAAATATACTTAGACAGAATTAGAAGAGGTGGAACAGAACAAGCGCTACGAAGGAAAAAGATAAATATTAACAAATAAGGAAAAAACTGGTCCGTGACACTACTCCCCCTTAGGACGAAACCATGGTTGAGTCCAAACGGGCACGACCAGTTTGTACACAGGTTCCACATTGTCCAGAGAGCTTCAGCGACTGTTTCTGCCTCAACGTTCTTGAGCGGGACTGCTTCGGGGTAGCGTGTCGCGAAGTCGACCTGGACCAGGATGTAACGAGCTCCACTGTCTGCGGCTGGCTTAATCGGTCCAACAAGGTCCACCCCAACCTTCTCAAATGGAGTCTCAGTCAACGGAAAACTCCCTAATGGAGCTTTGGGGACTCTTCCCTTTGGAGTCACTTTCTGGCACTGTACACAAGACTGGCAGTATCGCCGAACGTCGCCACACAAGCTCGGCCAATAAAAGGACGACCAAATTCGTTCCCTAGTCTTCTTGGCTCCCAGATGTCCCCCCATTGGAGTGTCATGAGCAATCTGTAGCACAGTCTTGCGCAGATCTCGTGGCACGCACACCTGCGTGTACCTCTCTCCATCCTTTGAGAAGACTCGTTGAAGTATTCCTTTGGCGAAGCGAAAAGTTAACTCGGTTCCTCTCTGGGTCCTCTTCCCGCCTTGTCGCACTGACTGCCTAGCCGTTGCTAAGGTAGGGTCTTCGGCCTGAAGCTGTTTCAGTCTCTCTGTCGAGACTTCTTGACCCAAGATGTCTACGACAGGAACCGGTTTGACGGGTCTGGCTTCTTCCTTCTTCTGTCCTCGCGTCTGTACTGCCGCTATAAGTTCGCAACGAGGATATAAGGGAACTTCCAGCCAATCGCCGTTCTCGCGTCGAACCTGATTCCCAATGAAGACATCCGGTCTGATCCTTTCTATTACATAGCGACTACTCTGTCACGAAGGTGATAGGACTCGAGATCCACCACTGCAGTAGGGTACTTGCCGGATAGCCCAAAATCTGCCGTTTCCACTTCCGCGTAATTCCCTGTGTAGTCCGAAGCCGCCACAAACTTCGGTTTGACGAACAAATTGTCCGCCCCAGAATCACGAAAGCTGGTTGCAGATTGGCCGTTGACTCTGCACTTCCCTACTGGGTTAAATGGCTTCTCTTCGCACTCGTGACAGAGTGACACCGGAACATCTGGTAACTTCGTCAAAGTAGTCGGGTTGTCCCCATAGCTCTAGCTTGGTTCTTCGGACAATCTCTGCCTAAATGACCTACACCATCACAACGATAACAGCGGGGTGGTCCCCCACCGCTTCCTGAATGGCGTCCGGTTGGTAGCGGCTGGTGTAGCAGGTTTGGCCGTGCCTTCGGCTTTACCAGTGCCCGAATGAGCCACTGCGACCTTCGGTGTCTCTTGCTGATGCACACCTCCACCACTTCGTCGCTGGTTACTACTGAACGGCTGTACAGGGTTACACAGTTTGGCTTCCCTTCTTGCCTCGAGGTGCTGAAAGGCTAACTCGGCGGCCTCTTCTGCTGTCTTGGGTTTCTTCTCAAAGACGAAGGTAGCTAGTTCGCCGGTGAAGGTACCTACTAACTGCTCCCTTAAGATCAAGTCATACAGCCCTTCAAATGTAACGGGACACTCCCCCAGCCTGATCCACCGGTCCAGATAGACGTCGATGCGATGGAGGAACTGCTTGAAGGTTTCGTCGGCCTGCTTACGAGCTTCCCGGAACTTACGCCGATAGAACTCAGGAGTTCTTTTATACTCCTCCAAGAGTGCTCTCTTAAGGGTCTCATAGTCGGTAGCTGTCCCCGGTCCAACCTGACGAAAGCATTGCGTGCCTTCCCTCGAAGCTGAGGTGCCAATCTCGACCCCAGACTTCCTTTGGCCATCCGTTGGCGGTGACAACCCGCTCGAAATGTGCCAGGTAGGTGTCGATGTCAGTATGGTCATCACACGGGTCCAACTTCAATTTGTAGCTGGAACCTGCGCTGGCCACACCTCCCTCCAAAGTCCTATTAGCTGCTGCCTGTATTGCTGCCAGCTCTTGTTGTCGCAAACTCAATTCCTCCCTCCGTAGCTCTTCCTGTCTCTGAGACTCTTCTCTCCTTAGCTCTTCCTGTCTATGAACCTCTTCTCTCCTTAGCCTTCCTGTCTATGAAACTCTTCTCTCCTTACTCTTCCTGTCTATGAAACTCTTCTCTCCTTAGCTCTTCCTGTCTATGAAACTCTTCTCTCCTTAAAGCTTCTTGTCTCTCGAGTTCTCTCTCCTTCTGTGCCAACTCCTCTCTACGGAGAGCTGCCTCCTCCTTCCTAATGGCCTCTTGTTTCGCTTCCTGTATCAGGACATCCTCACGCCGCAAGACCTCCAATCTTAAGGCATCTTCGCGACGCATCCTTTCCTGGAGCACAAATGCAGGAAGTTGCTCTAGAGTAAGACCACAGGCGAGTCCCAGGGACCTAATCCTCGAGATTTCATCAACCTCGCCCGACCGGAAGGATCTCCCTGCCATTACTGTATCATGGACACGGGACGGCGTAAGCAGAGACACCCCCGGCGTTGAAATAGTGACCGTAGAAGTGACAGTAGAGGTGCCGAATTTGAGTGACGACACAGGTGTCGAGGCGAACTGGGATGACACTCCCGAGTCTAGCGAAACGACATAAGACGGAGCCAAAGTGACCGAAGGAGCCTCGGCGGAAGGTTGCGTCGCTATAGCGTGAGCCCGCTGTCGAGTCACGACTCCCTCCACAGACTCGGCCATGGCAACTCACGACAAAACCCAAATAACCGGAACATGTAAAATAAAAATGAAGAAGGAAAACTAGAGAAAAATGAAAGAGGGACGAGGGAAAAGAGTAGAACACCTACAGAGGATGGCCCAAGTAGCGCTCCCTGGGCAAAAGGCTCGCTGACGATACCTTAATCCTGCTGTGGCAAGGGCTCCCCTGGCTTAGCCCCAGTACTCTCTCCAACCTCCCACTCTCACACAGCTAACACACCCTTGCATCCAACGACACAACACAAGACGAGACACCCCTCCCACCAAACCACCTAACACCTCCCTTCCTTTAAACGGTACCCCGCATCTCCACCAATGTAACTTCCCTAGTGGAAGAGGGATTGCGATCCCTTTTAGAACCCCAACTCGCAGCCGCACGCACTATGACAAAGACAAGGTTCACTCTAGATTATTTATTTACAATCGCTCCACAAATACATTGACACCAACAATCAACCTACACTCTCTCAAACAAACCAAATTCCAGAGAAGAAAGCTAGAAGGAAGGGAAACCGAAGGATAGCTAAGAAATGGAAAGAACAAGAGAAAGGGTTGAGTACATAAGAGAACTATAACACATGTGCAGCCGTGACCCCCAAAAATCACTGAAGTAACCACAATATGAAACCAAAACCATGGATGGGTTAACCGACCTGTGGTCAAAATTGCATACACTCACACCTCTTAAATGACCAAAAGTCACTACAAAAAACCAGGTGTATCAATAGAACTCTCTCAACCACACACTCTGTCTCTTGTTGACAAAGACTGAAGCCCGACTAAATTGGGCTCTCGGCACTCAGTCTAGAGGAAAGAACCTCTCAAAAAAAAAAAACTACTATAGAGGTTAGGAAGAACCCGCGCATAGTTCACCCAGTGATGACTAATGATGTCGACTACTTTCTCGCCAACTATTCGAAGGTGGTTAGCACACGCGTCGACTAAGCACTGTTGATAACACACTCGTCGACTAAATAATGAAATTATCACATTCGACGGCTAAATGATGACGATCACCATTCCCGACGGCTAAACGACGGCAACTGACTCAGAGGTCTCATCTAGCGGTGGCGAAGCAGAAGCGACGTTAACCGATGGGTCGCTGGAAGCATCTTCCCCCACTCTCTATGCTGGTGATCGCTGAGAGAAGAGTGGGGAAAACACAATGGACTGGACAGCCCTCGCCCCCCCAAGGTGAAAGAGCAAGGGGCACTTCCGGCTGCGTCCCTGAGGTACAGGAGGGCGAGCCCTCAGCGCGCGCTGGCTCAGGTCAGCAGTGAAAGCGCTGCGCGGGTAGGTGTGCACTGTCACCTTCCTGGAGTGACAGATGATGGCAGCCTGGACCAGTGAAAAGCCCCTCCGGACTTCGGTCCCAGACTGTCCAACGGATCCGGTGAGTGTAGCTGAAGTTACACGTCGGGGTTCTTGGCTCTAAAGAAAACAGACATACCAAGTCCTGTCTGAGCACAGTTCAACTTAAGGACGACGACACTACCTGACTGAGCGCAGTATTGTCCCTATTGTCGTGATCAGACAGTCACGAACAACCTAATGTCGCCAAATCACTCCGTTAGAGAATGGGTTCCACAAGAGCAGTTAACTGAGATATAATGATTACAAATCCCCAACTCTTAGGCTTAATCCTAATATCTTCAACCCACGTTGAAGCTAAAAAGGCTTATTCAGATGATGAAGTACAGGAGACAAAATGATAAACCATTCCAAGTTAAAACACAATGACTATTCCCGGCGGATGAGGTTAATCCATCTTGCTCCGAATAGAGAGAATAAATCTCAAACCGAACATGAAGTTCACGACCACTGAACACCAAAGTCCAGTGGCTTAAGGAAGGAACCCTAACAGGCACGATTAAATTAAATGTTTACAAGTGTAAACAAGAAACTAAGAAACCAATACTATTCTTAGCCCTGGACAGCTAGTTAAATTTGAATGGAAATTATTATAATAATTAAGTTGAAGAAATTTGCAAAGTCCGACAATGGACTACACCGCGGAAATTCTTGCTAAAAATACAATGGAATAAAGTCAATGAACGACTAAGTCCAACGTTGACGGAAATTATTATAATAATTTATTGCAAAAATGTGGCTAAGTCACACTTCCTCTAACCAATGGAAATTTTTGGGGAAAAAATGAGGAACCTGAGCCAACTGTGGCTAAGTCCCACTTCCATAGAAAATATCAAATAAATTCTCTAATCAAAATCTGTCAAAGTCAAACTAAAACCAAAACATGGAAAAACTTCCCCCCAAAAAAATAAAAGGGGAAGTAAACAAGACGCCATATTGGAAAGAAAACAAAGATGGCTTCCACCAAGAACATAAGTTAATAACAAATAATAATTAAAGTCCCAGGCTAAAGCAGGGAACAGAAGGGCGTTCTTGGCCACTATATTTTATGACCAAAAACGTTTATGAAAAATAACGACCTTGAGCCAGGCCCAAACTTGCTATTCATTGGCTGACCCAAGAAGGTCACCCAGTGACCTCTACGTCACAACGGCGGCCACATTGAATGAATATTGGCGGCCATTTTATATACATAGAATATAATAAAATTTGGCTTTTAAAAACACATCAAGGAAATATATAACCCCTCAACTCAAAGCAGAACTAACAGAAACGAAATTCAAAGCAAAACTGATTCACACTCGCTCATACCTTACACATGAAAATAATATAAAAACTCCCAACACGAACTAACCCCCCTGTGCCTCCCCTCTATCCTCCTGTGACCAAAAACTCAAGGAAATCATAACGAACTGAACAAAACAAATAAAATAATACTCGTTCAAACACACGCACATTCGCTCAAACCTTAACCACAGCAATGTACGCAATCACGAACCTTCCAGCCAGAGATGCCATTGAGAGAATTCGAGGTACAGCAGGTGAAAAACTGCAAGACGGAACTAAACGAAGTTCACAATCCTCCTCAGGTGGATGTTAAATGAAACACACGCACCCTCTCTCTTGAGCGGATCTGCACACACTGCCCTGTTGCACTAGGCGCAACACGCAGCCAGCCAGCCTACGTGAAGGCAAAGCTGATTGGTCGGTGGCACTTATAATGGACTGCTCTGTACGCTAGTCCATTTAAGGCAAGCGACAGGTAAAATGCAAGTGGAAGGGGGGGGGGGGGGAAAGCAGAGAAGGAAATATACTTAGACAGAATTAGAAGAGGTGGAACAGAACAAGCGCTACGAAAGAAAAAGATAAATATTAACAGAATAAGGAAAAAACTGGTCCGTGACAGAATTTAACATGAAAGTATTGGTGTGGTTAAGCTTTCACATGTGGTGGATTAAGATTCTTCTGTCAGCACCATGGACAAGCAGATTGAAATAAAATCTGTCGTGCGTACTTAGCAGTTGAGAAGAAAAGTTGGAACCTTGAAGTAAGTAGAATTTCTAGATTATTTTTCCATTTCAGAGAACTGTACGAGTTGCGGCCATAGCTGTTTTCACATCTTTCCAATTCCTGATTTGGTGTATCAGAATGTGTATGTCTGCTCCCATCCGACCAGAAGTTAGGCGTCAAATTTTGAATAGGATTTTGGATCTCGGTGAAACTATTTCCATCCTGTGTCCAGAGCTGTCTTGTGCAAGTAAAATTCAAATGATTTGTTGAGTTTTTGTAACTTTTTTGACGCCATGAGCCAACAAAGTAAATGAAATTTACAGTCAGGCAAGTTTAAGGTCAAATCTTTGGGATGACGTTAGTAAAGAACTTAACATGTCATAGAAAAAATAAATTTCTGGATTTGTGTGCAATTCCATTTGTTATATGCCAGTTTGGAGTTACGACACTTTGTAGAAAGCAGCACTGATCTTCTAGCTGAATAGCTATAACATGACAGGCTGGGAAGATTGTTGTAATGTAAGGGTTGAAAGGGATGAGTGAGTGTTCCTCTCGTTTAGATAGATGTGTATGATGGATGTTTATCACAGGCAATGTGTTGTACAGCACTTTTCATGTATTGTAGTAATGCACGCAGTTGTGTAAATGAAAGCACTAAATGGAAACAGACTCTAGCTATTTTCAGGCATATCTAGTGTATGCAAGAGTGATTGTAATGGTATGATTTTCATCAGGTTTAGCTGTGTTCAGAAAAAATATGGATGAAATGATTGATATCACAGTCTCTAGTTCATAAGAAACAAGCTTTTTCTTTTCTTTGTAAGAAAATCTGCATTGTCTAATTTGCAGCAGAGTTACATTTACTTCAGGTTTACTGTATTCAGTCAGAACTTTCTGTTGCTCAAAAGTAATTGTCATCAAGATGTAGCTTTGTTTTCCGGTGTACTGGAAAAAAAGACGGTGAAAAATTTAGTGTTTGCTTGACACTTTGAGAGATAGGTGCTCTGTGTGTGTGTATGTTTTAATTTTTGCGATGCATTCTTTCCGTAAAGAATCTGTTTGCTTCTTGAATCACATATAAGTATATAAACGTAGTTGAACCAAGGGGTTTATTGTACAATGAACAAGCACAGTGATTTTGTTCCCATTCACAAAACAAAGGCATGTCATTGATGCAGAGTGTTTCAAGCAAGCTAGGTCATCAAGATATAGAGTGGTGTACAGAAATCCTTTGCATGGAAGAACTTACACTTTGTGTGGAAGGAGTCTTCACTCGGAGAAAAATCTCATAGAGGCAAAGACAAAATCTTGCCGAGTCTCCACTGAGAAAGGGAGCTGTCACTGTAAAAGGCAAGGGCAAGGTACTTTTAACTTCGAACAGGGAAGGAACCGGGAAGAATATGCGGACAGGTTAACTCCCTTGTATCTTTTATTTTGCTTGCAGAGTGTAAGAATTTGACAGTGCCAGTCAGAGGACACGTCGGCTGTAGCGCACAGGAACAAAGCAACAGCAGTAGTATTCACCTGTCACAAGTCTGCAGACCTCTTCTGCAAACTTGTCGTGGAAAAGAGCCACCTTGAACCTCTGTGTAAACAGCACTATCAGAGAGAAAACTACATTGAGCTTGATCTGTCAGTGGAAGAACTGTATGCAGTTAATCGGCCAAGCTAATGACCTGTGTTTTTTTCCTTTGGGTGGAAGCTTACATGCGCATGAAAAAAAAAATTCCGCATACTGCCCATGCTAAACCTTAGGCACTTTTACAAAGTCTGAGTGGAGCACCAAATTTATAGCATTGGCACAGTGCCCAGGAGATGGAGATCACAATTATCTTGTTCACATCTGAAGCTGAATTGGATCATGAACTGAAAGAGGCTGAATCAAAGACTAGTTGTGTAATTTTTTTTTTTTTTTTTGGTGTCCTTTCTTGCCCCTCTTCTCTCACTGTCTCATTTCTTTTAACATGTGTTAGTGTATGTACTGGACTTTGTGATTATGTACAGTAAACTTTTTTTTTCGTGACTCTTGTCCCCTTGGCACATCGTTAAATAGTGTGTGCAGGCTGATGGAAAGCTCCAGCAAACATTAGTTTAAGTTGCAGGCCTTTGTCTTTTGTGTGGGAACAACATGTCTTTTGTGTAGGAACAACATTTTTTACCGACAATAACAAACAGTAAGTAAGTGCAATAATTGCACTTACTTATTATTTGTTATTGGTCGGTAAAAAAATGTAACAAAGCTTATTAACAAGATATGTCAGATTTTTTTTGGTGTTGATTGTCATTGTTGTATGGATGTGGAAATTCCACAATAAATGCGTCAAAGTCTTGACCAGATTTGTTCTGACTCTGTGATGCGATGTGGCAGGTGCACCGCATCTACCGCAGCACAGGAGCCAGTTTCCAGAAGGCTCAGCAGGAGTTTGCCACTGGGGTGATGCGGAATGAAGCGGTTCAGAATGCAGCGGCTGATGCGGCAGCAGGAGCAGCCCGGGGTGCAGTGACCGGCCAGTACGGCTCCAACAACCGCTACTAGAGGATCAGGCGTCTTGTTGACTGAGGCACCATCGTAAGACACTGCAACGGTGCACACACTTCATGCTGTTGGGTGCTGGGCATCGTAGGTCCGTGTCCAACAGCAGCAGGGGGACCAGATTGCTACTTAGTGGGTACATGGTCATGTAAAGCTATGCAGAGGGTCTGTTTGGCTTTTGTGGCTGGCAGTCAGAGAGCTACGTCTGACCTTCATAGAGAGCTGAATAATATAATTATGTTGAACTGCAGAACAAAATATCCTCTTTCAGTTTTTATCCGAATAGTGCAAGACTTTCTGTTTACGTTATCATTCTCCCTACCCTATCTTTCCCTTCCCTTATCCCCTCATAATCTGATCTTTGTTTTGTTATTGTTTACTTTGGTCTGAATGCTGGTATGTGATGGTGGCGTAAGCGTTCCAAACATCTGTTATTTTTTGAAAGTGGGAGGGATGGGGTGAATGGGAAGGGGGTGTGAAATGAGCATCTTCTCAGCAGTAGGAATACAGTCAGTGGAACAGCTGTGGGATCCAAAGCTGGCTTCTTGGTGGATATTATATGGCTAGACATCGGCCCAGTGGAAAGGAAATTATGCAGTGCACAATGACTGATATAGTCTGTTATAGGAAGGGAATGAAATTTCGGAAGATGACAAAAAGTCAGCTTGCTGGTTGTTGTTTTTTTTAAAGGGGCATGAGGAGTGATTGTGATGGACGAGATGTATTGTCTGTGATGGATTAACACAGCAAAGCATTTACTGGGATTGTGTTTGCATCATGTATGTGTTACGTAGCCTGACTTCCCATAAGCTGTATATTCAGTTTATTTTCTTAGATGACATGTAGAAAATGCTTACTCAGCTCAGGAGCACACTAGAGGAGGCATTGAAAAAATCGGTATGGCTTAGGATGAATGGCAGCAGCAAATCGGGTCAGATTGCTGCTCTGGCTGTGGAAGTTGGTCCATGTTGAGAGCAGGAAGCCACACAGATCCATTGGAAATACTGTCTCTGGTAAAGGTGTGTGGTTCAGGTAGGTGTAAATGATTCTCTCATGGCTTCCTGTGTTCTATCACGATCATGCCTTGTAAATTCTGCATCATCCTTACCACTGCTGATGATTTTGATTTGTCACAGTCACCTGCCCCACCACCCACCCCCAAGTTGTTGCATCACCGTCACTCGGTCATCACAACCACAGTAAATACATTGTTATATCACATCCGCCTTTAAGTTAACAAGTTCTATTTGTCGTTTGCAGTTAGCTTCCAGAGCAGTATATCACCACGTTGGCAAACTCTTGGTTCCCTTTAATACTACAGGCGATTGTAGCTGTCATCTTGTACAGTCAGCTGATATTTACGATTCATCAGTTTCCATTCAGCTTGCGTTGCCTTGGCCCTGTATGGTCAGCTGGGCTATAGTTCAACTGAAGCAGCCGTATCATGAAAGTTACGAGAATTCAGGAACGTTTTTACACAATGAGGTTTCCTCCCCTCGCCCCCTTGAAGTGGTGTGGAAGATGTGTGTTGTCACTGTGTTTGTGATAAGGGCAGGTGGCATGTAATGTTAATGAAAATCATGTGTTGATAAGAAAAGTCGAATCAACTATGATTTTGCAGTTCGTTGTTGAATTTATTTTCTTTAATTTGACTGCTGTGAAGGTAACTTAACCTTGAAAGGCTTAAAAGGAATGATGTGCATCAATTGTTTGCATATCGGCTCAATTTCTTTTCCATGGTGCGTGTCAGGTGTTTTGAACATAGCGTTGATAAATGGTGATATAACTTCAATGGCTTGTTTTCTGTCTGATGATGTATGTTTCATTGAATGCATCATAATGCATGTTAGGTGATAACTGATGAGCATGTGACGTCATTGGTTAAGTCATTAATACATTTGATATGTTTAGTCAGGTGAAGACAAAAAACCACAGTAAACAGGAGACTGGCCTGACCTACAGTAAAAGAAATTACTTTTTGTTTTTTACTTACATTGAAAGAACACTTTTTTTGGGTGGTGTTTCTATATTCAGATGATTGTACATTGTGCAGGTGGTGGTGGTTTGTGGTTTAAAAGTGAACGATGGATTTAAGACAACTAGCTGTATGTTATGCTACATTACCATCTTTTCAATGGTGGATTTTTGATTAATGACTGGCCTGCTGTAGTTAACTGTCGTTGGCTGTAATTGAGTGGTGTGTGTGCTCCAACAAGCTCACAGTGAAGGTTGAAGAAGCATACCCAGTAACTGGAATGAGGTCTTCATGTTCAGCATCTTGCAGCTGCTGTTTTTTGAAGCACAAATGTCTGGCTTTGTTAGATGTTCTTTTACATTAGCCTGCACACTCATTTTACCCAATGTATGCTGGACTCGGCTAAATCACAATTGTGTTCTGCCTTTAGCTCTAAATCTAAAAAAAAAAAAAAAGAGAGAGAAAAGAACTATAAAAGTATAATAAAGAGATAGACAAGAACAAAGATTTCAAATTCACCCACATCTATTGGATATGATGAAATCATAACCAACAACGCTAGAAACGAGAACACCTACAGGTGACGGCATAAAATTAGGATCATGTTCATGAAAAAATTGCTTTCACGATCGGGATCAAAGTTGGTCTCGTCTGCTTCAGACTAGACTGCAGTACAATGTCCACAGCTCTGAAGTCTTCATCCCCATAAGAGAGAGCTTGAAGGAAACTTATTCATAGAATGTGTTGACCATTTGTGTCTTTTCAGTGCGGTATGAAAATGAAAGTTGGTTTTGGATGTATGCTTTACATTTAGGCTAACATTGTTAGCTGAGCAGAGTACTCTGTGTATCCACTGCTCAGGTTAAAGGTAAGACCCTTTCAATTTCTTTTTCTAAATGCTTTTCACACTCCTGGTACTTATATCACAAGGTTTGTCTTTTTTTCTCTCGCTAGTTTTTTTGTAAGCACTTTTCTTGTGTATGTATGCTTTACCTGGTCCACAGACGATGTTGAAAGCTATTTTATTGTCAGATAAGGTGGTACGCTTGGTGCTGTATGCCAAAATGCCTTCTTGGACAGTTTGGTATCGTTGAATGATAACATCTTGATCATAACCTCATTGCCGGACATCAAAATATAATGGTGCTTCTAGTTGAAAATACAGCGTTCCGCTTTTCTCCTTTCCATTTTTTTAGTCTGTCTGTAGGTTACGATACTCCAGGTCCAGATACTGTTGTTTGCTTTTCTCTTGCAATAATGTTTCAGGAGTAATGCTCTTTGCCTGCAGGCTACCACGCAAATTTTGAATGGACTCGATAGTAGTTGCAGCTTGTCGATGCCTGTTTTCACTTGAATGTGTCAACGTATACGTGGGGGTGTTTAGCAGTAGTTCATTACAGTTCACTCTTGTTATTTGCAGTGGCTTACTTATAGGCTGTCTAAGCATTTATAGTGTTCATTCCTTGGACCATAACCTTGAGTATTCTAATGAGATGGGTGTCACAAGGAGCACTCGCCCTTTTCCTACATCACTTACAGAAGAAAAGAACCAGTGGATATTTGGGAGAATGAGTGATGTACATGTTGTGCTGTTGACTTCAAAGCAAATGATTGTTATGAAATCATTCCATTTTTTTTTTCACCTGTTTGAATTGGGTTTCTTGTGTATGTATGGCAGTGCACATATTTGTGATCGAGATTTCTCTCCCTCCATCACAGATTCCTCCCCCCCTCCCTCCCCCTGTATCCCTCTTCTGTATGGAGTGGAAGAAGTGAGTTGCTACGTCGCAAATTGACATTTCAGAGGATGATAATTTTTGTTTTGTTATGCATATTGCTTAGCCATAAAATCGTAGAGTGGTGTTAACAATCACTGTATCTAAAGCTTCTCTCTCTTTTCTTTTCTTTTTCTTTGCTTGTCAGCAAATTGTTGGTCTGTCATTAATTTATATTTTTTCTATATTTTGGAGCCATTGATGTGAATTATATATTAATACATCTTGAATAATTAAAGGCGTGAATGTAAATATTTCTGATTTTTGTTTTGTGAATATTTGAATTGAAACAGTTTGTGGAATGCTGCAAGGCCGAGAAAAAGAATTAAAAAAATATGAAAATTTGAATGGAGTGCTGTGTTAATGCTGGATCCCATTATTTTACATCTGCAAGATGGCATGTGCATACTGATGGTATCATTAGCCAATGAACAGTCTGGGTATGTACGTGCATGCAGGGATATAGTGATCTGTTAGAAAGATTGTATCCGATTGGATACAAATCGCAATGTCTCGTGCACCTGAAGCACAGCATGAAGAGGCCTATGCCAACATTCTTTAAAGATCTCGTTACATAATGCACTCGTCTACACACACGCACATTCTATACACACACACACACACAAACCAAAATGTTTTAGTTAAATAGCAATTTATTCCTTGAGGGGAGGTCTACATAATTAGACCCAGGCATGTACATACACAGAATCCAACTCATTCACAAATGGGACAGACAGAAAGCAGCGACATGAGAAGTTTAGCAGCACAAAGACGACTCGCATCTTAATGACACGCCGGACTGCTGACACATGCACTTACAAACAGGTGGTGCTAGAACAGGAATGAATGGGGAAATCGGTTCAGAAGGGGGTACAACACCATCCAGTGCAAATGGTCACTGTCCCACATTGCATGGTGAGGTTCGGTACAGGCAGACTGTGTGACAGGCAGGCACACTGGAAAGCCACTGCAGGCACTTCACCGTCCGTCCCACTCCCAACACACAGTGATGCTCCTTCCATCTGGCACACACTCGCTCTCTCTCTCACTCTCTGCAATCTGACACCTTCAAATAAAGTGTTTGTGTTGTTGAGGAATTTCACAATGCTGACATTAAAAAAATTATTAAAAAAAAATCAAGATGAAGAGCAGCAATCATTATTTGTTGTGTATAAATCTATAGCGTAGCAGTTCTGGTGATGTTAGTACTGTCACAAAATAGAGAGGACAATTATTTGTACTAGCAGAGTACTGGCGATGATTGTGCTTGGATACACACAGGAGATGATGTTTTTACTCTTTGAAGGGTGTGATACAACACTGAAAGTGGAGAAGTCTTTGAAGGACAGGACTGTGTATAAACTTGACAAACAACAGCTTCATTTGAATGCGCTTCACATGCCTCAAAACTCGTGTCTTTAACACTTTCTCCAATCAAGACCATATCAGAGAGACAGACACACGGACAAAGCTGATATCTGGCACATACATGAGAGCAAATGGAATACAACCCAACCGATGGCCACACAGAGTTTATCTTCTCACATCGTGCTGTGTACAAACTGTCAGGTTCAGGAATGTGTTTCATTGTCAATAACACAGGATATTATACCATAAAACCATGAGATGCCTTTCATCATACAAAAAGACGACAAACATACCTAACTCTGTGCAGATCATACAAGCTCAGATTGGTACACTAGTTGTTGGATACAGTTTAATAACACAACAGACCACATGCATCAAATGGTAGGTTGTCGATTTCTTCACACTTCTAACTGCAGCATTTCTGTACAAGGGCCACAAATATCATTGCTGAACATGTCATACAGATCAAACGACTAGATGAAACATTAGGCATATCAGAACCACAGTGTTGGGCAACAAATATTTGAGCGATAAATTACCGTTCTGTACACATGCATATGCACAAGTGGGAAGGGTGGGGAAATGGGGACTGTGCATTAATACTTTGCAGCAAAACCAAACAGAAATATATCCAACTAAGGAATGAATCTCATGTGAATGCTGACAGAAACCCAACACTACAGTTTCTATAAGATAAGGTGCATCTAGCGCAACTCACTCTTGTGGTTGGGCTGCTAGCTTTCAACATAGTGGTTCTTACACATGGATTTGCGGACTGTGATTCTACATTTTCTTACGTTGGAGAGAAATGAAAATATATACAAACACACCTACAGAAAATTCTTCCTCCCAGAGATGCAAGCAGTGCAGTGTCTAACTGCCTCAGAACACTGAAGGTATGACCACAGAAAAGACATGGACAGTGTCCACCCTGACATGGCTAAATCCACCCTCACCCCAAGTATATTGCACACATCCTCAAAGTCATCACAACACAGAAAAGGGCCAGATCCAGGCCTGCGAACACTTAATAAGGACCATCAGTACAAGTTGCTACAGCTCCTATCACTACATGACCCGGTCTTCCTACACAACTCACACAGGCTTGAAGAATGCACCAAGTACTAAACGCCCCTTCCATGGCACCAGGCGGCAAATGTCTTGAAAAACCCAGGACTCCCAAATCATTTCCCTCCCCGATCAACACAAACTTGACACCGAGAGTCGTCTGTAACACAAATCACAGTTAACGAAAGTACAGGTCAGTGTGGTAGGAACCAGCCACCGGCAGCCCTACAACCTCTTCACCGAAACATCCGGCATCAAGCCAGGTAAGCATCCAGATTAAAAAAATGTTATAGCAAAGCAACAGAACGCCCTCCCAGCGACAGAAGATACGATATCCACTGTAATTGCTATATCCCAGTTTTCAGTGTCAAGAGTAGCGACAGCTCAGCCAATGACTGGGCCCTCTTGGGGCTGTCTCCATGGAAAAGAAGGCCTCTCCAGAAATCCTGCCACAGAATCTACACAGTTACCTACAGTTGTGGACAGCCATTCATATCCTTGTGACTAAACTGGATATCCTTCTGGCAAATACAACTAGTCTAAGCTGAGTGTGTCAACCATTCTCACCCCATTTCATAAAAGCACACAAAAACAAAAAGTACCTGAAGGGGTACATAGGAAACACACACTAAACAATGGACAGCTAGTGTCTGGTCTAAGCAGTATTTACATTTTCATTACTTACTTAGCATATCACAACAAAAAAGCTGGCAAGCTATGTACTGTAACAAGAGAAAGACCTTCAAGAACAAACAAGAGAATGGTCCACAACAGGAGAAAAACATTGGGTACGGGTAAAGGAAGACGACAACAACAAAAAGGTCAGAGTAAAACAAAAGAGTAAGACTGTTGATGTGCTTGAAACATTACCATTACATTTTCTTTTAGAAATGTGCAGTGTTTTGACCTGAAGCGACTGTTGGGTGTATACTGATCAGCTGATGTCAGACCATTGTGATGAATCGATGTTCCATGCAGCATAAGATCTCATGGACAAAGTGAGAAATCTTTCCTGCTGAAGTGCATTGCACTGTTCTCTTTCAAATGGCTGTGTTTAAAGCCACATCAGAATATGTAAGCGAACAGGCCAGCAGCAATGGCATTTCCTCCAACTGCATGTGCTAGTGCCTAATTCTCTCCTTCGTGGGAGCGATCACATGTTCTGATAATATATCCCAGCCGATTGGATGTTGTGGCTTTCAGGAAGAAACAAAAATGTCTGTCGTAAGCCAGAAACAGGACCAACTTGTCAACACCAAACCTTAAGTTTCTTCTTCCAAAGAGTTAGAAGTAAAAAGCTCCATCTGTCATATGATTCCACACAAGCAATATTTGAGTGATAAAAAGAACAAAATAAAAACCAAAATCGCAAATTTTCCGTTGTGCATGAACACTGTGAAAAGTGCTTCTAATTGATAACTATCTCTCTACAGATTTTCATTGAAATATGAAAAATGATCATCTAAAATCTAGTACTGCCCTACGCTTCAGTAAGATTTATTAAGATTTTTCAGCCACATCACATCAAAACTGCTGCATACATCAATCAGCTATCAAGCAGAGGTGATGATTACCACCCAGCGTAAGTCAGTCGTGAACTTTTCCAGCCTCAAAAACTCTCCAAATGAGAGTAATTAGCATTAATCCGATTCAACCACTGGATTACCATGGATGACATGCCTGTTGACAACACTGGCTGGAACAAGAGGCAGAAAAACTGGCAGTGCCTGCTCCACCGCCTCACGAGCATATACCGTGTGCGTCATTTCCCACGCGTCAAATGCCAGTAAGATCCGAGTGTTACCAATTTCCCACACTCATAAAGGAGGTAACTGAAGTCCTTTAAAAGGCCATTGTGTGATCAACACTTTGTTAAAAAAAAAAAAGAAAAAAAATAGGAGAGGCATGGGTGGAAGGTTGGGGGGGGGGGGGGGAGGTTGGGGGAGGGGGGGAGGGGGAAGGTTGGGGGAGGGTGTCCATGTGAGTTAAGGATGGGTGGAAAAGGGGCAGAGTGTGAGGGAGAGGGCGTCTCTCTCTCTCTGTTACTTACTCCCCACCCTACCCCAAACCCCCTTTGCTCACTCCTCCCTCCCCCTCTCTCTCTCTCACCCCTCTGTCTCTTGCAGCATCACTTAATCCTCACAATAAATCATAACATACTGTGTGTGTGGTGTGGGGTGTTTGTAGTGTGTGGTGTGTGCGCGCGCGCTGCGTGTATGCGAGTCAGTGCACGAGCACATGGTCAACTGAGTGTTCCCATTTGGAATTGGACTGAGGAGTTAAAAACCGAAGAGACAGAAGATGTGAAGGTGGAATGTGGTATGCAGTGGTGGGATGGTGGTTACAGACCAGGTGATGCCAGGTTACCTCTCCAGTTACAGTAAAGAGCCTTAATCAAGCAGCCAAAACATTTATTTTCAAAACCTTCTGGTAAATTGGATTGCGCTTTTTCCATTGAGACAGAGGGTGATGGAGGGAACGGGAAGAGGAGGGGTGGTGGTGGTGGTGGTGTTTGCAATGAAGGATGTTATGGACCACATAAAGCCAGGTTAAAATGCTAGTAAATGTTATTAATGCAACATTTAGGTTTCATTCTACATTTAACTACAAAAAAATACACAAACAAGGGAAATAACATTTCCAGTCCGTGCTCACTATGATGTCCCCTACATGGAGAATATACTTATGAAGCGACTTTCTCTCGGAAAGAAAAAAGGAGAGAGGAGGGAAAACAACAATAACACTCTCCACCATCACCATCATCCTCACCCAAATTATCATATACACATAATTTTTTTTCCCCCTTTTTTTTGTTGCTTGGCTCAATTATCAACCAGCACGGATTTTCCTTGTCAACAAACTATAACATTTGTCCAAAACTGTTTCGATATGAGCCCATCATTTTTACACCATCAATGTGTCCTTTGACCTCCTGATACCTCAAAACAGTCCGAAGGTCTGGTCAAATATAGACAGGAGGTGCAGGGAAACTATTTGCACAAAATTACCGGAACGCAGGAAAACAAATCAATTTGGAAAAACCCTCAGCATCCTCCAAGACATGAACAGTCTTGGGTAGTCGCTCTGATACAGATCTACAGAAAGGTCTCTACAGTGTCTTTAAAGCGACAATGTAGTGATTTGTGTGCTTTGTTAGGTATATGCTTTTGACATCCTTTGATAAGGGCCCTTTGCAGTCGGCTGGGCTATAAGCAACATTATCTTATCTTATCTTTGATAAGCTGATCTCATGGTAATCCATCAAAACAGCACAATGGATTCATTGATGATGGATGACATTTCATCCTTCTTTCCTACACACATCTTACCAATTCAAACAAATCTAAAGATCAAAGCATTAAAAGGTTTAAAATATCAACAAAGAATTTTCCTCCCCCTGAAAATGTCTTGCCAGTATGAAATCTCATGGTAATATAACAGTTTGTATGAAAATGCAACCTGGTTTCAATAAGTGCCTGAAATAACTGCTGACTGACTCGTGACTCTTACACAATCTCAACTTAAGGTAATTCAAAAACAAAATGACCTGTCGCTGATGTGCATTACAGAATACACAGGAGATGAAGTGCGTCTTGGCAAGTATAAACATATGCATACCAGGAGAATGGCTGTACAAAAAAAAAAAGAAGAAACATATACTGAATGGAAGATGCGAATAAGGAGACAATGAGAGAGAGACAGACAATATTAGCTCGTCATATGACTGATCAGATCTAAGACACACCATTATCCATTCCCTACAATAACAAAGCAACCGTTAAGTCCTTTTTTTCCACCCAAGACCATTATGTCAAGTTGGAAAGTCTCCAATATTCTTGCCTGCACATCACAAATAAAACATGCACAATCTAAATGACACGCAACACACCCCTCCTTTCCCCCTCACTTTGACATGTATTATGACCAGATGCTTAAAACACGCACTGTAAAAAAAGACGTTTTACTTCGAGGTGCAGATGATCACAGCCTACGCTTGCTGACCCTGCACACAGCGTGACTGGATGACTGAAAAACCACAAGTCAGCCACCATGCACGGCACTGCGCTTCACCCTGCACGCCATGTCCTGCAATGATTCACTCTCCATCCTTGGGGCTGCCCTGTCTGGCGCATTACCACCATTCCACAATGTGGGCCACCTCTGGGGTCTGATATCAGTCATAGCCACATCGAAATCATCACCTGAGTCATCTCAAGGAATATTTCTTAAAGACATTTCCTACTACTGTTTTCTAGTCTACTCTCAAGTCATGATGTCAACAGCCCAATGTTTTCTTTGCAGGGCTGGAGAATTTTCCACCATCAAATATGGACAGCATAAATAAATCTTAAGAATGCTGAAAAAAAAATTGCCATGGGAACTTAAAACCTGGTAGTTCTCTCATGAAATAAACTTTTAACACTTGATCAAAACCTGAACTCAGGTTAGGATATTCCCTGCACCCCATCTGTTCTCCTTTCATCTTCTTCACCTACAAAAAAGAACAGGCAAATTGATTCTGGAGTTCAAACACCACCAACAATAGTGCTTGCATCCCAGCAGTGGTGCTTTGTCTTTAGAAACAACTTCTGGGTGAGGCAGGTCTACACAGTTCTGAGATGCATGCTCTTTCTCAAATCACACACACACACACCAATCAAACCCAAAGCATCTATTTCTCTGTTCATGTTCTTGTGCAGTAAGTGCAGGCACACAAATGGAAAATACAGATTCACACCCTCCTTTTCATAAAAAAAAGAACACCCACAACAGTATGAAAAGATGTTAAACTGACATATACACTCCCTCCTGGTGAAATGTGGTTCATCCTCAAACGCCAATGGACAGGAATGGATAGGAAGACGAGATGGTATAAATGGTACAGAGCCAGTCAGACGTACATGACACAGACCGCTGCATTCGTCCACATTCCTACTTCCACCATGCACACTACTCATCACCAAGACATTCACCTTGTTTCCCATTCCACTGATGACATTCAAAGTTTAACACTGACTTTACAAACCTTGATTTCAATTCATGATCATGTTCAAAAGTAATGTCCAACATGGATAAAGCTAAGTCAGGTTCAGTACACTTAAATTAAACAATAAAAAAAATCTCCTGATATGGTTTCAGCTGATACGTATACATGTATATCAGAACTTCTGCCGGAACTGGTCTCCAAACCAGTTGATGTCTACAGCTATGATCAAAGCATAAAAAAACAAAACAAAACAAAACAAAACAAAAAACAACCTGAAGAAATCATACACCAGTGACAGTGTACTACGATAAACTACAGAAGCTGCACATTACAGGTGATCATCTATGATTTATTATGAAGCATCAAAGAAGTTCTACATTACTGCCAATGTATTATGAAGTAGTATGGAAACTCCAACCCATGCATTTGTTATTCAACTCTTTATCACATGTTCCTCCCGTCGTTCCCAACCAGTGCAATGTTATTCAACTGTTATCACATGTTTCTCCCACCCTTCCTGTTGCGACAGGGATCGCTGAATCACTGGGTTCTGGAAGGAAAGAAAACAAGAAAGACGAAACGAAGTTAAAAAAAAAAAAAAAAAAAAAAAAAAAAAAAAAGGATGGACAGGACGAGTTATCAATACGAAGAAAAACAACACCATTGCACTGTGTATTATTATGCAAGACATAAAAAGCTTCACTGACAACATATTCATTATGGAGATGTAGTTGGGATATGAACAACTTCCACAATCCTCCTCCTTCACTGCTCTGCAAAAACTCGCAAAGTTCATCCCTGGTGAGATCTTTGCGTACATGTTCGTTTAACCATCCCCAGTAGGCTTGCAGCATTCAATCTTTGGGGATTTTTCCACTATCAAAAGGAAGGAAAGAATGACACCAGTTATCTTTCGTACATGAGTTCCCCAACATCTTTAGGCCTCACGCTGTGTTTTCAGTCCTGGGAGAACGTTTCAACTCTCTCCGAATCATGGTACCACTGTGCAAAACTCTTGCTCGTTGAGTACAGTGTACGCAGTTTCCAAAGTAGAAAACGTGGAAACTCGTGCAAGTTTACTGTCTTTCAGCCTGCAAAACCCAGTGGCATGCTATGAATAACTTATTACCAAACAGTGAACTTTCACCTTCAGAGGGATGTGTTGTTTGGTGTGTTAGTCTTCAGCCTTGTGTATTGGAAGTGACCATAGCTTTCTTTGCACACATGGGCAAATGGCGTCTTGAGCTGACCTGCTTCAAACATTCTGTTAGACACTGCCATCAATTCTGATGATGACGGCATTTATTTCAGTGACCTGGCTGGACAGTATAGTGCTCTAGAAAGCATTTCCAGTGATACACGCCCGACTGTGACCATTCACAGGTCCCCATACTTAAGAGTAGCTTTTCTTTTTCAAACTCAAAAGTGACCATTTATGGTGGTACTTGTAATAAAATGTGTCTGCTAGTTGATCTACGCTTGCAACAGCCTAGACACTACACTGGGGGATGACACTCAGAACACTGTCATGGGTAGAGAGAACGTACAAAGAAATCTCCTGATTCATTAGCAGCATTATGCACAGGCAACCCTTTCCACTCCATTTTGGCCCTGGCCTGAGCTGTGGATTTCTACATCAGAAAGTACATGGGTGCGGATCATAAACTGGAAAGGCCCAACTGAATTACAAAGTCTAATGATTATGCCAATATCTATATGCCTTTGTTACAAAACCACACACACACACATGCATACAACATCCACCTTCCATCATTATCAGCACTGGCAATACTGAAGTTCACAATAAGAGGCTCCACTTTGAGAAATTAAAAAAAAAAAACCAAACAAACCCCAACAACGGAATCCTTCTCTTATTCCTCTCCCTCTTCTCTCTTTAGGAAGTGGAGACACAAAGTGATGAATGCAACTGTCAAGGAAACGTCACCCCAAAACTACATATGTGGTCCTCGCACAGACACCAGCACAAAATCAAGCAACTGTGATTTCATTTGAGGCTACACCATTCATTTCACTGTTCATGGAAAGATCCCAAGTGTGATGCAGCCACTTCTCACGGAAGAGACCCACTGTAAAATGATAGGAATTGTTAGTCTGCTTGAAATCCGCCACAGGTTGAGGACGACGATGATAAGGTCAGCTCCCTGGGACCCCCCCCCCCCCCCCCCTCCCTCCCCCATGTCACTATGAGGGAAAGTCTGTGGCCATGAGTCTGCAGACAAGGGTGGTTCTTCATCTGCCCGACTGATAGGTGGACACAGCAGAGTCTGTCCCACACAGCAATCCAACATGGCAGTGATCATGAACTCATTCACTGGTACACATGCTCCCCCCAGTCTTAGGATGTTTAAAGAGCTGTCTGTTGTCCTTGTGTCCACCGGGCAAAAACTAGTGGTGGCTTTTTCTGCCCACTGCTCTGCCTGTCCCTGGCAGAGGTTCCAAGCAGGTGTTGTGTGATAGTGTCTGCGTGGGCAGCCTGTGTGGCCAGTCACTACAAGTAATGGGGGATGTCCTGGCCGGTCAACAGGCGGAATATGGAGGTGGGCATGGTCTTCATGTGAATCTGAAACAGGGCACAAGTGCACAGAGGTGAGCGAGAGAACAGCTCCTTTCATGTTGTGGGTCACTTCCACCACATTCCGCTTCACATGAATGGGCTCTTATGTCCCTTCATAGTGTGTGTGTGTGTGTGTGTGTGTGTGTGTGTGTGTGTGTGTGTGTGTGTGTGTTTGTGTGTGTGTGTGCGTGTGCATGTGCATGTGTGTGTGTGTGCGCACGTGCGTGCATATGTACGCACATGTGGTGTGTGCAAGTATGTGTGTGAGAGAGAAGAGAGAGAGGAAAGGGAGAGAGAGAGGGACATGGAAGGTTTTTCATTAATGGCCACAAATCCATATGAAACAGGCAATAATCTTATTTTACAAAGTTACATCAATCCTTTCCAACATTACACAAATCCCTTCAAACCCTGCAAGCAAGACATCAATGTTCCACAGCTCCTAGTCCTGGCTGAAAAGCTTTACACACATCATAAAGCTAAACCATGAATCTCCTCCTCCTTACCTGACAATAATAAAAAACTCAAGCTGATTTGGGTGAGCACAATATCTCCTACAGTCCTTGTAATCAATTTGAAACAGGGATCACCCAGAACAGGAAACTTCAAACCATAATCAACTTTTATTTTCCGTTTTACAGGAGAAACAAGAATTCAGTGTGACTCACATCCTGCTTTGTGCAGGTAGTAATATGTATGCACCATAGTAATTTGGAAACGACAAATGTAAGTGAAGCTAAAACCAGTCTTCCCATACTCACGAAAGCAAATTTCTGAACCAAGTTTCATGACTGGATGCTTTATCTTTATCTGTTGATCCTGTTAACTGTATATATATATAAGAGAGAGAGAGAGAGAGAGAGAGAGAGAGAGAGAGAGAGAGAGAAAGAATGGAGAGGGAGAGTGGGGGTGCTTATGGGGTGAATCCATGAGATATCTGTCAACTTACTTTCATTTTATGAGTAATGTCATGCAGATTCTATCACAGATAACAGTCTGTCCAAAACGTTTGTCCTGTACTTTGTTTGCCTATGTCTCTCTCTTTCTAAATTTTGTCAAAAAATAATAAAACGTTACTTTGAGCATGCCAGTAAACCAGCGGGAATGAAAACCAAAAAGAAGTCAGCATGACACACACTAAAGAACAGTCAGAGAGCAAAATGATACACAGTAAATGACTATCAACACTTCAAACTTATTTTTACCTCTCCCACGGAGGTAGCCAGAAGGGAGACAATCTTCTCGTGTGGAACAGCTACGACACTCTGGTTGTTGATTTCGATGATGCGGTGACCCACCCTCACCCCGCCTCTCTCTGCGATGCCACCACGCAGCAAACTGCAGATCTGAGAGAAGAGAAGGGGTTTGTAAGCGAATCATCTTCTATAGCAATGACAGGGGAATATAATTTTTCATAAGCATCATAAACTTTTAAAAACACACTTACACACAGAGATCTACACTCTTGAAACAAGTGAATGAGAGAGAGAGAGAGAGAGAGAGAGAGAGAGAGAGAGAGAGAGAGAGGGGGGGAGAGAGAGAGAGAGAGAGAGATGGGTAGACAGCGTTTCGCTAAAAGTTGTGGCTGTTATGCACAGGGAAGTCACTCCTGCATTCATTTGTATATATCCATTTGTATTCATATGATACTGTTTGCTTGATCCTGGTGACTCCCCTTGCACCCTCAGAATGCCATCTGTGTGCACTGCTTGAACTGAGGCGCCCCTCCTCATGTGCCTGCTGAGCACACACACGATGAAGCTATGCCAATGCTGAACAAATTCCTGGACTGACAAAGGATGTGAAAGGCTGCCCACCACTCCGTTTTGCACGCTGAATCCCAGCTGGTACTTGACGTCGGGTCGCTTGATCAGCACCTCCACCACTGGGGGACACGGAACCACCGTCAGCTTCACAACACTCTGGGTCTTCGCTGCCTGCACACACACACACACACACACACACACACACACACACAGATCATCACACAGATCATCACACATGAGGGAACATAAACACAACAGTGAGAGCCAATATAGAGGGCAGTTCTTGTTCACAAACAGATTCTACAGTCTGGATACTTTTCATTCCGTTCTGCATTCAACTGTACACGATCATGTAAAAGAGTCATGACCACTGAATGAAATGTAGGTTGAAATCATGCTTGATAGAGTTGAAAAGAGCAAAAAAAAAAAAAAAAAAAAAAAAAAAAATGATAGATTTCAAATCACTTGAATCCTGAAGTTGATGGTAATAATTAAGATGGATTTGTGTGATGATCATTTACTAAAATCCATGCATAAACAAGCAGTCTACAAGTACAAAATCCAAATGTAATTAAAACCTTGTCAGGTAGCAGGGTGGTGAAAATCACGCCTTTAAAAGGGAACATTTGTGCCCTAATTGCCCAGTTATATACGAGTCAAAAAATGAAGGAGGAGGAAAAGACAAACGCATGAAGCAGGAAGACATATCCTGCGCCTCTTGACACTGATCCCCTTCCTCCATCTTGCCTAGTAAACCTGATATCACTGGAAGGGTACTACACAGAAAAATGGAAATTGGCACAATAGGGACTGTTGAGAAAATCCTCAGGATATTCAGAACTTCTGATCATAAAAATGGCACCTTCCAGAAAAGACAGGGGATGAGGGCAGACAGAGAAAGGGGATGAGGGTGGGGTGAGGGACAGGGTGCTAGTAAGTTACTAGCTCAAAAATTCTTTTTCCCCATTTTTATCTTTACTTTCTGTATTTGACATCACCCCCCTCCCCAACACACAGACCAACTTTAAAAAAAAAAAAGAAAAAAAAAAAAAAAAAAAAGACAAGAAAAGCAGCAGCTCACACAGAAACTTCCGGTCATTTGGAATCACCTGAGAACGCTGCTCTCACAAACATCTAAAGGTGTCGAGTTTCTTTTCATGAAAATTGGAAAGTTAATGTCGCTATAATATACACAAAGGACCAGGCAGGGTAGCATGATCATATGCAAAATGACAAGTTCACATCCCTGCAATATACACAGACAGACAGGCAGGGTAGCATGACACTGTTCGAAAATATGCCCTTCCTTAACACTGTCGTAATTATGTGGCCTCTACCCAAAATTCATTTTGTCAGTCTGAGGTAAGCTGGAGGTGGATGTGAAGTCCATTTTAATCTGGTGCAATGTAATCTAGTGTTACCTTGCCAAGGCTTTCCGCCCTCCAAATGAGCATAAAGCTTTATCTCCTTGGTAAAAAGACTACATTCTTCCAAGACAGAGCAGCCATAGCTGCACATATGTATATATAACACATAGTCTAAAAACAAAAACAGCAATGTCTACCCCCTCCCCCTACTCTCCTCCCCAAAAGATTAGCAACATGTGAAAGCCTCTCATGCAAAAAAAAATACTCATTTACTTAGCATTTCCTTGAGAGTTACATTTTTGAGACCTATACCTATGACCTGGTTTAACTCAATTACAACCTTCAGGATTTCATTTATTGACTGCAAATGCCTGAGTCTCTGGTCCATTACCTCCCGGCTTGGTTGTCCCCCCTGCCCTTTCCCTAAGCATACTCATCAATGCCATTCAGGCATGTGGCCTGCTTCGTCTGCTGTGTCAAACAGCCTCCGTGATCATGCTGATCACTACAACCATCATGACCAAACACAGAACTATGGAGGATGTACGCACATACACATAGATTGCTTTGGGCTTGTTCTTTTGAATTACGAAAAGTATCACAAAACTTTATCTTTGCAAGAGATTGGGAGACAGGGAGGAGAGGCTGGGGGGAATGAAATCTGGGTTGATCTCCCTAGGGATTGCACTGCACTGCCAAGTGCACGCTGCTTTTTCTGTCTGTATGCGTTCGTGTTTGTTGAATTATCACAGTGGATATTCCAGCCGCTTGTTCCCCAGGGGCAAGTTCCTGGTTGTCATGGGTTCTTTCATGTGTGCTAAATGCATGCCGCACGAAGGAACTCGGTCATCTCAAGTGAAAGACTAGCTAGCACACAGACCACCACTTTAGGTCCTGAAGGGAGAGAACAAACACACCATGGGTTCTCTTGCTTCTTAGCCGAGCCTTTTCTCCACATGGCCATTTCTCTGTGAGAAAGGGACAAGAGCAAAGGAAGAAACAAGACAGATGCCCACAGCTGACTAAAATCCACATGTGCACACATAGAAAAAAAATGTGGTTGTGCTTCAACTCTCTTCAGCTCTTTCCCTTGAATTTCGATTACTGGTGATCGACGGTTTTCTTCCCGGAATTATGGTATTTAAAACAACATTTTTGTTATCTGAAGCAATGTATCGCCTAGGAAACCCGAAATAGACACATTCATCACAAACATATTACTATTTCAGAATAATGCGCACAATGTTACGAAAAATTCATGCAAAATGCAAAAACTTCAAAAACTGTTGGAGTTAACGATGACATGCTACTCTGATGACAGCAGTGTCGTGAGAGAAACGAATTCCAGACTTTTTATCTGTGCGTGCCTCTGTCAACTGCTCTCCACTCCCCCTGGTCTTCCCTCCCCTTCAGCTGAGCCCATAAGCAGAACAAAACACTGCCAACACATCATGATGCCTTAACTACGATGCGTGACATAGCAGTTTCGGGAATACGACCGTCATATCATTTCCTCCCTGTCAACTGACATTGGACATATATCTCCATTCACATTGGTAAGGCAATAGATACACTATACCATTCTGTACAGGTCCAATAGATACATCTATAACCTTCGATCAGTCCAATAGATACTATAAACCATTTCTGTAATCAGGTCCATAACTATCTTAACCCATTTCTGTATCAGGTCCAATAGATACTATCTATAACCCATTTCTTATCAGGTCCAATAGATATATCTATAACCCATTTCTGATCAAGGTCCCATAAGTATCAAACTTAATCTAAAACCCATTTCTGATCAGTCAAATTAGATACTATCTAAACCCATTACATGTATCAGGTCAATAGATTCATCTATAAACCCATTACAATGATCAAGCCAATGAATTCAATCTATAACCCATTACATGATCAAAGCAGATTAATCTAAAACCCATTACAGTGATCAAAACAGAATTTAATCTAAAACCCATTACAATGATCAAACAGAATTTTAATCTAAAACCCATTTCAGTGATCAAAGCAGAATTTAATCTAAAACCCATTAAAATGATCAAAACAGAATTTCAATCTAAAACCCATATGTACAAAACAATTTATCTAAACCATACAGTGATCAAAACAGAATTTTAATCTAAAACCCATTACAGTGATCAAAACAGAATTTTAATCTAAAACCCATTACAATGACGAAACAGAATTTTAATCTAAAACCCATTACAGTGATCAAAGCAGAATTTTAATCTAAACCCATTACAGTGATCAAAAAGAATTTTAATCTAAAACCCATTACAATGATCAAAACAGAATTTTAATCTAAAACCCATTACAGTGATCAAAACAGAATTTTAATCTAAAACCCATTACAGTGATCAAAACAGAATTTTAATCTAAAACCCATTACAATGATCAAAACAGAATTTTAATCTAAAACCCATTACAATGATCAAAACAGAATTTTAATCTAAAACCCATTACGATGATCAAAATAGAATTTTAATCTAAAACCCATTACATGATCAAAACAGAATTTTAATCTAAAACCCATTACAGTGATCAAAACAGAATTTTAAGCTAAAACCCATTACAATGATCAAAACAGAATTTTAATCTAAAACCGATTACAGTGATCAAAACAGAATTTTAATCTAAAACCCATTACAGTGATCAAAACAGAATTTTAATCTAAAACCCATTACGATGATCAAACAGAATTTTAATCTAAAATACCCAATTTACAAGAACCATGATCAAAACAGAATTTTAATCTAAAACCCATTACAGTGATCAAAACAGAATTTTAATCTAAAACCCATTACAATGATCAAAACAGAATTTTAATCTAAAACCCATTACAATGATCAAAACAGAATTTTAATCTAAAACCCATTACAATGATCAAAACAGAATTTTAATCTAAAACCATTACGATGATCAAATCAGAATTTTAATCTAAAACCCATTAAGTGATCAAAACAGAATTTTAATCTAAAACCCATTACAGTGATCAAAATAGAATTTTAATCTAAAACCCATTACGATGATCAAATCAGAATTTTAATCTAAAACCCATTACAGTGATCAAAACAGAATTTTAATCTAAAACCCATTGTGATCAAAACAGAATTTTAATCTAAAACCCATTACAGTGATCAAAACAGAATTTTAATCTAAAACCCATTACAGTGATCAAAACAGAATTTTAATCTAAAACCCATTACAATGATCAAAACAGGAATTTTAATCTAAAACCCATTACAATGATCAAAACAGAATTTTAATCTAAAACCCATTACAGTGATCAAAACAGAATTTTAATCTAAAACCAATTACATGATCAAAACAGAATTTTAATCTAAAACCCATTACAGTGATCAAATCAGAATTTTAATCTAAAACCCATTAGTGATCAAATCAGAATTTCAATCTAAAACCCATTACAGTGATCAAAGCAGAATTTCAATCTAAAACCCATCCCTTATTTCTGTGATCCAGACCCGGACAATTCACATCCCTTATTTCTGTGATCAAAGCAGACTCGGATAATTTACATCCCTTATTTCTGTGATCAAAGCAGACCCAGGCAATTTACATCCCTTATTTCTGTGATCAAAGCAGACCCGGATAATTCACATCCCTTATTTCTGTGGTCAAAGCAGACCCTGACAATTACATCCCTTATTTCTGTGTCAAGCAGACGATAATCACATCTTATTTGACAAGCAGACCCTGACAATTTACATCTCTTATTTCTGTGATCAAAGCAGACCCGGATAATTCACATCCCTTATTTCTGTGATCAAAGCAGACCCGGATAATTCACATCCCTTATTTCTGTGATCAAAGCAGACCCTGACAATTTACATCTCTTATTTCTGTGATCAAAGCTGACCCGGATAATTCACATCCCTTATTTCTGTGATCAAAGCAGACCCGGACAATTCACATCCCTTATTTCTGTGATCAAAGCAGACCCGGTCAATTCCTTATTTCTGTGATCAAAGCAGACCCGGACAATTTACATCCCTTATTTCTGTGATCAAAGCAGACAACCTATACACAACCTGTTTCTGTGGCTGGCTTAAAGCAGACAATCCCCTACCCATTTCCCTGATCACATCACACGGGCATTCTACACAATCAATTT
This sequence comes from Conus ventricosus, assembly GCA_018398815.1. Classification (NCBI taxonomy): domain Eukaryota; kingdom Metazoa; phylum Mollusca; class Gastropoda; order Neogastropoda; family Conidae; genus Conus; species Conus ventricosus. The sequence goes on from CM031608.1 coordinate 14,771,723, forward strand.
CTACCAGTGGATCAAAGCAGACCAGACAATTTGTATAACCCATTTCCCGAGACCAAAGCAGTCACACTATAAAACCCTTTACTATGATTAAAACAAATCAATCTGTATAACCTGTTTCAGCAATGAACCTAACCCAACTCTTTTTGTCACCAGGTCAAGGAGACAATCTAGGTGACCAATATCTGCGGCCGGATCAAACAGACAATCCATATAATCCACTTCTGTGATCAATACAGGCAGTCGATATAACCTGTCTATGTGATCGGGTCAAAGCCCGCAATCTACACAATCCATTTCTCATGAATGGGATCACAAGGACAGTCGACAATACCCATTTCCCTCGACAAGGTCCTCCCAGACAGCGGCCATGCAGAGGGAGCGCTGCTCATGGTCTGCTGGGCAAACAGGGGCACCGACTTACCACCACCACAAAGAGAAAGACTCCCAGTATAAACACTGAGAGAAAAGAAGACCATCTCCCTTTTCTCACCACTTCGCCCTTCACCACTCCACAACTAATTGGTCTGAACTCCGAGATGCAGTGCCATCCAGACCCTTCTTTCCATTAGGCACTTCGGCTTCTACCCTTCCTCTGTGCACGAGCTGTGTTCAACCAAAGTGCCGTCTTTGCTCTGCCACAAGTCTCCATTAGCGGTCTCCCTTCAAAACCAACATCATGAACTTCTTTTCTTTTCACTTAGGGGGAAGGGATGAGGTGGTATGTGTGTATGTGAGTGGTTATCATCGAAATTGTATTAGAGAGAGAGGGGAGAGAGAGAGAGAGAATGCGAGTGGTTCTCATTAAAACTGTATTAAAGAGAAGAGAGAGAGAGAGAGAGAGAGAGAGAGAAAGATATCCATCCTAAGCAAGCCACATTAAAAAACAAAATCACTAACACAAGATGTGTGCATTCATGGTTTCACAAAACTTGTATGCAGTTGGTTCCCTTGCACCAATAAACCTTTTGAACATACCTGGCCCAAGCCATCTCACTGGCTCAGACAAACCTAAATTTCACCATTCTGCCACACTCTGGGATCCATGAACACAGGACTACAAATCAGATTAGCTGCTGACAGTTGTCCTTTCTTTACCATGGTAACAAAACTAAGTTGTCTACGATACAAATGCAGCAGGCTTTGGCGGCGAAAGGGGCAGAGACAGGCAGACTACCATTCTCTCTTTCCCCAGCCACCCAGAAGTCACATCCCTCTTCTTCCCTTCACAAGAACAATCTTGGCCCAGGATCAGCGAAGCTGTCACTTGACTGGGGACTTGTAGCCTGTTTCATTTCAACAAAGGGATCCAGAGAGTGGATTACAGTATTAGGTGACAGAGATACAGTATGTGACCAGATCACTTTGATCTGAAGACACCAGGAGAGAAAAACAACATGAAAGGGGCTGTCTGGAAAGGGGAGACGGGAGGTGGGGGTGTGGGTGTGGGGTGTGGGTGTGTGTGTTGTGTGTGTGTGTGTGTGTGTGGGTGTGGGGGATGGGGAGCCAGCTTCAAACAGATCTGGTTACAGCCCTTCCCCTGGTGTGACTGCCTCTTATCCCAGACTACTTCATGTCAGACTCTTACAAGCTCAGCACTGCACAAAATATACTGTTATTCTGTTTTGTAAAACTTTCATTTAAGAGCAAAGAGATATATATGGTAATATAAAAAAAAAAAAAAAGCAAAGAAGCCAAACATTGCTGGAGATACCAAAAGATGTACAGGTATGTGATCATAATACCAAGCATTGCTGAAGAGTAAATTGCGTTAATACCACCTAAGATTGATAAGAAACATTAACAACATGAACCGAATGGGATGATAACACCTAAGACTGTTGAGAGACATAAACAAGAGAAACAAAAATGGGACAACAGGTTACAGAAATGGAAAAAAAATGACACCTGGGATTTTTCAGTCATAAACAAGAGAAACAGAAATAGGACAATAACAGCTAGGAACGTTGAAGAGACATTAACAAGATGAAAAAAAAGGGACAATAACATCTATCACTGTTGGAGAGACATTAAGAAGATGTACAGAATTTAGAAAGAGAAGGGGTTAGTTACTGTCAAGGACACAAACAGAGTACAGGACAAGACACAATGCATTTCAACCTCTTGGGTCTTCTTCAGGCAAAACAAATAACATTTAGGGCAGTGAAAACGAAGAACGAGAAACCACTTATAGTCTCCTATTCAGCGCAAAATCAAAAAGATGTCAGAAACTGGATAGCAGCTAGAATTGCTGGAGAGACATTAACAACATGGATATCAGTGGACTAAAGCACCTGCCATTGTTTAAGAGACATTATAAATAAGATGCACAGAAACAGGATAACACACACCACTGGTGAAGAGACAGTAACAAGATGCTTACAAATGGAATACATAAACTGAAGAGACCTCAAAAGGATGTACAGAGAATGGATAATAAGACCTAGCGCTGCTGAAAAAAACTCAAAAGGATGTACAGAGAATGGATAATAAGACCTAGCGCTGCTGAAAAAAGATACGTAACAACAAGATGTACAGAAATAGTATAACAACGCCTGACATTCTTGACGAGATGCTAACAAGGTATGCAGCGATGGAATACTACTGCCGAGCACTGTTGGAACGATATCAGCGTGATGTAAAGAATTTGAATTGAAACGCCTAGTATTAATGAAGAGATATAGCTGAAGAGATGTGTGACAAGATCTACAGAAACAGAATTTAAAAACCTAATCTTGCTGAAAAGACATTAACAAGATGTACAGCAATAGCATAACAACATCAAGCACTGCTGAAGAGATGTCTGATGACATAGAACACTAAGCACTATTGAAGAGATGTCAGACAACATGCACAGAAACAAGAGTAACAACACCAAGCTTTGTTGAAGAGATGTCTGACAATATACACAGACGCTGAATAAAAACATTCAGCACTGTTAAAGGGATGTCTGACAAGATGTGCAGAAATACATTTAAAAAAAAACACCCAGTGATGTTGAAGCGACATGAAAAAGACGGACAGGAATGGAACGATAACATCCAGCCCTGTCGCAGAGAAGTTCAACAAGATGTACAGCAATGGAATCACAACACCAGCGCGCAGGAGCCTGCGCAGCAACGAATCACACCAAAGTTGATCTGTTTGGTTTGCACACTTCCAAATCCCACACTCTGACACAGGCTGTCATCAAAGCAAACTAGGATTATGAACAGGATGAGCTGTTGCCATTCACTCCCCCCCCCCCCCCCCTTTTTTTTTTCTTTTTGTAACAGTAACGCAAGTAGTAAATCTGGGACACAAACACTGAAGGCCTTTTTTCTTTTTTTTTCATTCCCCTGAAGGGGGACAGTCACGGGGACGGGCAGACTGTGTTACTTTCTCAGCCTTCCAGATAATTATATATCAGGCCTGGGTGATCATGACATAGTTCTCTTAGAGAGTAACTTTCAACCCTTTCGAAGAAAACCCCCTAAACATACCATCAGACTCTGGAACCAAGCAGATTTACCAAAATTGCGCAGGGATACTCATAATTTCAGTCGTCTTTTTTTTGAGGTCCCATAGTGTTAAAGATAATGTCAGTGATCTTTGGAAGTGTATAAAAACTAACTTGGAATTTATTATGGATGACAACATACCTACTAAAATAACTTCAAGCAAGAACCACCAGCCATGGATTACTACTAAAACTAAACGTTTGTTGAGAAGGAAACATCGTTTCTTTAAGAAATTGAAACTACATCCTAATTCAGAAAGATTACTGGTTAGGTATAAACATATTAAGAGAAGGTGTCAGAGAGAATGTAGACTTGCTCACTCCAATTATGTTAATTCGATGATTTCGGAAGGTGATCATCAAAACAAGAAATTATGGTCTTACATAAGGAGTAAGAGACAGGACAACATTGGGATTCCAGACCTGAGAAACAACCAGAATAACCTAATACAGGACCCTGAAGGGAAAGCAAACTTACTAAACAAGCAGTTTTGTTCAGTTTTCTCAAATCCCAAACCTTTAATTAACGTTAGACTAAAGGATGATGATAAACTCCCTGAAATACAAAACATCAAAGTAAACAAAGCAGGAGTATTTAACTAATATCAATGAAAACAAAGCTACTGGTCCCGATGGCGTTCCTGGCAAGCTCTTAAAATTATGTGCCAATGAATTGAGTGAGGTATACCAATTACTTTACCAAGCTTCACTGGACCAGGGAGTAATACCTGATGAGTGGCGAGATGCGAGCATTGTTCCCTTATTTAAAAAGGGTGACAAAACAAAAGCAGAGAACTATAGACCTGTATCTCTTACATCCATATCAGCTAAATTACTTGAACACATAATATATAGTAGCATAATGGACCATCTTGACAAATATGATTTCTTAAATAATGCCCAGCATGGTTTTAGACAGCGAAGGAGTTGTGAGACTCAACTTATAACAACTCTCAATGATTTTAGTAACTGTCTTAACAACAGACAGCAAATGGATGCAATTTTATTAGATTTTTCTAAAGCCTTTGATAAGGTTGACCATGAGGGCCTGCTGCTTAAATTAGAACACATCGGCATTGGCGGTTCTTTGCTAAAATGGGCTAGATCATTCCTCGTTGGGTGAACGCAGAAAGTTGTTGTGGAAGGGTCGTCATCCCATTGTAAACCAGTCTTGTCGGGCGTACCACAGGGAACTGTTCTGGGGCCCTTGTTTTTCTTAATTTATATAAATGACATAAGTAGAAAATCTCTCTCCTGGAACTACTATAAGGCTTTTTGCAGATGACAGTTTAGTATATAGAACAATCAGAAGCAAGAATGATACACGCATTCTACAAGAAGATCTAAACGCTTTACAAGAGTGGGAAAGAACTTGGAAAATGGAATTTCATCCTCAAAAGTGCCAAGTGTTGCGTATATGTAACAAACGCTCACTAATTAGATCAGATTATTCTATCCATAATACTATTCTTAAAGAAACTAATGCTGCAAAATATTTAGGCGTGATTATAGATAGTCGTCTCAAATGGAAAGAACATTACAATTTAGTATGTAAGAAAGCAAATAACATCTTAGCTTTCTTACACAGGAATATCAATGACTGCCCCCAAAAGGTTAAAGACGACTGCTACAAAACACTGGTTAGACCAGTACTGGAATATGGTTGCTCAGTTTGGGATCCTTACCATCTAAAGGACATTGATAACCTTGAAAAGATTCAGAAGAGAGCAGCACGGTTCGTAACAGGGAACCACATCAGAGAAAAGGGGAATACTAGGAAGAACATGAGGAAATTAGAATGGAAACCCTTAGAAGAGAGAAGAGCTTTTATTAAACTTAACACCTTTTTCAAAGGCAGAGCTAAAGTAATTGATATTCCAATGGAACAACTAGTATTGAATAAAAGTAGCACCAGGAGTGGCGGTCCAATGTTATATCATACCTGCATCAAATATTGACAGCCACTTACATTCTTTTTATCCCAGTTCTGTACGGCTGTGGAACTCACTGCCGGGTGCCATCAAGATTGCCACGGGTGCGGTCTCATTCAAGAGACAAATTGATTCGACAGTTTTGAGATCTGCATATTGACGATTTTCTATTTTTACTTCCCCTGATATTTTACTATTACCTGGGCCTGAATTTGGCCATTGCTTTTATCTTCTTGAATATTGAGTGCGACCCCTTGTTGCTAAATTTGCTCCAGGGGCCAACAGTCTGAGTCGCACTGTTTTATGTTATTTTATTTTACTTTTTAACATGCGCGCTGCTGACCTACTCGTTTTTGAGTGAACCAGTATTTTAGGAAGAAGAAGAAGAAGAAGATCATTCAAGACACCTCTTCTCTTCTTGATAAAACAGGCTTAGGAAAGGATCCATAGGGCTGTCAGCCTTAATTCTGGTCTTGCAGCCCATTCCTTTCATTCCAGCCAAGGAATCTGGACATGGCATTACAGCCAGCCAGTTTCTCTAGAAGTGACAGAACCATGTACCAGGATCACTTGAAGTTAAACCTGATCCAGGGAGGGGGTAGGAAAAGAAGGGAAAGAGTGAGAGGGGGAAAGAGGGGGAAGAGGGGGGGAGAGAGAGAGAGAGAGAGAGAGAGAGAGAGAGAAAAGAGAAGAGAGAGAGAGAGAGAGAAGAGAGATGGGGGGGGGATTAAAACAGAGAGAGAGGAGGGTGACAGAAGAGCTATCAGTAGAAACTGAAATCTACCTATCCATTTTCAAATATTGACTGCAACAGGAAAAGCTGATGGTGACCTACTTACTTGTTTTGTGTGTGTGTGTGTGTGTGTGTGTGTGTGTGTGTGTGTGTGTGGTGTGTGTGTGTGTGTGCGCGCGCGCGCGAGTGCGTGTGTGTGTGTGCGCGCGTGTGCGTGAGTGCGTGCGTGCGTACGCATGTGTGTGTGTGTATGCGTGCGCGCGTGTGTGTGTGTGTGTGTGTGTGTGTGTGTGTGTGTGTGTGTGTGTGTGTGTGTGTGTGTGTGTGTGTGCGTGTGTGTGTGTGTGTGCGTGCGCGCGCCCACGCAAGCACGTGCGTACAAGTGCACACATGAACAATGTGAGAGAGAGGAGAGAGAGAGAGAGAGAGAGAGAGAGAGAGAGAGAGAGAGAGAGAGAGAGAGAGAGAGAGAGAGAGAGAGAGAGAGGAAGAGAGAAATAATGAGTGAGAGAAATAATGAGATAGTGCTGAAAGTGAGAGAGAGAGAGAGAAAGACTGAGACAAAGAATGAGACAAAGAATGAGACAAGAGAGAGAGAGAGAGAGAGAGAGAGAGAGAGAGAGAGAGAGAGAGAGAGAGAGAGAGAGAGAGAGAGAGAGTTTGTATGTGTGTGTTCAAAATCCCAGAGACTGTTACTAGAATTTCAAGCAGTTCTTGATTGTTACTTACCATTAATGTGAACATCAGCTGCCACACAAAATCAAGCTGCCACACAAAATCAAACTTTTTGCTCTTTGAACCAAGAGAAACTCTTCCAAATTCAAACTCAGCTTCCAGGAAGGTCACAATCGTTTTTTAAATTATCATCTTCAGACCAATTATTTTAACGATCTGTTACAGCAACCGCCATAATAAACGGAACCATTTCAAAACAAAATTCACAAAGAAAGAAAGAAAACGCAGTTTGTTTGATCTGAGGCGATAGCAGACTCTCAACATCCATCATTACATTGCATACTTCTTTTTTTTTATTTACTGAGAAAATGTATTTAAATTGGCTTAAACAACAACAACAACAAAAAAGAAACATACTAAAAGATCAAGCAAATGAAACAACTAAAAAATTTTTTTTTTAAAGCTGGCTGAGGTATTCTGCTAATGTTATCTTTTCAGCAACGATTAGAAACAAAAAAGACTGGCGCTGTGTGCCTGTTTAAAAAAAAAAAAAAAAAAAAGCGGCACCTCTGGGCCCAAGCTTCCTGGCTGTCAACTGAACGGAAAGGGACATCCTGTTTACGTCTAATGCGGGCTTCTCCTCCCTGGCTGTTTTGTTTGCTGATCAATGGCTACCATTTGATGTCATTTTACCTTGCCCCCCCCCCCCCCCCCCCCCCCCCCCCCTACCGCCCTTCTTCCTCCCTCCAAGACTTTCCCTGTGAGATGACGGTGCCAGACCTGACAGCCAACATTAAGCCTCCAGGTTTTCCCCTCTCCCTCTTCCCCCTACAATTATTGTGTGATTCATTCCACCTCTGCCTGCCTCCCCCAACCCCCATCCTCCACTTCCATTCAACGTCCTGAGAAAAGAGTTCTCTAAATAGCTGTTTATTCTCGCTAATGTGATGTCAATTTGTGACAAAATAAACCCAGAGCGCTGGCAGGCTTTCTTTCCTTTGTAAGAGGAGCAGCTTCATTATATAATGTGAAGCAGAGCTTAACCCTTTCTGTGCTGCAGCCCTGCACCCTTCCATACATGGCTGGTTTTTTGTTCCTCTAGTAATTACTGGTTGTCCCTCTCCCTCCCCACTTTCAAAAAAGAAGTGTTGAAGGTTTAATCTGTTAATGTCATACTCATAACACTACTCACACTGGCAATGCTTTCAAGGAAAATTTGCTGTCTGGGAGGGAAAAAAAAAGAGCTCACAAGCATTTGCTGAGCTTTCCAAGATTTACTAAGTCACTTGGTCAACCAACAGAGTAAGTTCAGACATGTCATCAAAAGCAACACACGAAAAAAAGACAAGGAATATATCTAATAAAAATAATACGCTCCAGTGCTGGTCAAACGCAAGTGGAATATGCTTGGCGGAGGGATAAATTATGATCAGTGGAAGAGTAGGTTTAGAAGAATGTGTTCATGGAACTGGAAGAACAGGGAGAACTGTGAATTTCTTCCACTGAGCCTGAAGAATGATGAAGATGTTCAGTTGACAAATGTGGTCAGTGAAAGAGTGTGTCTCACACATGACCCTGCGTCACAGTGCCACTAGGCTGACTGGTGTTCAGCACATTCACTTCAGCCAGGGAAAGCCAGATCTCTGGCTACAGGCGCTACAGCCTGGACAATGTTTACCTTGTGACCAGTGGACGTTATTTGTTAATTTCAAACAGGTGGCCAGTGGATTGGTAACATCAAACCGTTTTATCTGCACTGACAAATGATCTCTTGGTCATCTTGAGCTGTTTGAATTGTTCATGTGATTCAAATGCACATAACACCCTTTTCATTCAAGAGGATGAAGCTTTTCCCACAGAAGAGATGCACTGCGAATCACCCGAAACTAATTTAGACAAACAGACCTTAAAAACAGCTTTCTGATTTTGTTTTCAAATGTTTAGAGTTGATAAAACTACAAGAGGATGAATTTGCAAGTAATGAATCCGTGGTGTTGGAACAGGGTGTGGTTTCAAATCACAGTGGAATACAGGAATGCTAGTTATGAATATGCATGGAGACAATGACACTCGGACGGAGTCTGGGAGATGTGGAAATTTAGGCGGAAAGAGAAAACATGCTTGGCATAAAGATAGTAGATGTGACGCATACAGAAGGAGGAAGAGACAGCAAGAAGGACAGAACGAGAAGTGGTAGAATGAGATTGGGGAGAGGGAGGGAGGGGGAGAGAGAGAAAAGAGAGACAAGAGAGAGAGGTGGACAGGGAGAGGAGGAGAAAGAAAGAGAGAGGTGGAGAGGAGGAGGAGGAGGAGGAGGGAGAGAGAGAGAGAGAGAGAGAGAGAAGAGAGAGAGAGAGAGAGAGAGAGAGATAAGATAAGTAGAAAGATAATGTGCTTATAGCCCACGACGCAAGGCCATATCAGGCTGCAGAGAGAGAGAGAGAGAGAGACGACAGACAGACAGATGGAGGGGGGGGTGGACCAGGTCAGGGGAGCCTGAGAAGTTCTGAATAGTCTTGTTAAAATGGGTAGCTGAATTTCACCGACAAATGGGTTGTGACATAAACCAATATGACACCATTCTAACCCTAAAAATGTGGAGTTAACACTTAGCCAACATCTGCCAACATTTGCCTAGTGGGGTTGTTCCATCTGATTTATAATGTCCTCTCCCTTCTCTGCCCTCTTCCTTCCCCCATCCCGTAAAAACAAACAGACAGACAGACACACAGACAGACAGACAGACAGACAGACAGACACACAGAGAAATATGCACAGAAAAACACACACACATACAGAGAGATACAAACAACAACAAACCCGTCACAGAAACAGTAAACTTAATTTCTCTTTGTTTCTCTGCATGTCCGTGTACGCATGTGCACATTTCATAGTATGTATTAATCTACATGAATGACTCTGTACTTGCATCTGAACCGACAGGCAAATACCAAAGATTAAGAATGAGTAAAGAAGATAAATGAATCTGAAACATGTTATTTACCCATTTCTAGCATCAGATCTATCTCGACTGTGCTTGGTGCGCCTATTTAAAGAAACACACTGAGATGACAAAAAAACAAACAACAATAAAATCCTATCCTCTTCCATTCTCAGAACATCTCACTCGCACAAATGTATGAACTTTTATACTCACCAGCTTCTCACACACACACACACACACGCACACCACACAAATGCACACACACACACACACACACACACACACACACACACACACACATCAAAACAAGCTGTAAAAGCATCGATTGAAACTGTAAGAAATGAAGAAAAATAGTTCAAAGGACTTGGAGAATAACGGTCTTTAACCTGGATGTGGAGACAGAGACTGATGAAGCATGATGGGTAGCTAATGAAAGATGGGCTATGGCTTACTCCAAGAGGCTTCCCTTCAAAAGCAACAAAGATTCTCGTTGCCTGCCACCGTCATACATCCCATGCTCTTGCTTTTTGTGGACATGACAAAACAGACGTTCATACCCCTGCTAACTATCCAGCTTTTTTTCCATTCCTCCTTTTTCTCTCTCCCCCAAACAAAATTTCTTCATTCATTTCTCTTTTGGTCAGACTTGTTTACACCTACCTTGGTGCAGATCAGAGATGCATAGACAAGCAGGGCGAACTAAGCCCCCTCCCCCCTCCTTACATACATACACGCAAACACTCAAATGGAATGTTCTTTCAGGTTCCTTCATTTTGAATCTTTTTTCTTTTTCCTCAGTTCATTTATTTCTGTCTCTGTTTTTGCTCAAAAGCCTATTACAGACTTGATGTAGGTTTGACATGTGAAGAAAGACAGGACCACCGAAGCAATGTACTCATCTGCACCTTCTTTTTTTCCACATCCATTTTTTCCCCCTTTTATTATTTGCAGGGTCTGATTGTGGAAGAGTCCCCCATCCTCAAACTGAATTATGGTCACCCCTGCAGAACCAAGGTCACCCATTCAAACCTGAACCTGAATTATGGCCATCTCTTGAATCGTGAACATGAATTATGCCCATCACATTAAACCAAAAAATTGTCACGAAGCAAGAGGTAATCCTGGTATCATTTTTAAGTAGCTTATTATAGACATGTAACTAACACTTTTTTTTTTCTTTTCTTTTCTTGGCATCAGTTATTGGATCAATGGAGCACCTGAGGTGATGACTTTTTTACTTTTTTTTTCTCTCCAAAGGCCGAAATCCACCTCTTTATTTTTTGGTGCTTCACACTGTCCTCTTCATGTTTTAAAAAAAGAAAAAAGCTGAAAAAAAAAACAAAAAAAATATTTCCACTACAAGCTCTTTTTTTTTTTTTGGCCTTCCAACCAGTCTCTTACACACCATGCATGATCTGTATGTTCTCTCACAAATGGTCATAATAACTAACACTCATTTAACAAATATAATTCATATAATAATAATAATAAAATGTATAATACTTATATAGCGCATTTCTTGTTGTACAACTCAATGCGCTTACATCCACCATTTGCACTTATTCATACAATATTCATGCACATAACAAAAAGAAAATACACAATGGCAGACGCACCAACATGCATAAACTGCCTCACCGAACTAGTTGTGGAGGAATTTAGGAGAGATCTAGTCATCTACAGAAGAGAATAGGCTTTTTTTGAAGAGGTAAGTTTTGAGCTGAGATTTAAAAGAAGAAAGGTTAGGCTGATTACGAAGGTCTTCAGGGAGGGAGTTCCAAATAGAAGGTGGTCTAAAACTGAAGGCTCTTTCGCCAACAGATTTCAGAGAACGCTTAGGGATTTTCAAAAGTTTTTGTGAAGAAGAGCGAAGGGTACGAGAGTTTTGGTAGGTGCAGAGAGAAGAAGAGAGATAGTGAGGAAGAGATTCATTGAAGTGGCGGAAAGCAAGAACTGCCAGTTTAAATTGCCATCAATATATTAACCCAAAAATTGTCAAGAAGCAAAAGGTAATCCTGAAATCATTTTGAAGTAAATAACTATAGACATGTAACTATCACTCATTTAACAAATATAATTCACTTTTAACAAAGTTAAATGTCAATGATCAAAATGTATAAAACTATTTTTATATTCCATGCAATACAAAATATGACCAAAAAATTGACAGCTTAAATCAAATAATTCATAAGAAAATAAGGTCAACAATGCTTCCCCGAAGATGGAGTATGGCTGCCTTAATGGCGGATAAAAAAGGGTCATAACACACAAAACTCCACTGCCTGGCTATACAGGGAGTGTCCGCAGGAGTATCAGCCTGCGTACGCAGAAAGAAAAGAAAGAAAAAAAAGGTCAACAATGTAGAATCCAGACTCCCAACCCACCAAAAATAACATCATCAACCAGCCGCCGTGGCGAAGTGGTTAGCGTCGCGGACTCCCGGCTGGGAGGTCGTGGTTCGAATCCCATCAGAGTCATGGGGGTTTTTTCTGCCCCGACCGGCTCCTACCCAGAGTTGAGTTTGCTGCGGACTCAGTTGGGAAGACTGGGACCACACAGTCGAGTTTCATCCACTTAATGAATGCGTTTCTGAGAGTGTTGCTCAAATTTCATGACCAACACTGCAGGTGCCTGTATCTCTCGGGCCTGGTTGACGCCAGGATATATTATGAAAGGAAGCGTAGAGTACAGCCCTGTCATGTAGTCTCAGACCGAAATGGAAATCCGTAGCATCATCTTAATCATCCTCATTCCCATTGATCAGCATTAAAAAAAAAAAAAAAAATGTCTCAAGTTCTGTGGCCCTTCATGCCCTGCTCTCATGGTGACCTCAATTTCGATGTCCTCTCCACGTCTGTGGCCTTGGTTTGCTTCCGTCGGGGTCACCGGTATCGGCGGGTCCATGGGGGCTGTCGTTGGACGGACGTGGTGGCGCCCTCCGGAGGGAGAGCTCACTCACGCCGGCTCCGCGACAAAGCAATTATTGTCGTCAGTAGGGGCTTAGTAGGTGGTGTCCTGCGTATGTTAGATCAGAACAGGCGCCACTGAACACCACCGAAGTGACTCGGCAGCAGTGCAGTGTCTCCTCCGGTGGGTTGCCTCTTGACGACTTGACATTGACTGCTCCCTGTGGATTGCTGGTGCCGGGGCTGCGCGGGGCCGGCCGGGCTATGACTGTGGACGGGTGTCGGAATGAGCGGCTTGGGTGCACTGCCTCTGAGGTAGCGCAGAGGTTGGGACAGCAAAAAAAAAAAAAAAAAAAAAAAAATAACATCATCAGATTCTTTCTCTCTCCAACCTCGTCGCTCTTTGTTTTTGTACTGGTTTTACCCGTCGCATTGGAAACCCCTTAAACACTGCATTGTTGATGACCGCAGAACATGTTTTTATGTTACTGAATCGTTTGAATGACAACAGGTTTTTTTTACCCACTGCTGGAACTGAACTTCTGTTCCAAGTTGGACCGCATACACACATCGTTTATGCTGACCTTCTGGCACACATCTGCATGCCAGTTTGCCGAGTTAGTCTGGCTATTACCATTTCCAGTGAAAATTTGCTTCCTCCTCTTTTTCTCTTTCATACATGATCCACTGTCCAACCACAGCTTGTTTCCAGTTTCTGAGACCTTTTGTCATTTCCCCTCTACAGAGCTTTAGATATAGTGAAAGTATTTTCAGAACTTGCATCTAAAATTAACCTGATCATGCAAAAACCAATATTTTCTTTCTAAAATGTTCAGTTTGTTTGAATTTTGCTTTGAAAAATAGGTTATTCAAGAAGATAAACCAAAGACAAAATAGTGCATTCCAAACTGTCTAGGAGCCAGAAAGCATCCAAACAAAATCTCAACCATCTGGATGGACATCCAAACACAATTTCAGTGATCTGTAGATACTTAAAACAAATGTTCTGATCCAGATTTCTGATCTCTTCCTGAAAATTTGCAGCATAGTGATTGTGATTCTTTGTTTTTAAAAAAAAAAGTCACTGACCTTGATGTACGTCTGACAGGCGGACAGGGGTAGGCCCACCAGAGAGACACCATTGATGGAGATGATCTGGTCACCGATGTTGAGCTGACCACATCGGGCTGCTGGTCCATTGGGCAGCATGTTGGCTAGCACCACAGTGGGTACCATGGACCCCCAGCCTGACTCCACGATGACCACGCCCAGCGGCTCACCTTTCATCTTGGGCACTATCACCTGAAACAGGATGCCAGCCCTGTCAATGTGAACATCATGGATCTCCAGACTGATTATCATCCCCAGCAGCTCACCTTTCTTCTTGGGCACCATCACCTGCGAAAGGACAGCCAGAAAGACCCCTACGAGCAACACTGACACCCTCCAGCATACCACAGCTGATCACTGTGGGAGTCATATGCTATATGCACCCCCCCCCCCTCCCCCATCTCACCCTGTCTTCTCACCCCAAGTAAATCCCAAGAGACTCGGTGTCTGTTGTAAGGTGAGAGAAGCGTGTCTATGGATGTTCTTGATCAAAGCACCACACAAGCAACCAGCAATCCTCTTCACAGGATCCAAGTAGTTTTCAGAGAGTGAAGACTGGTATGCCAGCAGGCCAGCCAACAAACAACAGACATGAGGACCCTGAAGTAGACATCACACAGCTGAATACACCTCCTGACATCTGGAGGGGAAGGCCCCAGTAAAAGGCTCGAATGAACAAACCCAAAACCCTGCAAGTTCAAAGCTCACCACTTTTTGAATGAAAAAAATCTGGTAGAAAGACAATAGTTTGCTGTGCATATATACCTGTTTGTGTTCTTGAGGTCTGCAATTGACCACTGTGGTCACTCACATGCACTCTGTACACCGCTCTCTTCACTGATACCAACTCACAGTCACATCTTTATAGTTGAGCACTGTACTTCATTTCATGTTGACAGCCCAGCTGATACACAAAGGACTCATCAGAGTTGTCACCTCGTCAAACTCCATTCTCATTAAATCAGCTTTTTCAAAACACACCCAATCTGTTGCTTCAACATCTTTTTTCCTTTAAAATCTCACATTAGATGAACATTTTTTTTTCACTTTCGAGAAATTAAAAAAAACCCAAAACATTCAGTTGAACATATGTGAACAGGATTTTCTCGGAATCTAAAGTTAAGCACTGATGTCTGATAAGTAACTTATACGTCCTAACACTATGTTTTAAAGTAAATCACCGCAGAGCTCCTCCGCTTTTTAAAAGATACATGTGGGTGCTGAAAGAGAGGTCTGCATGTAAATGGCACAAAACTGTTCCTTTTTAAGAGCCATCAGTGGCAGATTGTCAAAACTCTTTAAGGTTTGGACGGATTTGAAAAAGTTTGTAATCTGTCTGCTTGTTCTTGCCAAGCATGTTTAACTGATTTCAAACACATTGGTATGGTCTATACTGATGTCTTGAGTCTTCACTGTTGATTTAATAGCACCGAGCCCACTACAACATCCACAATCATATTAAATGAACTGTTCCTCTATCATTGCCACTTACTGCTTTTGCCACTAACAATCTTTACAGAGATGCAAAATGAAAAAAAAATCGACTGTTTTGGCTAATTATGACACAAATTGCAAATGACACCTACAGAACTGAAGCAAGCCGATAAAGCCTTCATGGTCAGCCCTACCCAATCACCTGTATGACAATGAAACATGGCGTCACCCTCAGCAGGTGTATGCAAGCAGCCTGGATTTATGGGGAAATAAGATGGACAGTGACCGATATTAAAAGCATTTGTATTCAGCAGCCATCATTTCTAAGGCTGAAAATGAACAATCATTTCATTGTCCATCAACACCAGTCTTGATAATACAGTTAATAAGACTATATAGCGCCTATTCTCGCTAGAGGCCAAGCTCTAAAGCGCTTTACAAACCACACTCGTTTACACAACGGGCTGCCTACTGGTAGTGCCGACTGAAAGCTGCCAGCGTCGCTTCATTCAGTCGTTCCCGTGTCATCCAGTCAGTATCGTTACAACATCGATCACCTCATTTTCCTTACTTCCTCATTCTTCCATTCTCACGCACTGGTGCTATGCTATTTGTAACGTTCACCATCAAAACGGCCAAACATGCCTTTCTTCCGAATATGGTGAGGATTTTACGTGGTGTGCAAGATATTATGCATGCGTTCAACACAGGAACCTCGGTTATAGTCTCATTCGAAGGACTATATGGAAATGATGTCAGTACCAATGTTATAACCTCAGGGAAAAATCCCCCTGTACCGAAACGCTCCGGGCGGGGGGTTCGAACCCGCAACCAGGATCACCAAGATTTACGGTCAGGCGCTCTACCAACTGAGCTATTCGGCTATTGCCATTGTGGTTGCAAGTGTACCAAACACCCAGCCAGTCATGGAAAACAACCATTACAAAAATCACCTAGCATGGTATACAATCGAACAGTGTACAAAAGAAAGAAAAAACACACACCCGAAGGTACCAGTGGGACTGAGAGAAGCACTCAATTATACACTCAAACAGTGCAGTGAATACACATCATACCTATCACTCTGCTCATCATGCTAGTTGTGTCACACACGTGCCCCATCCCTATCTCATTGGCACCATGATGCGTTCTACCTGGGTCCATTTAATTTTGGACATTCTCGCAAAACACCCTAGCGAAAGGGGTCTGAGGAAAAAATGCTTTCTGATGGGTCACGATTCTTCACACATGACAAGATTTAGCACTGCTGGACTGGTCAAAGCTGGCTAACCAAAAGGAAGCTTACAAAAACCAGTCAAGGGAATGCAATGTACATCAGCTGTTATTCCTTCATACTATTATATAATCACTGTCAGTGTCAATGCACAGCAGAAATATGTGTGTGTGTGTGTGTGTGTGTGTGTGTGTGTGTGTGTGTGTGTGTGTGTGTGTGTGTGTGTGTGTATGTGTGTGTGTGTGTGTGTACATGAGTGTTTTAAAGAATGCATAGTTTTCACATCCCTGCTCAGTTATGGCAATTTACAATATCAAAGACCAATTTTTCAACCCCAGCATGTAGTTCTCCCAGTAAAGTTATTCTAATTTTCAAAGCAGTGGATTGCTTACACTATAAAAACATGATCTAGAAAGAGTTGGGATTACTTACCGCCAAGGACATAGACAAACAAAGTACAGGACAAGACACAGTCACTCCGTTTTGAAAAACAAAAACATGATTTCTATCAGCTTTCAAGTAACTTACGACCATTGTTTTCCACAGAGATTGCGCTTCAGATCATTTTCATGGCGTGGTAATGTGGACTATACCGTCTGAGACCATGAGATTATCTGATGTGACTGTCGCATCATTCAATCTAAAATGCCAGACGCCAATGGGTCTCTCATCTTTCCCTCTGACTATCCAATAATAACAGGGCCATAAGATCAACAAATATTGATTTGCCAGCAATACTGGTAATTCTGCTATTCCTGATAGTAGCTAGCGGTTTATTGGAGGTTTGGGGATGTGTTAGGAAAGAGGGGCGTTTGATCCTGCTGACTACAAAGTGGCCAAAACATCTTCAAGCAGAGGTTAAAAAGAAAAAGAAAACGTGTCTGTGTTCATGCATGCATGTGCAAGAGTGTGTAAGAGTTTTTGTGTGTGTGTGTGTGTGTGTGTGTGTGTGTTGTGTGTGGTGTGTGTGTGTGCCGTGCGCGCGTGCGCTTCCACACAGGGGAGTGGGGAGAAGGGAAAGAAAAGGATATAGAGAGAGAGTATGAGAGCATGAATTGACTTCCTGAGGTCCATTAATCTGTCTGCGTAGTGACAAGCCCTTGTCTGCCCCTCTTCCCTCAAGTGACTCTCCTTCCACAAAGGGGGTTGATTCCATGTCAGATGGGCGGTGATGCAATGGAAAACCCCTGTTCCTCAAATCAGGCAATTGATGTAGAGATTCTAATGTTGGCTCACTGCCTGAGAACCAGCTGCGTTTATGGGTCAAGTGGCCTATGCTGTAGGAGAAATAAGTTTAATTATGCAAGTCCCTGCTCCCTACTAGTATTGTACCAGAAATCAGCCACTGGTGAAACTGTTCCTTTGTTGTTTCTCAACGTGATTTCTCACAGGTGATCCTCCACCATGGAACGAGTCCGAAATCAAATTCAGCAATTCAGCGTTTGGTTACTAGGTCAAAAATGGACTGAAAAAGGGATCTGGCCAGATTTTGATTCTAGGGTCACTTGTCTTTTAACGTGGTGACAGCCCTGATGTGGCCCTTTGCGGTCGGCTGGGCTATAAGCAACATTATCTTATCTTATCTGATTCTATGATAACTGGTCTTTGGGTGAGATCCTGATTTTTCTGGTCACTTGCCTTTTTTGTTTAGGATCCAAGCCTCCCTACCAGATCATCTTGTGAAAATAGAAGTTGTGAAATCAAGACAAAAAAAAAAAAAGAAGAAAGAAACAAAGGGAAAAAAAACACTTCAAAACGGAAAAAAAAAGCTCTCTCCAAACCCAGTGCTAGTGGTTCTGCTGATACCAGTCACCATGAGTCTGGGATTAAATGATGAATAAATAACATCATTAAAATTAAACAATTCTTCTTTGCCACAGGCACAACAAGAACCATCTCTGCAAGACAAATCTCACATCATTCAGTCTTCCTCTCAGGTAATGGAATACTTGGTAAACAGTGTCATCAGCACAAGCTAAAGAAAACAGGAGTCTTGACCAGACAATGATGCCCAGAAATATGAAGGAAAGGAAAAAAAAAGGAGTGGAGAGTAGAAGGTGATAGAGACACTAGCGCCGACGGTAACCCTGGTAACAGAGCAGATGAACTGGACACAGAATTACTGCACCATGTATTCAAAGAGCCAAAAGGATACAGCTTTCTTTTTCAGAAATTGTGTGTAGGTTTTTTTTCCATAACACTGACAAAAGGAACCACTGACCTCTGGTGAAACTGGCAGGTTTGCTGGAGTCACAGTCTGGATCGAAACTCTAGAATAATGTGACAAGGTACTGACAGCTGCCACCATCTATCCCCTGCCTCTATCTCTCTCTCTCTCTCACACATTCCTAAACGTTATCAGTTTATGTCATGTTCGTGGTGCCAATCTTCACCCCCTCCATGCCCTTTTCCACTGGCTCCCTACTGTGTGTCCATCTGACAGGCTTTGTTGCATGCCATCACGATGACAAGACGTCATTCTGACAACAAAGTTATACAGAATTTTGACGTTAACTGTTGAGGCAGATCATCACAGATAACGATGCTGCAACACTCCTACAGCGCCAACACTCGTGATGCTTGTTATCGGCCTGAGTGTTTTCTTTGCCATGCACGCCACAACAAAGGATGCCAGCAGTGACGACACCCCCTTACACATTTCAAGAGCTCACACATGTCCGGCACATGCCAGCAGTGATGACACCGCCTTACACATTTCATGAGCTCACACATGTCAGGCACATGCCAGCAGTGATGACACCACCTTACACATTTCATCAGCTCACACATGTCAGGCACATGCAAGCAGTGATGACACCACCTTACACATTTCATGAGCTCACACATGTCAGGCACATGCCAGCAGTGATGACACTCCCTAACACATTTCATCAGCTCACACATGTCAGGCACATGCCAGCAGTGATGACACTCCCTAACACATTTTATGAGCTCACACATGTCAGGCACATGCCAGCAGTGAGGACACTCCCTAACACATTTCATCAGCTCACACATGTCCGGCACATGCCAGACTCCGTAATTTCATGCATCGCATTGTGGGTTGAAACCTGCCAACATCTGAGAGATTATCATCTTTGATCCGAACTGTGTCACGTCACACTGCAAGTGTGAGAAGTCTCTGCCTTCCTTCAGATGACTGATGCCCCTTTTTTCTATTAATTTTCATTCGTTGTCATGTTGTGACAACCTTTCAGACAGACACTGGAAACACGATGGCTAGTTTAACCCTCTAAAAGGAGAGATCAACGCCCACCAACAGTCTGTCATGTTGTGACCACCTTTCAGACAGACACTGGAAACACGATGGCTAGTTTAACCCTCTAAAAGGAGAGATCAACACCCACCAACAGTCTGTAAGAGTGAAAACAGTGTGAAAGATGCTACACTGAAGTATGCCAGAGAGGTAACATTTGCCTCTCCTACTCTGAATCCTGTGTTCAATTGCACTGACTGTCGCAGAACAAAAGCCCTCGGACCCTATCATCCACAACAACTGGCCCAACCCAGGAACAAGAATTCATGCCACTATGTGAACACATGAACACACGACTAACCAGCAGGCCTGTATTTAGTGGTGACGTCAACAAACAGGAGAAAAATCTGGACACCCCTCCACCAGTCAACAGGACCTTCCCTCTCTTCATCATGAGGTAATGTGGGGAAAAGGCCAGTCCACGCACAGACAGACTGAATTTAATCACAGTTATGAAAAATTTGTAAACTTTAAACTTGTATACAAAAGAACGTGGACAAACGAGTTACAAGACAAAACATGACGCGTTTCGACCTCTTAGGTCTTCGTCTGGTGATAAATAAACGAATAAAACAACGAAAATTCACTTAGCTTTGGTCGCTTCAGATCGCTCAAGGTTCAGCGCAAGGAGAAGGCGCCTTCTCCTTGCGCTGAACCCTGAGCGATCTGAAGCGACCAAAGCTAAGTGAATTTTCGTTGTTTTATTCGTTTATTTATCACCAGACGAAGACCTAAGAGGTCGAAACGCGTCGTGTTTTGTCTTGTAACTCGTTTGTCCACGTTCTCTGGGCGGTTCGCTAACATTTATTTAAGATTTGTTTAGATTTCCGCCTGCAGTCGTCTCGCTTTGCAACTTGTATACAAAAGTAAAGCTTTGTGTGTGAAAGTGCACTTACCTTGTGTCACTAAACTTGTTGTTCATATATATTTCATATTTGAACCTTTTCTAATTCAGTCACTTGGAACACAAGCATTCTTTAGTGCAGAAGCCAAAAGGTACATTACACTTGAGCTTCTCTTTAGTACTTTTGACAGTGCCGAGAAAAAAACAAAAAAAAAATTTTTCAATGACCAGCACTGGCAAGTTGCCCCTTCCATCAATTGTAAGAGAGAAGGTGGAGGTGAATTTTGGTATAAAAACCTCTACAATTTTAAAAGCGATACACTCCGAGTCTTTCCTCTAGATATCCATACCTTCCACTCCTACCAACTGTAGGTTAAATTGCCAAAGTGTACCAGGAAACCGTTCTGGCCTGGCAGTCCCCAGAACCAATCAGGAGGTATTTAGAGCGCTTGATTGCAGACATTTGCATGGCAAGTGCTTTTTTTCAAAACCTGTATACGGCAGCAGAAGCAATGACCTTATGAACTGACCAATAATTAAAGGTAAGATACTGCTATGACCTTATGAACTGACCAATAATTAAAGGTAAGATACTATCACCCTAATGTGGAAGGATTAAGAAAAGCAGGCAGTACACTGTCCGCATGTTTTGATGTTGTCTCTCATGCGCTTGTCATCAAAGGTTACAAGAGCACTGACCATTGCAATCAGATGGGGGAACATGTATTGATCTTGCCTTCCAGTGAACTCTCTGGTACCTGTGCTCTGCATATGGCAAAGACCCCAGAACTGTCATAAGCCTGGGAATCCCAGACACTGACTGGGACAGACTATGAGAGGTCAGCAAGACTGCATGAAGAACACTGGTATCAAGGCAGTAGTGAGTTTTTTTGTTTGTTTTTTTTTCTGAAGAAAGCTGTGAAACCTTGGGGGAAATTTCCTTAGTCTGGCCCTAAAGTCCAGCTGGAAGAGAGGTCAAAGGACCCACCCCCATCCCCCTTCAATAACACAAACCCATATTGAAATATTCCTCCCTTCTGGTGAGAGACTGAGCTTTGCCTGCTTCCCAGAGAATGCACCTTGAAACAAATCAGGTGACAGACTTTGAGCTTTGCCTTCTTCCCAGAGAATGCACCTTGAAACAAATCAGGTGACAGACTTTGAGCTTTGCCTCTTCCAGAGAATGCACCTTGAAACAAATCAGGTGACAGACTTTGAGCTTTGCCTTCTTCCAGAGAATGCACCTTGAAACAAATCAGGTGACAGACTTTGAGCTTTGCCTGCCTTCCAGAGAATGCACCTTGAAACAAAACATGAACATTGTAAGATAGGGAGTTTTAAACAGAAATGTAACCACCGAAAAGAACTTGCCCTGATACACCTGACACCATGAGGGCAATCAATATTAACTTTGAAGAATCCACAGAGAATATTTGGGAAAATGCTTCTCACAGAGCAGGAGAATAATGCTCTGGATGCAAAGATTACCAGCCCATTAACAACCACAAAATGGTGATAAAAGCAGAAACAGTTGTCTCTTTCACATTTGTCTTGCAGAAAAAAAGGCTATTTAGAATGATGAGGAACTTTAAAACTCTGAATGAGAAGCCAGAATATAAAAAGTCAAATGGAAACAGAGCACAGAGCCCTCAGTGAATTTGAACATTCTGAACAAGAAAGTGGTAAAAAACAAATTCAAACAGCAAATGAAACAAACTGCAGCGTTACTGAAACACGACAAAAAAGCAGAAGAGCACACAAAACAAAGTGTGAAGTAACGACAATTTATTGCACGACACAAAACAGGACAAGAAATTTTCGGCAAAATGCCTTCCTCAGCGACAAACAAAAAAAAGGTACAGACATAAACATGCACAATACTTCCCTTGTGAAGTCAAAGTGGTGAGTGATTCAAACAGAAACGGTCCACACGGCTCTCAATGTTATGAACAACAAAAACTGCTTTTCACATCCACTGATCACACAGATGTATACAATGTCACAGTTGCTGATGAAAAAATGAAATTCAGGATGAATAAACTGCCCTGTTCTTAAGCAGCTGCACAGGGCGTCAGCCCAATTCTAGGAAATTTTAAAGCTAAACTCTCTTCAGTTCTTTCCCTTGAATTTCGATCACTGGTGATCAACGGTTTTCTTCCTGGAATTATGGTATTTAAAACAACATTTGTGCTATCTGAAGCAATGCATCGACTAAAAAACTCGAAATAGGCACATTCATCACAAAATATTATTATTTTAGAAATAATGCACAAAATTTTACGAAAAATTAAAAAAAATTCATGCAAAAATCTCAAAAACTGTTGAGAGTTAAGAACGATTTTTGCCAACCAACATGACAAGATTCCAGATAACATCTCTCATAAATGACAGCCTCATTTTGGGGGAAACTGAGACAGAAATCGTTCAATGTGAAAGACAACAAAACTACTGGACAAGCTGGGTTCACTGTTGTATTCAGAAGAAGTCACAGCTCATGGCCATGAAAGACATCACTAACCTGGGCTTCAAGATAAACTTGAAGGAAATGTCAGATACGCCTAGAAATAACTTTGCTCAGCGCATGTGTAAAGATGGTGCGACAGGCAAGCTCAACAATAAGAATGCTAGCAGCAATGCTCAAACACAGCAAAGGAAACGGGTTAGAAGTTTTAGCTATTTTCCCCCTGAGGGGTGAGAAGAGCTAAAATGATGGATTATTTAGGGTTCTGATTCAGACTGATGACCCAATTGTCATTATGAAAACAGACAGCTCACACACTAGCTGGGGGCATGGGTTGTAGAAACACAACACGACACGACACGACACGACACGACACACACACACACACACACACACACACACACACACACACACACACACACTTTAATTTAATTAACACTTTAAGAGTTTTTAGCAGTTCCTCTTGGATCTAAAATCACTCCAACAGGACATTCATATATATGAGAATCATGAGAAACATGGAACTGCAGCAGGCTGTAACAACAACACTGGGTCCAACAGATCAGAAAAACTGAATGATCTATAATCCACATGGACTCAAAAGATGAGGAAAACTGACAGATTTGTCGTTGCAGACATAGCTCTGGTGTGAGGAGAAAAACATGCTTTAGTGCTGCACATTCCTGGGATTGACCAGATGCGAATGTCTGTGATACTGGGTAACAGGGAAAAAATATGAACTGGTAATCAAACTAAATAGTTTACGACTCCATCAATTTGCCCATGCAGAACTTTGGGATCATTTGATGTGATGTATAATACATTTATTTTGTGACATAAAACATACAATTACATGCATATAGACCTATAATGTGTTGTACATTTTGCATTATTTATTTTTCTTCCAGATCTGTAGTCAAAATGGTACCTAATTACAGAAGCATTTATTCTGCATGAAAAAAAAAATTTCTTTTGGTTTTTAATAGAACATTTTAATAAAACAAACCTAAACAAATGCATTTACCAAGAATGAAATATTATTTGAAAAATGTTAAAATCTTTGCATAGTTATTGCCTAACAACTGCGAAGAAAATCAAAAACTGTTGAGAATGAACAGACGCCAAGTGAGAGGGGTCACTGTGGCACAAGCATGGAAAACCTCTGTCCTACTGGCCAGCCCAATGAAAGCATTAGTAACAACACCTGTTCTACATGCTGCAGACCCAGCTCAGCCAAACGGACATGCAGCATCCACTGAGATTAAGCTTCCCTGTTGAGTCTCCAAAGTGACAAGGACAGATCTAGAACATAAGGGTTTTCTGAAGACACAACCATTCTTGTTACTTGTTCATGGCAACCCACAACACCACACATGTATTATGTACACTAAAAAGTGGTAGAAGCATCTGAATGAGCAGCAAGTGGATTTTAGTTTTGCCTGTTGATCCTAGGTGGCAAAACACTGTAACTCCATTCACTGAAGCTCCAGACGTCAGCATTTTTCTGTTTGCTCTTATAACTCGGATAAAACACTTGCAAAAGTCCTGCTTAGCCATGATAGCTAATAATTCTATATACGGTAACATTCCTGTTTCTTACGATATATCTGAAAAAATAATGTACTTTCTATGTTTCAGCTAAAGTTTTCAGGCAACAAATTCTTGCCATTGGAGTTATTGTCCTTTCATTTTAGAAAATGACATCCAAAACACATTAACTCATTTTATTTTGGACTGGAAAGTGTCAGTCATGATAAAATAACCCCAGTCAATGGAGTTACTATCCTTTAGTTTGTTGCACTCTTCAAGTTTGCACGAGTCTACAGTCAGCTTCACCTTATGAGGAAAGTCTTGCTTTGTTGCAGTGATTCATATCACACTAACCTGCTTGCGTTTGAGCTCAGGTATCAAGGTTAAACAAAATTCACAGCACAGAACAACAGCATTTCAGAGATTACCTATACAAAGACACTGGTGAGAGCTCACCTCTTTGTGAAAGTCCTTGTTGGCAAAGAGCTGCAGCTCCTCCCCATAGATCTCCTGCTGGTTGAGCACATCCTGGTAGTCCATCTCCCGAAGGAGACCCGGATCTTCGATGCCATTGGCTTTCAGGAACTCCAGGTATGCCACTTGAAATGCCTGGCCGATTGACTGTGCTATCAACTGGGCCTGAAAGCAGAGAAGAAAACAGGCTATTTGAAAATCTCTGTATTTTTCTATTGCATAGTGACTGATGTACTGTACTGTATGGTAGCATTGCCATGTATCACGTTTCTCTGGGTTTGGACTGATTTTCTTGGAGATTGCTGCCATCTCATGGTAATGTATGTATTTTTCAAAAATCTGTGAATGTGGATTTCAGAACACTTTTCCCCATTCTTTCAAAGGCTTTGGGCGTGTCGTGGATATGGACCTTTGCAAGTGGTGTGAAGAAGGTGAGGAAACCATTAACCGACAGTCCCATCTGAGACTTGAATCACAGGCCTCGAATCGTTAGGCATCCCAAAGGAGTGTGCGATCCACCGATTCACCACACCAATCAGCTGAATGTTCAAACTCCAGGCACCACTCACATTACAAAAAGACTGTCTGCCATACCTGGCCGGCAGAAAAATTCATAATACTCGGCCATGTAGACAACCAAGACTTAACAAGCCCATGCACAAAAACAATCTCACCTCAATGAAAATACCTTCAAAACAACATCAGGTATTTCTGCTTCGGTTGTATGTCATGCCAAAGTTAAAGCCCAGCACAGAAATTTTCTTTGTGTCACAAAAAGCAATAACAAGCAAACGGACAAAAAGCAAATAACAAACGGAGGGAAAAAACATCTTTTCCAGACTATACCACAATAATCAGTGATTTCAATGAAATTACAGAAAACAGTCTCACCATGAAAGGCAGTGAGGGACAGGGCAGTGAGAATCTCACGAGACTTTCATTTCCGTTGGTAAACTCTGTGACAGCCTTTCTGTGTCCATCCACCCCCTGGGCCAAAAATAACCCTTGGGAATTGAACCTGTTTGGACTGAAATAGCAGCCGTTCCCCCAAGCCTTCACTCAACACTTCACCTGCTGGGTGAAAGGACTGGAAAGAAGCACCACCAAGGTTCCTGTTAACCTCGCCCCTCTTCCCTTCTTTCCTCCTACTTCTCAATCTCTTGCTCTCTCAGTCATAGTTTCCTCTTCTGCTAACTCATTCTCTCTCCCTCTGTCCCTTTCTGTCTGTCTCTGTCATTGCTTAGATCTCCCAAGTGCAGTGCAAAAAAAAGAAAGAAAAAAAAAAAAAAAGGAAACACAAGCCCAATTCATTCTCTGCCCTTCCTTTTTTTCTTCTTCTTTCCCTCTCTCTCTCTCTTTTTTGTTTTTTGGTCCTCCTCTTTTTCTCTGCCTCTCTGTCAGAAAGATTTGTGGGAGTGGGGCCTCATTAGAAAGTTCCTGCAGTTCTGACACATTCACTGGAACATGTAGCTCCACAGGTACCCGGCTGCCATTGTACCCCGAAACTTAACCCTAACACCTCCCCCCTTCCCCTCCCCTCCCACTCCCTGTTGACAATTATTGAAAGAGACAGCTGGACATCATTAAAGGGGAGGACACTGAGGAAGAGGAGGAAGAAGAAGAGCAGGAGGAACAGAAAGACAAAAAAATAGGAAGAAGAAAAGGGTCACAGACAGAGAAGAGAGAGAGAGAGAGAGAGAGAGAGAGAGAGAGAGAGAGAGAGAGAGAGAGAGACAGCGAGACAGAGAGAGAGCCTCAACTCAACTCAACTCAACTCAACCAGTTTAACTGCAAAGGCCACTGACCTCTCTGCAATGAGGTCAAAAACAAAAGTAGAACACACACGTGCTCCGCGCACATACTGACAATTATGAAAGAAAATATTTGCATAACAAAAATTTGTTCTTCCTGAAATTACTGTGGCATTTGTGTGTTAACTGATAGCAGTTCTTCTCTTCATTTCAGTGCTTTGAAAATGAACATGCCTACAGAGCGAGTTACAATTCTCTTTTATTCTGCAGTAAAAGAAGCAATGATACTTGAACATTTCTAGTATGAGGCAAAATGTATTTATCTCTTTATTCTTTACAGGATGGACAAACAATCAAAAAATGTATTTTGTCCTCGATTTAGTGACAGAATGGACAGTTTTTGGAGTTTAGTGTATATCTTTGATGGACATTCAAATCACTAATACCAAGTCGAAATCTCACAAACACTTTGCGAAATAAAAAAACTGTAATATCAGTTAAATATTTCTCAGGCTGCCATAAGGATTTGAAGGAACGGTATGTTGAATATCTGTCACTATCAAGCATCTTACTATCCCAATTTTGTCTATAACAGTCAATCGTGCGTTGTTTAAGTTAACATACAGTTTCTCGTCATTCACTCCACCGTTTAACCAAACAAAAGAAAGGCCATAAGTATCCAAACAATGTTTTATCGAAGACACCCAAGTTGTCTGTACACTCCCATTTCTTGTACAATGAAATCATGTTGATTTTTCCACTTCATATGCTTGCTTCGGTAGTCTAGCGAGTGGCTGCTTTTGCCATTTGAACCAGCAGCGCATTGATTTTGTTGCACCCTCTACATACAAAGGATACCTTCCAAGCTCACCGTATACCAGAGAGAGAGAGAGAGAGAGAGAGAGAGATACAGACAGAGACATACAGACAGGGAGAGAAAAAAATATGTCTATGTGTGCATGTGTGCGTGCGCGCGTGCGTGCATGTGTGCGTGTGTGTGTGCGTGTGGAGGTGGGGTGGGGTTGCGTTGGGGACGACTTTTGAAGAAAAGACCCACAGCTTGGAAGGGTTGGGAAGTGATATGTGAAAAAATAGTCACAGCTTGGAAATACAACAATATGGCAATAATGAAAATGAAGAAGGAAAGATGAAAGCAGGATTAGGAGGAGGAAGAAGAGAAGGAAGGAGAAACTCCTAAGCATACAGATTTCAGCGACAAGCTTCCACATTCTGATCCGTCTGATGCTGACATTTATTCCTGTGTTTGCTGTGTTTGCTCTTCTCGTCTTGAACAGTTCCTGCAAAAATCTTCATTCTTCCTCAGTCTGCCTCACTGTCTCCCCCCCCCCCCCCTCCCCCGCGCGCGTGCGTGTGTGTGTGTGCGCGCGCGTGTGTATGCGTGTGTGTGTGCGTGCGCACGCACCTGTATACATGCCTATCTGCATGCACATGCATGTATGTGCTGAGCATATCTCTTTGTATTGTTTGCACATGCATGCTCAAATATGCAACCTCACCGATGGGCATTTTTTCATGAACATTGAGAAAGACCTCCACACCCTCCCAGACCTTTCCCTGAATTCAATTCCAAGTCCTACACGTATGCACAAAACGTCAGGGCTGGCTAGCTCTATTTCAGCTGCACCAGTCTTCATTCAAACAGGGCCACTCCACCCCCCACCCCCACTTCTGCAGCCAGCTAAATGGCAGTGGGGATGGAGGCGTGGAGGGGATGAGGCATGCTAACAAGAAGTCTTTGATCATGCCTTTCCTGTGGGCTGGGAGAAGGGCTGTCTGGGGAATAATGTGATGGGCTGCCAGGGAACTAGAGAGGGGCCCAGACAGTAAAAGGAGAGTGTGACAGGGGTGGGGAAACAGTGGAAGAGGAGGGGGAGGGTGGTGGGGTGTTAGGGCCGTAGGTGGTGGGTGTGGTGGGGGTGTGCATGCTATAAAAAGAAAACTTAAGACTTTAAAATGAGACTTTTGAAATCCATTTGACTTTTACTCCAGTACTAATTTCTTTTTGTCAGTTTCCTTCTCTTTTGTTTGAAATTGGTTTCTTGCCCTTTACATCTTTTTTTTTCTTCTCAGAGATGGGGTGGGGTGAATTGCATTCATTTATTTTTACCGAAAGTTGAAGAATAAAGATGAACAAAGTCCTTTTATCAGCTTTGTAACAGCATTATCATAAAAATATTTTCCACAGTTATTCCATGTACTTGTTACTCATTCCACTATTTCGTTTGCTATCTCTACCATGTACAAGAGTACAACAAATGTGGATGAGTAGGTACTATGCACCATTCAGCATTTAAGAGTGTGTTTTTCTCAAGAACTTTCAAAGCCCCCTCCCCTTCCTCCTACCCCGTACCCCTTAGGGTGAAACCCTTATTTAAAAAGAAAGTCTCAAAATTTGAAGTCGGGAGAGAAAGCGAGACAGAAACAGAAAGAAAAGACAGACGAAAACTGCGCAATCAATCATCGCAGGTTGTGGCGCAAATCTGATTTCCGTCAACGGCCTGCTGACAAAAGCGTCATTTGTTGACGGAGACCAGGCAGCGGTGCCAGCTGAAGGCAGCGTCTGCAGCTTCTATGCCCTATCAAAGACATGCCTGGCATACAAAAGACAGTTTCCCTCTCAACTCCAAGCATTTCTCCATCCCTGGGAGCATCCATTGCCTGCTCTATGACGGGCAATGTGTCAAGCGTCAGCCCATTTTTTCTGGGCCCAGGTCGTCCACCCCTTTTCTTGTCGGAATGCGCTACGGGATGCACCATACTGCCTTTTGTCCACTTTTTCCTTCCCTTCGGCCCTCTAACAATTTTTTTTTTTTTTTTGTCTTTTCTTTCCATCTCAGCGTTCTGAGTCACAGAATGTGCTGGGGGATGTACAGTCAATAAATGGGTTTGATTGATGTCTGACAATCTTTCTGTTAGAACTGGATAAACCATACCAGCCAATGCTCTTGAGATAAGTTATCAACTGAAGGCCAATAAATGTGTCTGAATGCTGTGAGACAAGCTCTCTCTTTGTGTTGTAAGGCCAATAAATCGTGTGTCTGAATGTTGTGAGACAACCCATCTCTTGGTGTAGTAAGGCCAATAAATGTCTGATGCTGTGAGATAAGCCATCTCTTGGCATGGTACCATCAATAAATGTGTCTGAATGCTGTGAGACAAGCCATCTCTTAGTGTTGTAAGGCCAATAAATGTGTCTGATGCTGTGAGACAAGCCATCTCTTAGTGTTGTAAGGCCAATAAATGTGTCTGATGCTGTGAGACAAGCCATCTCTTGGTGTTGTAAGGCCAATAAATGTGTCTGCTGTGAGACAAGCCATCTCTTGGTGTTGTAAGGCCAATAAATGTGTCTGATGCTGTGAGACAAGCCATCTCTTGGTGTTGTAAGGCCAATAAATGTGTCTGATGCTGTGAGACAAGCCATCTCTTAGTGTTGTAAGGCCAATAAATGTGTCTGATGCTGTGAGACAAGCTATCTCTTGGTGTTGTAAGGCCAAAAAATGTGTTGTCATTTTAAGGTCAATATCTCTGAACTCATTCTAAGATCAATATAGCTGAACACTCAGAGACAGCTATCCATTGTCCTTGTAAGGCCAGTGAGGATGTCTAGATGCTTTGAGACATGCCATCTGTTTGCTCTTTCAACTTTCATCTGTCTGAATGCCCTGAGACCTGCAATCTGTTTTTGTTATGCCGACGAATGTGTAAATGCTCTGGGAAATGCAATCTATAGTCAAGTGATCTAAACTCAATAAAAATCTGAATGCTCTGAGACGTGTTATCTATTGTTTTTGTTTGGCCAATGAATGTGTAAATGGTCAGAGAAACGCAATCTACTGTCAACTGATTTCATTTCAACAAAAATCTGAATGCTCTGAGACTAGCTTCCTATCGTCATTATAATCTCACTGAAGACTTCTAAGGAACAGAGGTATCCAAATTCTTTTGTTACTGCTAAAGCCAATGAATGTACCTGAATGCTCTGAAACATGCAATGTATTGTCACTGTAAGACCAATTCATGCACTAATGACAAAGCTGACAAGGATCTTTTTTTCAAGCCTTAACGACACACATGTATGCATGCATAAAATGAAATATTTCTGCCGGAATGTAATTTTGAGTATTTGGGTGTGTATGTGTTTAATATTAATGTAATGTGCTATGCTGAATATGCGCCTAGTACATAATTTTTTCTTCAGCATCTACAGCAGTTTTCTGTGCAGCATGCTATGTAAGTATCTACTACTGTTATTATCATTATGTTGGAAGAATCTGAGGCATGGTAATGTTGTATGTGTTGCTGTTTTCAGCCTTTTATGTCTGAATTTTCTGAGAGGCACGATCTACAGAAACCCTAAAATCTTTTCTGACCAGAGACTTATTCATTTGAATCTTTTTCTTCTTGCAAATAGTGACCACAATCACTTCTGATCTTTACTTCTCTCAGAGAGAGAGAGAGAGAGAGAGAGAGAGAGAGAGAGAGAGAGAGAGAGAGAGAGAGAGAGAGAGAGACAGACAGACAGACAGAGAGAGAATGAGAGAGAGGGAGGGAGGTAGGTTAGCTGGCCAGACAGGAACCAATCAGCGGCCCCAGCATGATGCCGACTCACACGATTGCCGGCTGTTCTGGGAGGAAAGAAATAGTCTTGAGAGGTGCGTCATCTGGCATTGTAAGGACAATGAATATGTCTGAATATTCTGAGACATGCTATTCTACTGCTACTTTCAACCTTGGTCTATTTGAATACCCTGAGACACACACTCTCTTCCAATCATGTGGCCAATGAATGTCTGAATATTCTGAGACCTGTTATCTTATGTCACTGTAAAACCAATGAGTATGCCTGAATACTCTGAGACACGCTATTTATTGCCAATGTAAGGCCGATGAATGTTTGAATGGTTGGAGGCATGCACATTATTGTCCCTACAAGACCAGTGGATACCTCTGAACGGTCTGAGATCTGCTTCATATATCTAAATATTGTTTTCCTGTATTTTTTCAATGAAACTCAGAATATTGGGAATAATTTCAAAATTCGGGAAATTCCAGACAAATCCTGACAGATAATCAGCTATGCAGTAATAATTAGCGATGACCATGTGTTAATCAGACACATTTTCTGCCTTTCTAATAGCAACAGTTATCAATAACCATGTCTTACTGCCCTTCTAGCTTTCTATTTTATTCTGGATAATTACCTTATTCACATCCAACTGTTCGGAGATACATATTCTGCCTCTGTAATTTTAATTAATAATCATTAATGACTATGTCTAAATGTTCTGAGACACATTTGCCTTTGTATTCATAATAATCCCCAAAGATTGTGTTCCAATGTTTTCAGACCTGCTATCCACTGGTACTGTAAGACAGACCAACAAGTGTTTGATAGTAACTGTGGTCTGGTTGTGTGATAGTAACTGTGGTCTGGTTGTGTGATAGTAACTGTGGTCTGGTTGTGTGGTAGTAACTGTGGTCTGGTTGTGTGATAGTAACTGTGGTCTGGTTGTGTGGTAGTAACTGTGGTCTGGTTGTGTGGTAGTAACTGTGGTCTGGTTGTGTGGTAGTAACTGTGGTCTGGTTGTGTGGTAGTAACTGTGGTCTGGTTCAACAAATTGACGGACAGAAGATGATTGGGTCTGCATGTTGTCATGGTCTGCACATCTCTGAAATACATATACACTTAAAGATATGTAAATGAATGTTTACTATGCAGCCATGCAACCTGACGCTCAGGCGCCTTCGTAAATGACATACTGTTTGTCACTGTCTGTAAATTTAAGATAGTCTGAGGCATGGAACTACACAAATGAAGTCCTCTTCATGCTCCGTATACAAAGTCTGAAAATGAAGTTCAGACCAGTTTCATAAGTGAAATCTTTTACTGAACAATTTGGATCCCTGCAGTGGTACCATGTTTGTCACAGAATCACCAAACCAGTAAAAAAAAAAAGAATGCAGCTTTGGCAAGCAAAGCCTCACACAGTTCATCCTAAAATCAGATCTGAATGAAATGAGTGCAGGAGAAACAACACAATCCTGGTACGTTTACCCCACTCCCTCCACATATGAAACTGCCTTCACTGTGACAGACTGTTCCCATACCTCGTTTTCCAACAGCGCAACTACAATCTGAAACAGCCACCACTGTTGCACACCATTTCCATGACTTGTTTCCCTACACTTCCATCACAACCTGAAACTATTTCCTCTGCTGGACGCTGCTTCCATGACTTATATGCCCGGAGTTTTACCTATTACAGACATATCTCTAACTGCTCTGTACCCTAGTTATACAGGATTTCCCTTCCGCATTTTTTTTCCATGCCAAACTAATCTTGAAATCTCATCAACTGTAAATATTAACACTGCAGTCTTCTATTTGATTATGGCCACTCCAATTGTTCTGCTTCTGAACGCACAATGCTGAAGAGAATGACAGAACTACATTCCCCAGAGTCCCTCACAGAAAGGATGTGGTGGTGCCTTCCGGAAGGGGGACACACTAACACATGCCAGCTCTATGACTAAGACACTGTTGTCGGTACAGAGCTTAGCAGACGGTGTCCTGCCTATATGCTGCATCAGTCCAGGCACCACTGAGCATCACTGAAGTGGCCCATCAGCAGTGCAGGGCCTTCTCTGGTGAGTTGCCTTATCACTGGACACTGACTGCTTCCTGAGGATTGTGGTGCTGGGCATGCAACAGGACAAAGGCAGATCTGACTGTGCATGGGAACAGAGGGGATGTCGGTGTGGGTGTGGAGAGAGAGGGTTGGGGAAGGGAGGGGATGTCGGTGTGGGTGTGGAGAGAGAGGGTTGGGGAAGGGAGGGGATGTCGGTGTGGGTGTGGAGAGAGAGGGTTGGGGAAGGGAGGGGATGTCGGTGTGGGTGTGGAGAGAGAGGGTTGGGGAAGGGGGGGGATGTCGGTGTGGGTGTGGAGAGAGAGGGTTGGGGAAGGGAGGGGATGTCGGTGTGGGTGTGGAGAGAGAGGGTTGGGGAAGGGAGGGGATGTCGGACGGTGTGGGTGTGGAGAGAGAGGGTTGGGGAAGGGAGGGGATGTCGGTGTGGGTGTGGAGAGAGAGGGTTGGGGAAGGGAGGGATGTCGGTGTGGGTGTGGAGAGAGAGGGTTGGGGAAGGGAGGGGATGTCGGACGGTGTGGGTGTGGAGAGAGAGGGTTGGGGAAGGGAGGGGATGTCGGTGTGGGTGTGGAGAGAGTGGGTTGGGGAAGGGAGGGGCGGTGGAGTACAAAGGGTAAGGGGGGTGGAGGGGGTGACAAATCGTGGGAGAAAACCCCCCCAAATAAAGCCCACACATATAAACAGCATGCACGCACACACACACACACACACACACACACACACAAACTCCATCAGGTAAGGTAAGGTAATGTTGCTTATAGCCCACCTGACTGCAAAGGGCCATATCAGGGCTGTCACCTTGTCAAAATCAACTCACAAGTCATACACACACGACAACAAAAATTAATTAAAAAAACACCTTTCACACATCTCTTTAAAATACACCTTCTAAAAACGTACCAGAAACTTCGCAACTTTCCTTCAAAGAACAAGAAGATGTTAAAAAAAAAACAAAAAAAACCCCAAAAGCCTTTTGTAGTGGTCAGTCTACAGTTTGCACTGATGCTTCACTGATCAACGATATCCATTGCAAAAGATAGCGATGAAACAGCTACTGGTTCTTTTACTCTGATTCTGTGTTTTTTAACATGAGTGTTCATTTACAAACTCTCTTTGCACTGTCACTTTAAACACTAAATTCATCTTGTGTAGAGTCAAAACCACAGAGCGTTCACACTGCATTCAGTTTGTTGATACACAGTGCAGAATGAGTAAAAAAAAATACAAACAACCAAGGCAGCAGCCTACACACACACACACATACACACACACAAGCACGCACGCATGTGTGCACACACACACACACACACACCACCACACACACACACACACACAACCTCCATCCAAACCAAAGAGAATTGCCCAGAACAAGATGTCCCCAAATCCCTTTCCCCTTCCGTTTCTTTCCACTTATTTTCACACACAACTCTGCTGGCACTAGGAAAACTTGGCCACCCCCTCCAGGTTTGTTTTTCGATGTAATTGTGCTGTAAAACTGAATTTGCCGCCAGTCTCTGGAACCGATTCCACACATCAGGTGACAGTGTTTTTTTCCTCTGCCTAATGATCATCCCAAGGGCGACACTAAGGTGTGTGCTTACCACTCTACACTGTCGGAGATTTTAATGTCACGGGGTTTTCGCTCTTTTGTCTGTTTTTCAATTTACACAAAACTCTGTGTGTGTGTGTGTGTGTGTGTGTGTGTGTGTGTTTGTGCATGTGTGTATATGTGTGTGTGTGTGCGTGTGTGCGTACGTGTGTGTGTACGTGTGTGAGAGAGAGTGTGTGTGTGTGTGTGTGTGTGTGTAAGATAAGATAAGATAATGTTGCTTATAGCCCAGCCGACCGCAAAGGGCCACATCAGGGCTGTCACCACGTTAAAATCAACTCACCAGTCATTTGAAAAAAAAAAAAAAAAACCCAAACCTTTCACACATCTCATTAAATGACATCATCTAGAAACGCACCAGAAACTTCGTTAAAAATCTTTCTTCCGTAAAATCTTAAATCAGATGAAAAATGTTAATCTCTGTGTGTGTGTGAGTGAGCGTGTGTGTGTGTGTGTGTGTGTGTGTGTGTGTGTGTGTGTGTGTACGTGTGCGTGTGTGCACACATGCATGCATGAGTGTGTGCATGTGTGTGAATGCCTATGGTTGTGCATGTATATATGCATGTATGTGTGAGGTGCATATGTGCAAATGTGCATGCATGCGTACACATGCCTGTGCACACTTTCACACGTGCATGTAGTCACTTCCGGCTAACTGACCTTAACACATCGCAGACAAGAACTGGCATTACTTCAAAATCAATGCCAAGTGAGTGACCAGGTAGTCCTGGTTAAGGTGAAACTCTCTTTTTTTTTTCCTACTGTGCGATGGAATGACACCAATCAAAAGATACCGACCCTGTTCAACGATGTCACCTTAACAGGTCATAAGAAAATAACTCTCTTTTATAAAACAACAACAACATGACAAATAAAAAAATAAATTTCTCATTCCCAGATGACAGTGACAGTGACACAGCACCCTACATTAGCAGCACCTTTCAGTGTTAACCTATTCAAGTCACATCCTCTAGAGGATCAACACTACCAGGACACAATCTGCCTTTACTGCTAAGGTACATGCACGATGAACAGGGGAGAAAAAACAAAAATATATATATGGCTTGACCATCTTGTTTCTCTTTGTTCTGTTGTTCCTCTTTCCTCTGTCTGCCCTCTTAGAACAGACATTCCCTGCTCATGTATAATGCACAGGCACCCTTGAAGTTAGACACATTCCCTGCTCATGTATAATGCACAGGCACCCTTGAAGTTAGACACATTCCCTGCTCATGTATAATGCACAGGCACCCTTGAAGTTAGACACATTCCCTGCTCATGTATAATGCACAGGCACCCTTGAAGTTAGACACATTCCCTGCTCATGTATAATGCACAGGCACCCTTGAAGTTAGACACATTCCCTGCTCATGTATAATGCACAGGCACCCTTGAAGTTAGACACATTCCCTGCTCATGTATAATGCACAGGCACCCTTGAAGTTAGACACATTCCCTGCTCATGTATAATGCACAGGCACCCTTGAAGTTAGACACATTCCCTGCTCATGTATAATGCACAGGCACCCTTGAAGTTAAGAGCGCTATCAATTTCAAAAGTGGAATGAACAGCAACAGGAAGAAGAAAAGAAAAAAAAAAAACACCACCACAATTACAAAAGCAGAGAGATTTTCATTTTGCTTTTATCATTTTCTTTGGCTGGAAAGCTTTTGGATCCTTCACATAACTTTAATCGGTGACAAAAAACGTGGATCCTAGCTCTGCACAGACAAAAGTTAAGTGTCTATGTCTAGCATCAAAGGATGTAAATGCTGGAGCACGTTGCATGCATCGTAGACATCACTTATCCTCACAACAGATGTCTCTGCATGACATTCAGGGTGCTCTTCCTACGGACAGCATATTGCATGGTGCCCCCCCTGCCCTGTTTTGTCTCTCAGCTGTTGGTTTCTGTTGTCCTGTTGAAGACTGGAACCATGAACCTGGGTATATCTCTCAATTCCCAGGTGAGTGGGCCACTGACCAGGCCACTCATCCAGTGCCACATGTCTTTACACTGACAGTCTCTTCGTTGTCTCTCTTTCATGCCTCTCTTTCTTCAATCCTTTTATCTCTCCATTTAAGAATGAACGAGCGAGTGCGTGCATAGGAGAGTGAGTGAGTGAGTGAGTGTGTGTGTGTGTGTGTGTTGTGTGTGTGTGTGTGGTGTGTGTGGTGTGTGTGTGTGTTGTGTGTGTGTGTGTGTGTGTGTGTGTGTGTGTGTGTGTGTGTGTGTGTGTGTGTGTGTGTGTGTGTGTGTGTGTGTGTGTGTGCGTGCGCGCGCGCGTGTGTGTGTGTGTGTATGTGTATGCGTGCGTGTGCGCGCATGTATGTGTGTGTGTGCGCGCGTGCGCGCCCACTTGTGTGTATGCATACAGACATGTGCATATAGACACGCATGTAAGTGTGTGTGACTGCTAGTATATGTTACCTGTGTCTTTGCATGCTTCTGTCACCATTCTATTGCTTTCTTTTTTTTTTTTTTTTAACTCTCCCATGAATTTTTCTGCTTCCAGTTTTTATGATGCCTGTGCTGCCCCTCTATCACGGTTAAGGGCACCATTAATGACAACAGGGGTTGATACACCATTGCACACTGCGCCCCACGTCCTCCCCTACATCTGACAGACATGGTCCTTCCTCAGTCCACTTTCTTTTCTTTCTTTCTTTCTGCGTACGCAGGCTGATACTCCTGCGGACACTGCCTGTATAGACAGGCAGTGGAGTTTTGTGTGTATGACCGTTTTTCATCCCGCCATTAAGGCAGCCATACTCCATCTTCGGGAAGGTGCATGCTATGTGTAACGTGTCATCCATACCAACGGCCAAACTGGCCTTTTTCCGAAAGTTGGTGATGGGATTTTACGTGTGTGCAAGATGTTGTGCGTGCGTTCACACACGGAACCTCGGTTTATAGTCTCATTCGAAGGACTGTATGGGGAACGGAGTCGGAACCAATGTTAACTCCGAGGGAAAAATCCCCCTGTACCGAAATTCGAACCCGCAACCCCAGGATCACGAGTCCGGCGCTCTACCAACTGAGCTATTCCGGCCCCCCCTCAGTCCACTGAACGTGCAGCTGGCTGATATATTCTTTTGTCAGTTTTATAACAAATCATGAATTCTCTCTGCATGTAAAAACACCCCTTTATAAACTTAAGTTACGTTTATGATTAAAAAAAAGAAAAGAAAACAAAACAAAAACCTCTAACATTTCTTCCTTAATTAAAATGTGAAAAATGGTTCTGGACACTGAAAAGGAAAGCATGCACATGCATGCACACATACACACTCACACAAAGTGTGTACTTCAATATGTGTACTTTAATATGCATCAGCCCTGATGTGGCCCTTTGCGGTCGGCTGGGCTATAAGCAACATTATCTCTTCAATACGCATACATCCTTTAAGACTTACAATGATGCTCATGCATGAATAAGATGGTAATGCACTGGTGGTACCTTTTCATTTTCATTCACTCTACCAGACCATCACAATTAAAAAAACAAAAAAAACAAAAAGAAAAAGAAAAAAAGAGAAATAGATGACCAAAGAAGTTTAACTGCTCAAAGATCGGAACCTGAAGAAAGTTTGAGGCTGGTGATTTGCGGCTCTGGATCAAAGTCAAGGAAAGTACAGGGGTGGGGGCAGAGAGAGAGCACATATAAATCTCCTGGTAGCTGCAGCTTTCCAATAAAACTTTAGTGCCGGAAACTGGTATTTAACCCCCCCCCCCCCCCCCCCCCCCTGGAAACCGGTATTTACTCCCCTTCCGGTAATTCTCTCCCTTTCAATAAGAGACATTGGCAGAGGCCCTCCCTATCCCCCCTCCCTACCTGTCCCCTTCCCCATACCCACAGTGTGTGACCAGCACATGTTGCAGCCACTGCCGCAAGCTGCTTTCCAGCTTTCTGTAACACATGCATTGCCTCCCCTTCCTCCCTATCCTTTCAAGGCTCCCCATCGCCATTACATGCTCCTTCTCCACCCAGCAGCATCCCTCTTCCCACCCCTCTTCTCTTTCATCTGAAGAACGACATTTCTCCAGGAAAAAGACTGCGAAAACCTCTGTAATCACTTGATCTGAAAAGATGTTCATTTAAACAGGAAAGAAAAAAACAGAAAAGAATGTCATTTGCTTGGTTTACAGAAGACTTAAAAAACTACCAATTTCCAAAATGTCTCAAAGGCTAGTCAACCAACACCCCCACGCTCCCTTCCAAAACTCTCTCAAAGAGTTTGACAATATGAGTGTTACCAATCTTAAGGCAACGCTCACTCCTTTGAGAACAAGCACCCTAACAGTGTGCCGAGATAACTAGGATCCAGACAGAGTTTTCAATTCTCCACTGCAGGTATCATTCTGCCAGCCCCACCCCCCTAGGGCAACTTCCAGTCAGGGAGAAAAATCAAATCGACACTTTAGACAGTGCTTACTGGTGCCATGGGATGTGTGGCATAGCATGAAACAGTGGGCAGCACGGCCTGACACAGCAGGAGTATGTTGGTGCTTTAACTTCCCCTTTTCTTCAGTCAAGGTATGATGTCTGAAGACTGGGCTTTGTTGAGTTAACCATCTGCACAGTTGCCAACCTTCCAGAGTCAAAATTCAGGACCTGAGGAGCTCAAAGGGAAGTTTGTTTATAAACTGAGAGCAGTTTCACCCCTGGCTGTTTGAACTGATCAACTGAAGGTGCGCTTACACATTTATCTGAAATCACACATAGTTGTTGATATTCACAGAACATCATTTTAGCTCCATTCTTGAACAAAATGACCCCAAAATCTAATTTAGGGGACAGAAAGGGATCATTATGCCCAATACAGGACTTTCGGAATGATTTTCTGTTAACAGGAAAATTGTGAAAGTTCTGGGTGTGTTGGGCATCAATCATAAGCCAACACATTTATCCAATATGACGAGGTGGCAGTCGAAAGTCCAATCTGGGGCCGAATCTTTTCACTTGTACTCTGGGCATGGGCCATTTCAACACTGCTACCTTGCTTGTTAAATCAGCCAAGTTTGTTAGCAACTGCTTAGGGCAGCAGAAAAGTGGTGTTAGGCACGGCAAAGCTGCACAGCATAGTACCACATAGGATATCGATACAAACAAACTCTTGGCGCTGAAGGCTATCATCTGCTAACAAGTCGGGTAAACTTGGTGAAAAACTGAACGTGGATTTAAAAACCGGCCAGTTGAATATGTCCACACAGAAGGTTACCCCAGCATTTCCTGACAGCGTTAACACAGCAACGTAGAAGAACGGAGGTCTGAGCCATCGGGGAATCCCTGCCATGCACAATAACCTCCCTCCCCAGCTTGAACACCTCATTTGACTGCATCCAGCATGTCTCCCTGCAGCCCGGCCTTTGGATCCTTTAGAAATCAGACCTCATCTTCAGGCAAACACCCCCTTTCCCATTTCTGGGGAGTAGAGGGGCACATTTCTCCCCCAGTTCAGGATTCGCTTGATTCCCTCTTCTCCTCTTCAATTTTCTTACTGCCGGACTGCTGAACTGCTCGCAAATGAGATCAGAGACTAGGAACGCAGACCACATTTCGCTGGGTTGATCTGTGCCTCTCACTACCCACCCCTGCTGTCATGGTTACGAGAGTGCGTGTGTGTGTGTGTGTGTGTGTGCGTGCGTGTACATGCGTGTGTGTGTGTGTGTGCGTGCGCGTGTGTGCATGTACGCAGCTGTGTGCATATGTGCACATGTGTACATGCATGTGCAAACATGCATTTTTTAAAAAGTACTTTGGCATCAGTACCTTCCCCCCTTCCTTCAAAAATATTAACTCTTCACCATCAAATATTTAACTCTTTGTACATGAGGATTCTTCACTTTTTTTTTCAACAAGTGCCTCCTGGCTAAATAATAACATTATGACTGAAGTACATACGTCTAATGGCAGAAATCCTTCTGCCACGTTGATGGATCAACTAGGACGCTTCAAAGCCAGACAGGCAAAGAGAAGTGGTCAGCACAGGCCTGGGGGAGGCCTGAGAAGACAGCGCACTCAGGATGCACAACATAGCCAGGGGCTCCCCTTCTATCCACTGTCAGCCAACACTTTTTAATGATCACAAGGATTTCTATAAAAAAAAAAAGAAAAAACAAAACAAAAACAAAAAAAAACAGAAAAAAAAGAGGATAGTGGCTGTGGGAAGCTGGAAGGAAAAAAGGGCAGAGGGGATGGGGAGGAGGAGTAGGGTGGGGAGTAAAGGGATGAAAAACAGGCCCATCAACTTTAAAAAGAAAAAAAGCAGCATAGCTTGGTTCATCTAATTTGATGTATTTACACTTAACAGCTTGTTTACCAGCACTGCTGATGTAAGATTTTAAACTAATCAAAATACTATTCATTTGCCACCAGAGAATTACATAACAGAACTTCACAAGAAAACAACTGAACATAAATGTGTGTGTGTGTGTGTGTGTGTGTGTGTGTGTGTGTGTGTACGAGTGCATGCGTGCATGCATGCATGTGTGTATGAGTGTGTGTGTGTGCATGTGTGAAAAAGAGAAGGAAGTGGGAAGTATGTGTGTGAGTGAATAAGCATGAGTGGGTAGGGAACGGAGGGTAGGGGGAGGAGAGGCATACAGCAAGTGGCCAACAAGAGACACAAAATACACTGAGCCACTTGAAAAAATAACACATGGTAAACTTAATACACACAGTGACTGTCAGTCTAACTTGTATTCAAAGACTGCCCCAAAAGACAATGACCTGATCTGCAGAGAGAGAGAGAGAGAGAAAGAAACTCGAAACAAAAACTCGAAATCTTTAATGAGGGTGAATAGATAAGCTGGAAGCTTTTTTACACTATGCCCTAAAAAAAACCATAAACAATAAGAAACAATTACATCAATTTGACAAAATTAAACGCAGCAATAAGAAAAACATTTTTTATATATAATATAGAGAGAGAGAGAAAATAGTAAGCAGTCTCCTTATAACGTATTTCACACCACACACACACACACTCACACACACACACACACACACACACACACACACACACACACACACACACACACACACACACACACACACACACAACTGGACATACGTAAGCATCACATAGGTATACATAAACATTTTTGTACGTCAATCATGTCATGTTACTTATAGCCCAGCCGACTGCGAAGGCCATCTCCGGGCTGCAACAACTTGTTTGTGTCAAAAGGAACATCAAACTTAGGAGAATATACAGTTAAGTGAAACATGATTTACAAATGATCAATGAGGTATTTGAAATATGCTTTTTTAAACGATGTTAAACTATTTAACTGTTTTAAATGTGTAGGGATTTCACTCCATAATTTACTCCCAGAGTAAGTAAGGGATGACTTGAAAAGATCAGTTCGTGGTCGAGGGGTGTATAGGATATTTTTGCCTCAAATTTTGATTAAGGGAAATTTGTCATGAAGATAAGGTGGCGCAATATTATTAATGATTTTATACATAAAGACAGCTTTATTAAAGCAGCATTTTAGATCGAATGGAAGAATGTTAAGATCTTTATAATCACTAGCTTGTAGAGAAGATTTCAAGAGTATCAGCTTAATAGCGCGTCTGTACATGCTTTCTAGCGGTTTTAAGCAATTTTTACTGGCTAAATCCCAGCATGTAGAGGCATAGTTAATGTCTGGTTGTACATATGCATAGAAATATAATTTTCTAGTATGTTGATCAAGAAAATTCTTGATTCGGTTCAACAAGAATAATTTTTTAGATAACCTTTTAGACAAATCAGATATATGATTAGACCATGAAAGATTATTATCAACTGTAAGACCTAATAATTTGTGTAATTTAACTTCTTCTACGACTTTATTTTGTATACGTATTTTAAACAAATCGGCTTTCATATTTTGACGTTTCTGTCTGGTTGTAGTCATCATAAATTTAGACTTTTGAGGATGGAGGGCCATATGGTTCAAATTAGTCCACTTTGCAAGTTTATTGAGATCATTCTGTAATTTGATACATACTGAGTCAGCATCTTTGTCATTATTATGGAGAGTAGTGTCATCAGCAAAAAGCTCACAGGGAGAAGACATATGTAAAGGAAGATCATTTATATAAACTGAGAATAAGATAGGCCCCAGGACTGACCCTTGGGGAACGCCATAATTTACTGGCATAAGAGAGGAAGTAGCGGAATTTTTTAAGACTACTTGTCGCCTACAGTTGAGAAATGAGGAAATGAGTTTAAGAGCTTCAGGGGATAAACCATACAATGTTAGTTTTCTTAACAGTAGATTGTGATCTATAGTGTCGAATGCTTTAGCGAAGTCGACAAAAATTGTTCCTGTGAAGAGATCATTGTTTATGTTTAAATGCCATTGTTCAATTATATTAGTGAGCAAGGTGTGACAAGAATGATTTTCTCTAAATCCACTTTGATTAGAATGTAATAAATTGTATTTCATGAAATGTTTATGGATGTTACATTTGATGTGTTTTTCAAGGGGTTTAGATAGAATAGATAGGATAGAGATAGGTCTGTAGTTAGAAGGATCAGTGGGATCACCAGATTTTAAAAAGGGTAAAACTTTAGCATCTTTGAAGGGTTGTGGATAACCACCTTTATCAATGGAAAGATTGTAAATATATGTAAGATGCTCTGATATAATCGGAGCAGCAATTTTCAAAATTTTTCCATCTATATCATCTAAACCTCGAGAACTGGACTGATTTAATGAACACAATTCCTTATAAACATCATGTACACCAATATACTCGATTTGAAGATAAGATTTTATGTTTTTCGATACACAGTACGCTTTTAGCTCAAATAGGTCATTGTCTTTTGAACAGTCAGCTTTGATTGTCTTTTCTGCAACAGTTGTGAAGTGATCATTTAAGAGTTCAGCAGACAAGGTTCTCTCAGAAGGAGCGCTAGATGACAAGGTTTTACCGGAGAGCTCATTAATAGCTTTCCAGATCGATTTTGAATCTTCTTTACGGGAAATAAGATCACTGAAATATTTCTTTTTGGCGGCTCTTTTCATATCGGTTACCTTATTTCTTTGCTTTTTAAAATTATCATCTTTACCATTTGTTTGCAATAGAGTATCTCGTAGATTAATGGCCTTATCGATGTTTTCATTATACCACGGTGGCTTACCCCTTGGTTTGACACGTTTAGTTACCGATGGCACATGTTTATTAAAGACAGAGATGAATATATCATACCAAGCAGCCAGTGCTCCATCAGGGTCATTGTGCTGATATACCTCAGAAAAATTTGCGTTACACAAATCGGACAAGAAATTGTTAGTATCGAATTTTCTGTAGCTTCGAAAAGATATACATTTGTGAACATTTCTGGGAATTTTAACACCCTTTTTGGACCATGTTAGACAAATTGGAAAGTGATCACTGAGACCGTATAGAGGTACTGATGTTTCTATAATATTAGATGGGTTTGTTGCGTA
The DNA here is from genome assembly GCA_018398815.1 of Conus ventricosus. Classification (NCBI taxonomy): domain Eukaryota; kingdom Metazoa; phylum Mollusca; class Gastropoda; order Neogastropoda; family Conidae; genus Conus; species Conus ventricosus. The sequence goes on from CM031608.1 coordinate 14,816,249, forward strand.
TATGTGATCAATTAGCGTTTCGGAGGATAGATTTTTTCTTGTCGGTGTGTTAATAAGCTGTGTCAAATTCTGTAATTCATAAATCCGTTTCCATTTATCATGTGGTTTAAGTAGATCAATGTTAAAATCTCCTAAAATTATAATCTCAGACGAACGCATTGAGGCATCTTCCATCATAGTTCGAAACGATCGAACCATTCAATGCGTTCGTTAGGATTTCTATATAAGCAGCCTAGCAAAATCGGTTTAGTACCCTTCGCATAGATTTCTATCCATATGCATTCTATGTTATATTTATCCATACTGTTGATCTGTTTATAATTAATTGAGTTGTGAATATAGGTCACTAAACCTGTTTCAAGCTTTGTCTTTGGATCTCTTCTTATAGTATTATAACCTTGGATTGAAACTAAATTATCCGGTACTATATTGGAAAGTCGAGATTCTGAAAAACAAAAACAATGGAAACAGTTATTGGAATTGGATAAAATGTTGGACACGTCAGAAATTTTGTTTAAAAGATGACACACATTTAAATAGCCTATTTTCAACCCGAATTTAGACAACCATTCATTCATTATAGATGAAACTGATTTACAAAAAAAAAAAAAAAAAAATAAGGATTACACAATACTGCAAATAAACAAGTGGAATAATAGTCAAACACCAGGAACACCTGTTTGCAGCAAATTAGCGACAACAACAAAAGGCAGAAAAAGATAGAGAGAGAGAGAGAGAGAGAGAGAGAGAGAGAGAGAGAGAGAGAGAGAGAGAGAGAGAGAGAGAGAGAGAGAGAGAGACAGAGAGAAATTTGCTCAAGTGTCAAGTTCTGAGCACAAACGCATTCATTTTGATTTCTTATTTACTGTTTTGTTACTGGAGGAGAATGATCAATAAACCTTCCCCCCCCCCCCCCCCCCTCCTGACAAAAGCCTCATGCATTCAATGAACAGAAATCTGAACATGTGGTGAAAAGTGATTCACATCACATGGCCTTTTTTTTTTTACAGCGTCACACAGGACACTTGCCACTGATGATGAATGGCAAGGCTGTCTAGCTGTACAGACAGCTTTTGTGCGCAGTCAACAGGGAATGTAGTGCACTCAGCTCACAACTTTCCAACTCAGTAAACAGGAAACGAAACGCATTCAGCTGATGATGAAGAAGATGAAGCAGCAACAACATGAAGAGAGTTTTATGAGGAGGCCAAAATGAGTATTGAGAAAAAGAGGTAGGCAGGGGAGGGGGGGGGGGGGGGGGGGGGGGGGGGGGGAAGAAGAGAGAGAGAGAGAGAGAGAGAGAGAGAGAGAGAGAGAGAGAGAGAGAGAGAGAGAGAGATAGTAAGAAAGAAAGAAGTAAAAAGAGAGGAGAAATGAGTGAGTGAACATAGGGGAGCGAGACGGACAGACAGAAAGAGAGACAGAGTGACAGAGATGGAGAGAGAGAGAGGGAGAAAGAGGGAGCCGGAGGGATGGGGAGAGAGAGAGGGGGGAGGAGAGAGAGAGAGAGAGAGAGAGAGAGAGAGAGAGAGAGAGAGAGAGAGAGAGAGAGAGATAGTAAGAAAGAAAGAAGTAAAAAGAGAGGAGAAATGAGTGAGTGAACATAGGGGAGCGAGACAGACAGACAGAAAGAGAGACAGAGTGACAGAGATGGAGAGAGAGAGAGGGAGAAAGAGGGAGGGATGGAGAGAGAGAGAGAGAGAGAGAGAGAGAGAGAGAGAGAGAATCGCCTGACAGAAGATGCAATGGTGGTGTCAAAATCAAATCTTGACTGGTCAACGATACACCCATCCTTCAAACAAGGGCTGGCAAAACACATGACACAGTAAGACTGAATATCGAAAAGAAAAGCAGTACTTAACACTAATGACACTCTAATGAAATGAAGCATATTCTGAACACATACACAAGCCATTTAATTACCGCATCATAATGTTTTAATGGAATTCATATTCATCATGTTTGCTTACCCCTCCCCCCTCACCCATTTCCACTCCTTCCCCACCCCACCCAACACAAGCACATACTCCACACCATACATGGGGCGGGGAGGAAGGGGGAGGGGTTAGCGGTGGTGAGGCAACACTGAGGTACGGCAGGGGGAGTAATGCTGTACTGCGAAGCAGTGGGACAGCAGAGGCGAAGGCTATCAACAACAGCGACAATCCAAAAAACCTTGGCTGCTGACCAGTTCACTGGAGGATAAAACACACTCATTTATCACTCCCTCGACAGTCCAACACCCCCCTTTTTTTCTGTCCTACAACACTTTTCTTGCCCAGAGACGATCTAAACATCCCTGGCCATAAATCAGCCAACCCTTCTCCTGCTTGCTGTCTGGCTGGCCACTGCCGATGAAAAGAACAAAGGAACGGCCAAAACAAACAAGTAAACATCACTGCCGATGAAAAGAACAAAGGAACGGCCAAAACAAACAAACATCACTGCCGATGAAAAGAACAAAGGAACGGCCAAAACAAACAAGTAAACATCACTGCCGATGAAAAGAACACAGGAACGGCCAAAACAAACAAACATCACTGCTGATGAAAAGAACAAAAGAAAGCAAAAACAAACAATATCACTGCCGATGAAAGAACAAAAGAACAGCAAAAACAAACAAACATCACTGCCGATGAAAAGAACAAAGGAATGGCCAAAACAAACAAGTAAACATCACTGCCGATGAAAAGAACAAAGGAACGGCCAAAACAAACAAATATCACTGCCGATGAAAAGAACAAAAGAACAGCCAAAACAAACAAGTAAACATCACTGCCGATGAAAAAAACAAAGGAACGGCCAAAACAAACAAATATCACTGCCGATGAAAAGAACAAAGGAACAGCCAAAACAAACAAGTAAACGAACAAAAACTACAGAAGCTAAGACATCACTGGCCTTATCCTCTGCTAGTTGTCTGAAGCATTTCTTTCTTTCTTACGACCACCAGGGAGATTATGATTTCATTCGTGTCTGCTGGTTTGTGTTGACATGATTACCCCCAAACTACAGAACCGATCTTCATCAAACTGGATAGAATGATGGTGTGTAGCCCATGGATAAATCTGTTGCATTTTGGTGTTGGTCACCATCAACGAATGCATCCAGGAATTTTCTTCACTTTCTTCAATTAAGTTTAACATTGCAAGATGGAGTGGATTTTTCCACATGTTCATAAACCACTTGAGAAGCAATGTATGCACAAACACACACACACACACACACACACACACACACACACACACACACACACACACACACACACAAACACTCTCTCTATCTCTCGCTCTATCATAAACAAACCCTCACACACAAATCCAGAAAAAAAAAACATTTGCCTCATCAGGATGTCTTGATATCTATGAAAATATGAAAAATCTGGCACCAATCTCAACCACAACCAGAATTCAGTGAGCAACACAACATTTTTTTTTTTTTTTTTTTTGCTTCACCTTTGCCCTTTCTGTGGCTCAGCTCACACACCATTCATTCCAACTCTTACAACGTTCCATTTACACATACCAGGCTCCATTCTGACACATCCTAGCAAAGGCAGCCTACAGGGAACTGTTTGTAAACATGTTGACCAGAGGCTACCTATCTCAGGAGACTATGCCTTGCCACAAGTCACGTCTTCTGGTTCATTTCCGTCCTGATGAGCGGCAGCATGCCTCATGTTCTGACTTCACTGTGCTGTGGTAATCGTTGCCTAATAAGGCAAGAGTTCATAGTCCTGCCCTTCACACTTAGCCCCTTCAGGGCTTTTACCACAGAAGAAAAGAAAGGTCAATCACAACATAGCGAAACCCCCCATCCAAAGTTATTTACAGTATTCACAATAAACTTTCACGCAACAGTATAAGCAGTACTGTTCTTAAGGCTGACATAAGTCGGCTGTGCTGACTACACAAGCCATTCTACTGTATCATTCATGCAATCAGATCTTTAAAAAGTCACTCACTCACACACACACACACACACACACACACACACACACACACACACACACACACACACACACAACACACACACAAAATAGTCCTATGCCTCAAAACAGTTACAGAACAGATAGTTAAGAGACCATTCCAGTGGTTGAAGAACAGACAGCTAGTATCCATTCCAGTGATTGGAACAGTCTATTCCAGTGATTAAAAATCACATTCTCTGGCTGTTGAAATAAAACTTTTTAGTACGACTGTTGAAAACAAAGCAAAGACTTCTCAAAACAAAGGTACGTGAACAGACCACAGAGGACGTGAGAAACAGAGCGACAGAAATGAGGATACCACTGGCACAGAATTCCCAGAAATGGGACAGAACTTTCACTGTGAAAAGACCAAGGACACCATCGCGGGTGAGGGGAGAAGAGTGGGGGAAAAACAAACAATGGGTAAACTCTAGAAATCAATATCAGGCAAATGGGCCAAGAAGACAGAAAATAGCAGACGATAGCAAAAAAATGTTTTAAAAAAAGCAAAGAAAGGTCATCTGGAGTGAGAGTTCAGGTAATACCTTATGACAGGGACCACTCAATCCAAGAATAGGAACAGGTGCAGAGTGGTGAAAATAAATCTTTGCATTCAAGCAAGAGGACCAGCTACTAACATATTTCAGCTTACATCCATCCACTTGAAGGAAACCATCAATATGAAATAAAATCAACTGGGTATAATTTAACAATAAATCTTCCAGTCACTGATCCAGGCGCTAATTAAAACAAGCAAGATGTTCTAATGAAGAAGTTCTGATTACTGACCTTTGAAATGATTATAAATCTGCAAAAACAAATGAAATGTCAATATGCCACAGGGTTTCAAGTGTTCTTACAACAACAACAACAAATCTTAATCTTAATCTTAATTGCTTAAATCACTGCTGACAGACAAGGTTATATCAAGGCTGTAACCCGACGAACAAAATGTGTAAGCCAGTCCAATTTTCTGTTCATATCTGCATGGCAACTGATTATCCTGCAAATTTTGTCAGCCAGTTCTGCCCACTAGTCTGTTTACAAAGTGTTGAGAAGACAGGCAAACTTTTTTTTTTCATTTCTGGTAGACCCACACCAACCCAACCTCCACATGGTAAAGACTCAGAATGTGATACAGTGATACCAGATGATGACATGGTAAACAGCAAACAGAAATATATTTCTTTTTGTTCTTTCTTCAGGGAGTTGGGGATTTTGAAATGAAACTAGCTCAGGCACCGGGACAATCATGCTGGCAAAGACGATGGGACTGAAAGTTGCAACACACGAGAGAGAGAGAGAGAGAGAGAGAGAGAGAGAGAGAGAGAGAGAGAGAGAGAGAGAGAGATCCTTTCAGCAGGTTCATGGTGGTATTTTAATGCATGCTGCGGCCTGCTATTCTGATGAACACTTGAAATCCACAAAATCATTCATCCAGTAAAAGTTTCATCATTGGCACTTAAAACCTCTCAGAAACCTGCAAACAAAAGACTGAGCACTTTCTCTCCTGCCCCTGGCCACAGTTTCCATAGAGACCCACCCCAATAACTGCGGAGAGAAACTGGGTGAAAACAACAGTTCAACACAGCTCCACAGAACGGAAAGTTTGTTTTCCCATCCTCCTACCTGATGTTCATTTTTAAAAGCCACATTACTTTTAAAATCTAACTGGCACCTACAAAAAAAAAAAAAAAAAATATATATATATATATATATATATGAACAATATAAGTGTTCTTTAAAAATCTGAAGGTGCTCAACCCCCTGGGGAGCAACATCTGTTAAGAATATTTAAAAAAAATGAAGTATTAAAATCAACAAGCTTGTTTCGAACCTCTCGTTCTCGTCAGGATATTCTTTTGGGGCATGCTGTCTGTCTTTTATATATAAAATGTATTAGTCCTGGTTGATGATATTTTAGATCAGACTTAATTTAACAAGGTCACCACTTGACCTAGTCTGGGCCATTCAGTCCTGATTTGACATTTTCACTGGCATGTATTTCTGTATTTACCTTTCTTGCAGCCCCCATGGGGCCTCTGTGGACCTGTGGGCTGTAAGCATTACCCCGTGACTGCCCTCCAAAAGCCATCCCCAGGCAACCAACTCTTGAAGATGATGTGTTTTGATAAATATTTGCAGCTGAAACCACATTAATTTCCCCCCCCCCCCCCCCAAAACATGATTACCACGGAAAGGAATGGATGGAGTGCAAAAGACCTTGAGGCTTTCTCTGGGATTCTGGCATCACTGAGACTCCCACCAGGTTTACCATGGCTGTGCTGACCAGTGGCCTTCGCATGTTCGCTATTCCACACCCTGACTGACCTTATAACTACTAGTGCTGGCATACCTGACCTCAATCACAGTTTCAGACGGCTTTCAGTCATAGGATGCACCAGTCATTTATCATTGCATGTGTCATGCAGACCCCGTCAAAATGCTGAGTAATTTCCACGCTATGGACTTGGAGAAGTGGTACAGACTAGATATTATGCAACGCAATGCCTTATAATGTATAGACTATAAAGTTTGTATTTCTGTTACAGGCATGATTATTCTGAGGCAGGAAAAAAAAAATCAGCATGATTAACTGTCTCACATATTGTGGATAACGTCCTGCCAGTAAGGAATAGCATCTCTGAATTTTCCTTTTCTCTTACTCTCTTTAACATACACACACAGGTAGACACAGACACAGCTTCATAATGAAGAGAGAGAGAGAGAGAGAGAGAGAGAGAGAGAGAGAGAGAGAGAGAGTAGATGGAGAGGGAATCTGTGAAGATGTTTAAAAAACGAAAAAAAAAAAGAAAAAAAGAAAGAACTGGGCAGTCCGATCTCTCCAGCAGCACAGTTGTGGTATAAGGGTACAGTGGGATGCCAGAGGCCAGTGTCTATGACCAGAAAGTGTTGTGCACACATCAGACCATTAAACTCTCCCCCTCCCCTTCATCCCCCACCCCTTAACCCCATCACTTCCCTCCACAACCTGAGGTTCAGTGACTGTCATGCTACCAAAGGTGCTGTCTTTGGTATGTCTCTTTCCCTGGGGAGTTTCCTTTTGACCACATCCCCCCCCCCCCCAACACACACACACACTCACACAGGAACCATCCAGTCTAAAATCCCCCCCCCCCCCCCCCCCAACACACACACACAGGAACCATCCAGTCTAAAGTGGGGCTGAAGTAGGTGTCGTAGTGGGGCTATGGGGACGAAGGCGTGCATGCATGCGTGGGTGTATGTGTGTTTGAGAGAGAGAGAGAGAGAGAAAAAGAGAGAGAGAGAGAGAGAAGAGAGAGAGAGAGAGAGAGAGAGAGGGGGGGGGGGAGGAAGGAGAGAGAAAGAGAGAGAGAGTTATACTAACACAGACACTGACATTTGTTTATTGTCCGTTTAGCCTGTTAGGCCTTTTAGACAAGGCGGACAACAATCCCATTGACCAATACCAAAAGATAAGATAAGATAATGTTGCTTATAGCCCAGCCGACCGCAAAGGGCCACATCAGGGCTGTCACCACGTTAAAATCAACTCACCAGTCAAAAAAAAACAAAAAACTTTCACACATCTCATTAAATGACATCGTCTAGAAACGCACCAGAAATTGCATTAAAAATCTTTCTTCCGTAAAATCTTAAATCAGATGAAAAATGTTAATCTCTCTCAAAAACTCAAGGATCACATCAGGCGGGACATCCCTGAACAGGATCTTCATGGACTCCGCTGTAAAATGTTTGTGTCTCACATCGTGCAAGTCCCAACACTCCAAAAGAACATGTTTCATTGTGAGTGGCGCATGACATGGAATACACCACAGAGCTTCTTCACTCTTTAAAAGGTAAGAATGGGTAAAATACGAATGGCCGGTGTGCAGCCGGCACAGAACCGTTTCCTCTTTACGACCACCCGACGTAGATGGGAGGAAGTCCTTAAGGTTTGGACGATCTGAAAGAGTTTGTTATTCGTCTGTGTGTTCCAATCCTCCTGCCAGAGGTCTCTCACATAATCGTTAATTTTGGGTTTCACATCTGAGCAGGGGATATAAACGTTGGACAGTTTCTCTCTTGTAGCGTTCTTGGCTAAATGATCAACCATTTCGTTCCCGCCGATGCCAACATGACCAGGAACCCAAGCAAGAGTAATGTTGTAACCGTCCGCCTTCAACTTGCTAAAAAGTTTAAAAAAAAGTAAAAGTTCTGGATGCTGAAGGTTGCGGCCAGCTATGGCCTCCAAAGCTGACAGCGAATCCGACAGAACCAGAAAGTCCCTCTTCGAAGAATGCGAGATTATCTTCAAAGCCAAAACCAGAGCGGTAAGTTCAGCAGAATAGACAGAAGCATCGGAATGAATATGTTCCAACAGTATCTGAGAAGGAGCCCCAGGGCAGTAGGCTGCACAGGCCACTCCATCTTCAGATTTGGAACCGTCAGTGAAAACTTTTTGACAGGATGGGAATTTGGAACAGAGGTCAGCATACAATGCCTTGTACGCCAGAGAGCTGGTAGACTCTTTGCGAAAAGCTGCAAGATCGAAACGAATCTCTGGTGTGAAAAAGGTCCACGGAGGTTGATCCGGAAACTTGGAAAAATCGGAAACTACTCCCAGGTCTAGACCTGCATTCCGCACGTGAGGCTGCATACGAAGACCAAACGGCAGAATACATTTAGGGCTGTTTTCAAACTTACTTTGGAACGGAGGGTCAAAGACACAGTCATAGGCAGGATTCTGCGGTTCTGAGAACAGTCGGATATAATAATTCAAAGACAGTTTCAGTCTGGGGTTGGGCAGTGAAGGTTCACCCGCCTCTGCGTACAGGCTGTACACAGGGTGGTGCGGAACGCTCCAAGACAGAGACGAAGCCCTTGATGGTGGATAGGGTCCAAGAGTTTGAGGTAAGACGATCTTGCGGAGCCGTAGACAGCACAACCGTAGTGCAGTTTGGAACGGACCAAGGCTCTGTAGAGGTGCAGCAAAGTTTTCTTATCAGCGCCCCAGTCGGTGTGCGCTACGACCCGCAGAATATTCAGTGCTTTCTGGCAAGCAGTTTTGAGGTGTTTGATGTGGCTGAGAAAGTTAAGTTTCTGGTTAAAAATAACTCCCAGAAATTTGGCCTCTTTAACAGCTGGAATGGGAGATTTCCCTACTTTAAGTTCAGGATCTGGAAAAAAACTGACGGAAATTATGGAAGTGAATACACTGCGTCTTTGAAGCAGAAAAGGTGAAACCGTTTTCATCCGCCCACCGATGGATTTTATCTACGCAAAGCTGGAGCCTGCGCTGGACACTCGGGTACAGGCTTCCAGTTGCGTAGACAGCAAAATCATCCACAAACAATGAGCACTCTGAACCCTGCTGAACTGATTGAACAATGTTGTTGATTTAATACTAAAGAGGGCAGGAGACAGTATGCTCCCCTGTGGAACACCCAACTCCTGCTAGTTGGACATCAGAGAGAGTGGTGCCAACCCGGACCTGAAACTGTCGTTCTGCCAAAAAATTTTGAATGAAAAGCGGAAGATGACCTCGAAAACCCAGATCATGGAGATCATGAAGTATCCCCGACTTCCAAATGGTATCATAGGCCTTCTCCAAGTCAAAGAAAATTGCTACTGCATGCTGTTTGTTCAGAAAGGCGTTCCGAAGTGTAGATTCCAGACGAATCAAATGTCAACTGTAGACAGATGTTTGCGGAAACCACACTGTTCTTTCGCCAAAACGCCATCGGTTTCGAGTTTCCACATGAGCCTAGCATTGGACCATTTTCTCCATCAATTTACAGATACAGCTGGTCAAAGCTATGGGACGTAGTTTGATGGGTTAGAAAGATCTTTTCCAGGTTTGGGAATTGGAATAATGAGGGCTTTTCGCCAAGAAGGGTGGAAAGAAACCAGTAGTCCACACATGGTTGTATACCTGTAGCAGGATGTTCAGACCTATTTGCGGAAGATGTTTCAACAGTTGATAATGGATTTCATCTATACCTGGAGAGGAATCGCTGCAAGAAAGTAAGGCAGATTTCAGCTCTTTTAAAAACGTGAAAGGAAGATTGTAGTCTTCCATGTTGTCGGACGAAAAGTTGCAGGGTGATTTTTCTTTTAGGGCTTTGTTTTTGACAAAAGTGGCCGATTTGTTAGAAGAGGAGAATTCTTTTCAATGGTTGAAGCAAGCAGATTAGCAACTGCTTTCTTCTCTCTTATTAAAGAATCCGAAAACTTGAGATGGTTCACAGTGGGACAGGTGTTCTTCCCTTTGTTTTTCTTAATGATGTTCCACACTTTTTTCTTGGAAGTTTTTGATGTCAGCCTGGAGCAGAAGCTTCTCCAGGACCGACGTTACTGATTTTAAAAGTGTGTCTTGATTAGCACGGAGTTCTGAGGGCTCGAGCGTTGGGACCCGAAGGTCGTTGGTACACCTGACGCTGAGCCCGTTTTCGAACCTTGGAAATTGTTGGCAGTTTGAATCAAACCCAGGGTGTTTTTGGCATTTGAAGTTTATCGGAAGACACTGGAATACAGGCTTTAGCACATTTGATAACAGTGTTAGTCAGAGATTCAGCTGGGCCCGGACTCTGAAGAAAATCAGTGTCCTGGAATTCTTTAGAAATAGTGGCTGCAAATAGATCCCAGTTTGCTTTCTTATAATTTAGATTTGAGAGACAGAGACGTGTTCAGTTATGACGGGATGTAGAAGGAAAGGGAAATGGTCACATCCGTGCAGATCGTCATGGACAGACCACTCATAGTCCAGGACCAGCGAGGGGTCACAAACCGACAAATCTAAACATGAAAGTGAACATGTGGAAGAGTGGAGGTAAGTTTGCAGATCCGTCGTTCAGACAACACAAATCTAAATCCGATGGGACATCCTCAATTAGCAGACCTCTGGATGACGTACTGACACAAACCCCAAAGAGGATTGTGACTGTTAAAGTCACCCAACAGCAAAAAAGGTCGAAGTTCTTTTATCAGATTGACAAGGTCCTGACGACAAACCAGGACAGAAGGTGGGAGATAAAGGGAACAGATAGTCACAGTCTTGTGGCGAGTGACTCTCGCAGCTACAGCCTGAAGGAGGTAGACAGAGCGACAGGACTATACAACAAAGTTTTGTGTAGGAGAAGGGCAACACCGCCCGACAATCCCAACGTGGATGGTTGTGCAGGTTTTGAAAGAATATTAAAGCCAGAAAGAGTGAGGTCTTCTGGCTTTGAATTTGAGTTTCCTGAAGAGCCACGACAGAAGGTTTTATAGATTGACACAGAAGCTGCAGCTCCTCAAAATTTGAATTTAGGCCACGGATATTCCAATGGATTAGTTTACTATCCATGGTGCAGAGGACGAATAAAATCTTGTAACTATTCACCAGCAAGTTCCTTCATTCCATGTCGACATTTTCTAGATCTGAGAGAACTGCAAATCTATTGGTGTTTCTCTCCGCTTTTTTCTCTCGATCTGTTAAAATATTAGGTACTTTCTTTTAAGGCGGCGATTTTGTCTTTCCTCCAGAACCGCCAGCTCCCTTGTTGACAGCTGCAGGGTGCCCTTTGGAGGATTTGGGGGGTGGTCTTGTCTTGTATTTCAACAACTTCCACTTTCTGCCGCCCTGAAGGCCTGTTGATCTTTTGCCCCTAATGGTCTGGGGATGAGAGAAAGTTTTGAAGACTGAGTCGTATTTGAAGGCGATGACTGCTGGAGCTCGTCGCATGCAGTATTTCTGCCTGAGGCTACAGACTGGGTTCCTGGCTCTCTCTCAGCAAACGAGGATTTGACCGTCTGCACGCCGATGCTGTCGTTGGCTTCCTTACTGCGGCTGCAAACGAGAGCCCAGCAGTCGGTTGAGTTTTCATTACAATCTTTTCGCCTCAAAAGACGGATTCTCTGTTCAGTCTTTATTCTCTGAATTTCCTTTTCCTTCAACCATTTGGGCAGGTCTTTGATGACGATGGGTGCTTGCCTCCACAGTTGGCACAGAGTGGTGGACTGTCACACACACCCTGGTGCACTGGCTGGCAGCAGGTACCACACACCTCTTCTTCCGTGCATCTGTCTCTCACATGGCCGAACCTCTGGCACTTGAAGCAGCGTAGAGGGGACGGGATGTAGAGCGACACTGAGACTCTCAGTAGCCCACCGTGATCCACTCCCGGTAGAGAGGTAGAGCAAAAGGTCAAGAAGAGGGTGTCAGTTGGGACTCTGTCATTACCTTTGCGCACAAGCACACGATGAACATGGGTCACTCCCTTGCGATGCCAGTTCCGACTTGATTTCTGCCTCCGACACTCCTCTCAGATCTCTGCACCGGATTACTCCCTTGAAGAGTTCAGAATTTTGTGCGGAGACACCCTAATCGGTCGATCAATCAACGTCTTCGATTTTAGAAGCATTTCGGAGTGCAGCTTGGTCAACCAGAAGTGACCCGTTCCTTAGTCTTTTGACACTCTTGGTTTGCCGCTGAGACCATTGATTCCTTTCGCGATCGCAAAAGGACTCAGGCCCGACAGAGGTCTATCTTCATCCGCTCCCTCAACAACCAGCCAGCTGGCCAGAAGCCCGAAAGGTTTCTTGTCTCACGTTCAGAATCCGTATCAGTGTCTGTTTCCGAATCTTGCCTGTGTCTTTTTTTGGTTTTAGATGCCATGTTGTATTCATTAAAATTCGTCTCTCTTGATTCCCACCCACCACCGAGTCCCAACAAGGGGGATGCCCATTTTAACGGAATCCCAGTATATCAGGGCACCAGGATTTCAAAAGAGATATACACAGGTCTGAAAGCGTCCCTGCCACAGAAGCTCCCAAACCCGTTTGACCGAGCCGCCGCCTTCTAGCCTGACTAGGGCATGCACGCGACCAGCCGCTTGATCAAAGTGGGCCACTTCGACACCTGTCTAGAGGTAGTCCAGGCCAAAGAGGTGTGTTGACTTGGATGAACCGCAGTCACATCAGCGGTCTCAACCTCCAGGATCCTATTCTCCCCCATCACAGGACGCACCGCACGGCAAACACGGTGGGCCTCAGAAGACCGCAGAGAGAAAAAGAGTGTGGAACAGAAGGCTGAAGGGGAGACGAAAAAAGAAAGATCGTTTAGAAAGGCAGAATACAGAATAGGGAAAAGGTGGGTTACTATTGTCTGGGGTCCTCACCAACCTTTCTGACATGGGAGACCCTACCAGGGGCATCAATTCCTACCACGTAATGCTGGCCAGTCAGCAACTTGGCTATACAGGCCTAGAAGCGTTCACAACAACTAACCATCTAGCTGAGTATTGATGCCCCGTCAGCAAAGCCTAATAGTCCTCGAATGAGACTATAAACCGAGGTTCCGTGTGTGAACGCACGCATAACATCTTGCACAACGTAAAATCCCATCACCAACTTTCGGAGAGAAGGCCAGTTTGGCCGTTGGTATGGATGACACGTGACACATAGCATGCACCTTCCCCGAAGATGGAGTATGGCTGCCTTAATGGCGGGATAAAAAAGGGTCATACACACAAAACTCCACTGCCTGGCTATACAGGGAGTGTCCGCAGGAGTATCAGCCTGCGTACGCAGAAAGAAAAAAAAAGAAAGCAAAGCCTAAAAGATCACTGACCACGCAAGCCCTCCGACCACGGCAAGATTGCAACCCCCGGAGGGACCAATACCAAAAACATACAATTAAAGTCTACACTGGGTAAACTGAAAGGACCATTAAAACCAATGTGTGCATGTATTTCTCATTCCACCCCCACTCCTCCCCTGCAACCTGCTGGACAGAGGCTCAGGGGCAGGGGAAGCATATGAAGCTACTGATCACTAAATAAACACAGCATCAGCTTGCTTACAGCAGGGTCAAAATCTTAGCGGTTTCACTGAGGGAAAACATGTGGCCTGCTGAACTGTGGGGACAAGCTGAGAGCTGGACAACAGTGTAGACACAAAACTCTTTGCTGGAAAAGCGCCAGGACAAAACATGACCTTGGTCAAACAAAGAGACCAGTCAAGTCGTGTTGTTCATATCCATGCTAACCACAATGGCCGCATCAGGTCTGCAAGCAGGCTGAAGTCAAAAGAGTGTAAATTTTGAAAACGACACAACTGAATCACAAACCACATCAAATCCCGAGACAAAAAGATCGGACTAAAAAACCTTATCATCAATTCAAGCTACCTCTTCTTTATAACCCAACTGATTGATCACCGGTGTTGTACTAGGGCTGCAAGCCAGTTAAAAACTGTTTACAAAACTATTTACAAAGTAAAATGTCAAAACTAAATAACAATCAACACCAAGTTGAGTTCTGAAACTAAACAAACTGATCTAAAACAAAATCTACCAGCAACAACGTTTTAGAAACACAGACATTAGTCGGATGAAACTGACATAACTTGGGCAAAAGAGAGCGATGGGAGGGGGAGGTGGGGGGGGTGGGGGGGGGGCAGAGGTGGACGTGGGGAAAAAAGAGAGAAAGGAGGGTTGGGTCGAGGGTGGACAAACGCTCACCTCTTGCGGGGAGTCTGAGAGGAGCTGCAGAGGCTGGTACTTGGTGCCCTGGTATGTGGGAATCCTCATCTTGCCGGCGATGTGAAACATCCTCTCCTCTCACCAACAACTCATTGTCCTCTCATCACAACAAGGTCAACGCAAAACATCTCCCTCCCCACAGACTTCTGTGCGACGCAGTGATCAACAACACAGCCCAATTCATCCCTCATGACCCTGGTTTTTTGCTCCATCTCCACAAGTCTTCCCTTGACTGGCTTCATCACCACCTTGACAACTGTTCCGGGTGGGAATTTCTGGCTTGTCATGGAGTGCACGGGAGTTGTGATAGTCAAGACACTCTACGCACAAGACACTCTGCTTCTTGACCAAACTACGGCTCACTCCTTCTCATAATCCACTATTTTGTCTCTGAGTTGTGGCAGCACTGCTCTGCCGTGAGAGACTGGAGATTTTAAGAAGAAAAGAAAAGCAACAGAGAATCTGCTCCATGACACCAAACAAACGCACAGTAGGAAAGTAGGAACTAACATCATCAAATATCCAAGTTATTCCACAAAACATGGGTAATCTTCTCCAGTCTCATGGCAAAAGATGGGCATAGTAGCAAATCCTGCATCTGTGATGCGTGACGATCCAAGGCCGCACACTTCAGCCCAGAAGTAACCAAACAGGAATGGTATTTCCAGCATTAATAGCTGCCTGATGTATTTATAATACAAATGCAACATTCTGATTTACAACTCTCTTCATGGTACTAGCCAGTCTTTCTCTCTCTGTCTTCCCCTCCTCACTACATACGCACTCATAGCCCTAAATACCTAAACAAAGAACTATGGGGACAGCCTGGATACACCCCCACACATCAAACAACAGCCAGACTCCATTCCGGTTAATGCATAATACAGTGGCTTGCTGAGACCAACGCCAGCTGAGTTCACACATTGAATGAATGGCTGAGAGCGAGCCAGGCATCCATTTACAATGTGTAGTGAAGGGAACTTCCTCTTCCATCACCAGACTAGCTGTCTTCATCCATATACAATCAATGACTGGCGCCAGATTCAGGTCTGTCCCAGGATGTATAGTACCTGTCTTCTACAGCGACCGACCGACTTCATCCATACACAATAACTGGCGCCAGTTTGAGTTCCATGCATGGCTACCTGTCTCCTCTCCCGGGACTTCTCACACAAACTGGCACGCAAACACACACGCCACACACATACGTGCATGCCATAAATACGTATGTAAGGAAGAAATTTTACTGTCCACACATTCTTTTACACAAAAACTTAACGATTTCATGAAAATTATTACTGTCTATGCATTCTATAACATGACAACTTAGGCTTTCATGAAACTGATCTTTTAGTAAGTTTACACACACACACACACACACACACACATACACACACACACACACACACACACACACACACACACACACACACACACGCACAGCAGTATGACTCCAGGTTCTGCAATACTGTAGCACATGTCAAGCAAATTTGTAGCATGCTCAAAGTAAGAGACATGCTGTTACAGCCATGTTGATGAATCAACGGGCAGAATGACCATGTGAAAAAAAATGAAACAGTAAAGTAGGAAAAAAGCAATTATGGAAAAAATAAACAGCAACAACAAAAAAACGAACAAAATGAATGGAGTCAAGGGATAACCCCAAAAGTTAATTCCTTAAAAAAAATCTATTAATTACAAAGAAAAAGAGCTGAAAATAAAACACCCTGCCATCGCCCACAAGAGTTCTTAATTACAGCTATCAGCAACCCACGTACCCTGTCACACAAATCTGATCAACTTCTTAATGATGGGATGGCAGCCATGGTTTAAAGACAAAAACAGAAGAAGAAAAAAGAAGAGAAGAGAAGAGCACACACACACACACCTAACCTCCCCCCCCCCCCTCCCCCCTCACACACAAAAAACCCCAACAAAAACCCTTCTCTCGTCCCCATCCTACGCAAAAGCTCAAACTTATCCCCGTTCATCCTAAATGATCCGCCACTATGGTCCAGATCATCCTTCTCGATTGGCTAATTTGATATGCAGGAATTCTCGACAGCCAACCCAGACCTAATAACAGAGCTAATCACTGGTGGTCTGGGTGGTGTTCATGGTAGTCTGGGTATACTTCTCCACTCACCATGGCTGTTGCTAACTGATAATGAACCAGTTCTCCCTTCAAGCTACGACAATAACTGGACCCCATTGCCTTTGGTAGATACACCATCATTATCTTTTCTGGGTCCTTATTTTGGGTACCTGAGTACCACAGTGCCTCTGTTTCACAACTGTTATTATCCACTGTGCTAGTGCAGGTTTACTCCATCAAATTATAGATCGTGTCATGACCTGCAGACTTTCATCTTTGTGAGGACAAAAGGACCAGCATTCTGCTGTATAGATCAGATTCAAGTTGATTCAGTTGTCTGGGTTGTCTCATTTTCTCTGTTCAAAATCAACATCTCTCACCTATGATGTAAGCACAGACATTAGTTTCTCTGTGTACAGTATTAAAAAAAAAAACAAATAAAAAAAAAACCTCTCATCTCTCGCGTTAGCATAAATATGATGCAGACTTTATTTCTTTATCAGAAAACACACACACACACACACACACACACACACACACACACACACACACACACACACACACACTATTATGAAGCAAACAAACTGAACTGCAAAAGTAGCCAAGTCAATAAAAATAAAATTGATGACTATCATGAATGTAACAAATCATGGATAATACATTATCTACCAACGAAAAACATCATTTCCGTGTTATATGGTGAAATGCAGAGTTCATGTTGCATTATCAAGACATAATTCCATGACCTCTTTCCAAAAAAAAAAAAATCCTATTGTCAGTCAAAATGGCTCAAGAAAATAAAACAAATTATGCTTTTTCTCTCTCTCTCTCTCTCCTTTTGGTAAATGAAAACAAAATCCAAATAAAAAAAGTATACCCCAAAATCTGATACCTTCATTTTAACCTTCCAACATTTATTTCAGTAAACAAGGAAACCAACTAAAAAAGAAAAAAAAAAAAAAAAAGAAAACAAGGGAAAAAAAGGAATGGAAATGATACCTGGTGAGAACTACTGCAACTAAGTCGGAGAGAATGTTTCAGTTCTTGTTTTTTTTAATAAGTAACAAAACATGTTCAAACTCTCCTTTTTTTCTTTTTTGAATAAAGAGGGGTAGGGATGGAAGAGTGGGGACAGAAGACTGCTAATGAACAGTAGTTCCAACCAACATAACTGAAAGGAAATAAAGGGAACCTGATGCTTGCCCCTAACAATCTGTACATCATGTAACACTTGGAAAGCAATCTGGTTAAGAGAACTGATGGAGTATATTCCGATGCATAGGTACCCCTTTTTGGTCAGAGAGAAAGACAGTGAGAGGGAAAGAGGTAGACAGAGATAGAGAAAGGGAGAGAGAGAGAAAGAGAGAGAGAGAAAGGGGGGGGGAGAGAGAGAGAGAGAGAGAGAGAGAGAGAGAGAGAGAGAGAGAGAGAGAGAGAGAGAGAGATGTGAAAGAGATGAGTGAGGGAAAGAGAGAGAGATGGAGTGAGAGAGAATTAGAAGGGGAGGGAGGTGAGAGAGAGAGAGAGAGAGAGAGAGAGAGAGAGAGAGAGAGAGAGAGAGAGAGAGAGAGAGGGGGGGTAAGGTAAGGTAAGGTAATGCTGCTTATAGCACAGCCAAGAGAAGAGAGAGAGAGAGAGGGTGGAACAGACACAAGACAGTCAGACAGACATAGAGACAGAGCCTACAGAAAACAAAGATATATGGCTGGGGAGAGGAAAGAAAGGGTGGAGGAAGAAGGAAGTGAGACAGGATGGGGTGGGGGAGGGGGGGGGGGGGGGGGGAGGCGGTCCGGTAGTTTCTTCTTTCTGTCAGCCTGTCTGATGGCCCTGTCTGATGGTGGCCGCGGCCCCCCCCCCCCTCCCCCCCCCCCCCCCACACACACACAGGAAAGGGACCAAGGGGATCGGTGAAGCACAGGGAAAGGGACCAAGGGGATCGGTGAAGCGTGCCATTCTGTTCTGCTCTGACAGCCGCCAGACACAACATCATCCCAGCACCAAAGGCTTCAGCCTGAAAGACTGCTGTTCTTCTGTCACTCCCCTCCCCTTGGGATACTGTATTACTATGGGGACAGGACTGGGGTGGGAGAGGGGCAGGACTAATATTCGGGACTGTGGATTGATTTATTGGCTATTAGATTCTAACGTAGATTGTCTGAGTGATTAATTGGAAAAGAGTTTTGACTGACTGATGGACATGATTCTTTTCAGGATAATTTACTGCCTCTCTGATAATTCTCTCTCATGATCAAGTTATTGATTGATTGGATTATCCCCCCCCCCCCCCCCCCCCCCCCCCTCCCTGAGTGAAACATTGATAAACTGGATTGATATGTACGTTTCTCAAACAGTAACAGCTTTTCTGTTTTCTCACATTGCTTCCTGCAGCCTCTCTCTGAGGTCTCTGTGCTTCCTGCAGCCTCTCTCTGAGGTCTCTGTGCTTCCTGCAGCCTCTCTCTGAGTCTCTGTGCTTCCTGCAGCCTCTCTCTGAGGTCTCTGTGCTTCCTGCAGCCTCTCTCTGAGGTCTCTGTGCTTCCTGCAGCCTCTCTCTGAGGTCTCTGTGCTTCCTGCAGCCTCTCTCTGAGGTCTCTGTGCTTCCTGCAGCCTCTCTCCGAGGTCTCTGTGCTTCCTGCAGCCTCTCTCTGAGGTCTCTGTGCTTCCTGCAGCCTCTCTCTGAGGTCTCTGTGCTTCCTGCAGCCTCAGCCCTGATGTGGCCCTTTGCGGTCGGCTGGGCTATAAGCAACATTATCTTATCTTCCTGCAGCCTCTCTCCGAGGTCTCTGTGCTTCCTGCAGCCTCTCTCTGAGGTCTCTGTGCTTCCTGCAGCCTCTCTCCGAGGTCTCTGTGCTTCCTGCAGCCTCTCTCCGAGGTCTCTGTGCTTCCTGCAGCCTCTCTCTGAGGTCTCTGTGCTTCCTGCAGCCTCTCTCCGAGGTCTCTGTGCTTCCTGCAGCCTCTCTCCGAGGTCTCTGTGCTTCCTGCAGCCTCTCTCCGAGGTCTCTGTGCTTCCTGCAGCCTCTCTCTGAGGTCTCTGTGCTTCCTGCAGCCTCTCTCTGAGGTCTCTGTGCTTCCTGCAGCCTCTCTCCGAGGTCTCTGTGCTTCCTGCAGCCTCTCTCCGAGGTCTCTGTGCTTCCTGCAGCCTCTCTCTGAGGTCTCTGTGCTTCCTGCAGCCTCTCTCTGAGGTCTCTGTGCTTCCTGCAGCCTCTCTCTGAGGTCTCTGTGCTTCCTGCAGCCTCTCTCTGAGGTCTCTGTGCTTCCTGCAGCCTCTCTCTGAGGTCTCTGTGCTTCCTGCAGCCTCTCTCTGAGGTCTCTGTGCTTCAGCTAGTTTTGTTCTGTTCATGTCACTCAGGAGACTGACAACAGAAGCAAAACGAGGGTTTCTGTCACCAGGAGACAAGCACACAATGCAATGTTATACAACCAGGTCGCTTCTTAACATACATAGGGATAAAGAAGAAACCAGCCAGGAGGATGTA
>CM031608.1:14843793-14858793 GCA_018398815.1 Conus ventricosus
AAAAACAACCTCTCAAAGGATTGTTGTCATAACATTCACCAGCATCCCCTCCACTGCATTTTCTTTTTCAAAGTTCCAAGCCAGTTCTGGCAAAAGTCAAATGACAGACAGAGTATCCGCCAATCACAAAAAAGATTACAGTTCTCCTGAGCATCAAGAAGCCCCAACAAACATGATAATCAAACAAGTAAAACAGAGATCAACAGAAACAGAAAACTTTGAAGAATCTACATCAGCTTCTTTTCATTGACAACCACCTAAACATTTGACGCAGGTAAGATAAATGTCGTCAGATCAAAAGTGAAAAAAGAAAATCTTTCCTTTTTCACACGCCTTCTCCCCCCCCCCCCCCCCCCCCCCCCCCCCCAACCTACCTGACCGTACTGTACGATCTGACCCAGTTTGCGTATGTATGGTTGGACCAGAAAGACAACAAAAAAATGATGCTAGCGAACCACTTCAAGTCTGCTCATGGTCAGAAAAATGTGATGCATATACATATGGAAACAGTGCACTATCAAAATACCAGCAATGAAGTGGGATTTCTGAAGAGATCATGCATTGAGCTGACCCACGGGGCAGAATCCACGGGGAGACTTGTTCAGTGTCACACCCACTAAAGAAACCCAATCTCCCCCACTGTCCACCCTTCATCACTCAACCTCTCTCCCACTGTAAAGTGGGGGCTGGGGTGGGGGTGGGGATATTCTGACAAATATTTTTATCTTTCTTGTCTGACCATAGCCACAACTGGTACGAGTATACAGTATAATCTGTTAAAGTTTGGGAAAAAAATTTATTTTAGAAAGTGAGAAAAATTCTAATCCCCCCCCCCCCTCCCCATATTTTGTCTTGATACACCATAAACAGAAATGTCCTTCAACTTGTACTTTCCTTTGCAAAATTTCCATAGTCCAAAGTAAATCAGGAGAATGATAATGAAATGACGATTTGGTGCTTAAAAAGTAATCAAGAAAAAGCAAATACATTATAAAAAAAAAGAAAAAGAAAAAGAAAAAGCAAACCTAATGGAGGTTCAACTTCTTATATCCCCCATAGGGCAAGTACAAAGTCTGACTGCACCACTGTTTTTCCACTCATTACTTTTAATACATTCGCTGACATACAAGTGCATGAGCAACCTAATGGATACATCAGCAAACTGCATTTGATAAAATAATGCAGAAGCTCACTTCTTGAAGTTTGGGATCTCTAGTTATAGGCTATTTCCTAGCTCTCTGCGAGCATGTGCTCCACTCTCAGTTTTACTGTAACCCTGGGTGGGGCCTTTTCAGGGTGGCCAACACAGGGAGACACAAATTCCAGTCTGTGACCAAATCTTTGAACTTGGCTACCTGTCCTTACCAAAATAAAACAACACAAAAACAATGAAACAGGAGTCCCTAACACTACACCACACACACACACACACACACACACACACACACACACACTACACCATACAAACACACAAACACCAAGAAGCCACAAATACAAGAGAACTATTCATCACTACTTATAATTCAGCAGTCAAACTACTGACATCCTCAGGCAAACAAGGCAATGCTGAACTGACAGCACCAACCTTATTGTTTGGTTTTTCAACCCTGCCTAGAAAAACGAAGAAGAAAAAAGGATAATAAAGGTAATGATCCCACAACAACCACTTAAAAAAACAACAACAATGAAATAAAAAAGAAAGGTCATATGGGCGGACACTGCAGAAAAGACTACCAGTGTTTCTCTGAACTGTATACTTTTCACATTTTCACTATCAAGTCCCCAGATTACAACAATACATAACTTGCACTTTCACTATTGAGTCCCCAGACTAAAAAAAAAAGAAAAAAAAAGTGGTAAACTGTACTAAGAGAAAACCTGTTAATCGAAAACAAACACAGGTGAGAAACTCTTTGTGAAAAAAAAAATCCATATTTATAATAAGTATTAAAAAAAAAATTACCCTGACAGGAGAAAGATGCTTTTGAGTACTTCTGATGTATTACAATCTTATATTTGATATCCATTATACGCAGAGGACAATAGTAATTTGTTAGTTGTTGTTGTTGTTGTTGCTGTCATACCCTGGCTAAAAGACTCCAGGGACAATCCAAACAGTTGAAGTATTTGAACACTATGGTACAAATGCATCAGCTGAGGATGAGAACATTACATGTGTGACCGTTTTTGATTACCCCGCCACATGGGCAGTCACACTCCGACTTCGGGGGATTTTGGCAGTTAAGGCTGGAGGATAAAACTCTGGTTCTTTTTTTGAGTAGAAGACTCTTTACCCCATTGTAGTCTCTGACAGTTAAATATCTTTTGTTTTTGAATTAAGAATATGAAGATAATTGGACTTTTCACTTTCCCACCTCTTCCTTTCTTTCTTTTCTTAAATTTAATTTTCGTTTATACATTTACTTATTTAGTTATTTATTTACTTTTTTTTTTGGGTGGGGTGTGGGATGGTTGGGGTAGATGGAGTAACAACAGTAACAAAATCACTGAGGAAGAAACAAACCAGAAACACATCACTCACAATACATGCTCTGGACAAAAATCATGTCTGAGCCCATACCATAAATGACAATATCAATTTCTTTATGAAAACGTCAGATCCTCTTACAACCAACGCTTTATCAATGCCATCTTTTATGATCATAATCAACAAAAAAGATGGGGGCCCCTGACCCTCCTCCTTGCCCATTAACCTCACAGCATCCACAAATGTGCACCCAATGTTCCATATCACACGATCAATCAAACTGTCAATGACGTTGTCAACTATCTTCAACAAACCTGTTCAACTGTCCCTTCGCACACGTTTTCACTGAAGGAACAATTCTGCTATTGGAAACTCCTTACCTAACACTACTGTGACTGCGACAACAGAACAGGATGAAAGAAAAAAAAAGAATCGGACAAATATTGGGAGGAATATTGCTTCCAGATAAATTTCACTACTGAACATGAGCTCCAAATACGCTTTGAGCACGCATATGAACTTCAAACACTGCTGCCCAAGAGACAAGACAGAGCACACAAAAAGCTGTGAAGTCTGCACCCCTACATCTGATAACCAACAACTCGGAAGTCTTCCCCCTCGCACGTCACTCTCTCACAGCAAATCCACCACCACCATCACCACCACCACCAACACTGCAGGCTGGATTGCGGCCTTTCTGTATGGGCCTTCACGGAGGTCTCCACACGCCAGAGTGACGGCGAGCCGGATGGTAATCAAGGCACGCGCCACCACGGACACCATCACCACAGTGGAAAGAAAACGGTCCGGTGCCTGCCGAGACAAGAAACCAGGCCCGGCCTCTCCTATGGTACAGCGGTCGTCTCAAAAGGCTGACTTTTCTTATCTTCTTCAAAGTCAATTTTCTTCTTTAGACGATTAGTTTTTTTATTCTTCACAAACCCAGTGATTTTTATACAACATATAGAATGTGTTTTTAGGTGATGCTGATAACTTTCTCTCATGAGTGCAATGCCATTTTGGTGAGAGAAAAAAAAGAAATTGCATTTTGACAGCTTTGGAACACAAAACTCTATTGGGCAATGTATCAATCTTTTCTCTTAAAACAGTCTACTGTAAGGATAACAAATATGGGTTATTTCCCCCCCAAACCATGATCATAATGAAGACAATTACAATCACTATTATAGCGCATGCGCGTGCACATGCGCACACAAACAAAAACTGAAACACACACACACACAAAATACACACACAAACTCAAACACACACACACATGCTCGCCCGCACACACACACACACTACTGATGTTCATAATCACAATTTCCATAACAAAACATCGTTTTCCTTTGGAGGAAACCGCAATGCAGACCTTTTGAACTGATCAACCTCCCATACTTTCCTCACCTTGCCCATCTGGCCATCAGTCTCCTCGCCCAGGCACTGCTTGGAGAGTGGTGGTGTGCCCAGGACACTCACCACTCACGCTGTGACTGGGAGGGGAGGGGCTAAATTGCAGGGACACTGTAGTGCCACCACAGATGATGATGGCCATCAGGCGGGAATGCTTGGTCTATAGGGGTGTAAAACACCCCCCCCCCCCCCCCCTTCTCCCCTTTTCACAAGGTGGTTCCATCTCTAGGTCTCCTTTCTGTGCATCCCTGTGTATCTCTGCCCATCTCACTCTTGACTCCCTCATCACTCTCCATGTCCATTTTCCACAATAAACTACCTCTGTGTTTGTCACTGACTTCCTGTATTCTTCAAAACAGGGAGAAAAGTGGGGGTGACAGGAGGGAGCAAGGGGAGAGAAAGAGAGAGACAGAGAGAGAAAGAGAGACAGACAGACAGACAGAAAGAGAGAGAGACAGAGACAGAGACAGAGACAGAGGAAGAGAGTGTATGCGTGTGTTTTCCAAACCTAAAAAGTGGGTTTACCAACTGGTCAAACACACAGAAAATGCCTCTTTATCCCTGCTAATCTACTATTTCCATAAAAATGGTTTATTCTCACGCAGTTCTACTGTCGACACATTTTTTAGATCATGGATACCTTCCCAATAGTTGATCTATAAACATTCTAGTTGTGCATAGATGCTGAGATTTAGTCTCAAAGCGCCATATATAAACTTTGCATTTTCTCTGTCTATTACAGTGTTCTTGAAAACGCATCTGAAAAGTCGTTAAACTGAGTTTGGAGATTGTGTGTGTGTGTGTGTGTGTGTGTGTGTGTGTGTGTGTGTGTGTGTGTGTGTGTGTGTGTGTGCGCGAGTATGTGTGTGTGTGCGCGTGTGTGTGTATATATATTGTGTGTGCATGTGTGTATGAGAGAGAGAGAGAGAGAGAGAGAGAGAGAGAGAGAGAGAGAGAGAGAGAGAGAGAGAGAGAGAGAGAGAGAGGGGAGAGAGAGAATGTGTGTACATCACATACATATCTATGTACATGCTTTTGAAAAGCAAAAACATTGAAGAGGTGGAGACATGCTCCTTGTAGTCTGGACCTGTCCAGTTGCCAAAGATGGACGACATCACATAGTTGTATTGTTTTTCTTTTCTTTTTTCTTGAAAAAGGCCGTGTGGCAGAAAATTTGAAGAGTGGAATTGTGATCTTGCGTACTGTTTCCTTCCCTTTGGAGGACTATTGCTTTTGTTATAAAAGAATGAACAGGTGAAAATCATATCATGAACAAGGCATCTCTGGGATTGAAAACAGTATTTTTGCCCAGTGAAATGTCAAGGAGTGTGAAGGAAGAGCAGTGACCTTTCTTCACAAGGTGAGCAAGGGGACAGAAGAAGTGGTGACCATGGTTTCAGACATGGTACAGCCCAGCTGATGATCCCACATGGCCCTTTCAGGGGTGTCAGGCTGTTGGCCACAGACAGGGAAACCATGTCTTCCTTGAACATCCTTCCAGTGAAGAACAATGGAACGGATGACTGTTCTTTTTTTTTTTTTTTTCCCTGTGAAAAACACGTGAACAGGAGTGACAATGAATGTGACTTTTTTTCCCCACCTGTGAAGAACAGTATACAGGAGTGACAATGAAGTGACTACTTTTCCAGCCAATAACAGTGAATAGAATGGGGAAGAAGAGGTGGATATTTTTTTTTCTTCAGTAAAACACCATGAATGTTAATGTGAAAACTGGTGAAAATACTTCCAGAGGAGAACAATCAACAGAATGGAAGACGGATGAATACTCTGGAAAAGAATGGCAGAGATGAAGCGAATATTCATCCAGTAAAGAACGTTGAATTGCATGGAGAATTTTTTTTTTTCAAATCAAGAACAATGAACTGAACGCAAGAAGAGGTGAATAATCTTTGGCAGTAAAGAACAGTGAACAGAAAACAACATACATGGCAGAACAGTAAGCAACGATCCTTCTGAAAGCAGCTGTGAATACACACATGAAAAGGAAGAAGAAAGAAAGATCAGAGGAGGAAAGGAATGAACAAGACAGAATTAGTCCTTCTGCAGGAAATAGTGTATGACAAGGAAATATTGGTTCTGTCATTGCCATTCCCCGCCACTAGCCATGCTTGGGGGGGGGGGGGGGGGGAAGAGGAGGGAGAGTAAGGGAAGGGTGGGGGGAACAGAGACAGAGAAGGGGAGGGAGAGAGAGAGGGGTGTGGGGGGGGGGGGGGGGGGGGGGAAGGGCCAGAGACAGAGAGAGAATTACAGAAGTCCTCTCACTGGCCAGAAGGTTTATGTCCCCATGGAGGCAGTTGAACAGACTTCACCTGCACACAAGACAATGTCCTACCAGCACTTAGGGGAATTGGGGAGGAGGGAGGGGGAGGGGGAGTGAAGGTGAGGGAATAGGGGCAAGGGAGATATAGAAGATTGGGAGGGTGTGTGAGAGAGAGAGAGAGAGATAATGTTGCTTATAGCCCAGCCGACCGCAAAGGGCCACATCAGGGCTGAGAGAGAGAGAGAGAGAGAGAGGAGAGAGAGAGAGAGAGAGAGAGAGAGAGAGAGAGAGAGAGAGAGAGAGAGAGAGAGAGAGAGAGAGAGAGATGGTAGCATTCTTCCTTGACCAGCAGGTTTATGTCCCCATGGAAGCAGTCCAACAGACCTCACCTGCACACAGGCTGATGTCCAACCAGCTCTACGTCTCAAACACAATGCTCCTATTATACCATGTCGCAATCATTCAGCATAAGCAGAATCGATGTCTGTGTATATGTGTGTGTGTGTGTGAGTGAGTATGAGAGAGAGAGAGAGAGAGAGAGGAGAGAGAGAGAGAGAGAGAGAGAGAGAGAGAGGAGAGAGAGAGAGAGAGAGAGAGAGAGAGAGGATGTAATCATTCAGCACAAGTAGAATTCATGTATATTCATGTGTGATTGAACATGTGTGTGTGTGTGTGTGTGTGTGTGTGTTGTGTGTGTGTGTGTGTGTGTGTGTGTGTGTGTATTGTGTGTGTGTGTGTGTGTGTGTGTGTGTGTGTGTGTGTGTGTGTGTGTGTGTGTGTGTGGAGTGGGGCAGGTATGAGGGGGGAGAACAGAGGAGGAAGACAAGACACAGAGGAGAGGGAGAGAGAAAAACACAGAAGAAGACAGGAACACGGCAAGACTGTATAAGCGTATTCCTGTGCATGTTGGTGCCCAAAGAGGAGGATAGACACAGAAGAGTGAAAGAAATGCACATGACAAGAATTCAAAAAGCCTGCGTGTGCTTAGATGTGTGCATATGTGCTTTGGTGCATGCCTGTGTGCGTGTGTGCTTGTGTACATGTGTGTGTGTGTGTGTGGGGGGGGGGGGGGGGGGGGGAGCGCGTGTGTGTGTATGTGGTTTGCACAAAGGTGTATGTGGTTTGCACAAAGTATCTCCTACAAAATGTGCATACACTCTGACCAACCAACACACTTACAAAGCAAATCAAAAACAAGGCTTCAACGGTGCCTTTCTAAGACATGACTCCTTCTTTCCAAAGGTTTCCATAATGAACAGCTAATAGGGTGCTTCAAAACTCTAACCATTTCACTTTTTTTTTTTCTTTTTTTCCTTTTGGGTTTCAAGAATTGCTTCTGTAATTATAAACTAATCAATGGCCGATGCACAGTCAATGCCAAAATAAAATAATGACATTAAAACCAAATTCATATTCACGCTGTTCTTAAAGAGACTTGGGAAACTTCTGTGCCAAAAGCTTGTTAAATGAATTTCGTTTAAAAAAAAAAAAAAAATCACTCTCGCAAAGGAGGGTTCAACTGCAGACCTGAAACTTCAAAAACTGCTCGTCACTGTCAGACATTTTGTGGTAATCTTAACTTTGCTGGACTCCTTCCAAAGTCAATTCTCTTGTCAAAATTTCTGCCTGTCTTATTACCTGAATTAAACCCTAATTTCTGACCACCGAAGATGATGCCTGTCTCTTCTAGCCTCATTTTTTAAATTTTTACTTTCTCTCACTGCCCTTCCTACCTCTGCGCTGAGCCACAGACAGGCTTCTCTCTATTTGGGGGGTACATCAAGGAAAGTCATGTTGTTTACAGAGACAAGCGTAGCTGACCTTGAAAGCACCATCAAGGTTACAACAAAGTTTTGAAGGGGACACAATACAAATTAACAAGCCAACTCTATGGATCCAAATTAAATCAAGTCCTGAAACAAAAGACCGGTTTGATACGAAGCCTGTCCTCAATCACACTGCAATCAGATCATATAGTGTAATATTGATATAGAATGATATTGATTCCCTCGGATTAAAAAAAAAACAAAAAAAAACGACCACAAAACATAAGAAGTGGGGCATATCAGAAAAGCGTTTAGGACCGTTGTTGTATACACCCAACACTAAGAAATGCTTGATGCCAGTGGTCTGCCACATGGTATGATGCATCAAGAAGCCTGCCCACTCTTCAGGAGGCAGAAATGAACAAAGTAAACTAGATGTGACCAGACTGTAACGTGTGTAAAACTTGTTCCCGCTTAGGGTTTATGGAGACACGTGGAAGGAATTCTGTGGAAGGAATTCTCTGGGCGTGTCTTTAGAGAGTTTATCACTTTGTGCGTTCCATTCCTCTTGCCAGAGGTCGTACCTTTGGATTAGAGACTGGAAGCTGGTGATACATATGGATGAAAAGAAGGTAAGAAATATCAAAGGCAAGAACATTCAGAAAAGCAAAGACACCAAAGACAGAGAGAGAGAGAGAGAGAGAGAGAGAGAGAGAGAGAGAGAGAGAGAGAGAGAGAGAGAGAGAGAGAGAGAGAGAGAGAGGAGGGAGGGGGGAGGGGGAGAGGAGAGAGAGAGAGAGAGAGGAGAGAGAGGAGAGAGAGAGAGAGAGAGAGAGAGAGAGATAAGATAAGATAAGATAATGTTGCTTATAGCCAGCCCAGAGAGGAGAGAGAGAGAGAGAGAGGGAGAGAGGGAGAGAGAGTTCCTTTGTGTTGTCCATGGTGGCAGTCTTGCTGTAACTCTCAAACTTCTCATGATTTCCTGACTTCAAATGAATCAGAAAAGCCTTGTAAAGGCAATTAACGCAAGCTTAACCCTTTAAAGTTCAAGCTGCATTCTAAGTACTGCATGTTTCCTACTTCTCACCATCTGCATATTACGAGGGTTCACTGCCAGAACCCAGTTAGTCTGATAATGCACTTTACAACACAAAACCATTATCTCGATGTAGTCCACTTGGGCACTGTAACAATGTTCTTAACTTAAACAAAGGGAGGATCCTCAAGATTTTGGCACCCATGAATATACTGATATAAATACAGAAAAGAAAAATAAAAGAAAGTAAAAAAAGTTCCTGTTATTTCAGTACAAATTATTCATGTTGTGATAATGTTGCACTTACCTTTGCAGAACTTCGAAAAGGTTTAATTTGTTCTCACTTCTTTTCAAACCATTATCTTACTACATCACAGCACTATTACCAGCTACTCCAGGCTGTTGACAGCCCCTCTCAAATCAGTCTTTTAAGTGAGAACATGATGAACTAGCACTTTAACCCAGCTTTGTCCAGATCCCCCCTCCCACACTCATCCATCCTATTCTCCTATCGTTCTTCTTCTGTTGTGTTGTGTTGTGTTGTGTTGTGGTGTGTGTGCGTGCAGAATTCTAGTAATGAGGATGGTAAAGTAGAGAAGCGGAAACACCAAAAATGTCTGAACACACTGGCAACGTCCACTGAAAATATGAGACAGTGAGTGCGCACAGAGCTGGGCAAGACCAACCACACAAACATTTTCTGCTACTTCACCTGCAACTTCCCCCTCCCTCCCCCTTCCCATTTTCACTTTGAGCCATCTCAACATGAAGTAAGGATGGGGAGGACGGAGAGGAAGGGAGGGGCATGGGGCTGGCTGACCCTGTCCTGTGGGAGTGTGGTTCCACTGGTGCCAATGAAGGGCCCTGTGTAATTGACCACACATATATCCACAGAGAGATCCACATACACATGCTAGTGTTGTGGCCGACTCAAATAAATGAACTAATTATTCAAATTTGGCACCTGTTGAAGCTGGAAAAATGTGCTTGTGACCTGAAGCAGGTGCAGATGATCGCATGTACTTGAATGCAGCGCAGGCCAATGCATGCTGCCATTTTGAAGTCAGCCTGTTACAAATTTGATCCAACAGCCATTTGGCACTGAATATGAGAAGATAAGTGGTTTCTCATTCTTTGTTTTCCCTGTCCTAAATGTTGTTTGGTTTTGCCTGAAGAAGACCCAAGAGGTCGAAATGCGCCGTGTTTTGTCCTGTAAATCTGTTTGTCTGTATCTGTGGCGGTGTCTAACCCCTCTTCTTTTTAAACTCCGTTACAGATTTGGCAGGACTTTCATATTTATGTGAGTATAGATACAGATTGTGGTCTAAACATATGAATGTGTATACATTTCAGGTTTTCACTTGCCTGCTACCCTGATGCTGGTGACCTCCGTGGTCAGCTCAGCAGTAAACAAACACTATGACTGGAAAGAACGCTGAGAGCGCACCGCCATGGGGTGGGGGTGGGGGGGGGGGGGGGGGGGGGGGGACACAAACCTGGGGGGACAAAGCCTAGGAAGAAATGATGGTTGTTCCCTGCGCCATACAGTCTGCTAGACAGACCATAAGGACTGAAGAGAAAGCAAGGCCCAAGCAGTGCACAGTAAGACGACAGGTGAATGACAGCTTTATGAAGATCCTCTTAGACTGCCCCTCTCTCCTCCACCTCCCCCCACCACCCCCCAACATCACTACAACATACATACACAGACCCCTTCCCCCACTCCTCCCCCAATCCCCACTTCCCTCCTCCTTGGCTCTTCACATATGACACACGTGGCACAAAGCAGAGTCTACAGCCACAAGCCAGGACAAGATCTGTTCAGGCCATCGCTTCCATCAGTCCAATAGCACCCACGCACATCACTGGGCTTTGGGCATACTGTGAAGGAACACACACAGACACACACACACACGCGCGCGCGCGCGCGCACACACACACACACACACACACACACACACACACACACACACACACACACACACACACACACACGCATGCAGGTACTCACCTCTCCAAACACACATCTCCTGCAGAATTTGACCCACAGAATCAGCCAAACCAGATGGGATGCCTTTTCATTAGTTCCTGAATGAGATCATTCTTTTGCTCACCAGACCTGCTTACCCCTTTGAATTTCACGACACGCTAATCATGTAACATTCCCACATATGCCTGCACCTTTCAGCATATCATCTTCTTCCATGCACATCTGTACACGGATGCAATACTCAGTTTCAATGTTGATATTCAGACAGACATAAAACCTGAGCCTCTGCATGACCCTTTAGTATGTCTTTTGACCAATTCCAAATTTTTGTTTTGCTTGTCTGCAGTTTGAGTCCCCAGGAATGAATGGGATTTCACATTCACAACGAACAAACACAAACACTCAAAGCAGCTACGATCTTGCACACCCCATAGACACTGTGATGGACACATTCAGAAAGGTACAGCGTAACAGTGACTTCTGTGTTTCTCGTATATATATATATATTATATATATAAATATATATAAATATATATATATATATATATATATATATACACACACACACAACAAAATAAAACACCATCAGCAACAAAACAGATCCATAAGAGCACTATCATAATCACAAAGACAAATCGAAACACAAGCACCATGGAACACGCCCCCACCCCGCTCCCTCCATACACACAAACAGAACTATAAGCAAAAACAAGAAAAAAAACAAAACAATTAGGACTGAGAGGTGAGGAAAACACCGCTCTTGTCTCCCAATGATCACTCTGTTTGTCTGAAGTACGCCTACCACCAGAGAACTGACTGGAGCGACAGCATTGTCTATACGACTTCTACCCCCTCACTGTCAGCCTTGTCTGCTGATGATCTGGCCTGCCTTCACCAGACCTTGGGAGAGGAGAAGGGCAGGGAGGTGGTGGCAAGGAGGTGGGAAGGGACTGGTGATACACGCATGAAAGGAGGGAAATAGCCCATGAAAGCAGGGAAACGGCGTGCTTAAAAATTCTGCCCAGTTCAATGAGAATACATCGACAACCCAAGCACCTGTGGTGGTGATACACGTTTCTTGTGTACCTACCATCCCATTCAATGCATGCTACTACAGTATGATCAATCAGAATAACAGCTTGTGCGTTACTAAATTAAAGACAGCAAAAGGACTGAAGTGCAAACTGTGCAGCTTTTATTAGTTCCAGCCAGTTAATGTGCCAATCCGATTCAGAACTGGCCTGGAGCCCTTGTTTTCTGATACCATTGCACTCTCCTCCCCTCTGTCCATTCTTTGATGCATCAGACTCCACACACATAGCCAATACCATTTGAAATGGGCAAGATGATTGTCCGGCGCTATCAATCCACCACTGACTGTCACACACAGTCTCCTGTGTCAGGGACACTGAGCCACCGAAATTCCCTGCACTGAGGGCGAGTGCGACATTCCAAAGAATTCCTAGATGTTTCCTAAAACAGCGCCATGCAGCACCCCAGGCAATGCTGCTATCACATGGCGTGTAGTGTATCAGTTCTGCAGGTTCCTGGACAGTCAATACAGTCTTTTACTATGCTTTCTGACACGTTCCTGTGCTTCTTTTGCTCTCTATGTCTCTCAGAGAGAAGCTGCCATGGTCGGTGAAACCCAGGACAATCTCCACAAATTCACTGCATTGAACTGGGCTGACCGCAAAGAGTTAAAGAAAAAGCTGAAAGCTCTGCCAGTTTGTGCACGCACGTGCGCGCGCACAACGCACGTACGCACACACACACAACACACACACACACACACACACACACAACACACACACACAAAGAGTTAAAGAAAAATCTAGAAGCTCTGCCAGTCACACAGACAGACACAGACACACAGACAGACACACACACAGTTAGAAACATCTGAAAGCTCCACCAGTCCATAGGATTTATGCACAGACCTCTGACGGTGATGGACTATGCATTGGCTCTGGAGACCCTAACTTCACATATCAATTGCAGATGAGACAAAATGCGTAGTAAATCTCCTTTTTTTTTTTTTTTTTTTTTTCTTTGCTGTCCCAACCTCTGAGCCACCTCAGAAGCAGTACAACCCACGCCGCTCATTCCGACACCCTGTCCACAGCCACAGCCCGGTCGCCCCGCCGCAGCCCCGGCACCGGCAATCCACAGGGAGCACTCAATGTCAAGCCGTTAAGAGGCAACCCACCGGAGGAGAACACTGCACTGCTGCCGAGTCACTTCGGTGGTGTTCAGTGGCGCCTGTTCTGATCTAACATACGCAGGACACCACCTACTAAGCCCCCTACTGACGACAATAATTGCTTAGTCGCGGAGCCGCGTGAGTGAGCTCTCCCTCCGGAGGGCGCCACCACGTCCGTCCACCGACAGACCCCCTATTGACTCGCCGATACCCGGTGACCCCGATGGAACCAAACCAAAGCCACAGACGTGGAGAGGACATCGAAATTGAGGTCACCATGAGAGCAGGCATGAAGGGCCACAGATAATTGAGACATTTTTTTTTTTTAAATGCTGATCAATGAGAATGAGGATGATTAAGATGATGCTACGGATTTCCATTTCGGTCTGAGACTACATGACAGGGCTGTACTCTACGCTTCCTTTCATAATAATCCCGCATCAACCAGGCCCCGAGAGATACAGGCACCTGCAGTGTTGGTCAGGAAATTTGAGCAACACTCTCAGAAACGCATCCATTAAGTGGATGAAACTCGACTGTGTGGTCCCAGTCTTCCCAACTGAGTCCGCAGCAAACTCAAACTCTGGGTAGGAGCCGTCGGGGCAGAAAAACCCACATGACTTCTGATGGGATTCGAACCCACGACCTCCCAGCGGGAGTCCGCGACGCTAACCACTTTGCCACGGCGGCTGGTCAAATCTCTTGGCTGAAGTCAGTAATGTGATGGGGCACACAACTACACTGAATAATTCTAGGAGTTCCAGGATAAACCCCGAGCAAAGAAGAAATCGCACTGAACAAACGCTTTGAACAATCCTACATCTCCAAAACCAGTGTTTAACCGGGATGAACATTACATAAATATTACATTGCACATAATTTTCTTCTTCTTCTCTCTCTCTCTCTCTCTCTCTTTTTTCTTCAAATCACTCAATCATTGCTACAATTCTATGCATTACAATTCAATTTGGCACCATTCTATACACTGTCAACATGTTTTTTTCCAGCTTATGTTTAAAGTCACTTTGTTATCATATTCATCACAGCATTTCAAAAATGCATCACAATCAATCAATTTATCACCTCAAGATTAACCCTTCTCCTGCCAGCATGCATCCAAGTCTCTGTGTGTGCCGAGGGCCAGACTGCCTGCCCACAGTACTCTGTGATGCCAGGCTGCTTGGACACAATCAGCTGTCTAATAGGGTAGGTACTCCACTCACTGACCATTTCCGACTATCCAAAAATTCTTTTTTTGCGTAATGATGATAAAAATGCCTACTCAAAAACACTGTGTCATCAAAACTGGTCATAAACAACGCTCTCTTCCTCCACGACTTGACAAATAACATCACTTGGGGAAACATGGCGCACTCAGAAAACACACATAGATATATACACCAAAAAACTGACACACGATATCATCACTGCTGCACAGCGTAGTGACTGTGCCGGTGCCATAATCACACACTAAACACTTTACAAAACCTGTTTTCTCTACTTTTAACAGTTGGCTGAGTTTATGCAGTTCAACTGCATATGCAATTCATTGTTACTGTGAGGTGTTAGAGTCACACACTCACACTTTACAAAACCTGTCTTCTCCACTTTGTTAACAGTTGGCTGAGATCATACAATTTAATTGCATATGCAATTCATTGTTACTGTGAGGTGTTAGAGTCACACACTCACACTTTTACAAAACCTGTCTTCTCCACTTTGTTAACAGTTGGCCGAGATCATACAATTTAAATTGCATATGCAATTCATTGTCTCACTGCTCAGCATTTAAAAAACCCCACCTAAAACCAAGGTTGCATGTT
>CM031608.1:14861293-14878793 GCA_018398815.1 Conus ventricosus
GCCAAGCCTCCTACATATTCTCTGCTTCCCCTCCATCATCCCCTCCCCCCCCCCCCCCCCCCCCCCCCCCCCCCCCCCCCCACGATAACCATATATCAGCAGATAGTCGACAGCCCATATATCAGCATAGATTTTCAGGACAAGCTGATGTCATTCATCCTCTCCAAAACAGGCCAGGCCTGCCACAGTCAGCTGACCACGGCTGCAAAGAAATGGCAATGAGCAGGGTGGGGGAGAAGGGTGGGTACAGGAGGGAGGGAGCAAGAGACCGAGTGGACCCCTTAGAAAAGCAGAAGGACGAGGACTCTGTGCAGGCCAGTTATATTATCATCCATCTGGTGTTTCCAGCGGGAGATAACTACATTCATAGGGATCAGCATCAACATGGTTAATTTTCCTTGCCACATGAAGAGAGAAAATGACAATGAATCAAACCTCTCTTGCACACACAAGCAAGGGATCTCTCACTCTGAGCACAAGTGATTTCTGCTTCTCAAGTTAGAAGATATTTATGGACAATCATAATTATCTGATTTTTTTTTTGTTTTTTTTTTTTGCCTTTGGTCACTTTCTCATTCCTCTGGACTTTAGTTTTGATTACTTTATTTCTGATCTTGTAACCACCCTATGCATTCGTTACTTTATTTCTGATCTTGTAACCACCCTATGCAGTCGTTACTTTATCTCTGATCTTGTAACCACCCTATGCAGTCGTTACTTTATTTCTGATCTTGTAACCACCCTATGCAGTCGTTACTTTATCTCTGATCTTGTAACCACCCTGTGCAGTCGTCACTTTATTTCTGATCTTGTAACCACCCTATGCAGTCGTTACTCTATCTCTGATCTTGTAACCACCCTATGCAGTCGTTACTCTATCTCTGACCTTGTAACCACCCTGTGCAGTCGTCACTTTATTTCTGATCTTGTAACCACCCTATGCAGCCGTTATTTTATCTCTGGTCTTGTAACCACCCTATGCAGTTGTTACTTTATCTCTGGTCTTGTAACCACCCTGTGCAGCCGTTACTTTATCTCTGGTCTTGTAACCGCCCATTGCAATTGTTACTTTATTTCTGATCTTGTTTATTTCTGATCTTGTAAACGCCCATTGCAATTGTTACTATTATTCTGATCTTGTAACCGCCCATTGCAATCGTTACTATATTTCTGATCTTGTAACCACCCATTGCAATCGTTACTTTATTTCTGATCTTGTAACCACCCATTGCAATCGTTACTTTATTTCTGATCTTGTAACCACCCATTGCAATCGTTACTTTATTTCTGATCTTGTAACCGCCCACTGCAATCATTACTTTATTTCTGATCTTGTAACCGCCCATTGCAATCGTTACTTTATTTATGATCTTGTAACCACCCATTGCAATCGTTACTTTATTTCTGATCTTGCAACCACCCATTGCAATTGTTTCCTTATTTCTGATCTTGTAACCACCCACTGCAATCGTTACTTTATTTCTGATCTTGTAACCACTCTATGCAATCGTTACTTTATTTCTAATCTTGTAACCATCCTATGCAATCGTTACTTTATTTCTAATCTTGTAACCATCCTATGCAATTGCTCCCCCAACTCCCACCCTTATCTTCTTTTCTCTTGTTCATTACTGCTGTTTTAAAAACACACACACTTATAAACTCCCTAACACCCCCCCCCCCCCTCCCCCAACCCCCATTCCCGACTGACAATCTAACATCACCAAAAGTGGCAAAAGACTGTAAATAGCAAAAACCTGAAACACTCATAGAGTAATTATCTGCTCATCTGTGCAAAAATAACTTTAAGGCTTGCATGAATGTGTGTGTGTGTGTGTGTGTGTGTGTGTGTGTGTGTGTGTGTGTGTGTGTGT
The DNA here is from genome assembly GCA_018398815.1 of Conus ventricosus. Lineage (NCBI taxonomy): Eukaryota > Metazoa > Mollusca > Gastropoda > Neogastropoda > Conidae > Conus > Conus ventricosus. The sequence goes on from CM031608.1 coordinate 14,863,168, forward strand.
GTGTGTGTGTGCGTGTGCGCATGCACATACTTGCGCACTTCTGTGTGCGCGCATTTGTGTATAGACCTATGTGTGTGTGTGTCAGTGTGCCAATCTGTACATCTCAGTGATACTTCAGTGACCACTGCAACGCCAATGCACCGGCTGGTTTAAGAAAAAAAAGACAAAAAAAAAGACAGGAAAAGACCTTACATGAATGCGCAAACAACACGACCTTCAAGCACCAGCCATCCTATCCCCAAACTTGTCCTAACCACAAACACCCCCCCCCCCCCCCCCCCCCCATGTTTCTCCTTCCAACAGGCTCTCAACCCCCAATGCATTCTCCACAACATGATGCATCACATCAAAGATCATCATTCATATCCTCTTCACCACAGCCCCCCCCCACCCCCACCCCATCCCCTGGTGCCAAAGGGACAGAGGATGCTGAGAAGGAAGGGCTGGTGGTGAGGGGGGGGGGGGGTCTGCAGAGTAAAGGCAGAGGGTGGGGTGGTGGCAGGAAGGGGGGAGGAGTTATTGGCCTTACAAGGAATTAGTGTCAGCTCATTCCCCTGTGCTCACTGGACCGCACCCTTTCATCACTGGCTGTGGGCTCCTGATAAGTGTGTGTGTGTGTGTGTGTGAGTGTGTGTGTGTGTGTGTGAGTGTGAGTGTGAGTGTGTGTGTGAGTGTAAGTGTGTGTGTGTGTGTGTGTGTGTGTGTGTGTGTGTGTGTGTGTGTGTGTGTGTGTGTGTGTTGTGTGTGTGTGATGGTGTCTCCTTGTTGGGCAACCAACTAACATGCAAAGGAAGATGAGCTTCGGTGCCACTGAAGGGGAAGAAGGGGAGAAAGAGAGACAGAGTGAAGAAGAGAGACAGAAGAGAATTCGTTTGGTATACTCCTAATATATCATGGATGGAATCAATCCTTCAGTCATGGTAGACTTGACAAAGTAAAGGCAATTTGGTATAATGTAGACAAATATACATACCTCCCCCCCCCCCCCCCCCCCCCACACACACACACACACATACCTTTTTTTGTTTTTAATCTTTGCAGTCATTGTTTTAATAATGGATAAGTTGTTAGCCTGCATTTGTTCCCCCTCCTTCCCGATCTACTTCTTGCTGCTCAGCATATTATTATTGTTAGGTCCATTTCTGGTGAGAGAGAGAGAGAAAGAGAGAGAGAGAGAGAGAGAGAGAGAGAGAGAGAGAGAGAGAGAGAGAGAGAGAGAGGAGAGAGTGTGTGTGTGTGTGTGTGGAGGGGTTGGAGGGAGGGAGCGGGTAGAATGGGAGGAGGTTATCCTCAGTTCACTGTGTATCAGACTGTCTCCTCTTTATCTCATGTGACTGTCACCCGCATGTATGCGTTCACCACACACACACACATACCTTCGCGACGGAACAAGAGAGATAAATGAACAAACAACGGCACCAGTGACAAGACACAAGACGGCATGAAGACAGCAGGGAACAACGTCAGCTCAACCAAAGTGATTACAACATTCACTATCAACGTCAGCTCAACCAAAGTGATTACAACATTCACTATCTTTCTCATCTGTAGACCTGTTACACACATCTGTGCTCTGAAAACACGCCTCTAAAACAAAATCATAGACACCTTTTCCAATGTGGTTTATGTACATGTACAAAATTAAACATTTATACTCATACAAATCCATACCCAAACATTTACATGCCCCCCCCCCCCCCCCCTCCCCAAACACACACACACTCCCAACGTGTGTGTGTGCACCGTGCGCCCAAACCCACATCACTCTCTCTCTCACCCTCCCCCCTCCTCCAAACCCCTCCAACTTCCACCCCACCCCCGCCTCCCTCCCATTAACCCCTCTTAACCACTCTCTCAATCCTGCTGTCATAAAATATGTACATAGGGGGTGAATGAACTACTATATATTTCCCTTCTCCAGACTTCCTTTCCAGGCAGAATATGTGGCTTGGTCTCTTTTCTCCAGTTATGAAGTTTTCTTTGAATTCTACATGTAACAATTAATTAACACAGAGATTTTAATCATGGGTTATATTGTCATGGACCATGTTTTTCATCAAATTTCAGCTAGCAATTGACAAATTTTTTGTTTTTTTCCGCTAGTTTTCTGTTATGCGCTTCATTTTCTAACACCACCACCACCTCCTGTCTCCATACCTGATCTTTCCGTTTTGCTCACCATACTCCCTCCTTCAATTAATGAAAAAAAAAAAAAAAAATTTTTAAAGAAAAAAAAAAAAGAATCATCATACAACGACGTTTGTGACAGTCTCCAATGCAGAGATATCTTTTTAAAATTTGCATTAATAAGTCAGATTGCTCATCCATACAGCTTTCAACTTTAAGGAAGCAAAATTGTTACCCATGACCATCCACACTGTGGTCTTTGTTCAGTGTCCAGGATAGTTGAACAGCAAATCAGCTCCATCAGAAGCCTTTCTTTTTCAGGAATACATGACCCAGCTCGTCTTTCCTGCCCAACACAGCAGGTGTCCGTACCTCTCACACTTGGCTCAGGCTGGTATTCATTGAGAAAGGAAGGACAGAGCACGTCCCTGTCATGTAGTCCGAGCACAGCCCTGTCATACAGTCTCAGACCAGATGAACCTCCAAAGCATCATATTATCTTCAACCCCTTTCATCATCATGGTGACCTGGGTTTCAGTTTCTTCTTGATGACCAAGGCCCATGGCAGGTTTGTAGTAAAGATGATATCAGCAAGTTCGTGGAGACACACACTGGATGGACATGTTGGTGCCCTCCTAAAGGGAAAGCTCAGTCATGCAGATTGTGAGAAATTATTGTTGTCAAGACGTGACTTAGAAGGTGGTTTGCTGCGTATGTTGAACCAGAACAGGCTAGGCACTACTGAACAATAGCAGCACTGTGTCTCCCCCTGTAGGTAGTTTCATGACAACTTAGTCTTGACTGCTCCTTGTGCTAGAGCTAGGACAGCACAAATCTTGTGAGGTGGTGTACCAGGCCTGAACAAGCGCCACGGGAAAACAGCTACTGAGAGAGCTATGGACACCAGGCAGCAAAAAACAACAACTCAGGCATCAGTTGACAGTACGCATCCCTCTTGAGATCATGGCCAAGACCAGGGGTCATAACAGCAATCCTATGACTCTGACCTGCACCTTTCTGTTCAAGGAAATAGTGCACTGCGCACATTTGTACAGACAGAATGACTGCATCACGCCTGGGTCACTGATAACAACCACTTCATATTTTTCTTCCTAATTTTGTTTGCCTTTTTCCTCCCCAAAGCTTGAAAATAATAAAGAACAAAAAATGTTTTTGTTGGTCTCATCTACTGTGCCACTCCTGCATAACCCCTATGACACATACACCGGATCCTTGTCCACAACCACAGCCTGGCATGTCCCGCTGCATCCCTGCACTGGCAATCCATAGGAACAGTCAATGTCAAATCATCCTGACAAAACCCAGCAGACCAGAAGTGTTCAGTGCCCGTTCTGATGCAACATACCCAGGACACCACCAACTGTGAGACCTACTGATGACAGTAATCACTTAGTCCTGAAGCCAGTGTGAGTGTGTGTCTCCCTCCGGAGGCACCACCATGTTCGTCCTGTGACATTTGCCATCAACCTGTCTATACCAGTGACATTCACATAAACTCACAAAGGACATAGAGAGAGAGAGAGGAAATCCACACTAAGGTCACCATGAGAGCAGGACATGAAAGGCCACAGAGTTTGATACTTTTTAACGCTAACTGATGAGGATGATGAAGATGATGCTATGGAGTAATATTTCGGTCTGAGACAGCATGACAAGGCTGTACTCTAGGCTTGCTTTCATGACATCCTGGTGTCGACCAGGCCCGAGGAATACACACACCTGCAGTGCTGGTCAGGAAATTTGAGCAACATTCTCCGAGATGTGTCCAGTCAGGGATGAAATTCATGTTGTGTGATTCCAGTCTTCCTAACTGAGCCCATGACAAACTCTACTGTGGGCAGGAGCCGGCCATGGACAAATCCCACAAATATCCAAAACCCACAACCCCCCAGCCTGGGATCTGCGTTGCTTACCACTGTGCCAAGGCAGTTTGTGAAAATGATCATTCTGCTATGAGATTTCAAATCAATACAAATTGCTAGTAATGACTGGTAGCCGAGCATTAACTCTGCCATGCAGATGCTACCCTGGAAAAACAAACTGTGCTGTCAACAAAAGGTGTGGACGCCCTTCATACACCAGGTATGTGTTTATAATATTCTGTGTGATAAAAACTCACATTTTCTCAAGCTGAAATACCCTTTTCTATTTGTTGCCGTTAGGGTAAACTCTCTCTCCCCATTTTGTTGCCGTTAGGGTAAACTCTCTCTCCCCATTTCCACCCTTTCTGTTTTAAAGACATCCTGAAGACATATTCATTTAGCTTTTTTTCCCCAGCACAATTCACCATTTTTTAAAATACATGCAGGTTTTATTGTACCATCTATTCATCACTTTTTGAACACATATAGTTCTGCTCTGTCATCAAGCTGATTCGCTATTGATGAGAAATTTCAGATAAGAGACAGGGAAAGGAAACAGCAGGACGATTCTTCAGCAGACCAACACTCCTCCCCCATACCCCCTGCCAAATGGCCATTCTTTTATTGATCAATCGCAGTCTGCTAGCCACACAATTTATTCTCTATTTCACGCTGGGTTTAATGTTGCTGCACAGCTCCTACTGCTTGGTTGGCGCATTCTTTTTTTTCTTTCTAATGTATTTTCTCCCTTCCAGCTTCTCTGTCAAGCAGAAAATGTGGCTTTGCCCCCGTTCTATGTATCTCTTCTCTGCTGATGAAGGAAAGTTTCTCTCAAGTTTTATTTGGTAATGAAAGTAATCATTCACAAAGTTTTTTTATGTGATGACTGAAGGTACTCACAAAATTTTATTTGGTAATGAAACAATTTTTTGCCCCCTCTAATTCTAGGGTTTCTTCAGCAATGTAGTTTTACATTACCTTTCCCCCCCTTTAATTCTGAATTCTCTAAAGCTTTACTTATTTTCAGCTGTCATTTCATATCTTTTCCTTCTCTCCCCCTTCCCCCCTATCATATGCTTGTGCATATACACACACACACACACACATTCCCCAGCGACCTCAAGGTCCTCATTTTAAAAAGAATAGATTCAAACACCACACACTGTGATGGTCCACAGTGAATAAAATCAGAAGTCAGGAAATTTGGGACTTTAATAAAGAGGTCCAAATTGTATCTCATTCTTCAGTGGGTCATGCTGTAGCAGAAAGGCATAAACTCTGCTGAGACTTAGGGGAGTACGTCTATATTACCCTAGTTCCAAGCAAATCTCAACTTTCTAAAAAGACATTCTTATATTACTGCTTTCCTCTTTCCGTCTCATCACTATCCCCCCCCCCCCCCCCCCTCCCCCACAGTGATGCTACTCTTTTTCTACTCGCCCCTACACAGCAATAAAGAAGTTCATCCTGTCTCAGACCCAGCACTGCAGTCCATGCCAAGCAATCAATACCAGGTCATCACAGGGCAACCCACTACAGGAGACACTGCACTGTGAATCAGTCACTTGAATGGGATTCAGCAGTGTCTGTTCTCACGCAACCTATGCACAATGGCTTTGTCATGGACCCAGCAGTAGTGGGTGTCCCCTTGTTGAGGGTACCACCTTGTCCATCCATCAACAGTTTCTTAGGAACCTGCTGACACTTCTGCCTCTCTACCTTCTTTCATGATGAACCCAACAAGTTTGTATCTGCTACACACACACACACACACAGACAAAAGGGTGTTTGCAGTGAAGGTGACATCCCTCATCTTTTCACTCGGTCTTTAACAATGGCCATGTTTTTCCATTGATAAAATAGAGTCTGCCTGCCGCATGACGTTAAGCGTTCCTGCTTGACCACCCGATGCTGCTGTTGCTTTAAAGCTTGAGCTTCTTTTTGCCAATACTTCCCTTCTCCACAGTTCCTTCTTGAGAAGAACAAGTGGCTTGACCACTTTTGACTCCTGACGAACTTTTCTTTGAGTTAAACGTAACAATAATTAACACATTATGGGTTATATAGTTACGGACCATGTTTTTCATTTCATATTGGTTAGCAATTAACTTTTTTTTTACTAGCCTTTTTCTTTGTTCTTTCGTGTTTTTTTTATGCCGTTCATTTTCTATCACCACCACCACCACCTCCCTCCTCTCTATATATCAAATCTGTTCATGCCTCTTCCTTTTCACTCTTATGGGAGACTCTTGAATGAGGAATAGTAGACACAGTGTCCTCCATAATTTTATTCAACACCCCCAAGGGGCATTCCCCTACTTCTGCAGCTCTCAGTGTCTCTCTTCTTTTCACACACTCACATCTTATCAGACATGGTCAGTTTCAAAACTGTGTCTGCAATATCACTTTTCATGACACTTCTAATTTCATCATTAAAAAAAAAGCACTTTTTTTTTAGCACAGCCAACCCCAGTCTCCTCCTAGCTACCAGACAATACTTCAAGGGAGATTTCCGTTTCACAATGTCTCTGTTATCTTTTTTTTTTTTATGAGACTGATTTTTTTTTTCTCACAAAGAGAGACTGAATATTTTTTCTTACACACACACACACACACACACAAAATACACCACAGATGATTCTGGCTTCCTAATTATGAAGCTCTGACATTACACAGAAGGTTTCTCATCTTAAAAAGACCTTGTAAAGATTCTTCATAAGAAGACAAGAGTCTACATTTCATTTTGAAAAATCACAACAAAAAGAATGACATACCAGCACTACCTGGGGTGCAATGAAACTCTGACATTAGAACGTTCACCTTGCTTTTCTGAAACTAAGAGATCTGCAGTCATAATTACTTTTTCCATGAGTGGTATGTACAGAGACAGAGACAGAGACAGACAGACAGACAGACAGAGAGAGTACCTGTGTAAGATTCCGTGATCTGTGTTATGAATTTACTTTACTTCTTAACACGCATACATACATACACAATTTTCTTTTTTTTTCTTTTCTTTTTTAAATGATCTGTGTTATGAATTTACTTTACTTCTTAACAAGCATACATACACGATTTTCTTTTTTCTTTTTTAACTCTTGACAGGGACATTCAAGACATTCATTAATTCACAGAGTAATTTGTCTCCTGCTGTCCAAATCATCACTGCCATGTCACCTACAAAGCCACTGCGACATGCATCCATCTTCCAAACTCCCATCCCACCCCCCTTTCCTTCACACTCTCTCTCTCTCTATCTCTCTCCTAAATACAGCTGGTCAATGCATGATGTAAGCAGACCCGGAATGGTGGTGAGAAAAGAGGGAGACAGGAGGAGGTCAGAAGGAAGATATGGACAAAGAGGATCGAAGACGAAAACGAAAAAAGGAATGGTGAATCTGATAAATATGCATTTCTTCATTCCTGACATCCACTCCAAAGCTTGAGATTAATTGGAATGCCAGAGAAAGGAGAAATACTGCCAATGCGAAATTCCTGAAGAACGGACACTTCAGACCTTAACTGATGTCTGAGACAGTGAACCCGATTTGAAAGGAAAAAAGAAAAAAGAAAAAGCAAAAAACAAAATTCTTATCACCATGACAATCAATACTACTAATATAGCAAAACTGACAACTTCATACATGAAATGAATGAGAGGATTGACACCAACATTTTAAACAATAACTGAGATAACAAAACAATGTTTTTTTATGACAATATGTGCAAGAGAGAGAGAGAGACAAAGAGAGAGAGAGAGAGAGAGAGAGAGAGAGAGTGAGAGAGAGAGAGAGAGACAGACAGAGATAAAGAGAGCAAGAGAGAAAGAGAGAGAGAGAGAGAGAGAGAGAGAGAGAGAGAACGAACGAACGAACGAACGAATCTTTTTTAATGAGGGAAAAAGCGGAATAAGCACAACATGGCTTTTTTACATCCGGCCCTCAATGAAGGGAAATATATAGAAAATGCAATAACAACATCAGCAAAACTAATCTAGAATAGAAGTAAACATACATAAACGCTATATACAGAAAGAAGAAACGGTTAACACAAAAGAACAGAACACAATCAATGCCTGGAAGAGAGAAAGAGAGAGAGAGAGAGAGAGAGAGAGAGAGAGAGAGAGAGAGAGAGAGAGAGAGAGAGAGAGAGAGAGAGAGAGAGAGAACAGACAGACAGACAGACAGACAGACAGAGAGAAACAGGTGGGGGTGGGAGGGGAGGGGTCATCATATATAGTTCATGAAAAAATGGTTATTGGAAAATAGATAAATATATAAAAGAAACATTATCACAACAATAAAATTATAACACATTTCTGGAGGAAAAAAAAATCATTGAACAGGCACCCCATCCTGTAGGCAAAGACAAAAATTTACACATGACAAGCAGCACCTTTGGAACACTAGATGAGAGAGACCAGTACAGAGAGAGAGAGAGAAGAGAGAGAGAGGGAGGGAGGAGGAGAGAGAGAGAGAGAGAGAGAGAGAGAGAGAGAGAGAGAGAGAGAGAGAGAGAGAGAGAGAGAGAGAGAGAGACAGACAGACAGAGAGGGAGAGAGAGAGAGAGGAGGGAGAGAGAGAGAGAGAGAGAGGGGGGGGGGGTTAAGAGCATGAATTGGAAAATTCAGTCATTAGTTGGGTATGAAGTGCCCTTTTAAAGCTGTATATGCTGGCATGAACATCAAGAGAGGGTGAAATGCAGTTCCACAAGAAGCCGCCGGAGTAGTGAAGACTGGTTTTAAACATATCTATTCTTGGACGGGGTATTAGAATTTTATGAAAATGGCGATTTTCATTAAATCTAAATTTCTCTGTAATTGAAGTGGGAGCACGACCCGAAAGAATCTTAAACATGAAAAAGCTTTATTGAATTTAAGCTTCAAGTTTAATGGTAAAATATCCAGATCTGTATAGTCAGAGTATGATAACGTAACCGATTTTAACAAAACTAATTTCAGGGAACGTCTATAAAGACTAAACAAAGGTTTGAGTATATGATTACTAGCTGAATCCCAAATTGTTGATGCATAATTTATATGGGATTCAATATAAGCGTGAAAAAATATTTTGCGTGAATGGCGGTCCAGGAAATGCTTTATCTTGGACAGCTGGTATATCTTTTTCGAAACTGTCTTGCATAAAGACCGTACATGTTCTGACCATGACAGATTGTTGTCTATAAGTATTCCTAAGACTTTATGACAGACTGTTTCTTCGATAGTTATACCATTGATAGAAAGGGGTGCGCTCGTATAAGAAAGGTTTTGACGTTTTTGTCTTGTGGTTATGATCATATGTTTGGTTTTGACAGGGTTTAGACACATATGGTTTAATTCAGACCATTCGGTTAGCTGGTTAATACTCTGCTGTAATAACATAGATACTTTTTCTGCTTTGCGATCACACGCATGAACAGTAGTGTCATCGGCGAACATATCACAAAGCGCTGGGAGAAACAGGGGGAGATCATTAATATATATTGAGAAAAGTATGGGTCCTAGGACGGAGCCTTGAGGAAACCATGTTTGAGAGGCAAAATAGAAGATTGGCGTTCATGAATTGAGACAATTTGTTTTCTGTCGCTTAAAAACGAAGAGATGAGTTCTAGAGCATTACTAGATAAACGGTACAATTTTAACTTTTTTAGAAGCAGTGTGTGGTCAATTACATCAAAAGCCTTTGCAAAGTCAATAAAAAGGACACCAGTCACCTTGTTTTCATTGATATTTGTGAGCCATTTGTCTACTAGGTTGGTCAGTGCTGTGTGACAGGAGTGATGTTTCCTGAAACCAGACTGATTAGGGTGAAATAAGTTATATTTGTCAAAATGGTTAAGAATGCATCTTCTTAAATGATCTTCTAAAGGTTTTGATACCACAGACAGGATAGAAATTGGTCTGTAATTACAAGGATCCAAGGTGTCACCTGATTTATAGATGGGTCTTACCCTAGCAATTTTGAAAGATTTAGGAAATTGGTTTTTAGATATACATAAATTGAAGATGTAGGTCAGTGTATCAGAAATAACTGGAGCTGCAAGTTTTAGGATTTTGCCATCGATACCGTCTAAGCCACGAGCACATGTATCTTTTAGACGGATCAGGGCATTATATACATCATGGACTGACATTAAGGGATGTCTAAGTCTGAGGATATGGCTTTTGAATCACAGAAATCGTTTACTAATGTAAGAGTGTTTTGGGCAGATCTATCTGATTTTATTGTTGTTTTAGCAATATTACAAAAATGGTCATTAAGTTTCTCGGGACACAGGTCTTCATGTAATGTATTTTTACTGATGTTTTTGTTTGTCAGCTGATTGATAGCATTCCAAATTGCTCTGCTATTGGTATTAGAAGAAACAAGTTCTTGAAAGTACTTTTTCTTAACTGCTCGTTTTACATAATTAACATGATTTCTTTGGTTTACAAATTCTTTCTTCGTTCCCGTAGACAAAAGGTGATCTCTTTGGTTCATAGCGTCCTGTATATCTTTTGATAGCCATGGTAACAGAGGGCTGCTTCTAACGCGCTTGGTTTTGAAAGGTGCATGTTTATCATAAATATTAAAAAATTGTGGTACCAAACTTCCCAGGCTTCATCAGGATTTGTAAATTGGTAGACTAGGAAAAGATGTGAATTGCTCAAATCAAACAAAAATTTATTTTTATCAAAATTCCGTAAGCACCTGTATCTTATAAACGTGTGACCATTCTTCGGAATTTTAACTCCTTTTTTCGACCAAGTGAAACATACTGGGAATGATCACTACAACCATACAGCGGTGAACACACTTCTGTTATATTGCTTTTTGTCGTGGTGTAAATGTGATCAATAAGAGTTTTGGATGTGGGTGTTGCCCTTGTGGGTTTATCGATTAACTGAACAAGTTGAAAAGATTCATAACAATGAACCCATGTGTTGTTACATTTGAGCAAATCAATGTTAAAATCGCCTAACAATATCAGCTCATCCGAAAGCAAGGAAATATCTTCTAACAGTAGAGTGAAATTGTCAATCCAACTGACATGTTCTGCTGGATTGCGGTATATGAAACCCAGATGAACTGGCTCACATTTTTTAAAATCAACTTGGATCCATATTGACTCGATGTTATGATAATTACGAGGTTCAACACATTTAAACTTTATACTATGGTGAATGTACACTACCAAACCCGTCTCTTTGGGATGTTTAGCATCTTTGCGGATTATATTATATCCAGGAATGGAGATTTCAGAATCTAGAATGTGTTCTGTAAGGCGTGATTCGGCAAAGCCAAAAATATGGAAATGCTTACCAGCATTTGTCAAAACATATGAAACATCAGATATTTTATTGATTAAGTGATTTATGTTGAGGAATCCCACTCTAAAGCCATCTTTAGACGGCCAAGTTTCTAAAGTGTCAGGCAGAGAGTGTGTGTGTGTGTGTGTGTGTGTGTGTGTGTGTGTGTGTGTGTGTGTGTGTGTGCGTGTGTGTTTGTGCATGTGTGTGCGTGGTCGCACATGTATGCATGTGTGTTTGTGCATGTGTGTGCGTGGTCGCACATGTATGCATGCTTGTATGTACGTGCATCCACATGAGTATGAATGTGTGTGTGTGTGTGTGTGTGTGTGTGTGTGTGTGTGTGTGTGTGTAGGCATACACTTTAAAAGCATGCATCCATGGTGTGCGTGTCCATATGTCAGTGCACGTACGGTTATGTGCATACTGCTCTGTCATGTTGGTACATACACTGTTGCATGGTTGAACATGTACTTTTGTGTGAATGTACATTTCTGGTCACGCCCAAGACAATATGAACAGACCACAAAGGACAGACATACACCTTGAAGACGCAGAAATCATCAGCCCTAAACCCAACCCGACCAACAACAACTGTCTCCCAGAGTGTGACATGCGACCCCTTTACTTTCTACCACAAGCCCACAGCCCCGAACATACACACCGCAAAAAAAAAAAGTTCCTAGCAAAATGAGGGGTCTATACATCTGCAGAACCGTGCATGTCTATCGATCCCTAAATCCAGGTATTGATCTCCAGTGACAGAGCGATGGAAGGATGGGGAGGGGTGAGGGTGGGGGGAGGTTGGGAAGGGTGAGGTGGTGGTGGGATGGGGAAGGGGTAAGGGAGTGGAGAGAGGTTGGGGATGGGAGGGAACGCAGGTTTAAAACTTGAAGGGTTATAACTCAGAAGATCAGCAGGCATAAAAACAGCATGATGGGAAGTGTGAAGGAGGAAGTTGATATCGTCGTAACCAGGTTGTTGTTGTTGTTGTTGTTGTTGTCGTACCCTGGCTAAAAGACTCCAGGGATCATCCAAACAGCCGAAGCATTTGAACACTATGGTACAAATGCATCAGCTGGGGATGAGAACATTGCGTGTGTGACCGTTTTTGATTACCCCGCCACATGGGCAGCCACACTCCGACTTCGTGACCAGGTCATCAATATCATGCGGCGCACGGAGAGAAACAGGATCACAGGTTTTGAACATTTCCCCCCCCCCCCCCCTTTCATGCCATCCTATTTTGTGAGACCTGTGAGAAAGGAAGATTGCAATGATGGTAGCCGGCTTGTCCATAATGCGTGGTGGTGGTGGTGGTGGTGGTGGGAGAAACCCTCTCCGTGCCATCCACCGCCAGTGAAGTGGAAACCTGTCCAGCACGTTACCCTGTTGCACTCTTTCCCTCCCTCTCTCCGTCTTACACCAGCTGTGAGATCATCTCACATTCATTGTGTGTTCTCGCTTTGATGCTTTATGAAGGAGTCTGGGGAGTGGTTCGATACATTCTGCTGAACACTGACCGATCCTGGCTGATAGCTAACCAGAAGTGTGGACATTTGCAAGTGTAAGCACCCGTACAACAATCAACCCTTTTCATCCCGTGCGATCCAAATCATGTCATTTCTTACAAACCAAATACACTGGGATGCATTTTAACCCCCCACTAAAAGATATGCCAACATTTCCATTCACACAAATGGGCTACCTGTTAAGGTTACCTGAAATTTGGTTAGGTCAAAATTCAGCTAACCTGAGAAGAAAATTTGTTGAAAACTAATTTTAGATAAAGCGTAATCAATAGTACTTTTCATGCTGTAACACACATAACCATGGTTAATTACAACAAATGAGTAAGTGAAACTGAGGTGTTTCAGGGGAAAAAAAAGGAAGAGGAGGGGAGGGGTTGGGGCAGGGGAGAGAGGAGGGTGGATTCAATGAAACAGCTCTTGTTGAAACCTTGTCCCGTTTAAACACACCCATAAACGTCAAACAACATCAGTAGTAAGAAACTGGAGAAAACAGAGCCTTGAAAAATTTGGCGACACAATCTGCATTCAATGTACCGTAAATTTTGAATTCATATTTACTGTAAGTTCATACATCAGACAAAGAAGAAATACGGGAGAAATGCCACAATGAGGAGGAGGAGGAGGTGGAGGAGGTGTGTGTATGTTGAAACTCCTCATGATGTATGTTATTTCACATGTCTGTGTGCATCAATGTACGACAGACTCTGGAGGGAGGGAGGGAGGGAGGGAGAGAGAGAGAGAGAGAGAGAGAAGAGAGAGAGAGAGAGAGAGGGAGGGAGGGAGGGAGAGAGAGAGAAGACATGCTATTTGAAATGTTCATGTGCATCAATGTACGAATAAGACTCTGGAGGGATGGAGAGAGAGAGAGAGAGAGAGAGAGAGAGAGAGAGAGAGAGAGAGAGAGAGAGAGAGAGAGAGAGAGAGGGGGGAAGGGAGGGAGGGAGGGAGAGAGAGAGAGGGAGGGAGGAGAGAGAGAGAGAGAGAGAGAGAGAGAGAGAGAGAGAGAGAGAGAGAGAGAGAGAGAGAGAGAGAGAGAGAGAAGACATGCTATTTGAAATGTTCATGTGCATCAATGTACGAATAAGACTCTGGAGGGATGGAGAGAGAGAGAGAGAGAGAGAGAGAGAGAGCAGAGAGCAGAATCACAAAGCATCAACCTCCTTAACCCAGCTTTCCAGTAAACTGCACTTCCTGTCAAGGGCAAGCTACCAACCCACCCTCCTGACTTTCTGTCCCCCACCCCCTACCCTCCCTTCCTCCTCCATGGCTACCCCTCTCCTCCTACTTGATCCTGGGCTTTGTGTTTCAGGGGCAGACAGGAGGAGGAGGAGGGGGGGCCTGAAAAGCCATCACTGAGGGACCTGTCACCCTCCCCCCCCCCCCCCCCCCATCCCTCCTCCTCTTCCACCCTGCAGTTCTGCCATCGCCCAGACTGTCACACCAACAAGCCTCTTGCCTGCCCACCATCACCACCACCTCCCCTCCCGGTCGTCACCAGTCTCAATCCCCTTTGCTCTCTCTCTCTCCCTGCGATTCCCAATCCCTCTCATCCCACCTCTTCCTCTCCCTGATTTCTCCTCCCTGCCCCCCCCCCCCCCCCCCCCCCTCCTTCCCTATCCTCCCCAGTCTCCTGGTTTGCTAGTCAATCAATAGTGACCCAGGAACACACAGGCCCAATCTGCGTGATGCTGTGGGCAACGCCTGCCTCCCTCCACAGGGAGGGACCCTCATCTCCATGCCGCCTGAGTATTGAGTACTGGGGGATAGCCAGGGTCTTTTGAGGGGTCGAGAGTCCAGCCCCGTGGAAAATGGGTGGGAATGGTGCACAGGGTGTGCACTGACTGAATGCCTCGTAAAAGACTTCCACCACCTTGGCCTGCTTGGCACAGGCCCAAGATTCCCCTATCCTCCATTTCTTTAACCCCCCCCCCCCCCCCCTTTTCCTCCCCCCCTCCCCTTGTAATTTCCCCTTCCAGTGTTTGGAGAATGGTTCTGACTTCGAAAGGCTGAGGTAATTCCAAACTGTAACTCTTTTCGTTATGACCAGCAGAACAAACAAAAAAACACACACAAAAAACAAACAAAAAAAGAATGGTACCAGCGAAAAGAATAAAAACAAAAACTGACCCTAATAATAAGTAATATAAATGCCAGTCAGTCAATCACTAAACAAATGAAACTCTGCAGTTCAATACAGCTTAGCTCCCTCAAAGACTGACTAGCTGCCTGTGTGGCAAAGTGATCAAACACGTCCATACATGCCACTGTCACACCCTACGAAATGCAGTCTGGACATGACATATGCTAATAATGGTGTATAAACTGGGCGACTCCCCCCCCCCCCCTCACCCTCACCCCTCCCCACACCCCCACACCCAGAATGTTAAGAGGAAACCCATGAACAAATCAACAAATACTTCCTCTTGAATGGCAGAGCCCAGATGCATAAAAGACGGACTGCCACAAATATTTTCAAGTTTGGGATTCTTTTTCGACTCGGAAAGATAACAACAATTTGGAAAGAGAGGGGGTAACGGTAGTTACCGCCAAGAACACAGACAAACAGCGTACAGCTCACTCCAAAACTCAGAAAGAAAACAACAACAACAAAAATCAATCACGCTTGCCCAACCAGAGGCATACTGTGCGTGACTGTAGGCACAACATTAATGTTTCTGGCTGGATGGAATAACACTTCAGACACTATAAAGCGCTCAGCAACTAACCGCAGTATAGTATGGGACTTTGCTTGCATCAAATTAGAAAAATACAAATAAAATTTTCACTGGAGCTGCC
>CM031608.1:14886293-15052455 GCA_018398815.1 Conus ventricosus
ATATAAGATAAAACGTCACGCAGTTTCATACTGGTCTCAGGCTGTAGCAGTTTGCTGGCCCTACAGGGTTCCTTTCCTACAATATCTTTGTCATACTGGTCTCAGGCTGAGAGGGCTGTTATCTCCATGCTTCCATGTCTAGTATATCCTATCCTCAATCAAGCCTGAGAAACATATATATATATATATATATATATATATATATATATATAGAGAGAGAGAGAGAGAGAGAGAGAGAGAGAGAGAGAGAGAGAGAGAGAGAGAGACTTGCAGTGTTTGGCATGGGATTTGAGGCACATTCTCACAGACGCATTCATGAAGCTGATGAAACTTGAGCGCACAGTTCCAGTCTTCCTACCTGAAGTCGCAGCACAGTCAATCTGGGTGGCCACATGGTTCTGATGGGAATTTCACTACATTATCTTCAGTCTGTTCCTTTCCTACTCCCTTCTTCACAAAAATTATGCTTTTTCTCTCAAAGAAAAAAAAAAAGTTTCCTGTGGCAATTCTGATGCTTGCAAGTGTAACAGACGGTGGTGACACACTCACCTCCTCTGACTCGAAGACGTGGCACAGAATCTTGGCCTGGCGGCGGCGGCGGAGCATCGTCTCGTCAGGACTGGTAAGGATGCGACGGCGGGCCATGATGACCAGAATATCTCCTATGTCGGCAATGTAGGAGATGGTACGCAAGGCGTGGTCCATCATGATTTCCTGGAATGTGGAACAAATAACCACTGTGTGGTTAAAAGAAGAAAAGAAAAAAAAATGTGCGGGTTGAATCGCCAGTAAGTTTAATGAAGAGAAATACTGATATGCAGTGAGGAATATCATATCAGGTTTTTGTTTTCAGGTAATTCAACAATTATGATTAAAGGGGGAAAAAAAGACTGATAAACTGAGGATGATATCTTAAAGCCTAAAGATCTACCGCTTAGTCCTGTCATAAACTATTTCAAAACGCTTAAAAAATATTCATGAAAATAAAATCACTGGGGAGTACCATGTAAGGTACTTCACGATTCCTAGGGCCAACTGCACAAAGCAGCAAAGTCTTCCTCCCTCAACAGCTGAACGTCAAAGCTGATCAGTGTGCTCTGGTAAACAAAATCATGATAGAAGACGGATGGCAAACTGAATACTGCTTCTGCCTAAACGTCAAGGAAATGGAAAGCACAACAACACTATCCTGCTGATCAAGTAGGTATCCAAACACTATCTCACTGTACTTCTGTTCCTGATTTCTGGTTTAGTCTGGAATCTTGCTGTTGCCCAACTTCTAGGGACAGAACAGTGCCCCAAAATCACCTTGCCAGTTTGGAGAACACCTGAGCAAAATCCTGCCAATGCAGAGACCAGCAAAAGACAATTTTTCTGTAGAACTTTCCGGTTTATTTCTCATCTACTCATTTTAGTTATCTTATTTATGCACATTAATAGCTTTGAAGCTTTACTTTGAAGTTTTATTTTAAGCAATGAATCACAGCCTCTTCCACCTTATACTGTCATGTATGTTGTCTTTAAACAAAGCTACCCACCCCACCCCTCTCAAAAAAAAAACCCCGCAAACTTTAAAACAACAACAAACAAAAACCACACAAACACACAAACTAACAAATCAAAGCACTAAAACTGTTTTTAAGGTAAGTACAGCAGTTTTCTTAGTACTAAGGTATATTCTTGGTTGAGTGGTGTCTGAGAATTTTCCTTTCTTTTCCTTTTTTTTTTCCTTTTAAAGAAACAGTGTACAAACTACATCAGAAGGGTCAGAGTTCACATGTCTGCTTACCTGCAGGTCAGTGTTGAGCACCATGATTTTTTCCGTGGACACAAAGAGGTCAACGTCTGTGCTGGGTTGGCTCTCACCTTCGGGGGCCTGTCGCGCATCACCACAACAACAGTCAGCTTCACGGCATGCACAAAACATCGTCAAAACCTGTCTGCATCGCATCGTCAATACCTGCTTACACATCGTTTCACGATGAACATACAACCCTGTCACAGACATGCTAACAGTCGTTTTCATGGCACACATGAGGCATCATTGCAACATGTTTACAGTGTGTTCCGGGGTTTAAAAATAATTTCAATGTAACAAGTTTTGGTTCTGTTCCTTGGGGTGCATGAAATGCTACAATACATATTGCCCCTGTGTGTGTGTGTGTGTGTGTGTGTGTGTGTGTGTGTGTGTGTGTGTGTGTGCACATGTGTGTGTATGTGAGTGTGTGTGTGTGCACATGTGTGTTTGTGTGTTTGTGTGTGTGTGTGTGTGTGTGTGTGTGTGTGTGTGTGTGTGTGTGTGTGAGTGTGTGTGTGTGTGTGTGTGTGTGTGTGTGTGTGTGTGTGTGTGTGTGCGTGTGCACATGTGTGTGTGTGTGTGTGTGTGTGTGTGAGTGTGAGTGCTTGTTGTTGTGTGTATGTGCATTGTGCTCGTATGTGCGCACGCACGCATGTGCGTGCATGCGTATAGGTGCGTGTGTGTGCACATGTATTTATAACATGATCACAATCATCATTATAGCAAACATAAATACTTTGATCATATGTTTACAATAAATTCCATGATTTAAACACATCATAATCATAACATTTTTACACTCAATTTTATGGTGTGTATGTATGTATGTTTCTATTTATCTATCTACCTACCTATCCATCCATCCATTGATCGATCAATCTATATTTCTATCTATCTACACACCTATCAATCTATCTACACATCTATCTATATACACATCTAGCTATCTACATGTCTATCGACTGATCTATGTATCTATTTATTAATGTACAAAGAAAACACGTCATCACATCATGTTCACTGCCAGTGTCATGTCTTACAATTAACATCATATAATTATTAAAAAAATTCCACGTCATATAACTATCATCCAATAAAAGATGTTTACCACCAATTCAATATTGTACACAAGCCATTAAAACATTTTCAGACTTAACATCACATCATGTACATTTAATTCAAAGCAATTTTTACATCCGTTCTATGTAATACATATGATTATGTCATGGCATTTCTACAGTAGGTTTTCAGCACAGAGGCAGAAAATGTTTACAACCAGTTCCATGTTATAAACACAGTATCAGCTTCACATTTTTACAGTCATTCTACATCAAACACATCTTGTCAGAACATGTTAAAACATGATCCTCTTTCTTTCTCTTGTTCATTTTTCTATTGTACTAAAATGATGTTATTTACTAGGGAGTTTTTCTTACAATAGAACCATCAAGTTTATTTGGCACAATTTATTTGTATTTAACATCTATTTCTATATGTGGTATCATGTTCGTCAAGGGACATGACGTCCCCATTTTTGTTCCACAGAACCCTTCTTCATGTTCACAGGCAGTTTATCTCAACTGCTGACTTTCAGCATTTGGGCCTCTGTTTCATATTCAAGATCTACAGAATTTCAAGATACCACCCCCCCTGAACATTCTGTGATCCAGTCAAGGCCTTCTTGCTTTCCACAAAGGTATTCTTTGACAAACTGCGACCTCATTAGACCAAACAACACCCACGCTCATGTGCTTGTGTAATATATCCACATTCACAACACTTCATGTATGCAAGTTTTGCTTTCGGTTTCCACTGAAAATCTTGTTGTGTCCTTAGAAATGCAAACATTGCATTGGTTGAACTATTCAAGATCTGTCTCTTTACAACCACTTTATACCACTGAACAGTTTCCGATGAAAATCTTGTTGTACCCTTTAAAATGCAATTATTCCATTCATTGAACTATTCAACATCTGTCTCTTTACAACCACTTTATATGACTGAACAGTTTCCAACGAAAATCTTGTTGTACCCTTTACAATGCAATCATTCCACTGGTTGAACTATTCAAGATTAATCTTTTTACAGTCACGTCATATGACTGAAATGTTTATTCGCCATCAAATTAAACACTCACAACACTGTACATCAGCCTGGATGCCAGGAAGACTCAGAACTAGCAGAAAGTTTGAGAGCCAGATGTCGTGGGCGCAAATCCCACTGGTGCAAAACATACAAATTAACATTTCAACTAATAGTTGTGTTGTTGTGCTGGATGTTAAATAATGCTGCTACGTCCCCTGTCCAGTGTAATTAATCCTGTCGCCACAGCGCCTCTGTCGGGTGTGGGCCTTTGACATGAATGCAATGATGCAAAGACCAGGTTATGTTTTGAAAGCACACAGACTGTCAAACCAATGTCAGAACCCTCAAGGGCTTGTGTACGACTTTTCAGTCTAATCCCCACCTTGTGCACCATCAAGAGAGAAAACACACTTCTGCTTTACTTTCAGTCTTCTTTTATTTTATTTTCCTTTCCTCCCCCCCCCCCCTTTACTTTCAGTCTTCTTTTTCTTTTCTTTTCCTTTCCCCCCCCCCCTCCCTTTTTTTTTCTTCTAAAGACACAGATAATGAAACAAGCCAGTAACAACAGTTGCCATCCTGGAACATACTCAGCATTCGTTTTTACCACTACAGCCCAGATGATCACACAGAGCCGTCTTTTCAGGCAGTCCAACTCATATAGGACAAATAAAAGTGTGACATCCTGATAGGGTCAGATCTAAAAAAACAAAAACCAAAAAAACCCAAAAATCCTAAAAAAAGAAACCAACAAAAAACTAATCACGACATATCAGCTAAACCATTCCCATCATTATAGCAGATACAATAAGTGTGTGCTGAGCTCGCCAGGTATTCCCTTGATTTCTCACTCCCAGATTAAAATGAAATAGCTGAATTTGATGGAAAACATTTATATGCCACAAAACAACAATAACAACAAAGCCATATGCAGAACAGACAGCAATTGTCCACCCTGGCAAACAAGCCGGCATATCTTAATTTGTGACTATGGAAAAAAAATCTTAATTTGTGACTATGGAAAAAAAAAAAAAAAGATGCAAAACATATGAACGTACCCCCCAGTAGTGACAGCCATGGGAAACAATTTCCAGTTAGTAAAAGAAAAAACTCGACAGTGGGGTGGTTATTTCCCATATTGGACTTGATTTTTTTAAATCATCGTTTGCAGCCGTTAGTAACGGCTATTCTGGTAAAATAAAATATCGGGCATCATCTGTGACCCATAATGAACCTACCAACAAATTTTCAGAAAGATCGGCCCAGAAGTTTTGTCTGGGGCAAGTGGAACACATTTTGACCACCGACGGACACACAGACACGACAGACACACACACACAGACAGCATTTCTTCGTTCCCATTGTAAAGTACTCCCTGTTCTATAAGAACTGTGAGTACAAACATGTACAGGTGTTTCGAGAACAAAGACTGGAGAACGGTCAACAAAGGGAGGAAACCAGTAGACCACAATGAATAAAAAAAAAAAGGACAAAACTAAAGAAGGCCGAGACAGAGAAAGTGACAGAACAGATGAAGTTACTGGAATGGAACTACCAGAAGGCTGGGAAGCTATTTGAAATGCCCCAACTCCCCCACCACCCCAACCCACCCACCCACCCCTCTCACTCAGTTCTGTGGGGGGAAATCCTCCAAGAAAATTAAACGACTAATCCTACATCATTTTGGCTACAAAGGGATACTGGTTTCAGTATCCTCAATACATTTCTCTTTCATGTGTGTTTTATGTGTAAACTCACAACATATCATCCAAAATAATCAGAAAGCTTAGAAACACCACTGTGGATCAGCTGGGCTATAACACATTAAACTGAGATCCACAATAACCGCATACTTTTGTATCCTTAAGAAACCATGGGGTGTCCTAAGTAAATAGCAACAAATTAAATCATGTGCATGTGGTAAACTATTCTTACCAGTAAAGTCATGATTCCTCTCTAAATATGAATTTTACAGTAACATCACTTAACAGACATTGCGGACACTGAAAAAAAAATGGTCGCGCATTATGCTTGTCTACAAGTTCATACTATTCTCACAGTGTTAAATTGCTTCTTTTTTTGTTTATGATATAAAGACAATGCTTATCCTTAAGTCAAAACAGCTTCAGTTCTAATGTTTTCATCAAATCCAATCATAGTAGCTTTTCAGTATATCTTAAATTTTAGAATGTTGCACTGTTTAACATTCAACAGATTTTCAAAATTATTTCAAAATTGTAGACATATCACATAAACAAATGTATCATTACTGTCTTTAACAGCAATATGAAGGTTACATTCATTTTCTGTTTAGGATTCCTGCTTTGAAGAGCACTACGTTTGTTGTCAGGATTGTAAGGAGTGTTCTAATCTGAAACAATATTAGTATCGTTTATCTGTTTAACTCTTAAAAAAAAAAGCACTTGTTCCATCTTACTGGCACTGGAAGTTGGTCTTCCCATTTCCTACAACAACTAGGTGCTATGCCATTTTGACATAAAACATTGTAATACACTTCTGTTCCATTTTCTTTATGTCATCTTGATATAAAACATTGTAATACACTTCTGTGCTTTTTTTTTTTTGTTTTTAAATGAATACAACTGTGCTACCAAAGAAATAATCTCAAAATAACGTCCAAGAGTACAGGACATTTCTTTTCTAATAGTCTGCAGTGTACAATCTTGCCTACCCCTGTATTTATTACCATTTGCATGCATACACACACACACACTTACACACACACACCCACACAAAAGCTGGAAATGTGGACATCAATAATCTTCCAATGAAATCCCACATTTCTATCAATGAAAGTGGGGAGGGGAAAAGGGAGAGGAGGTGACGGCAGGGAGGAGGGGATGGGGAGGAGGGCTGTTAAGGTTCCGCAGAGCAGGTGCACAGCTAAAAACGCAGATTCAAGAAGATGGGAGAACACATTGACATATTTCCTTCAATGATACAGCACTGAAACTATTCTCAGATAAGATAAGATAATGTTGCTTATAGCCCAGCCGACCGCAAAGGGCCACATCAGGGCCTATTCTCAGATGCATGCATACATAATCAACATATTTAATGCAAGTATGATGTATGTATGTGTGTGTGTGTGTGTGTGTGTGTGTGTGTGTGTGTGTGTTTGTGTGTGTGCGTGCACACACACACACTTGTGCAGTGACAATGTGCAACCATGCTTGCAAACTACCTTTATGAGCATTTAAAAAAAACTGTTTCTTTTGAGAGCATTTAATGTGTATGTATTGCTATGCATGAACTGACAAAATATTTGAGTGTGTGTGTACACATGTGCCCATAAATACACCTGTGTATGTGTGTATGTGCATATTCATAAACATCGGTGTGCCAACATAATAATAATCGCATTCAGATTATCATAAAATGCTGGATATCATAAAATGCAGGATAAGTCATTTCTAAAATATATAAATAAGCCAAAAAGAAGAAAACCAAAAAGCTACATTTTTCATGTCAATTTTTACTGCATTTTATGTCCACTTTTAAGCCTGCAAATGCACACACACCACACACACATGTGGATGTACACATGCCAACATGAACAAAAAGAAACCAACACCCCCCCCCCCTCTAAAAAAAACCCAAACCCTTAGGTGAGAATGAAATATTAACAGCCTGATGATATTCATGTGTGTGACTTATGCCATGGATCGTAACTGAGGCAAAAATGCTGGTTCGTATCATTGTATGGACGCTCACGAAGAAGGGTGATACATCTTCAGTGAAACATCCCATCACTGAGAGTGATACAAGACAGTTCTGATCATCTGTATGACATGTGTGAGCACTGAGCATCAATTAAAACGATAGGAATGGACAACATCAAACACTGAATTCAGCTGTGACTAACCAACCGTAAATAACACTGACAAAATGAAAACAAAGCACAGCATCAGCACAGAAGCAATTTACCACTTAATTAACTGTGTGGTATGAAATATTCACAGATTGGCGACTGCAAATTAAATCTCACGACACTTTAAAAACAACAACATCTATACACTGAACAAAAAAAATAAATATTCTGCAGTCTGTACTAATTCACAAACATAAAAACCCTACAAAAGTAAACAACAACAAAAAGAACGCTTCAGCTGATTGAAATAACGAGGAAAAAGTCAACAAAATAAACATTTAAATATAAGCAACATATCTGCACATATACAAGACAGTAACGTTTACAGAAAACTCCAGAAAAATAAGCACATTTAAAACAACAAGAAAAAAAAAAGATGGATCATTTTAGGCACCGCACATCAATAGAACAGAAGTATGGTGCTACTAATCTAAGTTGTACACAAACATCCAGTGACATCTCACTACCTGAAATCGTTCACCAAAATGCAAAACGCCCAATGTCTGAAACATCCAATGAAAAACACCAACAGCCTAAGAGTAAGAAGACACACTCTTGGTGTTAAAAAAGAAAAACAAAAAGAAAGAAGGAAAAAGAAAAGTCAACCTGACATACAATCTGACAATGTTAGGTTTTTCTAGCTTGAAGCTGACGACTGAAAGCTGCCTGTACATTTCAGATATAAAAAAAACAAACAACAACTTCTATTTCAGATAAAATGTCAATTATTCAAGCATGGTTGCTAAAAAAACAAAACAAAACAAACAAAAAAACAAACAGTAAAACAACCAGAGACTCTTCAATTTCTGTAACAGTGACGTTTGCCCAAATCTTAATCTTTTAACAGAAAACAAAGGAATTATTGAACAATGAATACACAAAATGAAGAGTCTCAATCTGATTAAATACACATTCGCATATAATCATTTGCATGTGCAAGTACATGATCGTTATGCACGCTCACATCCGTCCAAAGCCCAGGTACTGAAAGTAATATAAAACCAGAACAAAGGAAAGACTCACAGGAGTATTGGACAAGACACACACACACACACACACACAAAAACAAGCATGAACTACAGGAGAGCACATCAACATCGCCACTAGTGGGTGACAACATGAATCAAAGAAAAATGAAAAAACGGAATAAAAACGACAGAAATTCAACTGGACATGAAAAAAACAACAAGAAGACAAAACCAAAGAAAGAAGCTGACAACAGCAGCATGACAGAACAACTGCAGGACATTCATGCAGCCACGCCATCAATGACATGACAACATGGACCAGGATGTTCACCGCCGTTGTCATGTTTACCTCTCTCTATTGGGGGAGCAGTACATGGCCGACACAAAGTGGCAATGGCAACAAGACACAAACAAGGTTGTATTAGTTAACGTGCAATACAATCAGCCCCATGGGTAAAGGGCAAACCTTTTTAGCTAAACTGAAAAATCTCAACTAGTGCCTTAGGTAAGGTAATGTTGCTTATAGCCCAGCCAACCGCAAAGGGCCATATCAGGGCCGTCGCCACGTTGAAGTCACCTCACAAGTCATTAAACAAAAAAGAAATAATTCAAAACCAAAAAAAAAGAAAAAAGAATCTCACTCACAAAACCCTCTAAATTAAACTACACCTCAAAACACACACTGGAAATTTTGTTAAAAATCTTTCTTCTGTAAAATCTTAGATCACATGAAAAGTGTTGCATCTCTTTCAGGAATTCAAAGACTGCATCAGGTGGGACATCTCTGCACAAGGTTTTTCATGGAGTCTGCTGTAAACTGTTTTATGTCTCACATCATGCAAGTCCCAACACTCCTAACAGAATATCAAGTAGTGCCGAGGGTCTCCACTGACTCAACTTGTGATTTCCAGGATTAAGAAAGAAAACAAAAACATCTTGACCTCTTCTTTCATGAAATCAATTTCCTTTTCATTTTTGATAGCATTCATTTTTGCAAGTGGCAAAAGCACACAACACTTGGAAGTGTTGACATAGAGGGTGGTGGGACAATATTAAATTCATATCACACTGAATGACTGACACCCTTGAAACGTCAACAGACAACAAAAAAAAATCATATAAATTTGGGCAAGAGCTGATCACTCAAGATGGCTGCTACATGAGCTGTTTCACTCAATGACTGAGAAGGACCATGAACACATCATGGTCTAACCATCCATGGGAAACTGCACTACCTGCCACATGCTGCAACCAAAGCTGATGGGACTTGACCAAACCTTCAGCCGACTGTGCCAACAAAGCTTTATTTTACAGACAACTTCACCTTCCACATTTAAATTGCCAACAGCTGACAGAGCTGAATCTTGGTTTAACAGACAGCATGCTGTCTGAATCAACGAAACTTGCACGAACCTCACTTCCACAGTTAGTTTCATCCTGACATCAAATTCTGAACATCAGTACAGAATCACACATGCCAGTAGCTAAACTGACCAGGAGGGAGGGTGGGCTATAGAAGGGGACAGAGGGAGGGGAGGGGATGAGTGACAGGTGGGTGCAGGGTTTGGAGCAGGTGTACCAGGAGCATGTCATTGCTTACTTCACACCATTTCCACCACTCATTCTCACTTCTCTTTCAAATTCTTGACTTTTTCTGCCACCAACATTCCAAACATACACTTCTGCTCCTCAACTGATTTATACAATAATGTATCTATTTTGGAATAAACATTTGTGATAAACTTTTTTTCTTCTTTTTCTTTGTCTAAAAAAAAACCAACAACTTATTTTCACCCATACACATCAATAAGGCAAAAAGCTGAAACCCTCAGAAATGCAAAAAGGTTGGCATCCCTTCAATTCAATCAACTGGACTCAACTTCTAGCCCTCATAGGTAAAGCACTGATCAGATCAGAAGCATTATCTTATTGAATGGACGACAGGATCGATCTCCTGAGAACACAAAGTTGGGACTGCGCAAAGCCAAATGAATATCCTCAGCTGATTCTAATCTCTGATTACGGTGACATATCTCTAATCTCTGATTACGGTGACATATCTATGATGTTGAACAAATTTCACAGGAATGTACTTCTTATTAACTGTCTGCTGTTGTATCTATAATCAACAAGGACTCCACATTCATGTTTCTTTAAGTGACAAGAAGATAAAAACAAGATTTTCTTCTCTCCAAGGGATCAAAAAGCCGGAGCAGAGCAGAGAGAGAGAGAGAGAGAGACAGAGAGAGACAGAGACAGACAGACAGAGAGGAGGAAGAGGGGGAGGAAGAAGGCAGAGCTGAGAAACACACAGTAACATGAATGCATAAGAAAAGATGTGAGCCATAGAGCGAGGTAATCTGAAACCTCTGAAAAACAGGTACCAAGCTACATAAGCAAAATGAAGAGAGTGAGGGCGATTGGGCCAAGTGAGAGAGAGAGGGAGAGAGAGGGAAAGAGAGAGGGAGAGTGTATTTGCGTGTGTGCGTGCATATGTGTACTCACTTGCGTATGTGTATGAGAAAGAAAGGGGGGGAGGGGGGAGGGGAGATGTCAGAAAGGCAAAAAATGAGTTCCTGATGGGAGAAAAATGACATAACAGCCAATCCTGTCACAAACAAGTCAACAAACTGATCAATAAAGGTCAGGCATTCTCATCATTTCTACACCTTACCACCTCTCAACATTCCCCTCTTCTGGTAACAGCAAGCAGGAAGAGCATCAGAGACCCCAAACAGTCACCATGAAGCAAGAACTTGAATTTTGTACACACATCGTTAAAACTATTGTATGATGAAAATCACAAAGTCAAGTGAAAATAAACAGTTCTGTATCAAAATTAAAGAATAAAAACTGGCACGGTGCCTTAAAAGATCTCTCACTCAGCGTCCACGTACAGAGAGATGACACAGGAGATACATGTGGCTTCCCTTAACAGTCAAGTACAATTTCCTTGTGTGTGTGTGTGTGTGGGGGGGGGGGGGGGGGGGGGGGGGGGGGGGGGGGGGGGGGGGGGAGAGGGGGGGAGGGGGGGGTTCTCATCCTCTTTTGTCTTGACAGTGGCATTTACTTTGCACGGCCCTAACACCGACTCCTCATACTCAATCACACCCACATTTGTCCTGCTGCAGCCCTGGCACTGGCAGTCCGCAGGGAGCATCAACATCGAGTTGCCATAAGCCAGCCTCCAGAGGAGACACTGCACTGATTCAGGGTCAATACGGTGATGCCTGTTATGATCAGGACAGACATAGGTCACCTCCTGACCCAACTGACGACAATAACTGCTCAGCGGCAGAGTCTGTGTGAGCATCCCTCTGCAGAGAAAGCCACCATGTTCCTCCAATGACAGCGCCTACAGCTTGCTGATACCAACGACTTTTCCAAGGACCCATCATGGGCATGGGGGTGGAGCAAAAAAAAAAAATCGACACTAAGGTCACCACAATGGTCAAGCAAACTTGACTTGAAACAGAGGGGACTGACATCTTATTTTCAGGTACACCAAGTTTCCTGGTTAACTGAAATCTTGGCTCTCAATGTTTGAAGTGGGAATGGTGGTGGGGGCATCATAGTGAACTGTATAGAGAAAGAGACACTTGACACTGAAAAAAAAAGCACAACAAAAGCAAAGCCAGATACTGAAGCATGTACTTGCACACTCAGTGAGCCAATATATTTAAAACAACTCTCTTCTCCCACCCATATGCCATCATGACCACCGCCCACCCTTCTCTCACCCATATGCCTTCATGACCACCGCCCACCCCTTCTCTCACCCATATGCCTTCATGACCACCGCCCACCCTTCTCCCACCCATATGCCTTCATGACCACCGCCCACCCCTTCTCCCACCCATATGCCATCATGACCACCGCCCACCCCTTTCCCACCCATATGCCATCATGACCACCGCCCACCCCTTCTCCCACCCATATGCCATCCGCCCACCCCTTCTCCCACCCATATGCCATCATGACCACCGCCCACCCCTTCTCCCACCCATATGCCATCATGACCACCGCCCACCCCTTCTCCCACCTATATGCCATCATGACCACCGCCCACCCCTTCTCTCACCCATATGCCATCATGACCACCGCCCACCCCTTCTCCCACCCATATGCCATCATGACCACCGCCCACCCCTTCTCCCACCCATATGCCATCCGCCCACCCCTTCTCCCACCCATATGCCATCCGCCCACCCCTTCTCCCACCCATATGCCATCATGACCACCGCCCACCCCTTCTCCCACCCATATGCCATCATGACCACCGCCACACCCTTCTCCCACCCATATGCCATCATGACCCACCGCCCACCCCTTCTCCCACCCATATGCCATCCGCCCACCCCTTCTCCCACCCATATGCCATACCGCCCACCCCTTCTCCCACCCATATGCCATCATGACCACCGCCCACCCTTCTCCCACCCATATGCCATCATGACCACCGCCCACCCCTTCTCCCACCCATATGCCATCCGCCCACCCCTTCTCCCACCCATATGCCATCCGCCCACCCCTTCTCCCACCCATATGCCATCATGACCACCGCCCACCCCTTCTCCCACCCATATGCCATCATGACCACCGCCCACCCCTTCTCCCACCCATATGCCATCATGACACCCACCCTCCCACCCTTCTCCCACACCCATATGCCATCATGACCACCGCCCACCCCTTCTCCCACCCATATGCCATCATGACCACCGCCCACCCCTTCTCCCACCCATATGCCATCATGACCACCGCCCACCCCTTCTCTCACCCATATGCCATCATGACCACCGCCCACCCCTTCTCCCCCATATGGCATCATGACCACCGCCCACCCCTTCTCCCACCCATATGCCATCATGACCACCGCCCCCCCTTCTCCCACCCATATGCCATCATGACCACCGCCCACCCCTTCTCCCACCCATATGCCATCATGACCACCGCCCACCCCTTCTCCCACCCATATGCCATCATGACCACCGCCCCACCCTTCTCCACCCATATGCCATCATGACCACCGCCCACCCTTCTCCCACCCATATGCCATCATGACCACCGCCCACCCCTTCTCTCACCCATATGCCATCATGACCACCGCCCACCCTTCTCTCACCCATATGCCATCATGACCACCGCCCACCCCTTCTCTCACCCATATGCCATCATGACCACCGCCCACCCCTTCTCCCACCCATATGCCATCATGACCACCGCCCACCCCTTCTCCCACCCATATGCCATCATGCCACCGCCACCCTTCTCCCCCCCATATGCATCCGCCCACCCTTCTCCACCCACATATGCCATCATGACCACCGCCCACCCCTTCTCGTTTCTCCTCAGCCTCCCGCATCCACAGGCCATCACAACATTCATCGACAAAGATGTGCCACAGACTAAAGGCACCTAAGGATGCAGCACAGGATAGATGCCAGGACAGGTGAAACGCTAACACCAAACTGGACAAACTGGTCCAAACAGGGCTCCCCTTTCACTCCTACTGTCTACTGGCTAGACGTGTGCATGTAGGCACCAGCATATAACAAGGTAGAATGCCATTTACTATCAGAAATCAGGCAGGGTTACACTTGCAAGTGACGGTAACCGATGGGGGGACAA
The DNA here is from genome assembly GCA_018398815.1 of Conus ventricosus. Classification (NCBI taxonomy): domain Eukaryota; kingdom Metazoa; phylum Mollusca; class Gastropoda; order Neogastropoda; family Conidae; genus Conus; species Conus ventricosus. The sequence goes on from CM031608.1 coordinate 14,900,665, forward strand.
CCTGCTCTTAGCATGTCTCCTCTACCAGGTGTTTGACAGTAGTGCTTTCATTCAACATAAGCAGGATTCCATTACTGAACTCTCCATTCCATTACTGAACTCTCCAAAGACATAAACTGGCAACAGTCAGTGAAACAGTAGCAGCCAGGGTTCATCCAAATCATCACTAAAGACAGGTTTTCTTTCCTTTGGAATCTTCAATCTGTGACTGGCAAATAGCTATAAAAAAAATAAAAATTTTTTTTTAAAAAGGCTAATATGATGCCCAACAATTTTTGAGGTACAGTGGACTTTCATTAACACAGATTTCAGGGATCAACAAATATATGCTCATATCAAACAGTATTTCTGTCAGCGACATCAGCTTCTTTGCTCCTCAGCTAGAACTCTCAACGTTCACCATTGGTAAGGTTTTAGCACATCCATCTCTTTTCTAGCTCATCAGTAAGGTGGCCGCATTCCTTCCTCATGAACGTGCTGACCAAATTAAGTAAAAAGACACGCTGCAGGAAAGTCCATCAGACAATTTCTGTGTGCATTTGACAGACTCATTTTTCAACAGCAGTGTCCACAATGACACAAAGTCAAGCCAACAAGAAGCTCTCCAAATGTGAATGTTCAAATTTATTTCCATTAACAGCAAAACTTACAAAACAAGAGCTGACATTAGAACCTACACTCTGTCAATGGCAGTCTACTAAGGCTGAGTGACTTACCACTTGCTCTAAATCATTACCACCTCAGTGGAATTCCTGCAAATGGCATACCACATCACTGCTTACTCGAGTTTTTGCTCCCAATGTCTCGTATTAACCAAGCTCTGCACTTCACTGATAAATGAGTAATTGACAGACTAGTCAAAGCCATGACTGTGGTTCTCTAAGCCAATCCTAGAACAGACTACAACAGCAATGAAGAGGGATCAATCAAGTGGGATACAAACTTGATGGCCATTTGCTTATCAATACTCTCAGTAAAACTGATGTGTTTCAGTGCAAGCATCATAAACTGAAACTGTTGGTTAATTTCATGGAACTTTACATTTATGCGCTTAATGGTAGAATGTTCTACGTATTTGTGACCACAGAATCACTTTAGGTGTTTGTAAAGTGGAAGACGACTCTTAGTCTGCAGAACTAGACTTCACTGTGACTTGCAAACTGATGGACAGTCGAACAGGACCAAGAACAATGTCCTGCTCTGCAGTGATTTGGCTATGCGCAGGATTGACAGACATGGACATGCACAACCAGAAAGAAAAATGCTAAACTCTATCATAATACTGGCACAGTCTCTGTGTCTACACAGCCAGACATGTAACTCTTCATCTCCTGGCAACATGCAAAACTTAACAACAAGCCAAATAAACAAAGCAAGGATGTAACAGCGCTTAGTATTGTCATGGAAAAATTCACCCTTGAAGTGTAAACCAAAACCATTCACACATGTACAATACACTGTTTCAAACAAACGAACAAAATGTCAGCAACACACAAAACTCACAACGCATACAGAAAACAACAGAAGGGTGAGGATGGGGCAGGATGGAGGTGCTGGATATTGAAACTTATATATTATTCTTCTATTAAATGACAACAAAGACTTTTTTGATCCACTAAGAATCCACCTCTATCCCCACTCATCCCCCCAAAGCATGTATCAATATCTATACGTAGAAAGTTGATTTATGCTAATGATCACTCTTTTCAAAATCAACAGCCTGACACCTATTCAACTTCAGGCAAACATGACAATATCAGTTCATGTTTAATACTAAGAAACAGTGGACACTCTTCCCTACACAGCCAGAAATCCTTCACGTGCACATTCATGATGAAAACCTGTTTTCTTATTCATCTTTTTTTTTTTTTCAAAAGGAAGGAAAAAAATGGAATGTAGGAGGGTGAAGGTAGGCTGGAGAAGGAAGCGTTCGAATAAAAACAAGAAAGCAGCAAGACTTTTCATCGGAGCCAGAACCATCTCTGCCCGAGTACATCCCAATGCCAGCCTTTTCTTGTGACTCTCCTGTCTGTGGGGTCACCCTGAGCTCTCGCAGTACAAAAAAGCAACCCAACCTTCCAGAGACTTTCTGCTTGAATTTTCCCCTTGCCTGTCCTTCTCTTCGACTGCCTTTCTTTTTTTTATCCCTTTACTGTCATCCACTTATTTCCTTTTCTTGTTTTTTTTTCTCCCCGTCTCACCTGCATATATAAAAAATACTCAACGACTTGCAACAAGCGATACCACTGTACTTTGGTAGCTAGAATTTCTCCAAGCTGCTTTGTTTGGCAGCTGAGGACGGTACTTCTCTGGGCTCCACCTGCACCTTCGGGTTTACCTTTTCCTTCCAAACTGTAAGAATGGAATGGACACTAGTTTGTCCACTCTGCAGTCTTCAATGCCAACAGGGCAACTTTCTTCTTAATCAGGTTTTTTCTTTTCTTTTTGTGGCACTTGCACGTTTCTGAATGATACGACTGGTCCTGAAAAACACTGTGGCACGGCCAGCACACTCGGCACTGTCCAGTTTCATCTGCCTTAGGCGTAGATTTATCCCACAGTGCATCTCTCCCTTTTCTCTGGACAGGACTTGCGTGATTGCTTTCTTTTCCCCCCCAGAGGAAGGGGAAACGACAAAGGGAAGGGAGGATAGTCTAACAGCTCTGTTACGTCCCTTTGAGGCAGGCAGAAAAAAAAAAGTGTGCCTCATCTGCTGACAATTTACTCCCTGCCTATGGATCACTGCCAGTCTGGGTATTGCCGTGAGCATTCACTACCCTTTGCTTTGTTTACAAACACTGCATCCCCAAAGTCTATTGGTTTTCATCAACTGGTTAATGTCTTCCAAGATAAATGTACTGATAAATGTGTTTCATGTTGGAGCAGCCACTGTCCGTGTTGTAGTGATTATGACAACCCTGACAGACAGGCCCGGTCCTCTTGTTTTTCCTTTCAGTAGTTTGGCTGTTCCCCCATCCTATGATAACCACGAGGAGAAAGATGTACTAAAATGCTATGGTTGGAGCAAGGTATATCCCCCCCCCCCCCCCCCCCCTTAAACATATTAGCAAAATTATGAATACTCCTACCACTAATGAAAATGATAATGAGTATCGCTTTTCATTCACATACTCAGGCAAAAATTGTTGCATATGGATTCTTAAGAAATTTACATATTAGCACTAACACTTGAAAAAAGAAAAAAAAAATGCTTCATGAGAGAGGTCAGGAAAAGAGGTTACAGGAGACAGAGGGAAGGGGCATAACAAGACACACAGGAGAGTGATGAAGAACTTGGAGAGAGAGAGAGATAGGGGAGGACGAATGGAGGAAGGGAGGCGTGGAGGAAAGAGAGAGAGAGAGAGAGAGAGAGAGAGAGAGAGAGAGAGAGAGAGAGGGGGGGGGGAGATTCTACCATTTGCATTCAATTGCTTGACAGAAAACAGTGACCAAAATTTTAAAGTATAGGACATGCACATAGGTATACACTTCTGAATACAATGTATACTGACAGCTTCTACCATAAAACTTCCTGTCTGGACATTCAAAGCAAGGAGTGATTAAAAATGAACAGAAAAGAGAAACACAACAACAACAAAACAAAAGAAATACCTAACAGAAGTAGCATAATTAGTATGAGAGGTAGGTCCAAACATTTCATTTATTCATTATTTTTTTTTGAAAGCCTTTTCCAGTCATGCATTATGATATCACCCCCCCCCCCCCCCAATCATCTTCTTGTATAATATATATATACATACATATATATATACATACATACATATATATATATATATATATATATATATATACACACATTCAACCAGGCTATTCATGACCCTATGTCACATTCAACCAAAGACGCCACAGTTAAATATACACATAATATCAAAATTCAATTCCTTTCACATCAGCAACAAACCCTTGATTATCTGGGAGTCATGGAGGACTTGCACTACAACCAGCACGAACGGATACAGGTCTGAATGATAAACATGTTTCAAAGTTCCTGAATCTTTAGATAAATAGTGCTAAAATAAGAGAAACAGAAAACACACTGCTTGTTTATGCACCCACCTAAAAGGTTGGATCACCCCTTTACTGAATTTGTGTAACAGACAGCTGTCACACCGCCTTTCTTCACTCTAAGTCAACAATAGTTTCTTAAAGAAAATGTTTGTATGAATCCAAATTCAAAGGAAAAGAAAAAAGCCAACAGCCTGACATGTAAAAGACAGAATGCTCTCAGCACTGTATTAAGAAATAACCTAAAAAAAATCAACAGAATATGAAATCTAAGGAATTGTAAGCTCATCTAAATTCTGTAACTCATCTTACTTTTTCCTTTCTCTCTCTTTTATGAACTAAAGATTTAAGAACTTGCAAGTACAATCAGAAGTTATTTACATACTTGTCTTACTCTTCACCAGACATCAAATGACACTTTATCAGAAGTTCTTAGAAACTTTTCTCACTAAAAAGAAACTTTGTCAGAAGAAATCAGAGCTGGAAAAAAGGAAGTTCACACTGAAGACAATAGCTGCACAATCACAAAAACACCCAACACTTACCGAGGCCTAGCAGGATAGAAATAGTCAAACAGAAAATCAGGGTTAGATATAATAAATAAAATACTACCGACACACACTGTCTAATGAAAATACGAGTCCCCACACATCCATATTATATCTCTCCACAACAAAGAATGTTCTCCTCCCAAATTATAAAATAAAATACACAGAAACTTTCACATACATACAAAATTCTGCTTACAATCTTGCACAAAACACACATACATCTGAAAAGCATAAGATGCACCAGTCATCCTCGCAGAACAATAACAGCAAAAACATCACTATCCATGAACACTTCCAAAGAAACGGGATCACACCTCCTCACATATGCCCACCACCTCTCAAAAAAAAAAAAATGACATTCATATTCAAAATGAAATAGGATGCAAATCTAAGCATTAAGTGATCAGTCGTCCACTTTCCAGGCCAACCACAACCACAACCACTTGTTCCTACAGCTTCTGTTGATCTCCTTCACTTCTGCAGCATCTTGCCCAAGCCCAGTTACAGCTTGACACCATTTTGTCTTCAAATGGACACAGTTTATGTGAGATCTCACTGTTGTCTGCTGGTATACTGTCAATGGAGCCAGTGCTCTGTGGAACCACTGCCACTTTTTCTTTCTTTCTTTTTTTCCCCAGTTTGTCAACGTTTGTTTTGTGTTGTTTTTATTTTCCCCGTTAACTTTTCACTAAAATCCCTGAATCTGTGGAAAAGTTCTACTTTATGGTCTGATCTGCTATGAAATTCCATGTTTTGGTCTCTTAAAGCATACACAAAGTAAAAATTTTTGGTACACATCTGTAATGGTAAAGACACTGGCATCTGAAATTTGAAATGTACAATACCATAAATATATAGCTTAAAATTTAGGCTATTATCTGGAAAATAACATTTCTGGCAAACCTGGCAAATCAAAACAGGTGTGTAAAACTGAAAAACAAAATGTCTTTAACCATTCAAACTGAAACAAAAAGAAACTTGCCCACACTTTTCTTCCAAGTTAAACATGACAAGCACTTATTCAACAAATTCATTCTTTTAAACAAACTCTCTTCTGAACAGAATGGTAGTCATGGTTACAATACTAGCTGCATTCGGCTTGATTTAAATACTGCATTATATTCAACATTGATTACATACACAACCAACTGACAGAGAAAAAAAGAGGAAAAAAGCTGAATATGTCTGGCTGATCTTCAGCAGTTCTTCCCAATGGAGATTCTGGCTACCCACTGCCACGCAGGCGCGCACGCACGCACACGCACGCGCGCGCACACACACACACACAAATCAAAAGCCAGCAAACATGTACTTGTGAATCTTCAGTAACCACACGAGTATCATCTGCCAGTGTTCACTGTATTTAAAACACTATTCATTTAAATGCCAACCGTTTATGAGATCATGTGTCCTGGTCTTGGTCGTGTATATATAAGACCCACAAAAGGATCACTCATGAACTACTGAGTAATCACAGCTGGCGAGGCCCCGCAGAAAAACCATGGCGGGCAAGGCTTGCATTGGATTCACACCGTCGTGCAGAATAACACAAGGCTGGCTGCCAGGTCCTGTAGAAAAACTGAAACCAGCGAGGCCTAAAGAGGGTTCACAAGTTAGTGCAGAATAACGCCATGCTGGTAAGGCCCCATGGAAAAAGTGAATCCGCCAAGGTCTAAACTGGGTTCAAAGGTCAAGGCTGGCGATGTCCAAACTGAATGTAAAAAACACTGCAGAGTAATCAAGGCTGGAAAGGGTTCTGACAGTAGCACAGAAATGTGGCTCATTTGATGCAAATTTTTTCTTTACTCACCTTGATGCGGCCCACAGCTTCCTGCGCCTGCATCATGCGCATGGCCTTGGAGGGCTGACCCTCTGACACCAGCTGTGTGGATCCCAGGTAGCGCGCACGAAACAGCACCCCCTCGATCAACACTTCAGGATGGTCAGGGTCACGGATAGCCACTGTCAAGACAGACACACCACCGAATGTAAGTAACACAAGAACACCTTTAGTTGGGAGAGAGAAAAAAAGTGAGTTACATATTTTCCGTTTTTGACATCAGCAGTCACTCACAAGCTTGAAATTACAGACTATGAGAGGCAAAAGAACTATATGTACTACACAATACTGAAATACAAATGATTTCCTCACTCAGGCATGGGAATTGACTGAAAGGGAAAACTCTGAAATCTAGGGGGGTCCGGGGGCATGCCCCCCCGGAAAATGTTTTTTTTCAAGATCAAAATCTGTGCAATCTGGGCTATCCTGACTTCATTTTTATGGATTTAAGAACGTAAAAAAAAAATGAAGTAAATTAGCATTAAAACAACAAACAAAAACAATTTTCACACAAAATGTTTTTATTCAGTTCTATGAGTTTATCTCCAGCTGACTACAAAGATCACACAGGCTCAAAAAACAAACAAAACAAACAACAAAAACAAAACAACAATCAACCAACCCAACCAATCCAAACAATCACCAATCAACCAACCAACCAACTGGTCAACCAACCAAACAAGAAACACCCCCACACACACAAAAGAAAAGTTAAGCCTGCACACATTCACTTGAAACTGGTTACAGACACTGGCACCAGGCATTACCTCTAGAGCTGAGGCAAGCATCTCTGAAGAGAAAACAGGAAGGTATTTGAAGTTTACTGCTGAGAAGACTGTCACACAAGCAGCTCCCCTGTTTACTGCTGTCACTGAGAAGAATGTCATACAAGCAGCTCCCTTGTTTACTGCTGTCACTGAGCTTGTTTACTGCTGTAACTGAGATCTAACATCTAGTACAAAGCGGATAACTAGTATAATACTTGAAGTACATCTTACCTGGCAAACGTTGATTACTTTCCAGATACGCACACTTATCCAGATGCTTCTTTGAGCGGAGATGGTCAGTCAGTGTTGAAACACCACGACTGGCGTAAGATACGTCTTTGTTGCAGACAATACACCGTGCAGCTCCACTGATATTTATCTTGCGAAAGCGCGTCCCAAGGCGCTCCTTCTTTACTACATCTCCGATTTCCACCTCCACAACTACAAATATCCACTCCCGTTTCCATTTATTTGGGCACTTGTCTTCGAACGGATCGCCGAAGTTTACCACACGACCAAGGCACGCCATGTTGAAAACTCGCCTGTTCAAAGTTTGCGCATGCGCAGAAACTCACGACATTCACAAATTTGGGCTGCCCGCGAGAGTTAATAGCTGCTGTTGCTGGCGATTCGGGTAACTGAGGCAGGCGTTCACAGCACGCAAACACAGTACGCTCGCGTTCCGCAACAGTCTCGATCGTCCATACCCAAACTTCCGCGAGAACGAGAACAGAGAACGAGATAACGCTCGCGTTAGTATAACTTGGTCTAGGCCAGCCGAGACTAGTTCAGCAACAGCTAAAACCGGTGCTTTATATTTTTTGTACCCCAGATTTTTTTTTTTTGCGGACGCAATTTCGTTTTCGCGGAAAGCAAATTTTACTGCCGCGGAAATCAGCGTTTTCGCTGACAATTCCCATGCCTGTCACTGCTAAGGATTCTACCAGAGCCAGAAAATGTGATATCTATCCACAACGACAAAGGACTGTCCAACATTTTAAGACAGCGTTTGTGAAATTAAATGAGGAAAGATGTGTACCATGTGTATGACAGCGTTGGTCAAAAAAATGAGTAAAGGTGTGTACCATGTGTACGTCCAGTTACACCAGCCTAAAGGCAACATCAGAACACTGTCGAATACCTACCAGCGCAGCGTAGTTTTAGACACCCACCATTACAAATCTTTTGCCAGGTCAGTCTTGCACGGCTGCAGGTGACTACTGTCCTCTTCAGTGCTTAAATCTTGCTAGAGGTGACTAGAGATGACTACTGTACCCTTCAGTGCTTAAATCTGGCTAGAGGTGACTACTGTCCTCTTCAGTGCTTAAATCTTGCTAGTCCTGTGCATTTTTTCCCTTTAGAATTTGCTGCCCGGAAGTCTGAAAATCAAATTTTACAGGAGAGGAAAAGAAAAACCGATTATTAGATAGACTGCAAGATAAGATAAGATAAGATAATGTTGCTTATAGCCCAGCCGACCGCAAAGGGCCACATCAGGGCTGTCACCACGTTAAAATCAACTCACCAGTCATTTAAAAAAAAAAAAAAAAAAAAAAGCCAACTTTCACACATCTCGTTAAATGACATCGTCTACAAACGCACCAGAAACTTTGTTAAAAATCTTTCTGCCGTAAAATCTTAAATCAGATGAAAAATGTTAATCTCTCTCAAAAACTCAAGGATCATGTCAGGCGGGACATCCCTGAACAGGATCTTCATGGACTCCGCTGTAAAATGTTTGTGTCTCACATCGTGCAAGTCCCAACACTCTAAAAGAACATGTTTCATTGTGAGTGGCGCATGACATGGAATGCACCACGGAGCTTCTTCACTCTTTAAAAGGTAAGAATGGGTAAAATACGAATGGCCGGTGTGCAACCGGCACAGAACCGTTTCCTCTTTACGACCACCCGATGTAGATGGGAGGAAGTCCTTAAGGTTTGGACGGATCTGAAAGAGTTTGTTAGTCGTCTGTGTGTTCCAATCCTCCTGCCAGAGGTCTCTCACATAATCGTTAATTTTGGGTTTCACATCTGAGCAGGGGATATAAGTGTTGGACAGTTTCTCTCTTGTGGCGTTCTTGGCTAAACGATCAACCATTTCGTTCCCGCCGATGCCAACATGACCAGGAACCCAAGCAAGAGTAATGTTGTAACCGTCCGCCTTCAACTTGCTAAAAAGTTAAAAAAAAACTAAAAGTTCTGGATGCTGAAGGTTGCGGCCAGCTATGGCCTCCAAAGCTGACAGCGAATCCGACAGAACCAGAAAGTCCCTCTTCGAAGAATGGGAGATTATCTTCAAAGCCAGTACCAGAGCAGTAAGTTCAGCAGAATAGACAGAAGCATCGGAATGTATATGTTCCAACAGTATCTGAGGAGCCCCAGGGCAGTAGGCTGCACAGGCCACTCCATCTTCAGACTTGGAACCGTCAGTGAAAACTTTTGACAGGATGGGAATTTGGTACAGAGCTCAGCATACAATGCCTTGTATGCCAGGGAGCTGGTAGACTCTTTGCGAAAAGCTGCGAGGTCGAAACAAATCTCTGGTGTGAAAAAGTCCACGGAGGTTGATCCGGAAACTTGGAAAATCGGACACAACTCCTAGGTCTAGACCTGCATTCCGCACGTGAGGCTGCATACGAAGACCAAACGGCGGAATACATTTCGGGTTGTTTTCAAACTTACTTTGGAACGGAGGGTCAAAGACACAGTCATAGGCAGGATTCTGCGGTTCTGAGAACAGTCGGATATAATAATTCAAAGACAGTTTCAGCCTGCGGTTGGACAGTGAAGGTTCACCCGCCTCTGCGTACAGGCTGTACACAGGGGTGGTGCGGAACGCTCCAAGACAGAGACGAAGCCCTTGATGGTGGATAGGGTCCAAGAGTTTGAGGTAAGATGATCTTGCGGAGCCTTACACAGCACAACCGTAGTCCAGTTTGGAACGGACCAGGGCTCTGTAGAGGTGCAACAAAGTTTTCTTATCAGCGCCCCAGTTGGTGTGTGCTACGACCCGCAGAATATTCAGTGCCTTCTGGCAAGCAGTTTTGAGGTTTTTAATATGGCTGAGAAAGTTAAGTTTTTGGTCAAAAATGACTCCCAGAAATTTGGCCTCTTTAAACAGCTGGAATGGGAGATTTCCCTACTTGAAGTTCAGGATCTGGAAAAAACTGACGGAAATTATGGAAGTGAATACACTGCGTCTTTGTTGGAGAAAAGGTGAAACCATTTTCATCTGCCCACCGATGGATTTTATCTACGCAAAGCTGGAGCCTGCGCTGGACACTCGGGTACAGGCTTCCAGTTGCGTAGACAGCAAAATCATCCACAAACAATGAGCAGTCTGAACCCTGCTGAACTGATTGAACAATGTTGTGATTTTAATACTATAGAGGGCAGGGGACAGTATGCTCCCCTGTGGAACACCCAACTCCTGCTCGTGGACATCAGAGAGAGTGGTGCCAACCCGGACCTGAAACTGTCGTTCTGCCAAAAAAGTTTGAATAAAAAGCGGAAGATGACCTCGAAAACCCAGATTGTGGAGATCATGAAGTATCCCCGACTTCCAGGTAGTATCGTAGGCCTTCTCCAAGTCAAAGAAAATTGCCACAGCATGCTGTCTGTTCAAAAAAGCGTTCCGAAGTGTAGATTCCAGACGAATCAAATGGTCAACAGTTGTCCGATGTTTGCGGAAACCACACTGTTCTTTCGCCAAAAGGCCATCGGTTTCCAGTTTCCACATGAGCCTAGCATTGACCATTTTCTCCATCAATTTACAGACACAGCTGGTCAAAGCTATGGGACGGTAGTTTGATGGATTAGAAAGATCTTTTCCAGGTTTGGGGATGGGAATAATGAGGGCTTTCCGCCAAGAGGGTGGAAAGAAACCTGTAGTCCACACATGGTTGTATACCTGTAGCAGTATGTTCAGACCTTCTTGCGGAAGATGTTTCAACAGTTGATAATGAATTTCATCTATACCTGGAGAGGAATCGCTGCAAGAAAGTAAGGCAGATTTCAGCTCGTTTAACGTGTAAGGAAGATTGTAGTCTTCCATGTTGTCGGACGAAAAGTTGCAGGGTGATTTTCCTTTAAGGGCTTTGTTTTTGACAAAAGTGGTTGATTTGTTAGAAGAGTAGGAATTCTTTTCAATTGTTGAAGCAAGCAAATTAGCAACTGCTTTTTTCTCCGTTATTAAAGAGTCCGAAAACTTGAGATGGTTCACAGTGGGACAGGTGTTCTTCCCTTTGATTTTCTTAATGATGTTCCACACTTTTTTCTTGGAAGTTTTTGATGTCAGCCTGGAGCAGAAACTTCTCCAGGACCGACGTTTACTGATTTTAAAAGTGTGTCTCGATTTGGCACGGAGTTTTGGATGGGCTCGAGCGTTGGGACCCGAAGGTCGTTGGTACACCTGACGCTGAGCCCGTTTTCGAACTTTGGAAATTTGTTGGCAGTCTGAATCAAACCAGGGTGTTTTTGGCATTTGAAGTTTATCGGAAGACACTGGAATACAAGCTTTAGCACACTTGATCACAGTGTTAGTCAGTGATTCTGCTGGGTCCGGACTCTGAAGAAAATCAGCGTCCTGGAATTCCTTAGAAATAGTGGCTGCAAATAGATCCCAGTTTGCTTTCTTATAATTTAGATGTTGAGAGACAGAGACGGTTCAGTTATTACAGGTTGTAGAAGGACAGGGAAATGGTCACTTCCGTGGAGATCGTCATGGACAGACCACTCATAGTCCAGGACCAGCGAGGGGTCACAAATCGACAAATCTAAACACGAAAGTGAACCTGTGGAAGAATGGAGGTAAGTTGCAGATCCGTTGTTCAGACAACACAAATCCAAATCCAAAGGACATCCTCAATTAACAGACCTCTGGATGACGAACTGACACTACCCAAAAGAGGATTGTGGCCGTTAAAGTCACCCAACAGCAAAAAGGTCGAGGAAGTTCACCTATCAGACTGACAAGGTCCTGACGACAAACCGGGACAGAAGGAGGTAGATAAAGAGAACAGATTGTCACAGTCTTGTGGAGAGTGACTCTCGCAGCTACAGCCTGAAGGAGGTAGACAGAGCGACAGGACTATACAACAAAGTTTTGTGTAGGAGAAGGGCAACACCGCCCGACAGTCCCAACGTGGATGGTTTGTGCAGGTTTTGAAAGAATATTAAAGCCAGAAAGAGTAAAGGTCTTCTGGCTTTGAATTTGAGTTTCCTGAAGAGCCACGACGGAAGGTTTTATAAATTGACACAGAAGCTGCAGCTCCTCGAAGTTGGAATTTAGTCCACGGATATTCCAATGGAATATTGTACTATCCATGGTGCAGAGGGCGAAAAGGAGAGAGATCAGGTCATCTCCTCCTCAACGTCTGCTTCCAATGGAGTGAATTTGTTATTGAGTTTCACTGGAGTATGTTGGTCTACAGACCTGCTGGCAGACTTGCCAACAGGTGAAGAAGGTCTGGATTTGGGAGATGGTGGAGGTTTTTTCTTCATCTCCACCATCTCCACACTGGGTTGAACTCCCTTGCCCGCACGGGCACTGGACAGAGGAGTTCGAGGCGGGATTGCTGGTTTTTTAATCTGCCCAGCAGCAGATGTTGTAGACTGCTGGGCAGTCTGAGGGGTGGCGGATTTTTTGCCTCCACCAGGGGCAGTCACTTTGGGTTGGGAGGTGGTGGACCTGCTACCACCAGGATTGACAATTCTACCTTGCAATGTCTTCGAAAACGTAAAGTCATCAGTCTGACAGCAGACTGACCGAGTAGGAACTGTGGGGACTTTCTTTACGGCCGAAGCATACGAAGAAGCTGTCGGCGTCTGACTGCCCACAACCTGTTTCCGGGCTTCAAAAAAGGAGATCTTCTTTTCTGTTTTGATACGTTGTATAGCAGATTCCTGAATCCAAAGAGGGCAGTTTCTGGAAGAGGAGGGATGGTCGCCACCGCAGTTAGCACAATGTGCCGGATTTTGACACGGCCCATCATGGGTTGCCTTGCAGCAAACACCGCACACCTCCTGCCCAGAACAACGGTCTCTGACATGGCCAAACTTCTGACATCTGAAGCACCTCAACGGGGACGGAACATATAACTGAACCCGGACATTCAGGTAGCCGACTTTGATGACCGAGGCAGCACAGGGTTGCAGAAGGTCAGAAAGAGGGTGTTGGTGGCCACTCTTTCTGCACCCTTCTTTACTGTCACCCTGCGTACCTCCGTCCACACCCTGGGACGCCAGCTCCGTTTTGATCTCTGCCTCTGAAACACCTGATAAATCCCTGCAGCGAATCACTCCTTTCGATGAATTCAACTGTTTGTGGGGAGTCACCCTGATCTCCCTGTCCACTAGTTTTGTTGCTTTCAGCAGCTGTTCAGATTGTTTTTGTGATTTACATTGAATTAGAAACGAGCCGTTCCTCAACCTCTTGATGGACCGAGGGTCACCTGCTAAGCCTTGAAAGCCCTTTTGGATAGCAAAAGGGCTCAGAGCTGAAAGGGGTCTTTCTTGCTCCGTTCCTTCCATAACGAGCCAGGAAGCCCAGAATCCTGTCCTCTGTCTAACCTCCGTATCAGAATCGCTGTCAGAATAAAGATCTGAAACAGGGGATGCTGCTTTTCTCTTCTTTTTGGGGGGGATTGTTTTTGAAAAAGCCATAATAAATTTTATGATGTTTCATCTCTCCCTTACCCACCCACCTTGGAGTCCAACTAAGGGGCCAGGGCCAAGAAACCAATGTCTTGACCCTTCCAGGCTTCGGGAGAGATATACGACAAACAGAAACTACCAACCCTATCCCCCCTGATCATGCTCAACTCCCGGGGACAGAGAGCTGAGCACTGCAGGGTTAACTTGGCCAGCAGGGGAACTGCTTGTCTTGACCCAGCCCCAAGAAGGGGAGCCGATTAGTACACCCGGGCCAAAGTGTACTCCCTGTCTAGGAGAGGTCCGAGCCAAAAGATAGACTGCAAGCTGAGTTGCAATACAAGCATTTTGATTACAGCATGTTTATTTTTAGGATAGTGTGATTGGGACTTGGCTACGTTATGCCCCTTGGCCTGCTCTTATAGTACACCAAAAATCTCAAATATGCAAAAAATTCAAGTAACGGCAGTTGTATTTCTGGGCGGCAATATATGTTTTTTGGTCTGAACGAAGAGAAAGTTATGGTGTCTTTTAAAAAAATTGTACATAAGTCATGAAGATCTGTATTATCACACTTTCTTCATTTACCATGACAGCTCTAACACAGCCCACAGCTGTGATGCAGAGGCCTGCTGACTTACACACAGACAACACATTAGAAACCTTAACGAGAAACCTTAACGACACATTAGAAACCTTGCCCTGGATCAAACACTGTGCACAGTATCAAAGACTTCGACACCTGTTTGAGAGGCTCCTTACCCATCAATCAGTATTTCACTTCTGATAGATGGATTCTTGGACGTAAAGTTCTTGCTGACTGGGTGGTGATTTTATCCTCCATATTACAGTTGCTTTGAGGCCAAACAAAATGTCAGTTGTTTTGTTGTTTTTCCTGATCTACCTTCAACTGAAATCATGTATGTAATGACATCCCTTGTTATTCAGAATGTGCTCATACCTTTTGAACTTTCATCTGAATATTGATACACTTACCTTTCACCCGTCCATGATTTCTAATCCCAGTAGGTGATAAACTTCCAACATTCTTGCTGTACATGATTTCCATTTCTGTATATGATAAATTGACTACCTTTCTCCTGTACATGATCTCCTGTCTCAGTATTTGATAACCCCCCCCCCCCCCCCCCCCCCCTCTTACATTTGACCTGTATACACTTCTGATCTAAGTATCTGTTACGACCAACCCAGCCACATTTTCCTGTCTCTGTTGCCTGATTTCCAATTTCAGAATGTGATAAACTGAAGCCTTCTTCCTGAACATGATTTACAATCTCAGTATATGATAAACATCAGCTTTCTTCTTCTTTTTTTTCTTTTTTTGACCGGAACATGGCTTCTGATTTAAGTATTTTGACAACATTCCTCACCACCATCCATCTCCCAACCTTTAATCTGTACACGATTTCCAGCCCTAGTACGTGATACATTCCAGCCTTTTTCCTGTATACACGAGTTCTGATCTCAGTAGAAGATAAAATCGCCCATCCCCCCATTTCTTTTCCCCAGTACATGGTTTCCGATCTTAAAAGGTGGTAAACCCTCAACCATTTTCCTATACATTATGTCTAACCTCCATAGGTAAAATACCTCCACAAACCTACAAGCTGAAGTGCACTGTTGTGAGTCAGAAGGTACATAACAGAAACACACAGCCCGACAAATGATCAGAACCACTCTCACAGAAACGGGAGAACAGGAGTATAATAGCGAGTCTTTTCTGTCATTATTCATAAAGCACATCAATGACTGATCAGAAATCACAAACTTAACAGAACACACATTTATACTGGAATTCTGTCTGATAATCCTAACACACACACACACACACACACACACACACACACACACACACACACACAGTATGCATGCACCCCCTACAACCTATAACCACATGTCAACACACCCATAGATAAAAATCTATATTACTGATAATTACATGAAGAGTAAGACTCTTAAATCATTTTTAAAGAGTGCCTTTCCTTGACATAAAAAAAGCACATTACAAGACAAAACCTTGACCTACCACATCTTAAAATGATTTATGATAAAGAGAATACAGAACACTTATGTAAATTGATTCTGTTATTCAAAAAACCATGTACTGTATGTTTTCAGTGTCCACCATTTATAATGTCACAAAAAACACTTCCAGTAAATCTTGAAGCCCTTTTTTTTAAATTTCTCTCTATCTTTTTTTTCTTACGAGGAAACATAAAATTGATAAACCTCTACAAAACAGAATTGGTTTTACAGATTTTTGCAGCAAAAAAAAAAAAAAAAAAAAAAGCTGTGTCAACATTATGTAAGGCAGGCAGATCCTTGCTCTTCTCTTCATTTAAATGCACTGAGAAACTTGAAAAAAAAAAAAAAACCTCCAGAAATCCTTAAACATGGTCTCTATAAAAGCATGGAGCTTTTATTGGTGGGTGAAACTTGGAAAACACAGAGGCGAAATACAGTCTTTCTTTAGAAGATCTTTACTGAGAGGGTTTCACTGTACCATCAAATCAGCTAATCGCTTTGGTGTCTGTATGATGGTTGTTCCTCTACAATCCAATCTATCTCTAATGAGTGTTTTCACTAAGAACCCACTTTCACCAGGAGAAAAAATATAGTAAGATGCCACCACTCCATTTGTGTGCTCTGGTTAAAAAAAAAGGGGGAATCTCATTTCACCTTTGAGTAACTTAACCTTTTCATTGTCAGTGAACCCCAGCTGCAAGCAGCTGTAACCAGTTAAGTCAGCTGAAGTCATAACGCACACAGCAGCTGAAAACCAGCCAAACAGAAGAGCTACAACTGAGAATGTGGGGTTTTCATTTTGCAAGGCTGTAATGTCTGAACCGCTGGAAAAATTGCTATCATTCATTTATTTCTGCACAATTTCTTTACATATATGGTGATATTTATGTATTTAAACCTCCAGTTTAAGTACATATAGATGGTCAGACGCTTCAGGAGTGAAATAACTTTCAGTGTCATTCAAGATATCCTGTCATGTTGCACTCTTCTTCACCGTCACTGTAAACTGTAAAATCAAACCTGCCAACTGACTTTAAACCAGACTTACAGCTAGCAATCCCATGTATAGTGGTCAAAAATGAAATTACTGGTCAGTTTCTGAACTAGATTCTGATAAAAAAAATTTTTTTAAAGCTCTGAAAACTGACCCAAAACGACAAGTTCGTGCAAAAGTCGCTAACTCTAAATGCTTGAGATACTGAGCAGCACCAGCAGTGTTTTCAATACAAGTTGCACTGAGGTCCTGCAGCAATGAAAGGGTTAAAAAAAAATGAATAAAGTGCTTATACTACAAGAACCCTGAGAACTGTACATCTTCATGAATATGTCACTGAACACAACCAACCACATCAAGGGCACTTTAGTTAACATTGTAGACAGGATGTCAACATCCACACAGCCAACAAACTGATTTACAGTTTCCAGGGTTTTGCAGAACATACATACAATGATACATGCGTATGCACATACATACATAAACCATACATATACATACATTCGCGACAATTGTATAAACTATACAAATAAAATCCTATAAGGCAGCCACTTCCAGTTTTGAAAATGGTCATGTGCACATTTCTCTTGTAAACCAACAGTATTTCAAACGGTTCAATCCTCAAATACAGCACATTGTTAAATATTAGTGACTCAGTCTAAACAAAACTGTGACACAACAATTAAGTCTGATGTGTTCCTTTCATAGTTACAACAACAACAACAAAAAACAAACAGAACAAAACAAAACTTCTATACACTTCAATCATGAAAATATTTTTAAAAGATTTCTTATCAAAAGAGAGAGACAGACAGACAGAAGAAAGGGTATATGTGCACACACTTGTGTGTGTGTGTGTGTGTGCGTGTGTGTGTGTGCGCGCGCGTGTGTGTGCGTGTGTGTGTGTGCGCGCGAGTGTGTGTGTGTGTGTGTGTGTGTGTGTGTGTGTGTGTGTGCCTGTGTGTCTGCGTGCGTGTGTGAGTGTGTGTGTGTGTGTGTGTGTGTGTGTGTGTGCGTGCGTGTGTGCGTGTGTGTGTGCGAGTGTCAGCGCACGTGCATGCGTGCTTGCAAGCATGGGGATGGGGGGTATGAGTGTGTGACAGAAGGGGAAAAAAAGTGGTCAGACAGTGAATGAGACAGAAGAGGCAGAATATGAGAGAAAGATGTAGACATACACAATGAAAACAAAGAGAGAGAGAAACCGACAGGGGATGACCCAACCACCAAAATGGCACATGAACAAAAGAGTTGCCATGCCCGTCCTTTGCTTTGGTCACAACCCGCCATTCCGTGGATCATTGCAAATAAACACAGTAAGACCACCACAAACCAAGAGGACTGAACTCAACTCAACTCAACTAAATCAGATTGATTCAGGTGGGGAAAGAAAAACAAAAAAAACAAAACAAAAACAAAACAAAAAGACAAAAATGCAGCCAATTTGCTTTCATAGAAATGTTGCGACAGAACAAAGGGGAAGAAAAAAAAAATGTCAGAACTCAAAATGTTGGAAAATCAAAATAAGTCACCACCACCACCACAACTGGAAACCAAAATCAAAACAAACAGAGACTGTCCTCAAAACAAGAGAAAAAAAAACAATGTGAAAGGAAGAACACTTTTTAACGCACTACACAGACATTTCAATGTGGGAAAGGGAGGATAAGGGGAGAGGAAGTAAATGAGAACAAAACCAACAGAAAACTGAAAGAGCAGAGGCATTCCAATGTGGGTTCAAAGAGGGGAAGGCGTGGATGGCGGGGAAGAATTAAGAGTGGAGAGAAAAAGGAAGGGAAAATCAATCCAGGCGAAGAAAAAATGTGGTGACAACTTACCAAGAGAGTTTGTGATGGTTAGTCGGGACGGGAGGAGGAGGAGGAGGAGGCGGACCGAGGTCCACAGAGAGCAAGCGCCGCAGCAAAGACACACACACACACACACACACACACAAACACACACACACACACACACAAACACACACAAACCACACACACACATACATGTGCCTTGTTAGATACAGTGACTGTGCTCCTTCGACGCAGACACTTATTCACCACGTCAAGGAGCATGGTGAATGACAGCATCACCCCTAACAACATGGGAGGAGGCATGGAAGAATAGTGACACAGGCATTCTGTTGTGAGTTCTTATGGTAGCAGGGTTTCTCACTGAACAGACTTAAGGAATTTTCTTTGCATACCCATATAATTATATTTAATTTTGGGACAGGGAGGAAATGGGGGTGATTTACAACCCAAATTCAGGTCTTTTTCATGTTAAAAAACAATAATTTGAAATAAAAAAGAAGAAAAGAAAAAAAGAGTGAAGTCATCTTAATGTGCAAAATGTGTAGGTCATCAAATATGAGTCAAACTAATGAATATGTAATTCAATGAGCATTTCCTTTTCTCGACAAGTAGGATGGATGCATAAAATAAATACTTATTGATGTTGGTTAGAATTAGGCCAAAAGCAACAGCCAAATACGTCGGCAATTTAATTTCACCAGTGGCATCATCCTGCCTTCGATTGAAACCATTTGACCACCTTGCTGAAATCAAGCAGTTTTCCTAGCTTGGATTGGTCTCTTCTTACTGAGTTTTTCAAGGTGTTCATACATGTGATTCCAAATTTGTGTACATCATACCTGTATTCTTCACTGTTTGCTCAGACAGCACCTCCAGAGGCTCCTTTGAATACTGCGGTACTTCAGACACTCTGCATGGAGCCAAGAGCTTGTCCTTCATCCACACTTAAAGTGAGCCAGGTTCTCAAGGCTCTGGTGTGTTGGACAGTCCTGTAAGAAGTGTTTCACAGTCATGGGAGATGTGCCACAAGGGCATACTGCAGAATCGTAAATGTGGACATTTGTCACCATGTGATGTCTGAGTCTGCAGTGTCTCGTCCCCAGTCCCACGCTGGTCACTTGGTTTTCCCTCAGCAGGACGCAGCAGCCATCTTTCCTGTTGCAGTCAGGATGCTGCTGAAGCCGTCTTCTCTTGTGCTTCTTTCTTACTAATATTTTCACAATTTTTAAAGGTGACTTCCTGCTGTGCACTTGTGGATCTGATGCTTCAAGATCATCCTGGAGTCAAAGGTAAATCCAAGGTAAGGTGGTGCTTTGTCCTGAGGCATGTTGGGTCCATTCACCTGCAGACGCACACTGGTTCTTTTGTGGCCTGACTGAAGATTGTGTACACTGCTTTTCTGGCACTGATGAAGATAAGCTGTTTCTTTATCCATCTCTAAATCTTCATCAGGGCGTCTTGCATTCTCACTGCGTCACATACTGCCCACACCACCAGATGACCAGGTCTTTCACATAGATTGCACCACAAATCCATGATGGAATAATCATATTCTAGAATGTCACTACAGAAGATGATGAAAGGCATGGGCGACAGTACACCCCCATGTGGGATTCCTTCCTTCACAGCAATAATAGCAGTCTTCTTGCTCCGAAATCTTATACTCTGCACCTGGGCATTTCTGTTGGTGAGGTACTGGCTGATCCAGTTGTACATATGTCCTATGATAACATACTAGTGCATTCTGATTATAGACCCTCTTGCTATGTTACGGACCCTCTTGCCATACCTTAACAAAGGCTTTTTTCCATGTCCACCCTTTTCCAAACTGCCATGACATGCTGATTATCTTGGGCAGCGTCTTCAATTTCTTGAGCAACCTCTGAAACCTGGCCCCAGATGAATCTGTGCTGGCTGAACCCAGCTTGACTATCAGATTTAATCTCTTCCTTTTCCAGGCTCCCAGTAAATCTGCGATTTATGAACCTCTCCTTATGCTCCAAAATGCAGCTGGTTACACTGGCTGGTCTGTTAGTGTCCACTTGTAACCTCTCCATATGTTCCACAATGCAGCTGGTTACACTGGCCAGTCTGTTACTGTCCACTTGTAACCTCTCCATATGTTCCACAATGCAGCTGGTTACACTGGCTGGTCTGTTACTGTCCACTTTGGTTTTGGAACATGATATATGTCCATTTGTACATGAAGCTCAACCCTGATGATATGACAGGTCTCACAGGGTATCAACTCCATCTCAGAGTCTCTTGAGCTTGCTGAGACAGCTGTGTCAGAATTATAACAAACTTCACAGGAAAACTTTTCTTTCTTTAATCTAAATCGATCAAATCCATCACTCCACGGTCCAACTGGTGAACTGGTAGCAGTCAATAATTCAGGATTCCCACTGAGAAGACACAAAAATTGCTGAAATTTCAAGGTAGTCCAGAAAGTATGCTCCCTATCCCCGCAAAAATTTTGATGGTTGCTTTCAAAATCTTAATGGTGCAATCTAATATAAATCTGAACACTGAAGGGTGTATTGTACACTTTTCAGTCAAATGACAACCAGGATCATTTCTTCGTACAGACTTGTCAATTTCTTCCACTTTTGCTACATCTTACCAATGCAAGACCTCAGAATGTGACATTTCTTTGTCTTTCACTGACAGACAAAGTGGTGAGATTTTGTTACCGCACTGTTGTCTGGTAGCACACCAAAAACACAACAGTGCTCTGTGGATTCCACGGCATCCTTTTTCTTTCCATTGATTTTTTTTTTTTCAGTGTCTTCTCATTCTTACATTCCACTGAAATCCTCTAATTTGCAGAAGTGGGAATTCTCGCTTACTCAAACTGTAAAAACAATGCCAGAGAAGACAGACCACGAATGGTGGCGATGCTTCTAGTACCATTTCTTGTGACAATCCTGCTACAGTCACAAACAGGGATGCCAGGAAGTCTCCTTCATTTACTTTCCTGCTGACGAAGACAGGTAAGAGATTTGACATTTACTGATGTTTGTGTTTTGTGTCGGTGCATAGAGAAATTCAGACCAGAAGACCTACATGGAGTGACAGACTGTGAGGGAGGGTTGAAAGAAAAAAAGGAGACGACTCTCGTCACGAATGAAATGAATTAGGTCTGAACATGTACATACAAAAATTGAGTAGATTTCACGCTGAAACAAAAGTGATTAAAGAAAGGAACTACCTGAGCGCCACACCGATACGCTGTACCTTTTCAGATATTTACATCTGGAATTCTTGTGGCAATGCAACTGCACTTTACAAAATCCTGAAACTACCTCATTGATGGTCACCAGAGAATGAAATGTTTGTACTTAATATATATGTCTTATTTCGTATAGATCTGGAGAGCTCCTCACCTTTGTCCTTTACGTAAATGCACACACACAACCTTCTCTATTTTCTTTTTGTTCTCTGAATGTGTCAGCATTTTTTTGGCTTATGTATAATGTCTTTACTGAAGCAACTAATTCTTCCTCTCTCTGTCTGCAACATATGCCAACCTTTTCTTAATTGAACAAATGAAAATCCGAAACTGTAAAACTGAAGAGTAACTAAATTTACATATCATCAAAAACGTGTCATATAATCTTTTCTAAAGTCAGCTCACTCTGCTTTATTTAACATCCACTTTCACATGTACAAACAAAAACCCAAATATATCAGAATGTGTACACTACCGGAGGCCACATTAACACACGGCACATTCACTAGAAGAGCAAAGAAACCATAATGGTACTGTTGTTCTGTTCTGTGGTGGAGTCACTATCATGTCAATCCAAGGGACACAACTGCAATACTATACATCACCAAATTTATAGTAAAATCTCCCCAAGTGACCTATCTTAGCGTGTAAAAATTGTCAACTCTATCTGTATGTTGCAGGCATGAGTCTAAAAACATATGTATAAGCATGCAAGTGTGTACACTTGAGAAAAGAAGTGAGAATCAAACATCATGACACATACTTCAGTCCTGAAAGATAGCTAGGGATAATAAATTCAAACACACACACATGAACATACACATTCTTTTTTTCTTTTTTCTTGTTGCAGCCTCATCTTCAGTGGCACTCCCTTATCACTCATTCCAGTTCCCACCCACAGTTACAACCTGATTTGTCCCACCGAAGCCCCAGCACTGGCAATCCACAGGCAGCAATTAACATCAAGTCGCCATAAAGGCACCTCACCAGAGAAGACAGTGCAGTGCTGCCCAACTGGTGGTGTTCAGTGGTGCCTATTCTGATCCAATATATGCAGGACACCACCTACTGAGCCCCAGCAGATGACAATAACTGCTTAGCCAGAGGCTGCCACCACAGGCATTCAACAGTCCCCATAAACTTGCAGATACTGATAACTGCATTACAAAGTCACAAAGGGCACAGACAAGGAGAGGTAACTGGGACCAAGATCACCACAAGAGCAGGGCGTGAAGGCCCAGAGAATGTAATACCTTCTTTTTATGCTGATCAATAAGAAAAATGAAAATGCTGATATGATGTTCGATTTCACTCAACGACTACATGATATGGCTGTATTCTATCCTAATTTTCAAAATATATCTCAAGTGTCGACCAAACCTCAGCAATACAGACACCAGTAATGTTTGTGAAGAAATCTGAGCAACACTCTCATCCATCAAGTGAATGAAGCTCGATTGTGTGGTCCCAGTCTTCCCACTTGAGCCTGTAGCAAACTCAGCTCTGGGCAGGGCTTGTTAAACATAGACATCTTCCTCGAAAACTATATGTCATCACATTTGTACTCCTTATGGAAAAAAGACCGACAGTGTGAGATTCTACCTTTTACCATTATATATATATATATATATATATATATATATATATATATATATATATTATATATAATATATATATAATAACGAAAACTAACATGATCATGATGAAGAATGCCAGGAATGACAATTCAAAAAAAAAAGTAAAATAACCAGTGGCAGTGGTGGTGACAAAATACACACAATATTACTGTTTCATTTTTAAATGGAAAGAATCAGTGCACATTTTTAAGCACAGAATGTATTCAGTGAGGAATTTCTTAATGCTTACATGTAAACTCATGTGGTTGTAAGCACCACCCAATGTATTGTCATTCAAATATCACACACACACATACCACAGTACCTCAGAGAAGTTATGACCAAGCATCCCTTATTTTTCAAGTTACTTCATGCTGTGGGTGGAAATATGAGAGACAGAGAGACAGAAAGAGAGGTAGAGAGAGAGAAAGAGAGAGAGAGAGAGAGAGAGAGAGAGAGAGAGAGAGAGAGAGAGAGAGAGATACACACACTAAAAACACATCATTCCACACATCTTTTATGGCACTGCACATTGGACAGGATATGAAAATGTAAAAATACTATTAGTCACATCAGAACAGAGCTTCTAACAAAACAGCCACATAAGACAATCAAACAAAAGACATTGTACTAGTATGTTTTAAGCTTTCTAACAAACGCACAAACTCAAAAACCAAAACAAAACAAAAGACAAAAAACTGTGACCACATCGTAAAAATATGCTTTTACTTCAGCAACACACACACACACTACATGCCAAGGCCAGCAACTCAACTGATCAACAGACGCAGCCACAAACAAATTCAATGACGTCATGTCGCACTGAAAACACTCACAGCACAGGAACAATAAAACATCATCTGCCATGTCAAAACCACAAACAGGCCACCTTCATGCTCTGATTCCAATACGATATGCAACAAGTAGAAACATCTCATTTTTAAAAATGTCACCAGCTGAATGTTTTCATACAATCTCTTGCCCAACTTAAACCTGATATCTACTAGCTTCTTGCTGACGTTACTAGTACATTTCTTTAGCATGTCAATGCAGCGAAGGAGACCTTTAATAGCAAAGGTGAGTGTTGCAGCAAATACAAGATAACACTAGTCAGTTAAATATGAATGTGTCAAACCATCATCTGTTTGACCTTTTCATCCCTATGAAATACAGGCTCATATCTTGTAACTTGCCATGTTGAAGGTACCAACCAACGATGTTTCTATCATACCTTGCACATGAAAAATAAATAAAACTGAGGCTCAAGACTGGTCCTCTTATGATGCGGAAACCACTTGGAATCAGACCAGATTCTTTTCATTAATACATATGACTGGAAGCTTTTCATGATCTCTGGAAACAACTTGACAGAGCTTTTTTTTCTTCTTCTTTTCATAGTTGATGATAGCAATGGCAAGAACAGCTGCACATGCCCTCATTAATTAAAGTTATATGGGGAAAAACAAAGGCTTTCCATACTGGTGTTACCCAGCTTCTGGAGACAGCAGCTACTCCCTATTTCAATCCACAACTATGCTTTCAATGAGGATGAAGATAAACCAGATTTTCAGATATGTGTGCACTTACTTCATTCACCAGATTTCTGAGAAGGGGGATAATTTGTGTATGTGTGTTTAGTGACTCTTGAGGATCAGAAGAGTATATGCAAGGCACACCTGGTTCAGAGGAGAGTTTCCTTTTTTTTTTTTACCCCCTTCACTTCATCAATCTTCACTTTTAGTTTTACAGATTCAATGCAATCAAGACAGACATTTTAATGGTATCACATCATACTGATTAAGTTTCTGTAGTGTCATCTATCTCGTGCTCTTACTAATCAGCTCTGAATGAACCTCACACTGCATCAAGATAAATGATTGCAATGGTTACAACCAAATACGTCCACACAGACCACATGTTCAGTAACACTTTCTGATTGCTGCTATCTCTGCGAAGAAAGGTTCAAAGGTTAAAGTTCCACAGCCTAGTAACTGCCACAGGGAGTGTGACTGAACTGTTAAGAGGATCACCGCAGACCTGGTTACCCCTCAGAAATTCTATGTGTAGGTTTTGGGTCAAAAATGTGTACAATTGTGTGTAAAATGTGTAAGCTTTTGCAGCGCAAAGTAGCTGCGTAGGAAACCATACTGAATGCATTCCAGACATTAGAAACACTGAAAATTTATTACTATAAAAGATGCATTTTTATGAAATGCATTAAATTGGCTTCTTTAATTTAACAATCAATGATTGTCAAACTAATCCAAGTTCCTTGCCAGTATCCTCTGATAGGCAAAAGCCTTTGCTCAGGAAATTAACAAGAACATTAACTGATGTGAATTTTCTTTTATAACACTTTAAAATAACTCTCTCTTCACTTTTTACTGTACTGATGGACATAACTGGAAAAAAAATCTTGAAGTAATCTTTCATATGCTACTATGGGCACTTTTTCACTGTTGATAAGCTAACCAGTCTTTCT
The DNA here is from genome assembly GCA_018398815.1 of Conus ventricosus. NCBI lineage: Eukaryota > Metazoa > Mollusca > Gastropoda > Neogastropoda > Conidae > Conus > Conus ventricosus. The sequence continues at coordinate 14,926,680 of CM031608.1, forward strand.
GAAGAGCATAACAATTATGATGTGAACTTTATTTCAGACTTTGGTGATTCCAGCTCCCGACCTTTAAATTGTCAGCTGAAAGGCCATGAACTGCATCTATTAAAGAACAGTCAGCCTTCTTCAGGACGAGAAGACTTTCAAGAATTTCACTGGACAGTGTGCTCCTTTGGGGCCGGGGGTGGGAGGGGGGGATTTTGGAGCTTTTTGTCCCTCTCCGCGAGTAGTCTGATGTTCCAGTCTCTCATCAGAAGTGCCTGCAGAACTCGACTTCACAAAAAAGCTTTGAATGTTCATTGCCTACCGTTTTCCAGAATCACTGTTTCCCTTGTGGCTTTTGCTACCGATGTGCCGCTGAATGTCAAAGCGACCACTGTAGCAATCGCGATTTGACAGTTACAGTGGTGCTGTGTGCGAACATATCGCCCTTCTTTGACGCAGTAATGAACTTGAAAATAGTATGATACGCTGGTTTGTACTTCTGTTCATATTTCTTTTTCTTTTGGATCAATGAATCTGAATTTTCGTTGTCTGTTTCATGCGCGCGAGTTGAAGCTGAGTAAGAAGCAATGTTGATGCATTCATAGAGGCAGGAAGTACGCATGCGCCATCGGAACTTTTAAAAGTTGGACCAGACTCTTGGACTCGGCCGGATTACGTGTTCAGCGCATTTTCGTAAGCTCATTCATCAAAATTTCGTACAATTTGGTTTTGAAACGTACAATCGTATAGCTGTATTAAATTTCGTGAGATTATACGCAAAAATCGTAAAGTGCACAGGTCTGTCACCGTGAGCTGGGCAGGGCACTGTGGAGGGCACAGTACAAAACAAACCTTCCATCGCCTTAACCTTCCTTGAACTGAACCAACTATCCACTTGACGCTGGGTAGAAAGAGTTTGCAAGCCATAAAAAATCTGACACTGTGAGGAGTTTGAACTCAGGACTGTCACCTCTAGGCTAAAGCTGAGGAACACTCATCTATTAAAATTTTTTTTTTAACTTTCCCAATGCTTACCTTTGTTGTTATTGTTGTTTTTTTTACAATATCCACCTACAAATGCTTTGATCTAACTGAAAGTTTTATTTTCTCTGTTTCACTTATACCATAGAAACTGGACAAAAACTGCCTAGACACAGGTCAAATATCTTAGTATCATTGTTGATATAATCAGCAAGAATGTTTGTATTGAGAAAATCGCTTTAAACATATCAAATAAATGCTGGTTATATTTAAGATTGTGTCTTGTGTTTACTTTTTTTGTTTCGTTTTGTGTTTTCTTTTTTCTTGCTTTTGTCTTGGGAGGGGGGGGGGGGGGGGCTTTGTGTATGAGAAGAAAAATATTAATTAAAAAAAATTCAAAAAGAGCACACACAAGGTTCTCATTCAACTTTGCCACTGTACATTTATTGTGTCCATTCTGAAATCTGATTTCCTTTATACCGCCTTACACACACATTCTATTGTATGCATGCACTCAAGCACACACACACAGAGCAAATCAACTCAGCTTAACCAAAATGGAAAATGTCAAACCAAACATAATGTCAGCAGTCACTTTATCACTACACAGGCAACCACTTTCAGCATTCCAGAGAAACAGCACAGGTTAGTTTCCAAATAACATGCAAACACAAACTAAACAAGTACACTACAGAGGTTAAACTCTCTTCTCTGTCTCTCTCTCTTTCTCTCTCGTACACTATAAAACCAGGCATGCCAATTGCCTGAAAAGAAAAATTCATAGCCCTGGTGGCTGGGATAGATATACATTGTGTGTGTGTGTGTGTGTGTGTGTGTGTGTGTGTGTGTGTGTGTGTGTGTGTGTGGTGTGAAGAGAAGTGTGGGGAGGAAATGGGAGAACAATTAAGTAGTAGGGGAAAACAAGTGCAGGTTAACAATTCTTCCATCATTATAGTAATGACTTTGCAAAGATTTGAGAAGAAAACAAACCAAAAACAAAAAGGAGGGGGGGGGGGGTTGAAGATGAAGAAATATGGGAAAATGTACATCATAAATATGAAAACCCTTCACTAGCTGCATGAGGGAACCATCGCAATCCCTCCTGAAGGCAGATCTATATGTACTGCCTGCCTGGGAGACATTAAAATAACCCCCTTGACTCTCTTCTGAACCGGGTCTATTGTAACAACCATATCAAATTCATATAATGAAACCATTGATTTTCTTCTGGTTCCTTCATTTGATCCACTTGAGAACACTACTCCTGGATATATCTCAACACAGTTGTCAATTTCCTTTTTCCCCCATGTTTTTTCTTTCAATTTCTTTTCTTTTTTTTTGTAGAAAATTATTTTAGGCAATTTGCAAGAAAACCAACAAAAGCAAAAAAAAAAAATCTGTTGAAAGGAGAAACATTGGCATGCCTGAGAACTATGACTTCTAAAACTGCACGCACGCACGCACGCACGCTCGCACGCACGCACGCACGCACGCACGCACGCACGCACGCACGCACGCACGCACGCACGCACGCACGCACGCACGCACGCACGCACGCACACACACACACACACACACACACACACACACACACACACACACACTGTGACACACACACACTCACACTCACACACAAGAAAAACAAAACGGAAGAGATGAAGACAATAACTGAAGGACTTGATACAGTGCAAGTGTACACTGGCAGGCAGACCTGCAACGCTGGCCGTGGCAAAGAAGAGACAAGGAGGATAAGTCATGCAGCATGACTCGCAGTGAGAAAAAAAAAATATATATATACATGTAGATGTAAAACAACTGAAAACACCTGTACCTTGACTGGACCGAGCAGATTGTTGTTCTACCTTGTCCTCTACCAACATATAAGACCACACAGTATCAAATTTCTCAGCGGTCAGCACACAAACAGCAAAACCTCATTTGTGTGCTTTTGTGTTGATATTCCTTCAAGAACTTTCACAGATAAAACATCTTTGATAATCTGTTACCCTCTATCAATTTCTTATGACCGCTATAACAGGGAGAGAAAAAAAAAGAAAATAGGTAAATTTCCACTACATGGTCTTAAGTATTACCCCACCCTGGCATTTCATATACGTACATTGAACCAGCTCATTTTGTACACACAAGAAAGAGAAATTCCGTACACATTCACAGCAGGTACCAAAGTTTGAACAACACTGACATGTCATGTACTGTGTTGGACAAGTTGATTTTAACACATATACACAAACTGTAAAATAAAACAAAAAAAGACAGTTTTGACTGTTTCTGTTTCTCCTTATGACCTACAGTATAGGTGAAAGGGAGGGAGGGTTTAAAAAAAAATAAAGAAAAGAAAGAAGAAAGAAAGAAGCGAGAGCATGGTTGGAACAGAATTCCAAACAACAGATTCAAGGACTTTTTAGGAACTTTTCAAGGGCTTTTCTTATAACACTTAGGGACTGCAATATAGAAAGTGTAGGCCTGTATGCGCACACTGTTGCTTCATATAGTCACTTTAGCAGGAACCAGTTTGTAAAGGATTGGAATGCGGATGGTTCTGGCAGATACAAAATGAAATCGAATTAAAACATTAACGTCCTGTATGACTTTTTGATATGCACTCTCCAATAAATGAATGGCTCCTTCAACATTTTCAAGCACTTTGAACTATTTCATATGAAGTCCAAACTTCAAGGACATTTTTATTTTGAGCACTCTGAGCTATTTCACACGAAGTCCAAACTTCAACTTCAAGGGGCATTTTAAGTCCTTGACAAAAGGTCCTCAACATGCAAGGACTTTTTTCCCCCAAGGCTTTCAAGGACTTGTATGAATCCTGGAGAGGAACAGAGATAGAAGGAAAGAGTGAGAGAGAGAGAGAGAGAGAGAGAGAGAGAGAGAGAGAGAGAGAGAGAGAGAGAGAGAGAGAGAACATAGAAGAAACCGAAAAGGAAAAAAAGTGGGATTATACAAAGTCTGAGAAGCTGTGCGTCTTGAAGACACAGATGTTGGGACCACCAAAACAAAAAACAAAAACAAAAAAAGAAGAAGAAAAAAAAGACATGAAATTCAGAAAATCACAAACATTCTATGTAGTATGGTTTGAGGACAGAAGGGAGGGGCAGTTCCACAGCACTGACATAAGACATGTCGTTTAGTAATGGGATGACAATAAGGGAAAGAGGTGTAAGGGGGAGGGAATGGGGACAGTCCATGACTGACAGGAGATACACTGTTTAATATGGGTTGACAAAAGGGACACTCCATACTACGCCAGCTGTCAGCTCTAACTGAAACGCCATTTTTCTTTCTTTTTTTTTTTTAAAGCAGCATGGCCACGTACTGTAGAGACAAAAATGTAGGAAAATATAAGCTGTATTATTCTGAGATACGAATAGTATGTTCCTGAACTGTTGATTTTAACAAAGTCCTCACCTTCTTTAGCTTTGGACTGGCGGTGCTGGGCCTGCAACAAGTAATAATTCTTCCAATATAAACTGAAAATCAAACCAATCATGCACAATTAAAAAAACTGTTTTGTTGCTTCATCAAATTGCATAAAAATCAAATTCAGGAGGAAACATTCCAACAATTTTTTCTTTTAAATTTAACTACATTTTTTTGGTAATAACTATACCAATTTATGTTAAGTCGTCAAGAGGCAACCCACCGGAGACACTGCACTGCTGCCGAGTCACTTCGGTGGTGTTCAGTGGCGCCTGTTCTGATCCAACATACGCAGGACACCACCTACTAAGCCCCCTACTGACGACAATAATTGCTTAGTCGCGGAGCCAGCGTGCGTGAGCTCTCCCTCCGGAGGGCGCCATCACGTCCATCCAATGACAGCCCCGATGGACCCACCGATACCAGTGACCCCGACGGAAACAAACCAAGGCCACAGACGTGGAGAGGATATCGAAACGGAGGTCACCATGAGAGCAGGGCATGAAGGGCCACAGAATTTGAGACGTTTTTTTATGCTGATCAATGAGAATAAGGATGATAAATATGATGCAACGGATTTCCATTTCGGTTTGAGACTGTGTGACAAGGCTGTGCTCTACGCTTCCTTTCATAATATATCTCTGCATCAACCAGGCCTGACAGATACAGACATCTGCAGTGTTGGTCAGGAAATTTGAGCAACACTCTCAGAGACGTATCCATTAAGTGGATGAAACTCGACTGTGTGGTCCCAGTCTTCCCAACTGAGCCAATAGCAAACTCAACTCTGGGCAGGAGTCCGTCAGGGCAGAAAAATCTCACATGACTCTGATAGGAATCGAACCTGCAACCTCCCAGCCGGGAGTCTGCGACGCTAACCACTTCGCCACGGCTGCTAGTGCCCTCACAGAATTTGTTCCCACTCCCTCACATCAAGACAGGTCCTGCTGCAGCCCAAACACCAATTCACAGTGAGTATTCAGCATCGGGTCACAATCAGGCCAGTCGCCAGATAAGGCACCGCTTTACTGTTAAGTGGATTTGGAGGTGTAGGATGTTGCTTCTTCTGATTTTTGGACTAAACCCTTACTGATGATAAGTCCTGCAACACCACGAAGCCAGAATGAAGAATTTGCCTCCACTAATCAAAATCCATCCCCATGAATCTGCCAATATCAAAGACTGACACAAACTCGCCACAGAGACGGCTGCATGTAAGAAAATGTCTCATCCTAATGTGACATGAGAAGGCCTGTTCACCCTCTCAGAGAACTAATAGCAATATGGCAAGCTTAAAACTGTAATCTGAGGGTGAAAAGTGTAATTTCAGAGAATGCGCTGCAAAACATCCATGGTCATTTTATACTGCCAGGAACTCAACAGATTTCCCAAGATGCTACCAAAAGTGCTTTCCTTTCCAGAGTAACCCTTGAAAGCTGTGCAGTGAATGTAGTCAGTCACTTCTTTTTATGTGACACGGCAGCTGTAATTTTGTCGGAATACAGAGCAATATTTCTGGACATCATGTATCCTTTTGGTCTTCCCTGTTTCTTTCTCAGATGTTGTAAGTTCTGACTCAGAGTTTTTACGTGACCCCCTTCCTGACACTGTGTCTGACTGAAACAATAGTGCACACCCAAAGCATAGTGACTGCTTTACCTCCCTTCGCTCAAAGCCATTCAGCAACATAACTGCCCAGTAGATATACAGCAGCACAGTGCTATGAGAGCACATTCATCTGCAGTGGGTGCTTATCCTATCAAATGAGGAAACTGTGATCTCAATAGTTCAGCGAGACAGTGCAAGCGGCCCTTTTGAAAGCTCTAGACAAATGCAAAGTTAAAAAGTGCAATGACAGAATAAGGCCATCGAACGCATGATTCACAACACTCAAAACGAAGGGTGAACTGTCTGTATGAGTAGCAGATTTACCTGATACACTTATCTGTTTGAACAAAAAAAAAAAAGTCTTGTGGATATAACTAAAAAATGAAGTTGCAGATTTACGTACTTGAACACTTTTGCTGAGAAATCTTGGAACACACTTTACAAACAGGACGTTTTCCAAATGACATGGAAAATCATTCTGTACTCCTACCTTGTACATGTACATAACCAAGAGATGAATTTATGAACACAAGAAATTAAATAACAGAATGATACCTGGGCATTTTCCTCAACTTCACATCAAAGTAACCACAAGTTCTGCATTTGTGAAACTTGCAAGGGCTTTTCTACCAGTTTACTATCATTGTGTTTGCATAAGCAGAGTCACTGAAAATCAGTACAGCAATCACGTATAGGTGCCATCATCTTTGACGTACCATGGTTACAATCTACCGCTAAAAGGTACTTCAACACTGTAACAATGACGATAACAATAACGATGATGGCAATGTTGACATACCTTTGCAGTCTGTTTAGTGGCCTCATTGTCCAGTTCTGGGATGGCCACATACTGATCTCGTCGCTGGTATTGTTTCTGAAGCAGCCGATCTGTCTCTTCATCAGTGTCTGAGTCTGTGGAAACAATGTACACTAACAGGTAGACTGTTAGAAACACAGAACACTTTTTGAAAAAAAACATCCGCCATCCTTCATTTAGGAATCAACTATCTTGCCTTTCACTGAACAAGCAAAAATTAAAAGATGAATACAAAGTTTTAAAAAAAATATGCCAGCGAGTGATTTGTACTTCAGCTCAGAACTAATGTTTCCTAAAAAAAAATCCTTGAGCTGAAGTTTGTACTTCAACCACTTTTCTTTTTTTTCTTCTTTTTTTTTCCTCAAGATTGTCAACTTTTGTGAAAAATAATCAATCTATATATCTGTCCGTCTGCACATTTACTCGGGTCTTTCACATTTACAAGCCAAATATTTCCAAAGTTAAGTCAAAATGAAACAAGAAGTAACTCTTTAAACATCTGGCAGACCCCCACCTTGTGCCCCTCCCTGTCCCTATAAATCAAGCTTGTTAAAGAAGTGTATAGACTGGCTTGAGGACAGTGCACTCTTGTCGTTTCATGGGAGAAAAAAGCTTGACCAATGGATGTTCCTTTCCGTGTCAACAACTGGTCTTGGTTCGTACTTAGAGGGATGTCAAATCACCTTTCATGTGAAAGCAATCCTTCTCTGTTGCTTGCCTTGGGATCGTTTATATATGCACATATGCATGCACACACACAATACGTATGCAAGTATGCACATAAAAATTTCAGCACAAGATGATGTCAGAGAGCCCTCTCTTTAAGGAGTGACCTAAAAAATGTATTAACCGATTTCCTTCACTCGAAGAAGATAAAGTGCTATCGTCATTTTCCAGATTCAACAAGTGTGCTTCCAGCAAACATCCTTTGAACATTACCAATTCTCTGACATGAGTCTTAGTTTGGTTTCATTACTATAGCCTAGCTGACCACACAAGACTGATTCAGCACATTAGGGGAAAGGGGGGAGGGGGAAGAAATCCTGCCATGATAATAAGAGGGCAATATTTACATCAAATAATAGCATTGCAGCTGAACTTTCGCCATCCTTAAGACTCAGCCATGCCATGTGTGCCAGCCATTCTGCTGACGATTTTAAAAATTGATGAAAAAAAAATCATTTAAAGGCAACACAAAATGCATTTTAAAAAAAAAAGGCACACAGACACTGCAGAATGAACAGCAAGTGTTTACTCTGGACAGTGTGTACAATCTCACCACCTGTGACCACACTACATGTTCAAATTTCTTACTCCAAAAAATGTAAACACATTCCAGAACAAAAACAACAGAATGGGCCATACAGGCAAAAAACAAACAATAAATCAAAAGAAAATATATTTTTAAAAACCCCAAAAAAACCCAACCCTCTAAAAATGGCAGAGTCAAGGAGAGTGACAGGATAAAAGAAAGTATTCGAAGTAGCACGGAAACTCCAGAAAGCAAATATGCAACTTGCATCGGAAAGAGTCCCCAGCAAACTGCACGCAGTCCCAACACAAGTCATTTGGTCAAAAAGACAAAAAACAACAATACAGTCTGCTAACAGTACCATGGAAAACACGTTAAAGAAAACCTGCTAATACACAATAACATGCATTGATCAGACACAACTCCACACACACACACACACACACACACACACATCTACATCATCTATTTCATGCACCACTGGGTCAAGCATTGAAACCAGTCCATGACAGGAGTTCAAGGTTCAAATACAGCTGTTGCCATCCATGCACAGTGAGCCAATGTTGCAGGTTCTCAGGGGTGTTCTGGCAGGGAAAGCTACGGGTTTCCTTCTCAGCACACTGCCCGCACATCAGCTCCTTCCTTTATTTCAAACAATTCCATGCTTACACTACATGTCCATTTATATGGCAGGAAGAGAGACAGAGGACTCAGAACAAAAAGTAAACTCAATCACGATTTGATTTTAAGACATTGTCTTTTCTTCCAATCTTGAGGTAAAGATCAAGATCAAGATCAAGAGAGAGAGAGAGAGAGAGAGAGATGAGAGAGAGAGAGAGAGAGAGAGAGAGAGAGAGAGAGAGAGAGAGAGAGAGAGAGAGAGAGTTAATGTTGCCATTTTTTCAATGAAGTTATTTCTCACAAATCCTTCTTAATTGAAAAAAAAGATAAAATGTGTTTATCACGACTTCTTATCTGATTATAACCCTACATGTCAATGTATTATTTTCGGTCCTTTCATATGTTTGATGTCAGTATATTATTTTCGATCCTCCCCTCCCTGTGCATTCATGTATGTCATATGTATGTGTGTGTGTGTGTGTGTGTGTGTGTGTGTGTGTGTGTGTGTGTGTGTGTGGTGAGACAGAGACAGAGACAGAGACAGAGAGAGAGAGAGAGAGAGAATAGAAATGAGGGTTGTTCGTACGGTCAATACTGAGAATCAATAACGAATAATGTCACTTCAAGACTGTTGAACTGCTGAAGGGAAAAATGGATTTCAAACGAGTGTAACACTTTCTGAGGGGGAGATTACTTTCAAATGTAGCTTAAACATACATGAGTTATGTCTTTATTTCATTTTTTGTTCTTTCGCATTTTTCTTTAAGTCAACAGCTTAATTGCTTGTGAAAACTATTTTAGGCTTTCCTTCTCACATAAGCATGCCTAACATGAATATTCTATTGTGCCTTTGAACAGTTTATTCTTCTTTTTAAAAAAAAGTGTTAACTTAAAGGCTCTGCTGTGTGTGTGTAAAGAGGCTACTTTTCACTGATAAAGTGTTATCTTAATGCACCATCATGCTTTTTTTATAGGTTATTCTCCATAGCTTAATGTGCGATGATTAATGCTCCATTGTGGCTGCATATAACCTATTCTTCATAGCTAAATGCTTGACATTAACGTTCCTTTGTGATTGCATACAGATTATTCTTGACAGACATGAAGGTCCAACGTGAAGGCTCCACTGTGTTTATGTTGTGGCTATTCTTTACAAATCAACATGACTAATATCCTGCCTCTGCTCTGGATGTGTAGAGGGTATTCTTTCAAAAAAATTCTCGCAAAAGGATAGTGTTTAATTATAATTCTAACAGAATATTCTTTAGATTTAATTCTAGCATAATACTCTTTTAACATAATTCTAACACTACAGCCCTGTCACACTCGATAAAAGCCCTTCAACACAAGTAAAATGACAACATTACATTCCGTTGTGTAAAGCCTGATTTGGAAGCTAAACGTGTGTATCTCTAAGGCTCTGTGTCAACGAGCGGGGTGGAGAGGTCACAGGGAAATGGAAGCTGCAAAACGGTAGGCAGATTCTTCCAGAATGGATCAAACGATTGGGGATGGGGTACATACGGGAAGGGCCAGCACAGAGCAACAAAGGAGTGGAATACACAATGGACAGATACTTAGAATGCCTTGAAAAGAAATGATACAAGAAAAAAAAAAGGGAAGCGGTAGCTGAGCAGTAAAAACCATTCTTAGTTTAACCAACATGGCACTTACGTCAATGAAGTATCATCCTGCTTCAACAGGATGTCATTCCTATGTTTTTACAATGAGAACCAGCCACACATATCAACACAGCCTGCAGCAGATTTTGTGAGCATTTACTTCATAAATACCTAACAGGCAGCAAACCAAACAATGACTCTTCTTTATCATAAAGCTGCCATAACCGTACACTTGAATAGCCTTCATGTGATCTGTGGCACGATTTCTGAAATCTTTTAGTTACAATGAACCTGTTGTTTACACGCCTTTTGTCTGAAATCTCATCTGCTAAGCTTGAAACTGTGGACCAGCCATGCTCTCCTTTCAAAGAGTTTTTCTTATCATAAAAATGGAGACGTCCACTCAAATTCTGAACAGTCAGTACAGATCAAATCTAATGAAGAGCCAGACAATTAAAAGAACTTGAAGCTTGTTGCCTGCAAACCTACACACATTCACACAGTGAAGATGAAGTGAAGAACAGATCAAAGAGAAAGCTATGAATATGAAGATCGTAACTGTTAATCACATGATCAGGGAAATTAGAGGAAAGAAAAAAAAAAAGATGTGAAACATCCATCTGTTCAGGGTGGCAAAGACAGGCAAAGTCGCAAATTAGATACAGGCCACAATGAGAACTTTGGCACTCTAATAGAGGAGAGGAGACACGTATCCAAACAAAACTCAAACGGTATCCTCTGCAGCTGGTGAACATCCTAGGCATTCAAACATAAGGAAGGACCAGGTTAGGTGACAGTGCTGCAAGTCAAAGCATCATCATCATAAGTAGGACAGACGGACAAAGAAAAGATGGTACCTCCCGCTGGCTGTCGCACATACGACCCTTGGCTCAGGGGCTCTGCATCACTCGCATTTTCCTCGGAGGAGTAACGGGGCTGCGAATTATGCGATGTGTGATTGCTAACATGATTGTTGGCGGCCGAACTAGCGCGACCATTCGCGCTGATGCTAGCACCATTGCTGCTGCCAAACCCACTCCGGTCCGGGACCTTGCCAGCAGCCCCGTGTTCTAACGAATCGTCTTTGCGCAGGGGGGCATATTTTTTGCCTTTGTTACGTCGGGTGTATCTCATGCCCCCGCTTTCTTCACACTCGTCATCAGAATCATAACCTACAGAACAAAAAGCATGCACAAAACATTGTCAAGAAAGCATGCAGCCCAAAATATCCATTCAAAAATAGCAACACCCCCCAAAAAAAAAAACGAGAAAAAGAAATCACAGCAACAATCCAACACGGACAAAACCAGACAGGGTAATAGCATACATCTCAGACCAGACATGACTCACCAAAATAAGCACAAAAAAAAAAAATCTCAACTACTTTGTAAAAAATAAACAAAGAAAAGACTAAAACATATACCGACATAGCATTCATACTAAACTATTTTGAAAGGAAAGCTTCATGTAGATAAAATGCATCCACAAAAACAATTGTATTAAATCAAAGACAATGTCTGCACTATTCATTTTCACTTTTCAGTAAATAAAGGAACTATTTCAAGACAATATGCCAATCACATTACGTCCTATTAGAAATCCACAAAGAAAACAAAAACAGCAACAGACCTTTTCTTTACAATAATCATAAACTACTATCATTCACTGTAAGTAGACTGCTATTAGTTCAACTACACAACATATTTAGCTTCAAAAGACTTGCGCAGCAGTATTCCTGCTTAAAACTAATTGGATAACCCTAGGACCTGAAATAGAACTGAAACTGTTTTTGTGGTAGCGAGTCAAGATTCAAAACAGCAGCAACATTTTTTTCTTTTAGTCATACTAATTTTCAGAGAGTGAAAATTTCGGTGGCGATACCTGGTGTTGAAAGAGTGTAAGATATTAATATAACAATGCATTTCTCTTTTCAGATATCACAAAAATTATCTTTAATGTACTTTTCTGTGAAAGTAAATTATGTCTTTATAACAATGACAGAGAAAACTGAAAGTTCATCCAAGATGAATTACCCTAAAATGGCTGAAAAATACACTTGTAAGAAAACTATGCAGCATTTCGCACAGTGGCAGAGAGCTTCATAACGTTTATACTGTGGAACCAAAACACTGAATGGTCTTTTTTCCCCAAACTGTGCAATTAAAATGACACAGTTCACAATGTAGCAGTGTTCAGGTTGATATCACCCGCAGTGATTTTACCAACAAGCATGAGTAAACTGATTAGGATGGAGCAGATCCAGGCAAAGTTTAGTAGATCATATTATTATACATACTTGTCAACTGATGGGGTGGGTGTGGGGGGGGGGGGGGGGAGTTGGAGCACACACACACACACACACACTTGTTACCTGATTATGGGGACAAGTTGGGGAAACGTTTACTTAAAAGATCAAATTCACACAACCTCAGCCACAAAAAGACAACAGAAAGGGAAAAGGTGACAACAGTCAAAGCAGACAACACAAATCTTCACATCATCAAAGCCAGGAATGGGCTAAAAACAGCAAGACAACATCCACCATCCAGCAAGCTTTGGCAAACGACGACCGAGCAACAGCAGCAGGCATTGCCATCATCAGGAATGTGGTCTGAGAGTGATTTTGATGGTCATCATATCATCACACCTTATCTCATTCCAGATAAAGCATGGCATTTGACTATACGATCTTTCAACTCGTAACAAAAAGTGAAGGCTTTACGGCACAGGACTGCGTCAATTAAAAAAAAATCCTCAATAAACCGTCTCTTTATCAGTGATAACAAATTCTTGTCTCTCATAGTGTGTTTTACTGCAATGTTTATACCCAGCTTAACATTAACAAGAAAGGAGCTTTCCATTCCAGTCTCTTCCTCTGTCCAATGTACCAACATGACATTACTTTCTGGGACAACCCGATTACGTCTACCAACATTAAACAACTAGCTAAAATGGCAAACATTGTGATCGATTCAAATTTTAAAAAATCGCTTAGCTGAATGAAACGATCAAAATATTTCCTATCTCCTTAATATCTTATACAGGCTACAGCACAAATGTCTGTTGGTATTATACAAGCTGCAAAGATAATTCTGAAGGAAAGAAAGATGAGAAGGAATGGAGAAAGTATGTTCAATATCAGAAACCGAATCTCCTTTACCACACTAAATAGCGCCTTAAAGATGAAAAGAGCATCTCCAATTCAGATACAGGATCAAAGGGGCGGAGTGAGGGAAGAAATCAAGAACACATGTGCAAGAGAAATAGCAGAACAGTCCAGTCATCCATATAGGGCCCTTTTAGGCAGCCTCAGTGAGACTGAGAGAGAGAGAGAGAGAGAGAGAGAGAGAGAGAGAGAGAGAGAGAGAGAGAGAAGAGAGAGAGAGAGAGTGAGAGGGAGATAGGGAGAGAAAGGGAGGAAGACAGAGAGAAAGAGAGAGATACTTGGCGGTGGCAGAGAGAGCGAGAGAAGAGAGAGAGAGAAGAGGAGTGAGAGGGAGAAAGGGAGGAAGAGAGAGAGAGATAGAGAAAGAGAGAAGAGGGAGAGGGAGGAGAGGGAGAAAGAGAGAGAGAGAAGAGAGAGAGAGATACTCTGAGGCAGAGGAAGAGACACACAGAGAGAGAGAGAGAGAGAGAGAGGAGAGAGAGAGAGAGAGAGAGAGAGAGGAGAAGGACGGAGAGAAGAGAGAGAGAGAGAGAGAGAGACTGAAAGCTAGAGAAAGAGAGAGAGAGAGAGAGAGAGAGAGAGAGAGAGAGAGAGAGAGAGGAGAGAGAGAGAGAGAGAGAGAGAGAGGGGGGGGGGGGAGCACGACCAAGATTGCAGAGAGACAGACAGATGGATTCAGCCTTGTTACAGCTCAGCCAACCACACAGGACTTTTTCAGGGCTGTTTCTCACTTGCTCGCTCGATCGCTCACTCTCACTCACACACACATACAAGAGAGAGAGAGAGGATGAGAGAGTGACTCAGAGAGAGAGAGAGAGAGAGTGAAAGAAAGAGAGTGAATGTGAGAGAGAGAGTGAAAGAAAGAAAGAGAGAGTGTGAGAGAAGGAGAGAGAGAAAGAGGATGAAAGAGTGACTTACGAGAGAAAGAAAGACAGAGAGTGAGTGAGAATACCCTGTTTCATCTTTCACCTGACAAGGATCGCTTTTCCTGTGAACCTGTTAGGACTAAAACAGCATGACTATTGTCACAATTCACAGCCTGCAATGGCCACAATTTTCCCTCTTACAGCCTTAAAAACTTTTAATTATGCTCGAGGCAAACTAAAAGTGAAGTCTGCAGACTGGTTAAAAAACAAACAAACAAAAAAATCCAAATCAATGCCAAAGCCATCAACAGAATCCCTGTCATCCATGTTCCTGAGAATGCTTTTACATTTGGGGAGAATCACTACCTGACACATGCCTGGAGTCCAGCCGCATGCAACAGATGCTATGTCTTCCACAAATTGAAGTAAAAAAAAAAAAAATTAAAAAAAAAAGAAACCTCATACAACAGAACAGAGAAACGCTCCACTGCGCTTTGTTTGGGTACCTCGCGGCCTCCTCTCCCCCTCCTCATACTGCTCCCTAAGAGGGTCTGTGTCCCGGGGTTCAAGGCCAGGATCATGGCATTCAAGGTCATGATCATCAGGGTCAAGGTGAGGTTCCTGATCGGGGTCAAGGACGGAGGCTGACACACTGTCATCCTCCGCTGAAAAGAATGACACAACAGTCAGTGCAGGTGCCGCATGCTAGAAGACAAAGTGACCAACTTGTTAGAGTACATGTGTATAACTTAAACAAAATGTGTAAATAAGAAGAAAGAAAGCTGCATGTATTGTGATAAAGTCAACAAAATGAAGAAAAAACAATGTAATGTCCACAACATGAATAAACTAAAGAAAGCTTACAAGACAAAAGAGTGAGAAAGATAAGAATGAACAAAAAATGTGTCAGAAACTTGCGTCCTACCTTCTCCTTACCTAATCTAAACAGCCATCAGCAAACTTCTTCATTAAATGTGGACTGAACCTTCACTGTTCACTCAATTGTGTGATAAAGTGATAATCAAAATGTACTATTTCATTTTACAATTTTTCTAATAAGTAAAGACTACTATCACAAAAATGACCCTGTTACACAAATATTCAGACACTCTTTCGTGAGCATGTAGTATCCAACTCTAGAGCTAACACTGATCTCCTTGTGTTCGAAAAACATTTCCAGATATCAATTTTTTGCAAAGCACTTTGATACTGAAACAAGATCATTCAACAATTGAAAGATGCACACTTGCACATTGTAGTACATAATGAAGAAAACAACAAAGTAACAGACAATATCTTTAAAAAAAATAATCATACTTTCTCAATGATCATCACACACATTAATTCAACATTGATTCCCCCCCAAAAAAAAAGAACCTGCTTTAACTGAGTTTAAGTTCTGGGTTACCCTGTCACAATAAACACATAAGAGAATATGATTTATTGATTGAATGAACATGAAAATGAAGAGAGAGAGAGAGAGAGAGAGAGAGAGAGAGAGAGAGAGAGAGAGAGAGAGAGAGAGAGAGAGAGAGAGAGAGAGAGAGAGAGAGGAGAGAGAGAGAGAGAGAGATGAGGCAGTATTTTTGATTTCAATTGAAATGATGATGACACTATGACATCAATAATGGAGATGATGCTCTGATTATATGAAACATCCATCCTCTTAACTTCTTTTTTCTCATAAAGAAAAATCAACAGAACACAGATAAAACAATTCTATGTTGATGGGCATTTATCATTAGAAAAAAAACAAGAGATGATGCAAGCACACACTCTGTGCCGGTCAGGCTGGTTCGAGTGTGCTGTTTATGTAAAACCTACATTTCTGACATGTTTTGGACAGCAAAATACACACATCTGCCACCAAACTGTCTGTGCAACTGTAAATAATCATCTCTCATGTAAAAAAACAAACAAACAACAACAACATGTAATTCATTTGTTTTCCTGTCCTCAAAGACGTTTAATTTCTATGCATCTGAACACAGTGTCAATGAGTGATTGACAATGCACAAGAATGGTAGCGAGGATGGCGGAGGGAGGAGGAGAGAAAGGATGGGGGAGAGGGGAGATGGGTATGAGAAAGTTGGGAAGAGGGAGGTGGGGGAGAGAGAGAGAAAGAATTGGGAGGAGAGAGGTGGGGGGAGGGGAGAGAAAGAGAGAGGAGGGGGGGGGTAGAGACTGGAAGCGAAAGATGTGGGTGAGGTGGGGGGATGGGGAGGAGAAGAGAGTGACAGAAAACAATGATGACTGGGGTTTATGATATTACTTAAGGTATGCTATATAAACGCTTCCTTGGCCATTTGCTCCGACATGGCCCCCCAGAAATCTACTCAATCATACATATATGCTCATCATAGACATATACACATTTGGAAATATCTCATTATGAAGACTGCTTTGTGTGAACGTTGCACAAGGAAGTTCAAAGACACTTTCTCAACTGAAAGCAAAGGCAGTGAGCAACAGAAAACACAGCGAACTAGTGATTACACATTCCACACACACACAAAAACAGAACGAAACAAAAACCAGCCATAATGGTTTATAGATGCATAAAAGTAATATAGCACGGGAAGGTATCTGTTTTTCCCATACAAGAATTACTGGGAAAATAAATGGAGCTGGAATGAAGCCAAAACATAAATTAAAGCAAAACGTAAACACATAGAATTCCAAGGAATTATATTCAAAGACAAACGAAAGAAAATCACCTACAGAATTCAAGGGGCCTTTTATTCTGTGAAATATTTTCAGTTTTCTATCAATGCTTGACCAGAGGTTTTGACAAACACTTTGAAGGCCTATACCTCTAGCCAGCCGCTGACTTTAGACTGAAACTGGAAGGGGTGGACAGCTTCAAGTACCTCATGCACATTCCTGAGCTGGCATGACAGCTCAACACAAGAAGCCAGAGTGTGGTTCATTCTTCACATGTACGCTTTGACAGGACTCTGCGCTGTTTAGAACAGGAAGACCATCAGCCCCCCAGTGAGGATCAAACCCTACATAATGGTGGAGGTATCCTTACAGACGTGTGGGTGCAGCAGACTTCTCCTCCCAAAATTGTTGTATTAAGTACTTCTCAGAGAGAAGAACATGTACCACAAACTGGAAATATTTTAAAAACTACTCTTTTCTCAACAGTGTCTATACTGAAAGCAGCAGGCTTTCCACCAGAAGATTTATTTTCAGGAAGTGTATTTGAATTTCAGCAGGATCTGAATGAACCTTTAAAATTACCAACCTGTTCATATCTGCCCTTTTCCCACAAATCCAAGTCTGCCAGAATCAACTCGTTGACTCTATTGTATCTTTCCATAGGTCTTAGGGGGAAGGGTCAAACATATAAAGACATGCTATTTTGAGCCATCCGCTCCAACTCTTACGACCCCTATTTACATTAGGTTCAAAACCCTTTTTTTCTTTCTTTTTTATCTGCATATGAGTGTAAGTGGCAAAAGCAGTGGTGATAAAGGACAGACCATTCAAC
This sequence comes from Conus ventricosus, assembly GCA_018398815.1. Classification (NCBI taxonomy): domain Eukaryota; kingdom Metazoa; phylum Mollusca; class Gastropoda; order Neogastropoda; family Conidae; genus Conus; species Conus ventricosus. The sequence continues at coordinate 14,944,538 of CM031608.1, forward strand.
ATGGCTTTGGACAATTCAGGTGCCACAGCACAGCTATGATGATGACTCGGGCAACAGTGTAAATTTTATCGATGAGGCAGTAAAGTAACCGATTCAAATTTAAATGGCAATGGGTGTTGGAGAAGTGGCAAATCAACACTAATGAATTGAACAAATCTGCATTTTCCAAAGGCGAGATGACCACAATGGTCAGACTTATAACAACATCTAGATACATACACATCAAGCATATGCATTAGTAAATTCCAATACAAAGTTTGCTTAGTTTCATGTGTGTGACGTTTTCAAAAACAGGGCCCCACTTTCAAAGGTTCACTGTGCACTCTGGAAAATTGATCAGGTACTTACTTACAATAACATGCATTTTACATAACCAACTCCCCCACCCCCAACAAAATTTTGTGACTGAAAAGGTTAAATGTAAGTGTTTGATGATTCTGAAACTTTCAGTGACAAACCCCACTCTTGATGATCTCATAATAATCATACTCATAGGGTGCATGTCTCTTAAATCAAAATCGAAACCTGAAAAATAAAGTGGTGATCCCACTAATTGTGAATACACTTTACCTATGTTGAGTTTTGTTGTTGTTGTTGTTGCTGTCTACACGAAGCATTACAAATGTATGTTCTATAAAATGGTGCACAAATCTGACCAAAGATATGGAGGGTTCACAGGTCTGTGGGTATCATCCACATCCAGACACTGACAGTAAATACTGGACAAAGAATTCCAGCACTCTAGAACCAGAGCTTCAGTCAACTCCACCATATCTCATAATTGGGAATGAAAGACAAAATAACTATGTCAGGTGAGAGATCAACTCCTGCGCAGACAGACACTCTAAGCTTACCTTACATATTTCCCTTTCAGTAATAAAACAACACTAGCTTTGCCCACACAGTGCTCAAGACTGAGGACGACAACCTGTGACGCCATTGGTGCATCCCAATGATGTCAATCACAAGACGAATGACCAAGAGTGATCAATGTTCTTCATCTGCTTAACAATTCATTGTTGTTAGACACCATGACCAAAAAAGCTCCACTCCAGGACATTTTTCAATGGAAGAAATAAGTTCAAGATCATAACTAACCCTTGATAATTAAATTAAGGTTTAAAGCCTGAAATCAAATTCCTTACAGACTTGTCAGAGCACACACACACACACACACACACACACACACACACACACACACACACACACACACACACACAGAAACAAAAGGAAAAAAAAAAAAGAAGAAAAAAATCAGCAAACCTGATAAAAAAAAAATTTTTAATTGCTTCAAAATCTTCCTTTCTGATAAAAGATATACACTGCATTCTTGAATTACACCGTCTCATCTAGTGAACATGTCTAAACAAGATTACATGGATCTGTTGTAAATCATGTATGTCTGACATCATGCAGGCCTTCATACTCTAAATGTACATGTTCAGTAGTGAGTGGCAGGTCACACTGAATGCACCATGAAGCTTCGTCACCTTTTACTAGATAACATGGGGGATTACAAGAGTTGCCTGTGTCTGTGTAATTGGCACAAAGTATTTCTTCTTTACAGCTACCAGTTCCAGACAGTAAACATTCTTCACAGTTTGGACAGAACTTAAACGAGTTTGCTATCCACATGAGTGTTCCAGTCCTCTTTCTTGAGGTCTTTATGTCAAAAAGTCTGAGCTTTAGCTTTTAGTTCAGCGTGTGGGATAAAGAATCTATACATCTCTTCATTTGTAGCATTCTTGGTAAGTTGATCAGCCACTTCACTCTGACCTGTTTACTCTAAAACAGCTGTTGGTGTGTTTTTCAACGAAAATGAGCGTGTGTGTATACATCTTCCAAATTTTTGTAAAAGCACGGGTGGGGGTCACCGGTGGGAGGTGGGGATGTTTGGCTGCAGGTATCACAGCAGAGGAATACCTGATCTTACAGTACCTACCATAAAAAAGGTTTCTCTCAATACAAATCAATTTCAAAACTGATTCATTAGTATACTCTGGCACAAATTCAGGCTCTCTTGCCAGTTTTTATTTTTTTAATATACATTTCAGAGCCTGTAGTCCCCGTTATTGTTCCAACATCATCTAGATGTGAATCTGCATGCATGAATTTAGTGAGATTTGTCTTGTCACTCTTTGGTTATACTATAGCGCAAAAACACATGGCAACTTTAACTACGGCTCAAGAACTTTCTTTAATTCAAGATTTTTTCCTTTGTTTTTTTTTCCCCATTCATCATTTACGTTGTATTTTCGCCAAAATGTACAAAATATGTAAAATCGTATGGATAAAGAGATCTGTTTACTATCTTGAATGCCTACATGACAGGGAACCCAAGCAAAAACAATGCTGTAACATTTAAGAGAGACATACAGTTAAAAAATATTCAGGAGCTGAGGATGCTCGAGATTATGACCAGCAATGGCCTCCAAGCCAGAACATGAGTCAGAGAGAGTGATGAAGTCTTTCTGTTTGGATTTAGAGAGAATTTAGTATGTCAGAACCAGTGCAGCGAGCTCAGCAGCGCCGTCTTAGAAATGTGTTTTCAACATTTTTCAAAATCTCCACTGCTGCACGGAAAGACAGCCGTTAAACAAACAATCCCTCATCCAGAATAATCCTGCAGACTCTGGTCCCTTGTCTTAAATTCTAATGTATTCCCAAGAAACAGAGAAGAAATGCCCCCCGTGCTATTTTCATTGTGAGCAGAGCCTACAACTCTCAAGCATTTCACTGCGTCTTTCTACAAAATTATATGCACAGTTTCCTGAGAATCACAAGTGCAGCAGTTGCAAAGATTTAAACCTCCACTGAATGATCACTGTTAGGGATTTTTTTAACCACTGTAGAACTGTTCAGCCGAACCATAAAATGGATCAAGTGGGTTCTGTAAGAGAAGCACCAGCTTCTGCTCAGGTACGTCCCTAACAACACTGCAAGTTCACAAGAGAGGTCCTTGGATTCTGCAGACAGGACAAACTCTCCTTCAAAGTGCTATGCATTTACATTGATTACCAAAACAAAAAAGAAGATATAAACACTTTTATAACAAAGACAAGTAACAAACATACTACTTACCTGAAGGAGAATTCAGTATCAAACAGACTAAGCCCGATTAAAGGGACTGAATATGGACAGAAGGACACATGCACGTGCTAGCACGCACACACAGACACACAGACAGACACACAAAGAACACAGACTACAGAAACCAACATTACACAACATTATTAACAGTGCTTTCAGGTGCATGTTACTGACAGTGTCAGAGGTATATTCGAAAGAGAATTTACATTGTTTACAGACCATAAAAATCTTCAGCTTTTTTCTTTCCTTCTGCAGCATTCTTTTGAAATGAAAGTAATGCAAGTATAAAACTGTAAATGTATACATCAATATAAGAACATTAGAAAAAAAATACAAGGGGGAAAAACTGGCAACAAAGATGAGAAATTGCGATACCAAGATGAATCTTACATTAATCATCAGCTGGTTTCATTTTTCACTCCAATCTTATTTTTCACAAAGATGTCACCCTGACTTCATTTTCCTTTAAGAGTCACAAATTTCATTTTCCACAAAGATATCCCCCCGATTCCATTTTCAACTCACTTTGTCTTCTCAATTTCATTAACCATAAAAGGTGCCACCCATATTTGAATTTTGCATTAAGATGTCACTTCAACTTCACTTTCCACTAAAGATGTCATCCCAATTTCATTTCCCACTAAACTGTTGATGTGATTTTCATTTTCCACAAAGATGTCACCTTAACTTTTTTTTCTGGTAAGATGTTACCCTGATTTTCTACTTTAAACAGGTCACCCTGATTTTATTTTCAATATAAGAAGTCAGCGTGCTGTCATTCTCCACTAAAGATCGTTTCAGACGTCATCTTGATCTGATTTTCCACTACCCTGGTTTCACTTTTCACTATGATATGCCACCTCTTCCACCTCCTCTAACACTGTTTATGCTAGGATTCAACAGACCTGCAACCATCAACAATCACATCAACTTTAAACAAACAAACAAAAAATGTTACACAAAAAACATACCTGAACTTATCGCTGAAACACTGAAGGGAAGATGAATATTGACAACAACATTAATGATGTGAAATGAAACTTGGAAAAAATCAAAGTGAAAACAAAGTGCAACACAATCATACATTACGACATTGCCTTGTTATGGACACAGACATGGTTACAAAATGAATCAAACCAAAGTCGCATTCAAACAAAGGAAAGAGAAGAAGAAAAAAACAAAACAAAAAACGAATGGAGGGGAACTGGTTGAAACAGTAAGGTGGGGGAAACAGGCAAGGGCAAGGAAGGATGTGGGCAGATAGAAGAGAGGGGGCGGGGGGGGGGGGGGGGGGGGGACAGTGATACTTAGGGTCACCTTTGTCTCCCTAGGTTGTTGCTTCTCTTCCTGCTGGCGTTCTATTTCCTCTCGCACACGTCGCATTTCTTCCTGACGATCGAGCCTCTCCACCGGTGGATTATCCCTGTAAGAATGAACAGATCTTTACCAGCAACTGATAAAAAGCTCAATGCACCAAGGAATGTCAAACATCACTTCATGAAATCTGCCTTTAACCCACCTTGTATAGCCTAAAAAGATACTTAAAATTTCTCTAATCACTGATTTGTAAATACCATCAGACATGTCATTCAAAGAAGTTAAAAAGTTTATTCTAAGTGAAAGAATGTACTGTGAGATGAGCTGCAACTTGAAAATAAAATGGTCAACTGGTTTGTTTGTGTTTGTGTGTTTGTGTGTGTGTGAGTGTGTGTGCGTCTGTGTGTGTGTTTGTGTGTGTGTGTGCATGTGTGTGTATGTGCATGTGTGTGTGTGTGTGTGTGTGTGTGTGTGTGTGTGTGTGTGTGTGTGTGTGTGTGTGTGTGTGTGTGTGTGTGTGTGCGTCCTTGTGAGAAGTGTATGTGAAAGATATCATCAGCTGGCACAATAACGCTTTTTCTTGCTTGATTCTTTTGTCACAGACTCCATGAAACAAACTCATTTCCTTGCTGACAGATGATTTTTTAAATTTCATTTTTATATCTTTAAATCAAAAGTAAATCTTATTGTTATTAAACAAAGGATAGGTTTAAGCATAAAGTTTGCTCTCAGTCAAACTTTAAAATACCCTTTAGCTAACACCAATATACTATTATGACATTTCAAAGAAAAAAATTCACTGCCTGACATGAAATTCGACATTTCTTGTTCTAAGCTTTCTGACTTTATCACACAAAAAAGGTCTTTTTCATATGAAAATAATATTTACCAATAGCCAGCACCTAAAACAAAGTATGAAATATGATTCAATCTTTCTATGAGCAGAACTGCCATCAAATGAACATGACATGGCTGACAGGAACAGCTGTTGTGCCATCATCTCCACACACCATATCGTGAAAAAAAAGGATTAATTTCCTTTCTGCGAATGCCTCAAGTCATCGCTCAAATGTTTAATTGTACTTCACATATACCTCTTTTAAACATAAATACCATTAATGCAGCTGAAAAACATTTTATTTTTTCTTTAGTTCCCTTTTTCTTTCTTCTTCTTTTTATTTTTTTTATTTTTGGCTGTGTTATTTTTGTGCTCCAACTCACTTCCATAGAGTTCAGTGAAGTCAGTTCTGATCCAACAAATAATGTGGGACATCACTAAGCCTTCAATAGCCGACAACTGCTTCATTGCCGGACATCACTAAACCTCCCAAAGACAGGCAACTTGCTTCGTTGTGGGACATCACTAAATAAGCCTCCATAACTGCTTCATTGCACAGCAAGAGTGAGTGACAATTCCTTTCCAGAGGGCACCACAACATCCATCTAACGACAGTCCCTATGCATTTGCCAATACAGAAATAACTTACATTAATCAGCTCATTTTCTGACAATACGTCCCACGTCCTCTTCACACACACACACACACCACACACACACACACACACACACACACACACACACACACACAAGCTCATAAAACTGGACTCATTCAGAGCTGAAAGACAAGAAGAATACTGCCTCTAAGGCAAAATGGTAAAAACGTATTCCAGTTCACGCAGCTTCACCCACCTGCGGATCCAGACTGGCTCAGTGGCTTCCCTTGTTGGTGCGTGTCATAGGGGGATGCCAGTGCCACCTGTTTACTGCGTTGGATGGCAGACTTGATGTCGGCGATGGCCATGTCCAGAGCCTCACGTTTGGCCTTCAGATCATTCATGATAGCCTGTGCGTCAATGTCTCTTGGGCCTTTGGAGGTTTCCTTTAACAAAACACGCCTCTCTTCAGCACCAGTACTTGATCTCTAAGAGGTGATTCCACCAGTCATTCTAATATTTGTGCATATATATGAACTACAGACCATTCAAGCCAGTAACTAGAAAGTTGAGTGGAGAAATGATTCCACAATGGGTCAATAAACACATACACGTGTGAAGTACTGTCAAATATGTTTAAGCTGAAGAAGAGACAGACATTTTCTTTTGGGGTCAGCCAAATGCTGCTGTTAGACAAATCAAGCAATCCATCCTTGCTAACTCACTGTATTTTGGCCTGTTACAACTTTTTTTTTTTGGGAAAATATATATCAAGGTCAACTGTATGTACTTTCCAAGCTAACAACATCAAAGCTGAGGGAGAAATGAATGGCAGTTACATTGATAATATCAGGCTCTTTCTGTTGCAGTCAAAGCCTGTGGCACACAAACAATAACATCGCTTTGTGACTGTTAATTTCATGTTTTCAAAACTGAAAGGGAACACTCTGTCACGGACAAAAATAGAAAAACGGAATTCGTGGTCAGTCGCCAGCCAGTTCAATCGGACATAAGTCCAAACTCAAACATTCTGGTCTCCAGGCAGACGACTTCGGTGTCGCGTCAGCCAATTAGGCACAGCGAATAGGCTATTTTTAGTCCTCACGGAGACAGCACTGTCCAGCAGACAGACTAAGTAGCTGGACAGACGTCTCAATAGGTCTGGCCAGGCGGGTCTCGGCGCCTGGGTCAGACTAAGACAGCCAATTTGCAGGACCAGCGCCGACAGTTAAGTCAGACGTCGCCGGTTGAAGTAGGAAGGGGGAAGGTATTGTGTGTGGGGGTAAAATCAAGCTAATTAATTAAATGACCCATTGACCACCACGAGAGCAAGGCCAGTAGATGTGACTTTGACGATTTGAACGTCCAATGGAATGAGAGGGGAGGTAACCTCAGTATAAGGCGGGAAAAATACTGACCAATGGTACTCACCCTTTGACACATAGGATGAGAATAAAAAAAAGTGAGGAGAGAAGAAAAAAGGAGAACCAGGAGGGGAGAACGAAAAACGGAGAGAGAGGAAGAGGTTCTGGGTGTAGGCTCTGCACGAGACAGAGAGATGAGAGGAGGAGTGAAGAGAACCGAGTTGAAGCATTAGCACCAGATAGAGTCTGCAGAGGAAGGACTAAGGAGAGATGTTGAGAGAGAGAGTTGCTAACTGATGAAGAGAAAAAAAAAGAAAAAGAAAAAGAAAAGAAAAGCAACCATGTCCATTTGATAGAGCAGACTAGAAGAGAGAGAGAGAGAGTGCAATGCGTTAATGCACGAAGAAAGAAAGGAGAACAGATCGATGTCTGGTAGTCACTGTCAATCTGAACCGGGGTTCGACCTCATACCTGGCAGCGCCACTTTTATCAGCAGTCCAACCTGACCAGCGTCAGCAGTCTAACCTGACCAGTGCCAGCAGTCCAACCTGACCAGTGCCAGCGGTCCAACCTGACCAGTGCCAGCAGTTGTGTCGTGACTGGTGTTGTGAAAGTGACAGTGAAAAGAAAAGAAAAAAAAAGAAAAGGAAAGACAGTGATTCGTAAATAGTTTAAGATCACCTGGCCAGGTAAAGTGAAAAATCTATTTTATACCCGGGTTAGTTATGATGATTTAGATAAATGGTTTTGTGAAGTTCAAGGAAAGAGAGAATGTTTTATTCTGTTTGACTTCATGCGCATTGATTTTTTTTGTTCATGATTATGTGTAGTAAAGTTATAGACTTTACTAGTGGTTTGATGTGACGAATGCATGATATATGAATGAGATTGTAAGCAAGCTGTGAGTGTGTTTGGGCTGTGCGCTAGTCCTTCCTCCACTGACATACCCGAGGTTGACAATTTATTGACGAGCCTGCCAGGATATTTCTGGCCATTTATTATAATTGTTCAACTTCTCAGAGAGGAAGCTGGGTGGGATTCAAGTATTGTAATCCTAAGACAAGGTTAGTGTCTTACTGTATGTTTCCAAGATAGTTAAATACTAGGCTTGGCATTGCTTCCAAGATAGTTACACTAGGCTTGGCATTTCAGCCCCAGAGTACTTATTTCGCACAGATTGCCTATAATTCGCTCTCATAGTTGGGTCAGCGCCAGGCGTCTTATAAAAACTAATTACGTTGTCCCAAGCTAATATTATCATTCATAGGATTGTGCTATTACGTCACTCGTGTCGGTAACCACCAGTTTGGCTGTCGCAGTAATAAAATCTTGTTCAAAAAAAAAAAGAAGATATAATGGCGGACGAAAAGAAACACCCCTATTGAACAACTTGTGAGCGTCGCTCGTGATTTAGGCTACTCGGAGAAGAGTTGCGAGCATTCGTTGAAACCCAACAAAAGATGGAAAGAGATGAGCGAGCGGAAAGACGCCGTGTCGCAGTAGAATAGCATTAGCAGAGCAGGAAAGGGTTAAAGCTAGCGAAACGCAGGAAACAGAAGAATAACGATTCAGACTAGCGAAACGCAGGAAACAGAAAGATAAGGATTCAGACTAGCGAAACGCAGGAAACAGAAAGAATAAGGATTCAGACTAGCGAAGCGCAGGAAACAGAAAGATTAAGGATTCAATTAGAGTTAGAGAGAGTGAGAATACAGAGGGAGACCAACGATGATGGTAGTTCAGTTTCCAGTGACCTGTGCGCAGTTATACCCCCCGACCAAAGTTGCCAAAATTCTCTGAAGGAACAGATTCGATTGATGCGTACATCAGTCGTTTTGAAACGTTTGCTACTTGTCAGGGTTGGCCTTCAGAAGAATGGGCAGTCATTTTGTCAGCGCTATTGACGGGTAAGGCATTACAGATTTTCACTGCGTTACCAGCAGACCAACAATCTGATTTTGGCGCTGTGAAGGAGTCTTTGATGAAAGGATTTGACCTCACAGAGGAAGGGTTTCAGAAAGAAATTTCGATCAGCTAGATTACAAGCAGGTGAAACGTACACTCAGTTTGGTGCACGTTTAGATCACTATTTTGAGAATGTGGTTAGAGTTGAGTGTACGAGAAAGGAGTTCACTGAATTGAAAGAGCTGGTTATGAAAGAACAGATTTTGTCAGGTTGCAGTCCAGAGTTAACTATACATTTGAAAGAGAGACAGCCAGAGACAGCAGGGGAGTTGCTGAAGTTAGCAGAGGTGTATAGAGAGGCACGTTTGGCCACTAAGGTGCAGGAGAAGCAGGTGCCAGGCACAGGTGAGAAGAGTGCAAGGAGACTAGGGGAGTTTTCTGCAAAGTCTGCAAACCCAGTGGTGGGGCAGAAAGGAGGACAAAGGGACAATAGGTGTTTCATTTTGTCACAAGAAGGGACATGTGGCGAGGGATTGTCGCATGAGGTTCCAGAAGGCAGCAGCTTGCAAGAGGTTGATAAGGGTCGCCAGGGGAAACGACCTGCAGTGGAACCAAAAGGGATCCATCTGAAGAGGGTGGAGTGCGGCCTATGGCTAGCACTGGACAGCAGTCAGTGTCAGGGATGGAGGGCACTAGGCTGAGTGGCTCATTACCAGTGGAAGAAGGGTGGATGGCCAGCAGAGGGTGAAAGTGTTACGGGACACTGGTTGTTCATGTGGTGTAGTAAGAACAACGCTGGTCGAGGAAGGGGATTTGACAGGGCAAATCCAGACCTGTACTCTAATCGATGGCACTGTGAGGGAGTTCCCAGTTGCTAAGATAGAAGTACGTACCCCTCACAACTTTACATTTCCGTCCTTATTGAGACACTTAGTGAAAGGGCAAACAAACAAGGCTTTACACATTTGTAATCCAATATTTTTGTTGCTGTAGTCTGAGCAGAGGCATGTATCAAACTTGTGTACTACTTAACTATGGAAAATTAACTTCCCTAGAAAGTGATGACGTCATTTTTGCACAATATTGTGTTTGTTGTCATTGCTCTAATATTGCCTGACCACTTGCGTACAAGCTTTCATGCGGCATCTTGTTATCTACAAGAAAATAAACCCAGTCGAGTTTGGTATTAAAAGAATTGTTGGGAATTCGCCAATTCAGTCATCTCAATAGTGCAGATATATTACATTTTCATGACAATAATTATCAAACCTACAGCCCCATTTGTAATGGCCGCTCAACCTTGCCGAACGCATTGCTGCCAGACCAGCTATGCACATGACATTCAGTTGGCCGAATACAGTGCGTTAGCTGGCTGGTGGGGAGCGGCCTGCAGAAAACACCCCTTTCCCTCACATGCATTCACTAGCTTGGTCTCTGCAGCTGTAAACTCCCCTGCGACTCAAAACTAAGTAACTTGCTCTGAACAGCCGTGTTACTTCTCAGGCGAGTTTGTCTGCGCTGGTGATGGAGAAACCCTTTATGATTTGATCATTGGAAATATTCCAGGTGCAAGGGATCCAGGGGATCCCGAGTTGTTGACTGCTACAGGGGCAGCAGTTCAAACACGGAGCAAGAAGGAGGAAAAGGTTGATAAACCGTTAGTCGTTCCAGCAAGGAAGTCAGGCATAGATGTGTCGCCCTGATGAGTTTAGGGCAGCGCAGGAACAAGACCCTTCGCTCGTGAAGTCTTGGGATGTTGGCAAGAGGTGGAGAGAAACAGGTGGTTAGAGGAGGTGAGACAGAATTTCTGGTGAAAGGCGGGATGTTGTACCGAGTGTTCACCAAGGGGAAGACAGGTAAGGTGACAACTCAGTTAGAGGTACCAGCATTGTTATCGTGACACTGTCATGTCAGTGGGTCACGAGTCGCTCATGGCGGGTCATCTCGGCACCTGCAAAACAGCTGACCGAATCTTTGATGATTTTCACTGGCCAGGGGCAATGGCAGACGTAAAGCGTTTCTGCATGTCATGTGACGTGTGTCAAAGGTCAGCCACAAGAGGGGTGAAGAGGAAGGCGCCTCTTAAACATCCCCTTTAATTGACACACCATTCAGGAGGTGGCTGTTGATCTGATTGGCCCAATCTCGCCCTGTTCCAAAGGTGGGCACAGGTATGTGTTGACGCTCGTGGACTACGCGACCAGATATCCAGAAGCAGTCGCATTGAAAGGCCTAGATACGCAACAGGTCGCTGAAGGGCTGGTAGACATCTTTTCTCGCGTGGGTGTGCCATCACAAATTCTCAGTGACAGAGGGTCACAGTTCACCTCAGGCGTGATGAGGGAGGTCAACAGGCTGCTAGGGATCACACAGCTTCTCACTACCCATTACCACCCACAATGCAATGGCTTGGTGGAAAGATTCAATGGTGTGCTGAAGGGCATCTTAAAGAAGCTCTGTGAGGAAAGGCCAGCAGATTGGGACCGTTACATTCCAGCGGCACTGTTCGCCTACAGGGAAGCCCCTCAGGAGAGCACAGGCTTTTCCCATTTGAGCTGGCTGTAGGGCGGACAGTTCGGGGACCAGTGTGTATTCTCAAAGAGCTGTGGTCGGGAGAACAGGAGTCAGAAGAAGTCAAAACCACTTATCAGTATGTGGTGGACTTACGCAATAGGCTAGAGGAGACATGTAAGGTTGCAAGGGAGAGTTTGCAGGAGGCTAGGGTCGTGCAGAAGAAGCAATATGACAGGAAGGTGAGGAAGCAATTCCTCAAGGTGGGAGATCAAGTCTGTTACTGCTTCCCACGGATCACAACAAGCTGCTGTTGCATTGGAAAGGACCATTCACAATCATTGAAAAGGTAGATCAGGATTACCGAATTGATGTGAATGGGGAAACCAAAACTTTTCCATGCGAATTTGCTCCGCAAATATATTCAGCCGTGAGACTCAGCACATAGGCGCAGCAGCAATCATTGATGGAGGTGAAGGAGACCCAGCAGAAGAAGGGGAGATTTTGTTGCCTGAGTTTCCAGGAGAAGAGTCATACAGGGATACAGGGATGTGTCACTGTATGAAGGGCTAGACAGTAGGAGACAGGAGGAAGTTTGGGGGCTCCTAAAACAGTATAGGGCGTCCCTGACTGATAAACCAGGCAGGACAACTCTAGAGACCTGTACGGTGGAGGTAACATCGCAAAAACCCTACATGTGAAAGCCTACCCGGTCCCGTATGCCACCAAACGAGTGATCGAGGAGGAGGTGGAAAAGATGTTGGACCTTGGAGTGATTGATCCGTCCAAATCATCGTATAGTGCACCCGTCGTCTTAGTGAGGAAAAAGTCAGGTGAGCATCGATTCTGTGTTGACTATAGACGTCTGAACAGTGTCACCAAGGTCGATGCAGAAGTCATACCGACGTGAAAGACCTGTTCGCTCAGATCGCCACAAGCAAGAGCAAGTATTTTACCAGGATAGATCTGAGCAAGGGTTATTGGCAAATAGCCTTGAGTGAGGACTCAAAGGAAGTCACAGCATTCTCCACTCCTATGGGCTATACCAGTGGCGAGTACTTCCTTTTGGTATGGTCAACGCACCTGCAGTTTTCTCTCGGATGATGAGGAAGTTACTGACGGGTTTGGAAGGCGTAGTGAATTTCATGGATGACATTCTGATAGCATCTGAGACATGGGAGGAGCATATGAGGCAGCTAGGAGCAGTTTTAGAGAGGTTGAGACGAGCCAATCTCACAGCCAGACCAACAAAGTGCCAGATTGGTTTTCCAAGCCTGGAGTTCCTAGGTTTTGTTGTTGGAGGCGACACAAAGCAGCCAGAAAAGGGAAAGGTGGAGAAGATGATGAATTCAGAGAGACCAAAGACCAAAACAGAAGTCAGGAGTCTGCTAGGTTTTATTGGTTTCTACAGGGAGTTCGTACCAAATTTCGCAGCAATCACGAGTCCTCTCATGTGATTTGGTCAAGGCAGGGAAACCGGCAGTGGTCGAGTGGTCAGACGCTGCAGAGCAGCACTGCAGACAGTGCTAGAACGACTAGGTTCCCGTCCCATCTTGAAGCTACCGGATATGTCGAAACCATTTTTGTTGCGTTACAGATGCATCAGGTGGTGGAGTAGGTGCAGTATTGTTGCAGGAGCACGAAGGGGTCGAGTTTCCTGTGAAGTATGCTAGCAGGAAGCTGACGAAGTGTGAAGAAGGGTACGCAACGGTAGAGAAGGAGTGTTTGGCTGTCGTGTGGGCCGTGCAGAAATTTCACAAATACTTGTATGGGAAAGAGTTCGTGATAGTGACTGATCATCAACCACTCAAATTCCTGCAGGAGGCGCAGCTGAAAAACAGCAGGGTGCTGCGTTGGGCAATGGCACTGCAGCCCTACAGGTATCGAGTTCAGTACATCCCAGGTCGACAGAATGTAGGAGCCGACTATTTAAGCTGTGTAGTCTAGCAAGCTGCAACTCAGAGGAAGTCGGTCATATCCAGGGTGCATAGCTACTTTGTAAATAAAATGTGCTGATTACAGTGAGATTGAGTGGATATGGGTTCATTCCCATTTGGCTATGGTTCATATTTTCTGTGTGAGATTTGTTCATGTAAATGTAGTTATGTTGGAGCATACAGTCGCTTGTGTAGTAATGCACTGTTTGCGATAAGTGAGGACGGAGATTCCTCAGTGAGGTGTCATGGATCGTTGTTATATTTAGATTGTGCTTTTCATAGTAGTTGTGAAGAGAAGATGTGGCAAATCCGCAGGTAGGGGAATTGCATAGGTGCGCACAGAGGTTATCAGAAAATGAGTTGAAAAAAAAAGGCAAAAGCGCACGTCAATGATAACCCATTGGGGTGATATTTACGAGTGATACATGCTGATAATTTGTAAACCGTTGTGTAAATAATTTTGCAAAAACTTGCACGTGTAGCTGTGGTGTCAGCAAATTCGGTTGTTGTTTTTTTTTGTACCGTTGTTTTGAGACAATGCTGAGCATAGTCTTTTGCAAGGGGGAAATTGTAACGGACAAAAATAGAAAAACCGAATTCGTGGTCAGTCGCCAGCCAGTTTCAATCGGACATAAGTCCAAACTCAAACATTCTGGTCTCCAGGCAGACGACTTCAGTGTCGCGTCAGCCAATTAGGCACAGCGAATAGGCTATTTTTAGTCCTCACGGAGACAGCACTGTCCAGCAGACAGACTAAGTAGCTGGACAGACGTCTCAATAGGTCTGGCCAGGCGGGTCTCGGCGCCTGGGTCAGACTAAGACAGCCAATTTGCAGGACCAGCGCCGACAGTTAAGTCAGACGTCGCCGGTGTGAAGTAGGAAGGGGGAAGGTATTGTGTGGTGGGGTAAAAATCAAGCTAATAATTAAATGACCCATTGACCACCACAGAGAGCAAGGCCAGTAGATGTGACTTTGACGATTTGAACGTCCAATGGAATGAGAGGGGAGGTAACCTCAGTATAAGGCGGGAAAAATACTGACCAATGGTACTCACCCTTTGACACATAGGATGAGAATAAAAAAAAGTGAGGAGAGAAGAAAAGGAGAACCAGGAGGGGAGAACGAAAAACGGAGAGAGGGAAGAGGTTCTGGGTGTAGGCTCTGCACGAGAGCAGAGAGATGAGAGGAGGAGTGAAGAGAACCGAGTTGAAGCATTAGCACCAGATAGGTCTGCAGAGGAAGGACTAAGGAGAGATGTTAGAGAGAGAGAGTTGCTAACTGATGAAGAGAAAAAAAAGAAAAAGAAAAAGAAAAGAAAAGCAACCATGTCCATTTGATAGAGCAGACTAGAAGAGAGAGAGAGAGTGCATGCGTTAATGCACGAAGAAAGAAGGAGAACAGATCGATGTCTGGTAGTCACTGTTCAATCTGAACCGGGGTTCGACCTCATACCTGGCAGCGCCACTTTCAATCAGCAGTCCAACCTGACCAGCGTCAGCAGTCTAACCTGACCAGTGCCAGCAGTCCAACCTGACCAGTGCCAGCGGTCCAACCTGACCAGTGCCAGCAGTTGTGTCGTGACTGGTGTTGTGAAATGACAGTGAAAAGAAAAGAAAAAAAAAGAAGAAAAGGAAAGACAGTGATTCGTAAATAGTTTAGATCACCTGGCCAGGTAAAGTGAAAAATCTATTTATACCCGGGTTAGTTATGATGATTTAGATAAATGGTTTTGTGAAGTTCAAGGAAAGAGAGAATGTTTTATTCTGTTTGACTTCATGCGCATTGATGTTTTTTGTTCATGATTATGTGTAGTAAAGTTATAGACTTTTACTAGTGGTTTGATGTGACGAATGCATGATATATGAATGAGATTGTAAGCAAGCTGTGAGTGTGTTTGGGCTGTGCGCTAGTCCTTCCTCCACTGACATACCCCGAGGTTGACACACTCACAGATGTTAGTTTTTATCTGTGATCTTCATTCCATAATCCATATGTATGTGCATAAAAAAAATCCACATAAAGACAATCCACATAACAAGTCACAGCTGGTACACTCCTCTGTACACTGCTGTTTTAAAAAGTGTAAACACTGTCAATACCAAAAGTTTTGACAGGATTAGCTGGTGTGAAGCAATTTCTTTGGTGCTTTTTTTTTTCAATACCCTTTCTTCCTGAAAAATTCCACCTGATATGCAATGAGACAGGTCTACATTGTTACTGATCACTTCATTAATCATTCTCTCTCTCTCTCTTTGTTTCTCCTTTCTCTCGCGCCCCACCCCCACCCCACCCTCCCCCACTCTCTCTGCTTTCCTTCCTTTCATGCATGTGCCCGTATAGGTATCAAGATTAGTTCTGTCTTTCCCATATAGGTATCAAGATTAGTTCTGTCTTTCCCATATAGGTATCAAGATTAGTTCTGTCTTTCCCATATAGGTATCAAGATTAGTTCTGTCTTTTTAAATCACCGTGCAAGATCACTATGTCATCATCTACAAAGACGTGTCACACATCTACTGTTACCTGTTGGGGAAAGTGGGAGGCTGGAGACTACAGTTCAAAATCAAAGTCAGAGAAGCAAAGGATGCAAAGGTAAATTTGGCTTTTAACTGAAAGCATTTCAACTCCAATAGACGGCTCACAAAAGAAGTATCTTCAAAGATATGTATTTGATGGCATTTGCTGAACGATAATTTTCAATACACTTTGCAACATTTTACCTCCCTTTGGCTTATAATCTCCTGAACTTTTCCCAAGTTACCTTCTTTGAAATAAAAATTGGAAAATCATGAGTTTTTGAATACATGTGTTAATGGTATTACATCAAGAATTTGGTTTATAGGCTCTTTCAGCCTTTTGCCTGAATTATTCTGAGATTATATTTTTTTCCCGTTTTTTAATTGAAAAAAAAATTATTCAGTTTTATTATCAGTTTTCTTATATAATTGCACAGTTGCTTGTGTTCAGTACTGGTAGTTTCCAACAGATAATCTGACCTGGAGGTTATACTCCTTTCAGAGTTCATCTAATGTACTGAAATTATTAGGCATTCCAGTCCTAGCCATGTGACCAGGCAGATTGTTTCACAAGTTTATACCTCTGGTAGCAAAAAACATGAAAAAAAGTTTAGATTTGATAAATTTCATTTTTATCTGCTAAAACAGCCAGATCCTTTTCCAGTTTGTTTTCTTCCAAATCATCAGAATTTATAAACATAATTAGGATTATTTGTACTAACATGAAGAATTATGCAGTTATTGGTTAAATTTTCTCTCTCATCTCTCTATTCGTCTAACTAGTTCATCAACATTTTCTTGAAGCAGAACTGTCTTTTCCCGTTAGTTATTTCCACAGTAAGCTTCCATGTTATCAGTAAATATTTTCATAAAACACCAACCATGGTGGCAAAGTGATTAGCATCGCTGACTCCTGGCTGGAAGGTCTATGGATTTTCTTTGAAAACCGGGGAATTTCATGCCTGCAGACAAGGCTGGCTGATGGATTGTACATTGTCACAAAGCAAAGAGAACGTTTCGTCACATATCATAGCCAGTTTAAGATTATGTTTTTTAGTCTTATTTATGTGACCTTTTGTGTATGTATAAATGTGAGGGCATTCATCGATGTGAGTGTATGCATGTATGCATGCGAGTGTGTGTGTGTGTGTGTGTGTGTGTGTGTGTGTGTGTGTGTGTGTGTGTGTGTGTGTTGTGTGTGTGTGTGTGTGTGTGTGTGTGTGTGTGCGTGTGCGCCCGCGCGTCTGTGTGTGTGTGTGTTCTGCTTTACTGCAACAAACAAATACACTGATTTTATGACTGTACACATTTTCTTGTTTTTGTTTTTTCCCCAACATTAAAGAATGAAGCCGAAAACAGAAAACAAAATCTGAAAAGGAACAACAAAGAAAACTTGCAATCGTGATGAAATGGATCATACTTAACCTTTACCGTGCTTCCTGGGTCTTCCATGACCCAGTGACTCAATAAAAACATCGCATCTTATGAACGGATAGAGCTATGCTCACGAAATCCTAGGAGTTTGCCAACGATCTTAATAGCCTTTGGTCACAGAAATTTAATGTATGGGCACAATCAATTATCAGCATAATAAGTCACGGTTCCCCCAGGACCTGTACATCTGAATGGGTATACACACGACCTATGCCATTGGTGAGGAATAAGTTGTTGAACTGCTCTTTATCAGGTGTGGGTCTTACCAGACCCATGCAATCTGAATAGGTATTTAGCAATTTAGGAAAAGCCTCTACAAAATGTGTGGGTCTTGAGTGACCTGCATGATTGGGTCTGTGTAGCCAAAAACATCATCCGGTAAAGGTTAAGCTGCAAATGACATGAGCATCAGCATGAGCAGTACTATATTTGTGCAGAGGTCCACATGTATACTGGCTGTATCAACTCCAGTACTTCCCTCAAACTGTACAGAATTCATTATGTATTTCAAACTTAAAGAGCTTTCCACAAAATACATGAAGAAAATAAAAAGCTTAGTGAGCATGCCAAGTGGTGATTTAATGATTTATAAAATTATTAAAAGCTAGTACAAGCTCAACTCCAACTTTAACTCTCTGAAACCTAGTCATAAAACTAAGTGCATGAACATTTTCCAAACAATTAAACTAGTTTATAAAAAAAGCAACTAAAATGGGGTTCATACAGACTTTGAAAACACAAATTTCAAGGATTTTTTTTTAAAGATCTTTTGAGGATTTCTGACAAAAAAGGACCAATATACATACATGTATAACTTTCACTGAAGGTTTTCTGCATACTTCGGTTGCTTCATACAGTCAATTCATCAAAATCCAGTTACTTGCAGACAATAAGGAAGTGGACACTTTGGGCAAATACAAAAAGAACTTGAGTAATATTTTACTAACTGCTATCAATTCCCTATAAACTTGTGATTTTCTGAACAAAACATAAGTTGGGGCACCTGGGAAAATGCAGATCTCTGCAAAAGTCAAATGAATCTTAGATCTGAAAAGAACAAACAAAAAAACTTATATCAGAGGTACTTGGTGGTCAAACTTAAAACAATCTGAAAGTGAAACTAATGAAAACATATCCTTTCCCTTGTATCTTTCTTTTTTTTTTCCAACCTTTTTTCCTTTCTTTTTTTCAATAGTGATAAAAAATTTCAGCATGGAAAAAAACGTAACCTGTGAACATTCATCACTAGAAATAATTGTAGAAAGCTTTCATATTCCATAAAAATATATTATTCATACATAGTCATCAATTATAATTTTGCTGTGCGTGTGTGTGTGTGTGTGTGTGTGTGTGTGTGTGTGTGTGTGTGTGTGTGTGTGTGTGTGTGACTGTGTGTATGTGTGTGACTCTGTGTGTGTGTGTGTGTGTGTGTGTGTGTGTGTGTGTGTGTGTGTGTGTGTGTGTGTGTGTGTGTGTGAGACACAGCTGGATCAGCTTATAATATAAACATAAATGGAGATCTGGGAGTCATCCCCTAGTACCGGCCCCCACCTTCCCCCTCCTCCCTCCTCTGGTCCTTAGTGTGTCATTCTCTGTGTATGTGTGTGTGACTGTGTGTGTGTGACTCTGTGTGTGTGTGACTCTGTGTGTGTGTGTGTGTGTGTGTGTGTGTGTGTGTGTGGTGTGTGTGTGAGACACAGCTGGATCAGCTTATAATATAAACATAAATGGAGATCTGGGAGTCATCCCCTAGTACCGGCCCCCACCTTCCCCCTCCTCCCTCCTCTGGTCCTTAGTGTGTCATTCTCTGTGTGTGTGTGTGTGACTCTGTGTGTGTGACTCTGTGTGTGTGTGTGTGTGTGTGTGTGTGTGTGTGTTGTGTGTGTGTGTGTGTGTGTGTGTGTGTGTGTGTGTGTGTGTGTGTGTGACTGTGCGTGTGTGTGTGACTCTGTGTGTGTGTGTGTGTGTGTGTGTGTGTGTGTGACTGTGTGTGTGTGTGTGACTGTGTGTGTGTGTGTGTGTGTGTGTGTGTGTGTGTGTGTGGTGTGTGTGTGTGTGTGTGAGACTGTGTGTGTATGTGTGACTGTGTGTGTATATGTGTGACTCTGTGTGTGTGTGTGTGTGTGTGTGTGTGTGTGTGTGTGTGTGTGTGTGTGTGTGTGTGTGTGACTCTGTGTGTGACTGTGTGTGTGTGACTCTGTGTGTGTGTGTGTGTGTGTGTGTGTGTGTGTGTGTGTGTGTGTGTGTGTGTGTGTGTGACTCTGTGTGTGTGTGTGTGTGTGTGTGTGTGTGTGTGTGTGGTGTGTGTGTGTGTGTGTGTGTGTGTTGTGACTGTGTGACTATGTAACTTTTTTCGTGTTCCTGCATGGTGAAATTCGTTTTAATCTTCCTGACTGATCCTGGATCCATCATCAGATCCTGATTAGCACCACCCACTTGTGCCAAAATCTAACTGGTTTGTTCTGTAGCCATGTTCCATCTTTTGATGATGTTGCATTAAAACTGGTTCTGTAGCTTTTGTATATAATCAGGTCTGCAGACATCCAACCACCAACAAACCAATGCTGATGAAAACATACCCTACCTGACAGTGCTAATCAAAAGCTTTAAGAGTATAATGATTCCATACAACTGCGATTCATTTAATGATGATTCACTTATAACTGAACTGAAATAACTGAAACCAACTCAGGTTTTTCATTCATGTGAAATACATCATGAATAAATAAAAAAAAAGAAGAAAAAAACAACAACAAAACTTCCAATGTCCAAACAGTAAAACAGTAACACACTAAAAATCTCTTACATAATCTCTTACTAGTCTTACATACCGTAAGAACTACCATACTGTGTGAATCACAAACAGGAGCAACTGACTTGTCTGA
Organism: Conus ventricosus; assembly: GCA_018398815.1. Classification (NCBI taxonomy): domain Eukaryota; kingdom Metazoa; phylum Mollusca; class Gastropoda; order Neogastropoda; family Conidae; genus Conus; species Conus ventricosus. Next base: position 14,964,931 of record CM031608.1, read on the forward strand.
CAACTCAGCAACAACACTGTGTTTGACTGTGTGAGACTAAACCCAAGTAGTAAACGGCACACACTCCCTCCACTCCCTCCTGGGTCTCCTTTGCCCCACCTCTTCCTCGGACTGGAGGCAGGCAGACACAAGCCTGAGCCTTTCCCCTGTTACTAATCCTGGCATGGGTCAGGTTCCACGTGTATGGTGACCTGTGATTTCCTCCTGTTTGATCTCTGCCGTCCTGCCAGTTCATTCAGTTTCCGTCTGGGTGCTATGCTCTGTTTGTTCCTGTCTGGGTGCTTCATGCTCCACTTGTGATGGGGTCTGAATCTTCGAGGAAAGGGGCTGTTCATGGCCTAGTTAGTAAAGCTGGTTAAGATTATACTTATAGGTTCATACACTTGTGTTGTGCTAAAATTGAAAAAGTAAACTTTCAAGGGCAAGGCGGTCTGATGGGTAAATAGAGTGTTTTCTGAGTATGAAGTTCAAATGTTATACATATATCCATATATATGCATGTTGAATAAACTGGAGAGTGACGCTTCTTTCTATCTTTAAATTTTGTGTGTGTGTGTGTGTGTGTGGTGTGTGTGTGTGTGTGTGTGTGGTGTGTGTGTGTGTGTGTGTGTGTGTGTGATTTGTTTTCTAAGCAAAAAAATCACTACATTCTTCCAGCTTTCAAATCAATAAACCCATCCCACCCCTCTCCTCCCTACCCTCTTCAAATCTTCTTCGCAAAGCCTTTCACTTTTATAAACTGATTAAAAATTTTATTAATCCTAATTCTATCCACACGAAGGATGTCAGGAGGTAGTTTAACTTAACCTAAGGTGAAATATCACACAATTTATAGACAATTGTAATTATTTTTGTAGATAAAACAGCTGCTTTTTTACTCAATAGCTTTTTGTCAGGACAGGACTTTGCTTCCTCCAACTCGGAGACAGCCTTGAGATGGCTCTGTGTAGCTGATTATGTATTCATGATGTAGCTGATTATGTATTCATGATCAAACTCAAACTCAGATCATTCCATTGTTTATCTTTTTGTTTATGTCTATATGATTTTTTGCAAGCCAACAGACATGAAGACAATGAAAAAGAAAATTCTACTGACCAGCAATAAGTTGATCAAAATAAATCTTCCACTAAGAATCTGTAAGTTCTGATTGTTGGAAGGCTATTGTTCAAATGCACATTGTCAATAACAGACTAGTGTTTGCTGATTTTAGGCTTACATGCTTATGGAAGGCAAACCCCAAAATGGCATGCTGTTTCGAACAGTTTAGCTTGAAAAGCAGCCTAAATTGTAAATATTCAACAGCAGATCAATACTGTTCGCAATTTCCAACCAGTTTGCACCCATGCTGAGAACGTTTGTATGCACAGGTGTGTGTGCATGGGTGTGGACTAGCAGATGGATGTGTACACTGTGTGTAGCTGTGTGTTGTGTGTGTGTGTGTGTGTGTGTGTGTGTGTGTGTGTGTGTGTGTGTGTGTGTGTGTGTGTGTGTGTGTGTCCATGCCTGCATGCATGCTTGCATGCTGCATGTGTATGTGCTGTGTGTATGTGTGGGTATGTGTATGGAACTGCGAGAAAGAGAGGGAAAGTGCACAAGTGTGTATGTGAATACATTTTTTGCCAATCATATCTGTATGCACTCAGTCTGCGCTCATGATCACACTGTGAACTTTACAGACTAGGCAAGCCTCTCACTGAAGTGCAAGGGTAAAACTTTGATCAAACAGCGCAGTTTATAGCAATTTGTTTTTCCTGTCCCATCTTCTGAGTCACCTCTGTGGCATTGGACCCACGCCGCTCATTCCAACCCCCTGTCCCCAGCCACAGCCTGGCCCAGCCCGCCACAAGCCCGGCATCGGCAATCCACAGGGAGCAGTCAATCACTCAGTGTTAAGTCGTCAAGAGGCATCCCACCAGAAGAGACACTGCACTGCTGCCAAGTCACTTTGGTGGTGTTCAGTGATGCCTGTTCTGACCTAACATAGATGCAGGACACCACCTGCTAAGCCCCCTAGTGATGACAATAATTGCTTGGTCGAGGAGCAGGCACGAGTGAGCTCTCCCTCCCTTCACGTTCATCTAACTAAAGCCCCAACTTGCCAATCGATACCAGTGACCCCAAATGGAACCAAACCAAGGCCATAGACATGGGGAGGACATCGAAACAAAGGACACCATAAGAGCAGGGCATGAAGGGCCACAGAATTTGAGACTTTTTTTTTAATGCCGATCAATGAGAATGAGGAGGAGGATGCTAGGGATCACCATTCTGGTCTGAGACTGCATGACTTCAGACAGGGCTGTACTCTACGCTTACTTTCAGAATATATCCCGGCGTCAACCAGGCCCGAGAGATACAGGAAATTTGGGCAGCACTCTCAGAGACACATCCATTTTAGAGGATGAATCTCGACTATGTGGTCTCGATCTTCCCAACTGAGCCCGTAGCAAACTCAACTTGGCGTCTAGTCGGTCAGGACAGAAAAATCCCACATGGCTCTGATGGGAATCGAACCAATGACCTCCCAGCCAGGAGTCTGTGATGCTAACTACTTCGCCACAGCGGCTGGTACACAGTAATATTTCTAACCTCATCTAGCTGTATAACTTCATTAGTATAACCCATGAAAAGCCATATCTAGCCATGCAGATGATAAAAGTACCTGGCACTAGGTACACACACACACACACACACACACACACACACACACACACACACACACACACACACACACACAACCAGTAATGTTTTAATACGAACAAAGGGCAGTTCCACAGCATTCTGAACTGACCTTGAGCTAAGTAAGTCAATGTCTAAATAATGGGAAATTCTGATTTCAAATGATTATAATTTTAAAGGGTGCATTAAATTTTTGTCTCATGACACACCTAAGTAAATTGTCCTAGGTCAGTCTCAGACAGAGAAATAAGCACATATTTCTAAAAGTAAAAAAATATTTCTGAACTTTACTACTCAATTCGCTTATAAATTCATTTTGCTGACAAGTTATACAGAAATTAAAAAAAAAAATTTCTTTCAAAGCAAAAGCTCTAGCATGATCAATGGGACATTTGGTAGATCTATCTATAAATAGGATAAAGTGTGAGGCTGCCTGGAAAATGAATTTCTAATCAGGCTCTATGATTTCTGAGAAATGTTGAAAAAGAGAAAAGCAGAAAACAATGTGGATTGTGACAGCTAGATCTACTTTCTGACATTGTAATCCAGAACACTTGCTTCAAAATGATACCTTTTGACTTAACTTTTGCATCTCTGATGTCCACTGCCTGAGCAACCTTTCCAGCCTAGCATGTTTGTTGCTGATCAGTCATAAAATCAAGATTGCTGTACTAAAATTGTCATAACTGTCAACCGGCACATAAAAAATAAAAAAGGCACAGGGACACAGAAATTTTTTTTTTCTTAAATGTTCAGTGTGTTTACTGCCAGAGAATGCATGTATTTTTTTTCTCAAATATTCTCTGTGTTTGAGTTACCCAGCAGATAAATATGGGCCAAATAAACCCTTCATCACTTCTTCAGTACTTCCTATTCTGACACATGTGATAAAATGCAATCTATTACGAAGCTTACCTCTCTCTCAGTTGAATGTAGAGAACAGGGAAAGGGGCATTCTGGGCCACTTCCGCCCTCACTCAGTTCGGGCGAAAGTAACCCAGAATGCCCCTTTCCCTGTTCTCTGACAAGTAAGAGTAATACTGTGTAGGGTTATCCGTTTTTAATACTAATTTACTAAAGTTTTCATAGAGTAGCGTAGAAGAAAGTAGCCAGGACTGAACACATTCCCATAGAGTAACGCAGGGAAAAGCAGTTGTGGCTGAACGCGCCCATATACACGGTGGGTGCACCAGGCTATCCGATTACTTCGCGGTATGTTAATTACAGCGTTGGGGAGAGAGAGAAACCCTAAGGTTAAGTTGCCCTCAGAACAGACAGACAGACAGAGAAGAGAGACAGACAGACAGAGAGGCGGGCACACACACACACACACACACACACACACACACACACTAACACGAACACTAACACACACAGACACTTTCTCTCTCTCTCTCTCTCTCTTTCTTTCTCCCTCTCTCTCTCACACACACACACACACACCCACGCAAACTAACACGGACACCTGCACACACAGAGAAACACACACACTCACACACAGGCTAAAAAATCAATACTACCGCACCTCCTCCACCCCTCTTCCCCCCTCCTCTCCACCCCTTACATCAGCTTTCTTTCTAGAACGTTCGCTAACACTCCCGCGTGGGGCGCTGTTCCTCAGCCTAGCCAATCATCGTGTTAAGCGTATGCTTCCGGGCGCTCACATGACTAGGTAACCCACACATTCTTTCGCTGGCAGTTAGACGAGCAGGACGGTTTGCTGTGCGGCGGGTGTGTTATTTTAATAACCGGTTTACTGAAGAACAGAATTGTGTATCTTAAAGGTTTGTTGGCTTGTTGAAGACAATATTGTTGACAAAGATACAGCTAGTTTTAATACGTGTTTGGCTATCGATGAGATTGTTCGAAAGTTGGCCGAAGCAAAACAAACCATCACGCGTTGATTGTTGGGAGCTGGCTTGAGGCGGCTAAAGCCATGTTTAAAAAACATGGCGTTCATTTCTTAAGGCGGAGGAAACACGGCTGATTCGTATGCTAAAAAACTTATATTTGAAACATTTTTGCTGTTCCTCCCAAGTAAAAATGTTCTCAGTTTGTATTAGACTTGATTGATTGTTAACTACAGATTCAGTGTTTATGTGGCTGCTTAGCAACAGTGCGCGCGACTGTAACTTTGTAAGACCACTGCAGTTTGTAGCGAGCCGTGCACTGTGCGAGGGTCGCTTGTTTGAGCGAGCCGTGCCATAGCATAAATTAAGTGATCACGTTTCAGCCTCGTGTCTGCCTGTTAGGCCTACCACTGACGTAAGATCTATTTTTAGATACTGCTCCTGCAGGAGCGGTCGGGTTTGTTTAGAGTTGACTGCCTTGAATTTCCACTAAGCACTTCATGGCTTTGTATATATTGCTGTGATTACTGGCTTCACTGCTTCGCTTTAACGTCCTGCTTTAACTTTTTTGGCTGCCTTTGGGCGGCCACAGAATGTACTTTATTCAACTGTCTTGTTTATTAAATCAAGCTTTGATAAATGCACTTGGTGGCTGCTTTGAATAATCTTCAGTTGACACTAACCAGTTCATCTGCCTTCAAGGGTGCCTTATGCAACTGAATATGGCGATTTTCGAATGTTCTAGCAAACAAACTAGATAGGGTTAGGCAGGCCTTAGTACATCTACTAGTATGGAGAGGAGTAGTGTGTGGCTAGCACTATCTTCATATAAATGCTTTAATATACAATGACGGACGCGCGTGAACAGTGGCCTACTTGCTGGACTCCTGCCCCACAAAGCCCCGGACAGTTTTCTAAAAATAGTTCTTACCTCACCTGCTTTGACGTCATGCTTCGTCGTTCACGCGCTGTGAACGGTGGCCTACTTGCTGGACTCTGCCCACACAAAGCCCCAGACAGTTCTAAAAATAGTTCTTACCTCACCTGCTTTGACGTCATGCTTTGCCGTTCACTGCGCGTGAACGGTGGCCTACTTGCTGGACTCCTGCCCGTGCTTAGGCTGCCTTTTTAGGCGGGTGTACTTTATACAATTGTCTTGTTTTATTTAATCAGGCTTTTGTTAAATGCACTTGGCGGCTGCTTTGAACTTGCAACAAAAGAGCCAATGCATTACAAAAAACGCAAGCACTGTCTTGCACCAAGTGGTGTTACACATGACAAATAATAAAGCTCTGTGTACACCACACACACTCCCACCCCAAGTCCTTAATTAAGTTTTTAATTAAGTTACCCCAAGTTCTTAATTAAGTTTTTAATTAATACTTCAAGTTCTTAATAAGTTCTTGATTAAGTTTTTATTAAGTTCTGATCAAGTTCTTAATAAGTTCTTGATTAAGTCATCCTCTAAGTACAACCAAGTTCTTTATTTAAGTATCTTATAATTATTAAAAAAATACAATCTATGTTTTTATCTTAAATAGTAATGTCTAATATAGTACACACACGCCTCAAAAAACGCGTCATACGTTGAGGATGTCTTGCTCAGCGTTCTCTGCATAAATCTTAAGGAAGGTTTACATCCGAAGCAACCGCATTGATTACAATTCGGGTCTATGGAAATGTCTTTTATAGACTCCATGTCTTTATTTATTGACTTTATCATTTTATAATACGCCATGATCTATTTTTATAAAAAAATTTAAAATTAAGTTCTTAAAATATTATTCCATTAAAATGGATCAAAATGATGCTTTGTTATTGGCGGTTTTGGCGTGCAGTTGTCTTTTTCTGTATTTAACGGTTCAGGTTGTTTTAACTTCTTTCGTTTCTGTTGCCATTGTGTATATATTTTATAGCCATAATAACTGCCCCCAACAGCAGCAATGGCGCCAAAAATGGCAACAGTTTTAAGTTCAATATTCCATGAAGACTTTGGGGCCCTTGTATCACATGGAGTTTTTATAGCTGGCATTGAATCAACTTGTTCTGGCGCTGGTGCGGTGTTAGTTTTTCATAATGCTGTAACATTAATTTTTTTTGTTTGTTCCACTCTGCTAATTTTTTTCCTGCTTCAACACGCCAGGATTTTTAATGGCCTTCACTGATTCAGCGTTTTCTGCTGATTTTCTAGCTTGGTTACTTTCTCCACCTGATTCAATGTTTCCTGGTTCTGATGATTTTCCAGCTCGTTCATTTTGAAGGGAAATAAAATCTATATGATTAAAAGTTATTAATCCCATGATTAATGGCGATAACAATGTTCCAAATCTATAGTATAAATCACAGCCTAGAGACTCTAATGACTTTGTTAAAACTGGATCTTGCGTTAAATCATACGTAAGATCTTGTTCGGAATCAATGGGAGCAAATCTTGACTAGTTTAGTGTACAAACTAAGAACCGTTTGTCCTACACTTTTCACCATTCTAGACCCAGCTGCGCTTCATACCTGTTATGATACTTTAAAATGTCTTGCGGCGACATCTGTTGAATCTGTTCAATGCTGAATTCAGTTCCGAGGAACTGTTTTTGTTTTTCCGCATTGCTGCTAAAGAATACAGCCTCTCCTTTTTGGGCATAATAGCTTGATCATCAACTTGGTCATTCATAAGTTCAGGAGGTTTAGGCTGCCTTGTAGCTGTAGGAGATCATCACTGTTCATGTTTTTTAATAATTATAATTATTTTATTTTATAAAAATGAGCACCGAAAAAACTGTTACCAACCTTGTATACCATTCTGCTGTTATTGGAGGACTAAGTGTAGGATACTCAATGCTTGGTAAAAGCCTGTTAAGAATTAAACCAGCAGATCTTGGCAAACTAGACTTTGAGGATTCAGCAAAGCTGATTGCTATCATTGCAGCTTCGGTTGCCACGAAAGATTTTCTAGTCAAGCAAGGATAATTCCAGACAATATAAATATGTAAGAAAAAAATACATTTATAAAAAATGGCTTCACTCGCAATAATGATAGGCGGCGCTGTGGTGAATGCGCTTGCTTTTAGCGGAAGTAATTTCGCATTTAGTAAACTGGGGAATGACGGCGAGAGAAAAAGACATAACAAAGCTATGGAGGAACTAGCAGCTGCACAAGACGCCTATGAAAGGCAGCGACTTGAGCAGTTAGATTTTATTAATGACACACTGAAAAGACAGGGGCATGCAGCTTACATATTAAAGATGTTGATCAGGCAATAAAACAATATTATCTAGTAACAGGCAAACCAGTCCAGACATTGCCCCCACCAAAATTCAGTGACTTTTATCACCATCAGAAAAACAAAAGATGCAAGAAATCGCGTTTATTGTCGTTGGTATGACCGTTGTGTATTTTGTTGCACATAATATTGGCTGAATAAAAAATGAACAAAATCTATTATTCGCCCAAAGATATTGGAAGGGCATCACAGCAATACAAAAGCTAAGCCAAGCAGCTGGAGTCAGTGAACAAACAGCAAAAGAATGGTTATCTAAACAAGCGATTTGGCAAATTTATTTACCTGCCCCTAGACGAATACAGAGACCACACTTGTGAACACAACACCAAACGACACCCATCAAATGGATCTTCTATATTTACCCTCTGATAGGATTAGACGAAAAAGATTTAAGTACGCACTCACAGTCATTGATATAGCTTCAAGATATAAAGATGCGGAACCATTAACACAAAAAGAGAGCTTCTGCTGTTGCTGTTGCCATACAACTGATATACCAACGAGGCCCTTTAACTTACCCTCGCATGATTCAAGTCGACGATGGAAAAGAATTTAAAGGCCAAGTGAATCAATTATTGTTAAAACACAGAGTTACCATTAGAAGAGGCATTCCGGGAGTTCACAGATCACAGGCTTTAGTTGAAAACTTTAACAAACAGTTAGCCGAAAGACTTTTCTCCTACCAGTATCACAGAGAGCTTATTGACAACTCTCGCAACACAGAATGGGTAGAAGACTGCCCTCAGTTTTGCGCGCAATGAATAATGAAGAATTTAAAGGGCTAAAACCAGTACAAGCAATCAAAAGAAAAAACAATAAATGTTGTTGAAGGAGAGTCTTCATCCGGCAAACTATTGCCGTTTGGTTTAAAAGTAAGGTACCTTTATTTACCGGGGGAAGCAGAAGGGACACTCGCATCAGGGCACAGATCCAGTTTGGAGTGTTGACCCATATGAAATAAAAAGAATTGTAAAAATGAATCCGCCCGTGTATTATTTTACGAGAAACTGACACAACAAAACAACCAGCTCCTCAAAGATCTTTTGTGAAAGAAGAACTGCAGATAATTCCGCCAGACACAGTTCCGCTTTAATTAATTTACGTAAACATATTTTGGTTTAAAATGGAAGGCCAGAAGGAAGCGGCAGAACGAACAAGAATAGTAAAGGAAGAGACCTTGAAAATGATACGGAATCATTTCAGGCGTGTAATGCTATTAAGGAAACATTTTCGAGGATTAATCAATGCATGCTAAATCATCCAGATCACCTACAACTCAAACCCCCAAATTGGGAAAAAGAATATCTTGAAATAATAAAAAAAATTCGAACTCGTCAAGCAAACATGAGAAAAGATTAAATAATTGATGAAGCTATGATTATCTTATAATAAAAATTGGATGAAAAATAAACCCCCCTGTTTATTATGGCGGTTCTCCAGTGCCCGATTGCATAGGAAAACTCCGGAATTAACAAACACTCCGTTTTGTGTTTGTTCTATCTTACGACTTCTTTGGTTACAACATTGTGTTGATCTCATGTAGAGTAGATCGCAGTTTTACGTTGTCATGAGAAAAAGTCTTATTGCCAACAATGCCTTCTTTGTAGTTTCCATGTTGATATGTTTGACTGCAACAACGCTGCGGGATCTTCCTTTTGCTTTCTTAAATGATTTTCCTCCGGGCTTGAAATACAGTACATTTTGACCGATAGCCCCACATACTCCTTGATACCTTCCAGATAATTCATCCTCCATCTTTCCTAAAACCTTCTTGGTAGTAATTGAATGTAAAGGCGACTCTTTAGGGTAATCGGACGTGTCAACCAACCGGCACTGCTCTTACAACTTCGTTTTCCATGTCTTTATAGATGTCTTCATAGGAATATCTATAAACAAAAAACTGTCTGTATCTGTGTAATAGTACTCTGGACTCAGGAGACGAGGGCGTAACGTAGTCATAAAGAACTCTAACCTCACAAGCTTTGATAATTCTAAAACAGTAAACCCAATAAAAACAGGTTTGTCTAATTTGACTTTCTTTTTTTTCATCATATACCAAAAAGCTGGACATGACAATCTTCTGAGTCCTGATAATTGAGGTTTTGAAGTCAGCTTAAATTGCTTCAATCTCTCTGGTGGACCAATCTGACGTCTTTTTGCGCTTGTGCGGATTCTCCAAAGTCCTTTCCAAACAGCTTGTTGTTATCAGCTTGAAAAGTCGTTTCTGAAGCATCTGGGATTTAGTCTAAGGTCAGTGTTCTTTCCATGATGTATTTTTTCATAACTGTTTCTTGATCAAAAGCAATTATACGATGAACAGCTGTTAAACTTCAAACCATGTCTTAAATAAATGTAGAAGTCTGTAATGACAGACATAATTTTTTTTGCCTCGAAGATTAGGCAAAGTTTTAGGCGGCCTCTTGGATCCATCTTAGACTTCCAGCAGCTAATGGATAGTCATTATGCAGGTCATGAGTTTATGGAGGATATTCTAATCAACTTCTAGAATAAACCACAGCTGCTGATCCAGGCGTTAAAACTGTTCAACCACTTTTAAATGCCTTTTGAATATTGTATCGGGTCGCCGCCTGTGTACATTTTCAAAGTTGCGTAATGGAAGTGATTGCGCCATTGCCCAACCCATACAGATTGTTTGCATCTAAATACATGAGATAGTTAGACCTTTTACTTATCATAGTCGTCCACCCAAGTTATTTTGTTTTTTTGCTTTACAGTAATGGGGGCGACGCCATACTAAACCTCCGCGCAATCCGTTTTCAATCATCTAAATCATTGGTAGGGTCAGACAATAAATCAATCGTACTCCATAAACTTAAGAAAGCGTCCCAACTCATACCTCGGGCGCAGAAAATTAATGCGCGGGATCCAAACAAAAATGTTTCATGCAGTCTTTCTATAATTTTCAAAAACGGTCCGCCAACCAAAACATGTATCAGCCATCAAAGTAGGAAATCATGATATTCTCCTCACCCAATTCGTTTTACACTCTAAACATCTGCCACGCATCTGAGCCTGCTGGTTCAGAATCACTAATGCCTTTCCCTAACTTGAAAAGAACGCTGCCTTTATGGAGGAAGTGTATCTTCATCAAACCCTTTCCCAACGTCATTACTCTAAGGGTAAACGCCCTTTCTAACAAGAGTTGAGTCAAAAAAATTCTTCCGTTATTTGGCAGGACTTTAAGGACTTAGCCCAGTGCCTCTAATGAGCCCATCATGTGTTGCATAGAGTCGTAGAAAGACATAAGTATTTAGATTGAAAGCACATGTTCTTTTCCGATGACTGTGCAATGCATGACACCCTACAAGGCATCGTCTACTGCTTGCAAATAAGAAGGAGAGTCTGTAACTCTCGCAAGTTATAACGAAGATGGGCAGCTTTCCATGTCTTTGGTTCAACTTAGTTGAAGATTGCATTTGTTATGCGCTGCTCCTCTGAACATTTCCACTAATGTATCATGGTCTCTTACAGTGGGGTTTACACTCTTGGCGTTAGCTTTCCTAAACCGCAAAATCCAACAGTGAGTGGCTGAGGCCTACTGTTGTTGTCTTCCAGGCCGTCCTCATGATTCAGAGGTAAATTCAGATTATTAGAACAGTCATTACGCAACTTGCTGCAGCGCTGTAAAAATCTTCTAAGCCGCATCTGGTCCTCTATATAATCTGGTTCTGACTAAACGCCATCCGACCTAACCAAATAATGAAGGCAAATGAACAAATTCTGATGATTACTCATTAAGACTGTTTTTTCGAAGTTATTTGTGGTGCTGGCCCTTCATAAGAACAATAAGCGACTCGACAGTCCTGCGTAAAACAACATAATGGAGATGTTTGCACGTTTTTCCAGTTCTTACAACTCACTTTAGAGCGGGTGGGCAAATTAGTTCTGTATTACAGTCTACAGAACTTTACAATGTTTTATATGTTTCAGTCGCAGCTTGCACAGATGAATTTTCTTGTTAAACATTTTTCGGCATAATTCCTTGTTTGCTATGTTTGTTTGTAGTATAAATCAATAATCTACTCATTGTGCGTATCAATGTGTATGGTAGCCCCGCGGTGAAAACAATAGGATAAGTCAACATGATTTTGTCTGGTTCGCCTATTGTTGGACTGTCTTGGACACTTTAATTGGCGCCAAATTTTGTTTCCTCATCCAATGTGTAGATTATTGACGGTTATTGTTATTGTTTGTGCTCTTCAAACTGATCAATTTGTCTACACTAACAGGAAAGGAATTCCATTGAAGTAATAGATCTTTGGTGATATTTGCCGATAGTTAGTCCACTCTCTCTGCGTGGTCGCGGACAAGATGCAGCCTTGCAAGAACGCACACCACATGAAACATTTGTTGTCTGAATTTTTATGTTTAAAAAACTGCTCTCTTTAAAACCAACTCCCGAGGTACGGAATGTAAGACCTTGCCTACAATCGGTGCATACTTGTCCTGTTTTAATCCTAATCTTCAAGACTTCGCCCTCCTGACCAACCAGAGCCTCTCATTTTGGCTTCTTCAGCGCAGCGTCAAACTGTGCAACAGTTTCGTTTGCCCAACCGGGTGTTAAGTCATTATGAGAAAGATAGTCCTAGCTGTTTAGTTGAGACCCCAGACTTCTAGATTTTCTTCATTTTATTTGTTACATAGTCGATTAAAACAGTTCTAACATTACCTTAACCGTCCGGGGCTATTGTTAGTTTGAGCCAGGAACTGAGAAGTGCATGAACAAACGCTTGCCGGTACTTTGTTGGGTCAATAACTTACTCCACAAATCAATTTCAAAGCAGTGCTCTTGATAAACGCTCTCTCTCGAGCATTCCTTCAAACAAATTCGTCTTGTCCTTCATATAATCTTAGCCATGCTGTCCTTTCTTTTCTAAGCCAAAATATTTATTTAAATTAAAAAAACATACTTAATTCAAGATCAATATCAACAGGCTTTGTTGCGCTTGGACTCATAAACTAAAGTATAAACACCTTTTGGTGTGTTAATGTGAGATGTTTAGAAAAAGAGTTTAATGTCCTCGTTACTTTTTTTTAAGCATTTTCCTTTTTTATCTGCCGGGGTCTGGCGGTTGAGAAAAACTTGTCACCGCCTTTCTTTGAAGATAAAACTTTTGGTCTTATTGTAGTCATCAAAATCGTCCGTAAAAACGGCTAAATTCTTCCTCGTGATGTTTGAGGTCAGCTAGCGCTTTTTTATTGTCAGTTTAAAAAAACGTGCTAAGTTTAGCTGTTATTATTGAACCAATAGCTGTGTGCTTTTTTGGGGGAGTTTAAGTTTTTTATTTTTTGGCTAGCAGCACCTACGGCTAATGAACACAGGCCGAGAGCTAAAGACAAACCTCCTAAGGTAAAGCTGCGGGTGCGCCTATGCCCGTTGCAAAGAGCCAACACTCGTTCCTGCTGATAGAGCACTTATGTTGAATTGCTCCATATTAACATAGTAACAGCATTAAAGGCACGCAGAATAACCTTGGTTTGGTTTTGCCTGTATTTTGAAAGGTCTGCTCTAACTGCTGCATTTTGTGGTAATGTTTGTTATCTGAAGGTTTTTTACTTCAGGGGTTTCTATAATACAGAAATTGCCCTGCTAATCCTCTTCTTTAAGCGGCGCTGTAGGCACGTTGGATAAACCTGAAACAGACATGCTTTTTATAAAATAAAAAAAATTTTAGTATTGTATTTCTTTTAATCTGTTATTTTCAATATTCAGCTGCGCATCATATAATAAACACAAAATGTGCATTAACGGTTTATCAGCTTCTTCTTCTTTATCAATTTGAATGTTATTACGTCCTCCTCACAGTTCTCCTCCTCGCTCCATTAACTGATTATCCTCTGTTGACCTAGGTTCAATCCATAAACCGTATTAGGTTGTTAGAAAATAATCATCAAGCCTAACAGTGTGATGATTACATCTTTAACCAACGGTCCTGCTAGTTAGACTTTACCCCTCTCCCACCCCCAAACAATTTTCTTATTTCGTCAAAATGATATAAGGTTCTAAGCACCGCTAGCGTAGATTTTTGGTAAGGACTACCATCATTGTACATGCACTTTCGCTATTTTAGGATTAAAAAACTGTTCACTTCCTCTTTTGAACGTACTTTCATCTTCGCACAGCAATAAAATAAAACCTTTAAGCATCTTGCTGCGTACACTAAAATCTAAAATTCCATATAGTGTCTTGCCCTGCTTTGGATTGTTGTATGATGAATCACGTCTTTCGTAATATATTGCTAATCTTGACTGATATGTCTGTTCAATCAGCCTTGCTAAAATAGGGTTGCTAACAACGTCAAACTCTACCGAGATGTCAGAAATGGCTGTAGGTTGTCGGGGTGTGTGCCTTGTGATGCGGTGTCTGTTGATCTTATAACGGCGTGTATTCATAAAATTAGTTCATATGACAATCTGTCTTTTAATGCTCCTTAAAGTATGGGGGCATGCGCTTTTAATTACAACTCAACATCTAAGGGAATTGGGAAAAGCGATTTCTATACGCAAAATTTACAGCTGCATGCTTTTTTGTTGTCTTTATAACAACTGCGCGTCTATTCTGTGTTTATCCCATCATCATTTTCAATCCTATGAAACGCAAGAGCCGCCCTTTCCAGTCTCGGTTAGCCATAGATCAGAATAGGTTAAAAATATGTCTGCATTGTGTAATGAAAATATTTCTTGCCCCTCATCTATGGTTTATAGACGAATTTTTCTTAACAATTGCCCGCCCAGATTCTGTACCAACTGTCCTGTTTTGGTCTGTTGTTGAATCGAGCGCTATTTTGAAATAAGACGCGCAAGTCCTGGCACAATCACGTCATTGGCTCCTAGGTCTGAAATTTGACGCGGGAGTAAGAATTTGATCTGCATCAATAGTAGATGGATTATTTGGAAGCAGTAATAGTCCGCTTATTTTCCCTCACCAGCCAAAGGGTTCTTTCCAGTTCTATGCGGTTAAGAATCGAGCCATGTGCTTGCGACATTGTTATGAAGCAAAATAAAAAAATAATTAATTTAAAAACATGGCAGGAATTGAAGATGAAAAGATTAATGATGTTTTTTGATCCTGGAACACAGGAGTGAAATGATCCCTTTAACACAGCATCGCTCAACGCTCTCATGCAGCGTGAATAACAAAAGTACGGTCGGAGCATTTACAAAAGTTTAGGTCAAGAACCTCCCGAATTTATAGACCCAAATGATTTTTGAATTCAAAGAAGGTCATTTGTCCCTGTAAAAAACGATCAAAGCAACTTGTTCGGCTTACAACTAAACAAAAACCCACCATCAAAGTTTTTTAGCCGTGGTTCAATTAGAAATAGACTTCCAGTGTGAAAGATCAAAAACGCCTTGGCCTTGCTAGACCAAAATTAAGGGCGGAGGCAGTGTGCTAAACTTCAAAAACACACTTACAGAACTTCACCGACAGATAACCAAAATGCAAAACAATGGAAACTTAAAGAATTAAATCCAATCAGCAAGCGAATTAATAAATAACCAATATAAGCAGAAAACCAGTTTTTCAGAAGAAACAGCGTTAAAGACTATACACAACTCACCGCTACCGCCATGCGAGAAATACGGCCCTTGATCATGCTTATTGAAGGATCAGAGGCGAATTAACAAACAATTTTAGCAAAAACTAGGTGAACTAGATGGCATATAAA
Organism: Conus ventricosus; assembly: GCA_018398815.1. Taxonomy (NCBI): domain Eukaryota; kingdom Metazoa; phylum Mollusca; class Gastropoda; order Neogastropoda; family Conidae; genus Conus; species Conus ventricosus. Next base: position 14,980,432 of record CM031608.1, read on the forward strand.
AAGAGAAAAAGAAAAACTCGTTGAGGGCTGCTGACCCAACTTAGGGCATGAGAGTTAAAGAAAGAAAGAATAACCCAAAGACTAAAGTATCTTGAACAAGAAAGTCAGCAAAGACTAGAATGACTACTACTAACCGGACACAATTATCGAACTCAAGGAATCGAATAAGAGAAACTATCCGAAAAATTTTATAGAAGACCAACGCTAGCAGAACGAATCCGATCGCTGTTTAGAGAGCAAGGCGTCACATTAGCAAGCGTTAAAACTCCCTAGATTTGCAATATAAGTGACACTGTGATGCTATTACAGGCGGCGCCGGGCGGTGGAGGGCAAAAGTTCATGCCGCCATCGCCATCTCCTAATAAATCAGGGTAAAAAAACAGCTTGATCATCTTGCAGTTTATTAAAAAAATTAGCTAGTAAAGCCGCGAACGCTTTTACCAGGAAGAATTGGGGAGTATTGTCACGGGGATTTTTGGTCCCTAACGGCAAGCAAAGTAGTTGGCTTTAGCCGAGCACATATGGGCATTAGCTCTCTTTATAGTTGGGTTAATAGTTATAAATAAAGACCAAGTAATCCGATGCCAGAAATTCATGAACAAGCGCTGTCTTTTCATATTCATGGTCCATCGCGAACAGAGTCTGCGAGCTTTTAGTCTTCATGATTGTGGGAGGTGGGGGGTTTGGACTGTCGGATTAGATGACTTAATCTTGGGTGTGTGTTTACTGCTTTGTAATATAACTGGCTCAAAGTTAGTCGTTTTCCAACGCTGTTCAGTGCCTGCTATAAGAAATTTCCATGATTATATTTATTATTATTCCGACCTGAGTCTGAGTCAGAAGCAACATGGTATAACCCGTGCCAACAGCAAAGTCTACTTTCGATCTTGCGGATTGATAAAACATGTGGGTACCGTTTGAATGCTTGAAGGTAAATCAACTGTAGAATTAATAGCGTCCTCTAAATGTGCTAAGTTATTGTTTTTTTGCGGCGTTCAAAGCCATAGAAGGTCAGTTATGCTTCGATCTTGCCTTGTGCTTTGCGCCTCCTACAAACACCAAACGTAAGTACAATAAGAGTCGTTTATTCGTTCTATTCCCGCTCTAGTTAGGCCCTTAGAAAAGCGTCTAAGATTAATGTTGTCCATGCTGTTTTAAGGCCTTGATCTATGGACCAGCTGACAATTTTGCACGGAGAACCCGGTCAAATTATACTTTCGGTGCGTGCCCTGAAATGATATGACGCCTATGCCATGATTTAGATCCAACTTTTGTCTAAAGTCTGTCTTGATGTTTAAATTAAATTCGTTACAGATCCTTTCAAAAGCCTTCAGTAGTCTATCAGTGCGTAAATGTATAAACGATTTGTCATTCCGTAATGTCTTTGCAGTTTCAGTCAAAATACGCCTGAAGGTGTAATAGAAATGAAATCGTACCTGACCTCACCAAAAATCATGGTGATTTAAATGATCGGCATACCGCGACTCCACACCCAGTTGATGCACAAGACACAGCAAAAAGTTCATCAGGTTCTGATAATACTGCATCGATGACTATAACCACGCTTTCTGGATGTGCTCTTTTTCAATAGGGGGGGTGTAAGATAGCTTCCTTCAAATGGATACCACTCTTTTTAATAAAAAGAGCAGTCCTGGGTCCACAGCAGCAATGTCAAGGTAATCATTTGCTATATTTTTAAGATTGTCGTGGCGGCCCAACAGAATATTTTGCTTAGTATATTTTGAATGCACTCATTTTACTTTGTTTTAAAAATTGTGGTTAACAAGAACAACTCAAGACCGCCCTTCGTTTGTTAGAACATGCTATTAAGAACAATGCGGAACCAAACGGCCGGCCTCCATGAATATTTTACAAAGTCGTATGGTTTAATATAAGCAAAGTCCAAGAAGAATAATAATGTCTAAAAGTTAACAGAGCAGGGACCAAAATGAGCCAGTTAACAATACCTGATGGTTATTACCCGGTTTTTGCTCACTAAAAGAAGCATTGAGTAACTTTGACATTACTCTCAAACTTAACAAGCAAATCCTAAAAACAATGTTAACATTTAAAGCTTGAAGACGAAGGAACATCTTACTTTTTTGATAGAGAGCTAGCTAAAATGTTAGGCTTTTACAACTACAATTTAACCCACTCATAGTGGTGATTGCTGGGCCAGACAAAAATACTTATGGAGGGGGAAAATCCCGCTCGATCTTGCATTACATCAGTACTCTATTTCAATTGGATGATCTAGCACTGATGAAAACTTATATGATGGAAGGCCCGCACACTGTTTTAAGAGCTCTTTCCGTAGGGAAAGCAGCATATTGCGATTATGGAAATTATACGATTCCCTTAAATTTACAGTTGAAAAGATTATTTGGTGGAGGGTCGGATCAGTTAATAATAGAAATCCAAAGACAAAGCAGGAAAAGATTGTGAAATGCGAGTAACCTGCACATTGATTTTAGAAATAAAATAAAACGCTACTTAAAAAATAATGTCGCGTGGGCCAGAAAAACCAGGAGTTACTTAGCGCCTGTGAGGTGTATAACTTAAAAGTAAAAGACCTTGCAGACGTTGCGACTTTGAACAGAAATGGTGAGATAGGCACTTTGAGTATGGTTTTGAGTACACTAAAGAGGTGATTAATAAACGCAAAGAGGTTGACGACAACAAAAGGGTTCCTAAACCTAAACAACGACCAATCAAGAAGCAAATAATGTTGGTCCAGAGTTGAATATAAAATAGTTCGAAACCTGACCTCAAATGGCACTTAGAAACCATAGTTAGAAAGGGAAATAAAATTTGAATTCAAGAACCCCATTTACATTTTTTTTGACCGCCAAAAAAGTTTGTCAGAAAAGCATTCAACTCTGGCCCTTTACATGTAAGTCTTTATAACCGACGATAATAGTCGAAAAGAAATTGAAATAACTCGTATGGGAATAAACAGTACATCCTCCACAGAAAAGAAACAGTTTGTAAAAAAAGCTTCTACAAAATTACAGTTCTTCCAAGCAGAAAATTAGGAGACACGTTCACATGATAATGAAATTTCTGTCTTTTAAAGATGTGGTAGGGATGGGTTGTGGGCTTTAGGATGACTCTTATAAAAGGAATTAATATTAGCTGGCAAAACGAGACGTTAAACGTCTTAACGTTGTTGTCGTCGTCTTCACAATGGCAGGATATAAAGATCATAACAACAAGCAACAAAATCACTGGTTGACTTTAAACAGAAACAATCTTACAGGACTAAATGATTAATCTTACACATTTAGGCCTCATAGGGTTTTATTATACTGGAACAAGTTTATGGCGGAGAGTATGATAAAAATAATTAAACTGAATTAGATTAAACTCTGTTATAAATAACTATGAGCAGTTAAACTTTATGACAAAAGTCTCTCCTCATTGCTCATTAAGTTGTGGGCAGACTGGTTGTGGAAAAACAATATTTAGCCTCGACGTTACAAACAGTTTATCGTTATAATTTTAATCATATTGTGGTTTTTCTGTCCAACACTTAAATGGAACAAAGCATATCATAATAGAAGGTTTATAAGGACAGAAGATGACCATTAGATTAGTTCATCCTAGCAATAAACTGAGTGAGTGTTTAGAACAGTTTGATAGACGTTTGAAGGAACCAAACACTATTTATTAGAGATGACTGTGCGGGCAGAAAAGACATCGTTAGAAAAGAGAAACACTTGTCGAAACTGGCTTTCAGTGGAAGACATGCAGGGATAATGTGTGGTTTTTATGCCAGAAATATACTCGGTGCTAAAAGACTTTAGAGAACAGTTAAAGACTGTAGTTTTTATTCACATGAAAGACAAAAAGACTCAATTGAAGAAGTTTGCGCGAAAATGATGGTTATTGAAAATACCAGGAAAACACAGGATAAGCAAAAACTGAAATCAAAAAGTTTAGTAAAATTAGTATTGAAAACGGATAACCCTACCTAAACGCAGTACGTTTGTGTTTGTAGATACTCGTTATTTTGTTAGTTATTGAAGTCTTACTATGTCACAAAGAACAGGAACATGGCCATTCTGGGTTACTTTCGCCCGAACTGGGTGAGGGCGAGAGTGGCCCAGAATGCCCTATCCCTGTTCGCTAATGTATTTTCTGTTTCTTTTTCTTCCGCAAATAATTCAAACTGGTTTTTTTTACCTTTATTGTACATTTAAGAGGCGGGTTTCAGATTGACTTCTAGTGAATTCATTACAAATCTCCTCACGGTAACGTTACGGCACAGGCTGACAGTGTTGAAAGACAAAAATTCGAAAAAGAAAGTACCAAAAAGAACGTATAATACCAATCCTGACTCAATTTTGCCCTCAAACCCAGTTTTTCCGGGCAAAAGTTGACCCAGGATTGGTATTTATACGGTCTCTCACCCCTCAAACCCAGTTTCGCGAAAGGACCCAGGATTGGTATTTATACGTTCTTTGTTATAAACAATTTTAATGTAAAAATATGACACAAACAATTGATCCAAACACATTGATTTTTAACAAACATATGATCCAGGTAACTTTTCAGTTTAAGAACTTGTAGATAACACCACTACGCTTGCGGTGCTAACAACGGTGATTGGAGCAGCGTCTACTTACAGACCTTTGTATACCACAAAAGATGTCTTGGGCCACTCGCAGGGCTGAACCCGAATCCGTCAATAGATCGATTTAAATTGCTTGCAGTTATAATACGGTATTCTATAAGGGCGCGCTGAAGAAAAGTTTTAAAAGGGACTTGCTTTGTCATTCCCCGCCAGAGTTAAACAAATCGGACATGTTTTCTTTCATTCTCCAATAGTAAAGGGTGGTAAAGACACGTAAGCAACGACGCGTCTAATCCGCCCAGCACTGATTGTTGTTACCACAGGCTTGAATATCTTGTCACTTTACTTTGGAGTGCTTTGGAGTAAGACGTGTCTTGGGCTTCAGCGAGAATTGTGTTTGATTTTTGGGTTTCTGTTGACTGATTTCATGTCTCAAGAATCTATAGAGTTATTTGATAGCCCTTCTTCTTCATCAAGAGTTAGCTCAGGAAGTTAAGAGAGGCAAACGCTGTTCATCAAGATTTATTAGATTATTCCAAAACCATCGAATTTAATTTTACCAGATAGGATTATGCACAAACAGTTTCCCTCTTCCAACATCGATACCATCAGAATGGTGGACTGAATAAAGAAACTGTTTTAGAAACCAATTATGACTTCACAACACCATGATAGAAACAATTGAAAAAGGAAACACGCAGGTCCACAAAACCTCCCAAAAGCCCAAACAAAACCAGTTCAACTCTGTTCAAGAAAAACAGGCAAAAAACAAAGCTAGAAAAGAGTACACTCCCGAGGAGCTAATAATTATCTTGCGCATATGTGGCTGATGTTTGTACTACCATTTCGAGAGAAGCTATTCCTCTGAAAGCCTTTTTTCATCTAAAGCTGTAAGTGAAAACGACGTTTGTTGGACAGGCTGCAAAAGGGAGTGAGAAATTTGAAGAGACAGGATGCCCAAACAATAATATCGATATTCATTTTTGGAATTTTTAAACCTGTGTAAGGCGGGGCATGATGCTGAAAAAAAAGCTGAAAATGAAGGTAACATGTCGGCAAAATGGCTTGAACAGAAAGGAGAAAATTCTGCCGTCATGCACTACATTAACGTGTTGATGCAAAGGTGCTTTTTGGGTATCCACATTTTACTCTGTTTGGGCTTTCCTCATTACCTTCATTCTAAGCCAAAATAAAAGAAATTGAAAAAATGCTGCAGTTCCAGAATTTAAGGCCCATTCGGCCAAAGAGAATCCCTACCACCGCTTACGACGAGCTTCAACAATCTCAGTGAACACCTTTCCGGTTATGTAAGTTCTAAAAATAGTAAAAAACGGTTTTGGTAAAACCGCTTAAGATTGAGCGGCTCTGCCTCCTGAAATAGTCGCGCTCACTGCTCCTGCTAAGCCTACAGCAATGACAGGACTGGGCTAGAAAATAGTAATTCTTGACATGTGCTAAAAATAATAAAAAACGGTTTTGCAAAACCGCTGGCCGGGTAGGTAAAGGAAATTAGAAAAATCAAAAACCTTATGGACGAGGTGGATAGTGTGTGGGCAACACTATACTTAAAAATCCTCAATGTCTTATAACGGGGTTTTGATAGCGATTACAGCCGCAATAAAAGCTGAGCCAATGTATATATGCAAATAATAGTTTCTTTTTTTATCATGCCTCTCACTTCGTCATCCGCTTTAACGCACGCCCTGCTACAAGGCTGCCTATTCAGTGGCCACAAAGCGGCACTTCGCTCAATTGACTTGTTTATTGTATCAAAGCTTTTAACAAGTGCACTCTGTGGCCTGCCTTTGAACTTACAACAATGAGGATAATAATGCACAAAGCCCACTTCCCCCACCCCCCCTTTCAAAAACACATCCCTAACGCAAGAGCACCCACCCTGTATCCCACTGCATTCAGAACAGTGCTGTATACACTCATCCCTGTCATAACGGGTTTTTCCCTATTTTGGTAGTAGGGGTACTTTTCTATTCAAAATTTTGGTTGTTCAGATCAGAATGTAAGTTTTTAAGAAAATTGAGTTTAATTTTTTGGATACTGGTTTCTGATTAAATGTATCATCCTCAAGTTGCCCCAAAGTTACCTCTCAATCATTCACGAATCTTCAATAAGTTTTTGATCCCAAGTTCTTACCCCAAGTTAACCTAAGATCATAACTAAGTCATTCGCTCCAAGTACAGACACGTTCTTATTCAAGTTCTTATAATTTATCAAAAAAATACAATCTATGTTTTTATCTTAAATAGGCAGATGTCGAATAAAGTACACACACGTGCCTAAAAAACGCGTCATCGTCAGAGGATGTCTTGCTCAGAGCGTTCTCTCATAGATCTTAATGAAGTTCTTGCAACCGAAGCAACCGCATTGATTACAAATCTGGTCTAGGGAATGTCATTTATAGACTCCATGTCCTTAATTTATGACTTTAATCATTTTATAATACGCCATGATCTATTTTTATTAAAAAATTTAAAATTAAGTTTCTTAAAAAAATATTATTCATATAAATTGGGATCAAAAATGAGCTTTGTTTAATGCGGTTTTTTGGGCGTGCAGTTGTTTGCCTGTATTTTAGGCGTTCAGGTTGTTTTAACTTCGTTCTTTCTGTTGCATTGTGTATATATTTTATAGCCATAATAACGGCCCCCAACAGCAGCAAGGGCCTCGCCAAAATTGGCAACAGTTTATAAGTTCAATATTCCATGAAGACTTTGGGCCCATTTTTGAATCACATGGAAGTTTTTTATAGCTGCATTGAATCAACTTGTTCTCTGGCGTTGGAGGTGTTTATGTTTTCATTTCATGATGAGTCATATTCTGTACATAATTGTTTGTCTGTTCCAGCTCTGCTAATTTTCTTTCCTGCTTCAACACGCCCAGATTTTTAATGGCCCTTCACCTATACAGCACGTTTTGTCTGCTGATGTTTCTAGCTTGGTTACTTTCTCACCTGATTCAATGTTTCCTGGTTCTGATGAATTTCCCCAGCTCGATTCATTTGAAGGGAATAAAATCTATATGATTAAAAGTTATTACTCCCATGCTTAATGGCGATAACAATGTTCCAAATCTATAGTATAGATCACAGCTAGAGACTCGAATGACTTTGTTAAAACTGATCTTGCGTTAAAATCATACGTAAGATCTTGTTCAGAATCAATGGGAGCAAATCTTACTGACTAGTTTATGTACAAACTAAGAACCCTTTGCCCCCACACTTTTTATACCATTCGAGACCCCAGCAGCGCTTCATACTGTTATGATACTTTTAAAATGTCTTGTGGCGACCTCTGTTGAATCTGTCAATGCGAATACAGTCCGAGGAACTGTTTTTTGTTTTTCCCACATGCTGCCAAAAGAATACACCTCTCCTTTTTGGGCATAATAGCATTTGATCATCACTTGTCTTTCATAAGTTCAGCGGTTTAGGCTTCCCTGTAGCTGTGAGTAGATCATCGCTGTTCAGTTTTTTTAATAATTTATAATTATTTGTTATTTATAAAAATGAGCACCGAAAAACTGTACCAACCTTGTATACCAATCTGCTTGTTATTGGAGGACTAAGTGTAGGATACGCAATGCTAGGTAAAACTTGTTAAGAATTAAAACCAGCAGATCTTGCAACCTAGACTTTTGAGATTCAGCAAAGCTGATTGCTATCATTGCAGCTTCGTTTGCCACGTAAGATTTCTAGTTAAGAACATGGAATAATCCAGACAATATAAATATGTCAGAAAAAAAATACATTTATATAAAAATGGCTTCACACGCAATAATGATAGCGCGCTGTGGTGAATGCGCTTGCTTTTAGCGAAGTAATTTCGCATTTATAAACAGGGGAATGACGCGAAGAAAAAGACATCACAAAGCTATGGAGCAACTAGCAGCTGCACAGACGGCCTATGAAAGGCAGAGACTGAGCATTTAGATTTTAATAATGACACACAGAAAAGACAGGGCATGCAGCTGACGACATTACAAATTGTTCAAGCAATAATACAATATTATCTAGTAACAGGCCAACCAATCGAGACATTGCACCCACCAAAATTCAGTGACTTTTATCAACCATCAGAAAAACAAAAGGATGCAAGAAATCGGGTTTAATGTCGTTGGTATGACTGTCGGATATTTTGGTTTGCACATAATATTGGCTGAATAAAAACTAACAAAATCTATTATTCGCCCAAGGATATTGGAAATGGCATCACAGCAATACAATAGTCTAACCAAGCGGCAGAGTCAGTGAACAAACAGCAAAGGAATGGTTATCTAAAACAAGCAATTTGGCAAATTTATTTACCTGCCCTAGACGAATACAAGACCACACTTGGAACACCATTTCCGAACGACACCCATCGCCAAAATGGATCTTCTATCTTTACCCTCCTGATAGGAATAACGAAAAAGATTTAAGTACGCACTCACAGTCATTGACATGGCTTCACAGAAACAAAGAGCAGAACCATTTAACACAAAAGAGTGCTTCGCTGTTGCTGTTGCCATACAGCTGATATTACCAGCAGGCCCCTTAACTTTCCCTCGCAAGATTCAAGTCGATGATGGAAAAGAATTTTAAAGGCCAATGAATCAATTATTGTAGATACATAAGAGTTACTATTAGAGAGAGGCATTCCAGGAGTTCCAGATCACAGGCTTTAGTTTGAAAACTTTAACAAACATTAGCTGAAAGACTTTCTCCTACCAGTATCACAGAGAGCTGATTGACAATTCTCGCAACACAGATGGTTAGAAGACTGCCCTCAGTTTTTTGCGCGCAATGAATAATGCAGAATTAAAGGGCTAAAACCATGTACAGCAATCAAAAAGAAAAATAATAAATGTTGTGAAGGAGAGTCTTCATCCGGCAACAATTACCATTTGATTGAAATAAGGTACCTTTATTACCGTGGAAGCAGAATGGGCGCGACACTCGCATCAGGGCAAACCGATCCAATTTTGGAGTGTTGACCCGTACGAAATAAAAAGAATTGTAAAAAAAAATGACTCCGCCCGTGTATTATTTACGAGAAACTGACACATACAAAACAACCAGCTTCCTCAATAGACTTTTTGTGAAGGAAGCACTCAGATAATCCCGGGCCAGACACTGTTCCGCATTTAATTATTTTACGGTTCTCCTCCAGTGCCCAATTGCATAGAAAACTCTGGATTAACAAACACCCGTTTTGTGTTTGTCTATCTTAACGACTTCTTTGCTACAACTGTTGTGTTGATCTCAAGTAGATTAAGATCGCAGTTTTTAACGTTGTCATGATGAAAAGTCTTTTGCCAAACAACCTTCTTTGTAAGTTGTCATGTGAGATGTTTGACTGCACAACGCTGGCGAGATATTCCCTTGGCTCTTAATGATTTCCTCCTGCCTCCGAAATACCGTACATTTTCGATCTTAAACCCCACATACTCCTAATCACCTTATTTCAGATAATTCATCCTTTCATCTTTCCTAGCAAACCTACCTTGTTATAATTGAATGCAAAGGCGAATCTTAGGGTAATCAGATGTATCATACCATCCCGCATGTCCTTTTGGCTACTTCCAATTCCAGGGCCTTATAGATGTCTTCTGTAGGAATATCTATAACAAAACTATCTGTATCTGTGTAAAGGTACTCTGGACTCAGGATACGAGGGCATAAAGTAGTCATAAAGAAACGCTACATCAAAGCTTTGATAAGTTCTAAAAACATAAACCCAATAAATACAGGTTTTCCAATGGACTTTCTTTTTTTTTCATCATTAGTGCCAAAAAGCTGGTCATGAAATCTTTTACAGTCCTGATAATTAGGTTTGAAGTCAGCTTAATTGCTTCGTTCTCTCTGGTGACTAATCTGACATCTTTACGCTTGTGCGTTTCCCTCCATAGTCTTACCGAAACAGCTGTTGTTCATCAGTTTAAAAAAAGTCTTTTCTGAGGCATCTGTGGTTTTTAGTTCTGAGGTCAGTGTTCTTCATGATGTAGGGTTTTTCATGAACTTTTTCTTGATCAAAAGCAATTATGCGATGAACACTGTCAACTTCAAACCATGTCTTAAATAAAATTGTAGAAGTCTGTAATGACAGACATAATTTTTTTTGCCCCGAAGATTGGGCACAAGTTTAGGTGGCTCTCTTGGACCTCTTTAACTTTCTGCAGCTAATGGATAGTCATTATGCAGTCTGGGAGTTCATGAGGATATCTAAGTCAACTTCTAGAATGAAACCACCTGCTGATCAGGCGTTAAACTGTTCAACCACTTTAATTCCCTTTTGAATATTTTTCGTACCTGTGTACTTTTTAAAGTTGCGTAATGGAAGCGATTGCGCCATTGGCCCAACCATACAGATTGTTTGCATCCAAATACATGAGATAGTTAGACCTTTTACTCGGATCATAATGATCCAAGTATTTGTTTGTTTGCTTTACAGTAATGAGCGACGCCATACTAATTCCTCCACGCAATCCTTTTCAATCATCGAATCTTTGGAAATCTGACAATAAATCAATCTGTACTCCAGTAAACTTTAAGAAAGCGTCCCAACTCATCCCGGGTGCAGAAATGTAATGCGCGGGGTCCAGCTGTAATGTTTCATGCAGGGCTTCCTATAATTTTCAAAGACGTCCGCCAACCCAAACATACATCTGCCATTAATAGGAGTCATATATCCTCCCATCGTTTTAACACTCTAACTTTTTCCACGCATCTTAGCATGCTGGTAATTAGAATCACTGATGTCCTTTCCTCTAAGACTAGAAAAGAACGCGCCTTTTTGGCGGAAGGTATCTTCGCAAACCTTTCCCAACTGTTCATGTACTCATAAGGGTAAACGCCCTTTCTAACAAGAGTTAGTCAAAATATTCTTCTGTTATTGGGCAGGACTTTAAGGACATAGCCAGTGAGTCTAATGAACCCATCATGTGCTGCATAGAGTCATAAAAAGACATGTTATTTAAAGTGAAACACATGTTACTTTTCTGATGACTGTGCAAATGCATGCTACCCTGAAGGCGCTGGTTACTGCTTGCATTATAAGGGGAGAGTCATAACCTCGTAAGTTGTGAAAGAATCAGGCAGCTTCCATGTCTTTGGATCAAACTTAGTTGAATTGCATTTACTGTGCGCTGCACTCTAAACTTCCCACAATGGATCATGGCTCTTTCGTGGGTTTACACTCTGGCTTAGCGGAAGTAATTCGCATTTAGAAAAAGGGGATGAGGGCGAAGAAAAAACATAACAAAGCTATGGAGGAACTACAGCTGCACAAGACGCCTATAAGGCAGCGACTTGAGCAGTTGTTTTTTTTAATGACCACTGAAAGACGGGGGCATGCAGCTTACATTTTTTAAAGAGTTGATCAGGCAATAAAAAATATTATCTAGTAACAGGCAAACCAGTCCAACTTTGCCCCCCCCCAAAATTCGTGATTTTTATAAAACCATCAGAAAAACAAAAGATGCAAGAAATCCTTTTATTGTCTTTGGGTTACCTTTGTGTATTTTTGCCAAAAATTTTGGGCCCGAATAAAAAATGAACAAAATTTTTATTCCCCCAAAGTTTTGGGGAAGGGCTCACAGCAAAAAAAAGCTAAGCCAAGCAGCGGGAGTAGGAACAAACAGCAAAAGAAGGGTTTTCTAAAAAGCTTTTTGGCAAATTTATTTACCTGCCCCTAACAAAACAGAGACCACACTTGTGAAACAACACCAAACGACACCCATCAAAGGATTTCTATTTTACCCCTAAGGTTTAGACAAAAAAGATTAATACGCACCAAGTCATTAAAATTTACTTCAAGATATAAAGATGCAACCTTTAAACACAAAAGAGGCTTCGCTTTTGCTGTTGCCAACAACGATATACCAACGAGCCCTTTAATTCCCCTCGCATGATTCAAGTCGACGATGGAAAAAGTTAAAAAGGCCCAAAGGAATCAATTTTTTTAAAAACACGGGTTTACCTTTAAAAGAGCTTTCCGGGATTAAAGATCACAAGGCTTTAGTTGAAAACTTTAACAAACTTTAGCCGAAAGACTTTTCCCTCCACCAGAACAAAAGCTTATTGACAACTCTCCAAAAAATGGGTTAAGACCCCCTCATTTTTTGCGCGCAAAAATAAGAAAAATTTTAAAAAGGGCAAAACCTACAAGCAATCAAAAGAAAAACAAAAATGTTGTGAAGGAATCTTCACCCGGAAAAAACTATTGCCTTTTTTGGTTTAAAAGTAAGGTACCTTTTTTTTCCCGGGGGGGAACAAAGGGGGCCCTCCCACGGGAAACAGACCAGTTTTTTGGAGTTTTGACCCATATGAAAAAAAAGAAAAAAATAATCCGCCCTGTTTTTAAAAACGGAAACCCTGACAAAACAAAACAACCCATTGTTTTTGGAAAAAAGAACGCAGAAAATTTTCCCCCATAACCCCGTTTCCCTTTTTTTTACGTAAAAAATTTTTGGTTTTAAAAAAGGGCCAGGGAAGCCAGAAACAAAAAAAATAGAAAGGAAAATTGAAAATATAAAGGGTTTTATTTGGGGGTGAAAAGCATAAGGAAAATTTTCCAGGATTTCAATTTTAAAATTAATAGAAACCTAAATAAACCCCAAAGGGAAAAAAATTTCTTGAAAAATAAAAAAAAATTCGAACCTCAAGAAAATGAAAAAATTTTTAAAAAGAATTGGATGAAGCTATGTTTGTTTATAAAAAATTTGATAAAAAATTTAAAAACCCCCCTGTTTATGCGGTCCCGTGCCCGATTGCATATAAAACTCCGGTTTAAAAAAACCCCCGTTTTGTGTTTTTTCACTAACGACTTTTTTGTTACAACAGTTGTGTTGATCTCAGTAATTAGATCGCAGTTTACGGTCATGAGAAAATCAAAATGCAAACAATGCTTCTTTGTAGTTGCATGTATTGTTTGACGCACAACCTGGGGGATATTCCTTTTCTTTCTTAGATTTTCCCGGGCTTAAAAAATACTGTTTTTTTTTTGACCTTCCCCCACATACCCCTTTGACACCTTTCCAGATAATTCATCCTTCATCTTTCCTAAACCCCTTTCTTGTTAGTAATTGAATGAAAAAAGGCGCTCTTTAGGGAAATCGGAGTGTCATACCACCTGCATGCTTTTTTAGCTTTTGGGTTTTCCCCATGTCTTTAAGATGTCTTCATAGGAATATCTATAACAAAACTGTCTGTATCTGTGTAAAGATTGGACTCAGGAAGAGGCTTAAAGTAGTCTAAAGAAACTCAAAACATCAAAGCTTTGAAATTCTAAAACAGTAAACCCAATAAATACAGGTTTGTCTAATTTGACTTTCTTTTTTTTCATCATTATCCAAAAAGGGTCATAAATCTTTGAAGTCCTGAAAATTTAGGTTTTGAAGTCAGCTTAATTGCTTCTTCTCTCTGGTGACCAATCTGACGTTTTTTGCGTTGGCGGTTTCCCCCATTTCTTTCCCAAAACAGCTGTTTTTCACAGTTTAAAAAAAAGTCTTTTTCTAAGCATTTTGGATTTATTCAAAGGGTCAGTTTCTTCATGATGTAGGGTTTCATGAACTGTCTTGTCAAAAGAAATTATACGATAACACTGTTAACTTCAAACCCAGTCTTAAATAAAATTGTAAAAGCTGTAATGACAACATAATTTTTTTTCCCTCGAAGTTTAGGCACAATTTTGGCCCCCCTTTGACCATCTTTAGTTTTTTCTGTGCTAAGGGATAGTCATATGCGGCTGGAGTTCAGAGATATTTAAGTCAACTTCTAGATGAAACCACGCTGTGATCGGGCGAAACTTTTCAACCACTTTAATGCCTTTTAAAAATTTTTTCGGGTCCCCCCTTGACATTTAAAGTTGCTAGGAAGTGATTGCGCCATTGCCCAACCATACAATTTTTTTTCATCTAAAAACAGAGATAGTTAGCCTTTTTTACTTGGCAAGTCGCCCAAGTATTTGTTTTTGTTTTACGAATGGTGCGCGCCATCTAATTCCTCCGCGCAATCCGTTTTAATCATCTAACTTTTGGGAGGTCAGACAATAAATCAATCTTACTCCGTAAATTTAAAGAAGGTCCCCAACTCATCCCGGGCGCAAAAATGTAATGCGCGGATCCAAACATAATTTTTCAGCAGGTCTTTTAAATTTTCAAAGACTCCGCCAACAAACATGTATCACCATAAAAGTAGGAATCATGATGTCCCCATCGTTTACACTCAAATTTCGCCACGCATCTGACTGCGGTAATCAGAACACTAATGCCTTTTCTCTAAGACAGAAAAGAAGCCCTTTTAGGGGGGAAGGTATCTTCAAAAACCCTTTTCCCCAACTTTATGTACTCATAAGGTAAACCCCCTTTCAAACAAGTTGAGTCAAAATATTTTTCCCTTTTTGGCGGGATTTTAAGGACATAGCCATTCCCTAATGACCCATATGTTTGCATAAGTCGAAAAAATTTTTTTGATTAAAGCACATGTCTTTTCTGATGAGTGCAATGCATGCCCCCCAAAAGCATGTTATGCTTGCAATTTTTAAAGAGATCGAAACCTCGAATTATAAAGAAGGGGCACTTCCGTTTTGGGTTCAAAATTTAGTTGAAGATTGCATTTTTTAAGCCTGCTCTCTAAACTTTCCCTAATGTGATCATGGTCTCTTACTGGGGGTTTTTACCTCTTGGGCGTTAGCTCTAAACCGCAAATCCAACAGTGAGTGGCGGGGGAAACGTTTTTGGTCTCAGGCGTAACATGATTTAATAAATTCATTTTTTAAGAACAGTCATTACGCACTTGCGCATGCGCTGTAAAAATCTTCTAGCCGCATCGGGGCCTCTATAAATTTCGGTCTGAATAAACGCCATCCGACCAAAAATAATGAAGGCAAATGAAAAAATTTGATGATTACCATTAAGACTTTTTTTTCGAAGTTTTTGGGGTGCGGCCCTTCATAAGGAAAATAAGCGTCAAAGTTGGTAAACAAATGGAGAATGTTGCGTTTTTTCCAGTTCAAAAAATCATTTTTGATCCGGGGGGGGTAATTAGTTCGTATTACAGCACAGAACTTTTACAAGTTTTAATTTTCACTGCGTTGCACAATGGAAATTCTTTTAAACATTTTCTGCAGAATTCTTTTTTTGCTAGTTTTTTTGTAGTAAAACCAATAATCTACTCATGGCGTATAAAGGGTTAATGGGACCCCCCGGGGTAAAAAACATAGGAGTAAGTCAACGATTTTTGTCTGGTTCCCCTATTGTTGGACTTTTCTTGGCACTTAAATTTGGCCCAAATTTGTTTCCTCCCCATGTGTAGTATTGACGGTTATTGGTTTGTTTTGCTCTTCAAACTGATAAATTTGGGTCTCAAACGGAAAGGAATTTCCATTGAAATTAGATCTTTGGGTATTGCCGATAGTTAGTCATCTCCGCGTGGTCGCGGACAGTGCACCCTTGCGAACGCACCACATGAAAATTTGTTGTCTGTTTTTTTTTTATTTTTAAAACTGTTCTTTAAAACAACTCCCGAGTAGCGGAATGTAAGCCTTGCCTACAATCGGGCAAATTTACCTTTTTTAAATTTAATCTTAAGCTTCGCCCTCTGCCCCAACCAAGCCTCTCTTTTTGGCTTCTTCGGCAGCGTCAAACTTGCAACTTTTTTTGGGCCCAACCGGGTGTTAAGTCTTTTATGAAAAAATAGTCGCTTTTTAGTTAGAAATTCAATTTCTTCATTTATTGTTACTAGTCGATTAAAACAGCAAAATTTTTTTAACCCGGGTCTATTGTTATTTCCTGGAATTTGGAAATTGCATGAAAAAAACCTTGCCTGTGTTTTTTGGGGTCAAAACTTCAAAATAAATATCATTAGTGTCTTGATAAACGCCCTCTCTCTCAGCATTCCTTCAAAAAATTTCTCTTGTCCTTCATATTCTTAGCCATGCTGCTTTTTTTTCTAAGCCAAAATATTTTTTAAAAAAAAAATACTTAATCAATCAAATCAACTCTTTTTGCGCTTGGACCATAACAAAAGTAAAAACCCCTTTTTTGGTGTTTTTAATGTGAGTTTAGAACAATTTTTAATGTCTCGTTTATTTTTTTTAACACCCTTTTTTTTATCTGCTCGGGGTCTGGTGTTGAGAAAAACTTGTCACCGCCTTTCTTTGAAGATAAAACTTTTTTTTTTTGTGCATAAAATGACCTGTAAACGCAAAATTCTTCATCCGTGATGTTTGAGTCAGCTGGGCCTTTTTTTTATTGCATTTAAAAAAGAGCTAAGTTTAGCTTTTTAAGTTGAACCATCTGTGTGCTTTTGGGTTTTAGTTTTTTTTTTTTTTGCTACAACCCCCTACGGCAATGAACACAGGCCGAGACTAAAGACAAACCCCAAGGAAAAGCCGGGGCCCATCCCCGGGCTAAGACCAACCCGTTCCGCGGATAGAGCATTTTAAGTTGATGCTCCATTTAACATATTAACGCTTAAAGGCAGCAAAACCTTCGTTTGGTTTTGTGTATTTTAAAGGTCTTGCTCATATTGCTGCTTTGTTTTGTTTGTTAATCTGAAGGTTTTTACTTCAGGGGTTTCTATAACAGCAGAATTCCCTGCTACTCTTCTTTTAGCGCGTTTGAGGCACTTTTTGGAATAAACCTAACAACATTTTTTTAAAAAAAAAAAAATTTAGTTTGTATACTTTTAATCTGTTTTTTCAATATTCACTGCGCCAAAATAAAACAAATGTGCTTAAGGGGTTTTATCAGCTTCTTCTTCTTTATAAATTTGAATTTTATTACGTCTCCCCATTTTCCCCCCCGCTTCCTGTACGTTTATCCTCTGTTGACCTTAGGAAAAACCTAAACCGTATTTTGTTGTTAATAATCATCAAGCCTAACATTGTGAATGTAAATCTTTAACACACGGTCTGCTGTTGACTTCACCCCTCCCCCCCCCCAAAACAATTTTCTTTTTTCGTCAAAATAAAAGGGTCAAGCCCGCTAGCGTGTTTTGGTTAGGCTACATAAAATTTACTTCACTTTGCTATTTTAGGTTAAAAAACTTTTCCTTCCCTTTTGAACGGTTCTTTTTTCGCACAGCAATAAAATCCCTTTTAACTCTTGCTGCACACAAAAAAAAAATTCCCATTTGTTGCCCTGTTCGGGGATATGTTTAGATAAATCACTTTTTCGAAATATATTGCAAACTTGCTGATATTGTTGTCAATCACCCTTTGCTAAATTGGGTTTGCAAAAAACAAAAACTCTAACGAGATGCAAAAATGCTTACATTGCTTCGGTTTTGTTGATCGATAACGCGTTTTGTATTCATTAAAATTTTCTTGAAATTTTGTCTTTTAATGCCCCTTGAAAGTAGGGGCAGCGTTTTTAAAACAACTCAAAATCTAAGGGAAGGAAAAGCGTTTCTATACGCAAAATTTACGCTGCATGTTTTTTTGTTGTCTTAAAAAATCTGCGGGTCTATTCTTTTTTTTAGCCATCACTTTTTCAATTCCTTAAAACCAGACAGCCCTTTCTTTTTCCGGTTACCAAGATCAGAATAGGTTAAAAATATGTCTCTTGTGTAAAAAAAAAATTTATTTCTGCCCCTAAGTTTTAATAAAAAATTTTCCTTAACAATTGCCCGCCCCAGATTCTGTAAAACTGTCCTTTTTGGGGTCTTTTGTTGAATCGAGCGCTATTTTAAAAGTAAACCGAAAAGGGCCTGGCACAATCACGTCTTTTGCTCCTAGGTCGGGAAATTTGCAGTAGAATTTGATCGATCAATAGTAGGGGTTTTTTGGGAACAGAAATGTCCGCTTTTTTCCCTTCCCCCAAAGGGTTTTTTCAGCTTCTATGGGGGTTAAGAACGAGCCATGTGCTTGCGACATTTTTATGAAGCAAAATAAAAATTAATTATTTAAAAACATGGGGAATTGAAGTTAAGAAGATTTGATGTTTTGCCTGGAACGACGAGTGAAATGACCCTTTAACACACTCGCTAAACGCTCTCAAGCACGGAATTTTAACAAAAAGTCGGTCGGGCATTTAAAAAGTTTGGTCAAAAACCCTCCCGAATTTATACCCCCAAATGATTTGAAAAAAAAGATTCATTTTCTGTAAAAAACGCAAGGAAACTTTGTTGGGCTTAAAACAAACCCGACCCATCAAAGTTTTTACCCGTGGGTTCAATTAGAAATAGACTCATGTAAAAGGGGCAAAAACCCTTGGGCATTCAAGCCCCAAAAATTAAGGGCGGGGGCATTTCTAAACTTCAAAACACATACAAAACTCCCGACAGAAAACCAAAATGCAAAACTGGAACTTAAAAAATTAAATAAATCACAGGCGAATTAAAAAATACAATGAAGCAGAAACCATTTTTTCCCAAAAGAAACAGCGTTAAGACTAACACAACTCACCCTACCCAGCAGAAATAGCGGCCCTTGACATCTTTAAAAAGGCAGGGGCGAAAAACAAACAATTAGCAAAACTGGGAACTGAGGGCATAAAAAAAAAAAAAAGAAAAATGTTGAGGCTGATGACGCCAATTTAGGGCAATTTAAAGAAAGAAAAACCCAAAGACAAAAAATCTTGAACAAAAAAGATCAAAACTAAAGTGACGCACAACCCGGGACCATACGAACTAAATGAATGAATAAGAGAAACATCCGAAAAATTTTTTTGAAGACAAAACGCTACAGAAGAATCCAAACGCTGTTTAAGAGCAAGGCGTCACTTTTGAAACGTTATACACCCTTTAGGATTGCAATAAGTCACTGGGGATGGCTTTTACAGGCGGGGGGTGGGGGGCAAATTTCAGTCCCTCCACGCCACTCCTAAAAAAAACTTTGGGAAAAAAACAGCTTATCATCTTCGATTTATTAAAAAAATTGAGAAAAGCCGCAAAACGCTTTACCAAAAATTTTGGGGGAGATTGTCAGCGGGGATTTGTCTACTGCAAGAAAAGTTTTGGGCTTAGGCCCGAGCACTTATGGGCAAGCTCTCTTTATAGTTGGTTAAATTTATAAGATAAAGCCCCAAGTAACCTATCCCAGTTAACCAAGAAAAAGCGCGTCTTTTCTATTCAGGTCATCGCGAACGGCGGCGAGCTTTGTTGAGTTTTCAATTTTTTTGGGGGTTTTTGGATTTCGGGAATTAGATGACTTAATTTTTGGGTGTTTGTTTCCCCTGCTTGTAATTTTACGGGTCAGAATTTAGTCTTTTTTTTCCCCAACCTTCTGTTCATCCCTGCTATAAAAATTTTTCATTATTATAGTTATTTTTTCCCTTTACCGGGAGTTGGGCAAAAGGGCAACAGTAAAAACCCAGGCCAACAGCAAAGTCTACTTTCGATCTTGCGTATTGTAAAACATGTGGTACCTTTGAATATTGGGGAAATCAACGGGAAAAATTTAAAATGCTTTCCCCTTAAATTTGCAAAGTATTGTTTTTTGGCGTCAAAGCCAGAGAAGGATCAGTTAGCTCGATTTTGCCTGTGCTTCCCCCCTAGAAAACCCCAAACGAAGTCGAATAAGTCGTTTATTTTCTTTCCCGTTTTATTTTAGGCCTTAGAACGTCTAAGATAAATTTTTCCCATGCTTTTTTATCTCTTGCTCTAGGGACCAGGCTAAAAATTTTTGAACGGAGAACCCCGGGTCAAAGTTTACTTTCTGTGGGGGCCCTAAAATAAATGAGCATCCATGATTTATCCAACTTTTGTCTAAATTGTTTTGTGTTAATTTAAATTCTTACAGACCCTTTAAAAACCCTTCATTCTATTCTGTGCTAAAGGGATTAAACGATTTGTCATTCGGTAAGGTGCTTGCAGTTCAGTCAAATCGCCTGAAGGGTAAAGAAATGAAATTGTACCTGACCCACCAAAAGACAGGTGATTTAAATGAGGCATACGCCACTCCACCCCCAGTTGATGCAAAGAACACAAAGTTTAACTGGTTCTGATAAAATGCAGGGTGACTATACCCGCTTTCTGGATGTGCCTTTTTCAATAGGGGGTTAAGATAGTCTTAAGGGGAGTACCACCTTTTTATGAAAAAGCAGTCTGGCACAGCAATGAAAGAGTATCAGTTGCTATATTTTTAAGTTTGTATGCGGCCCAAACAGATATTTTGCATTAGTATTTTTAAAATGCACTCTTTTAATTTTTTTAAAAAATTTTGTAAAAATAAAAACCCAAAACCCGCCCTTCTTTTTAGAACGCTTTTTAATCAATGGGGAACCAGAACGCCGCGCTCCATAAAATTTTTTTACAAAGCGTAGTTTTAATATAAGAAAACCCAAGAAGAATAAAATTTTAAAAAGTAAAGGCGGGACCAAAATGGCCAGTAACATCCTGATGGTTATTACGGGTTTTGCCACTAAAGAAGAAATGAGAACTTTGACTTTACTCTAAATTAACAATGCAAATCTAAAAACAATGTTAACTTTAAAGCTTGAAGACAAAGGAAACATCTTCTTTTTTGAAAGACTAGCAAAAATTTTGGCTTTAAAACACAATTTTACCCACTCATTTTTTATTTGCGGGGCCCAGAAAAAACTACTTAGGGGGGGAAAATCCCTCGATCTTGCTTACATTCTTACCTTTTTCTTTTGGATGAGCGAGCACTGTAAAAAAACTTATATGAGGGAAGGCCCTCAATTTTTTTAAGGCTCTTCCGTCGGGAAAGCAGCATATTGCATTATGAAATTAACGTTTTCCCTAATTTACAGTTTAAAAGATTATTTTTGTGGGGGGGTCGGATCATTTAATATAAAAATCAAAGACAAAGCAGAAAAGTTTAAAATGCGTTTAACCTGCACATGTTTAGAAATAAAATAATACCTACAAAAAAATAAGTCGCGGGGGCCAAAAACCAGGGTTACATTAGGCCTGGGGGTTATAACTTTAAAAATTTAAAAGACCTTGCAGACGTTGGGGACTTTGAACAGAATGGGAGATAGGCACTTTGAAGGGTTTAGTACACAAAAGATGGTATTAAAACGCAAAGGGGTTGACGACAACAAAGGTTTCCTAAACTAGAAAAAACTACGCAATCAAAGCAAAAAATTTTTGGCATTATAATATAAAATATTTCAAAAAACCTGCCTCAAAGGCACTTAAAACCCATATTTAGAATGGGAAAAAAAATTTTGAATTCATAACCCCTTTTTACATTTTTGACCGCCAAAAAAGTTTCAAAAAAGCTTTCAACTCGGCCCCTTTTTACATTAACTTATCCCGGACGAAAATAGTCGAAAAAAAATTTGAAATAACGCCGTTGGGAAAAAACGTACATCCCCCACAAAAAAGAAACATTTTTGTAAAAAAAGCTTCAAAAAATTTACAGTTCTTTCCAAGCAGAAAATTAGGAGACACGTTCACAAGATATTTGAAATTTCGTCTTAAAGTGTGGAGGGGGATGGGTTGGGGCGTTAGGTTTCCCTTTTAAAAAAGGAAAATTTAATATTAGTGGCAAAACTTAAGTTAAACGTTTTAACTTGTTGTCGCGTTTTTTCAAAAGGGCGAGGATTTTAAATCATAACAAAAAGCAAAAAATCCTGTTGATTAAAATGAACAATTTTACAGGACTAAATTGGTTTTAATCTTACACATTTGGCCTCTAGGGTTTTTTACTGAACAAGTTTGACGGAGAGTAGATAAAAATAAAAACTGAATTAGTTTTAAACCTTTATAAAATAGGAGCTTTAAACTTTATGACAAAAACTCCTCTTGCCTTTAATTTGGGGCAGACGGGTTGTGGAAAAAAAATATTTTCCTCGACCTGTTCAAACTTTTTATCTTTAAATTTTATCAAATGTGGTTTTCTGCCAAACACTTAATGGAAAAAAGCAATCAAATAAAGGTTTATGGAAGTGATGACATTTTTTTGTTAACCCTTTGCAAAAAACGATGGTGTTTAAACAGTTTTTGACTGTTTGAAGGAACGAAAAACCCCATTTATTTAGTACTGTTCGGAGAAAGAGACATAGTTAAAAAGGAAACACTTTGTCGAAATGCTTCGTGGAAGACATGGGGGATAAGTGGTGTTTTTTGCCAAAAATAAACTGGGTTTTTTAAAAGACTTAGAGAACATTAAAGACGTAGTTTATTTCACATGAAAGACAAAGACTCTTTTGAAAAAAGTTTCGCGAAAATTTTAAAAATTGAAAATGACAGGAAAAACACGGGTTTAACCAAAAACTGAAATCTAAAAAGTTTAGTAAATTTGTATTTAAACGGATAACCCTACGCAACGTTTTGTTTTTAGATAATCGTTATTTTTTTGTTTTGAATTTACTTTCGAGAACGGAAAGGGGGATTCGGGGTTTCTTCGCCCGAAACTGGGTGAGGGGGGAAGTGGCCCAAAACCCCTTTCCTTCTCTAATTTATTTTCTGCCGCAAATAAATTCATATGGTTTTACCTTTTTTGTACATTTAGATTTCTTTGTTAAGATTGGGCTTCTATAATTCATTTCAACACCACTGTAACGTTAAGCACTGGCTGACAGTGTTTTAAAGACAAAAATTCAGAAAAAAAGACCAAAAGAGAACGTATAAATACCAATCCGACCACTTTTGCCCCAAACCAGTTTTCGGCAAAAGTGACCCAGGATTGGGATTTATACTTCTCTCACCCCTCCCCGTTTCGGGCGAAAATGACCCCGGGTTGTATTAACGTTTTTTGTTTTTTTTAAACTTTTAAAGTATAAATACACAAAAATTTGATCCAAACACATTGATTTTTAACAAACATTGATCAGGTAAATTTATTAAGAACTTTAGAAACACCACTCCTTTCGGTGCTAACGGGGGATTGACAGAGCACTTTCGACCTTTTATACAAAAAAGATGTCTGGGCCCCTCGGGCGAAACCCCAATCCCGCAAAATCGATTTAATTGTTGCAGTTTGATAGGGGTTTCTTAGGGGCGCTGAAATAGTTAAAAAGGGGCTTGCTTTGTCATTCCCCCCCAGAGTTTAAAAAATATCTGGACATGTTTCTTTCATTCCAATAGTAAGCTGTGGTAATAGACACTGATGCAACGACCTCATACCGCCCAGCACTGATTGTTGTTACCCAAAAGGCTTGAAAATCTTGTCACTTTACTTTGGGTGCTTTGGTGGAAAACGTTTCTTGGGCTTTACGAGAATTGTTTTATTTTGTTTCTGTTGACGATTTCATGCCAAGAACTATGAGTTATTTGATAGCCCCTTTTTCTTCTCAAGATTACTCAGGAATTAGAGAGGCAAACGCTGTTCATCAAGATTTTTTAGATTATTCACAAAACCACTAATTTAATTTTTCCAGTAGGATTAGCACAAAAAGTTTTTCCCCTTCAACATCGATACCATCGAATGGGGACGAAGAAAGAAAAATGTTTTAGAAACCATTATGCTACACAAAAACATGATAGAAACAATGAAAAAACGAAAAGGAAGGTCCACAGAAACTCCCCCAAAAAACCCAAACAAACAGTTCAACATCTGTTCAAAGAAAAACAGGCAAAAAAAAAGCTAAAAAGATACACTCCAGAGGAGCTACATAATTATCTTGCGCAAATGTGGCGGTTTTTTTACACCATTTCGAAGAACATTCTCGAAAGCCTTTTTCATCTACGTAATGAAAACGACTTTTTTTTACAGGCTCAAAAGGGGGGAGAAAAATTTAAGAACGGGTCCCAAACAATTTGATCTTATTCAGTTGGGAATTTTTTAAACCTTGTAAAAAGGCGGGCATGATTTGAAAAAAAAGCTGGAAAAATGAAGTAACATGGGCAAATGGCTTGAACAGAAAGGGGAATATTTGCCGACAGCACGTAAATTACGTGTTTTGCAAAATGCTTTTTGGGTACCCAGTTTTACTCTGTTTGGGTTCCCATTACCCTTTATTTTCAGCAAAATAAAAAAATTGAAAAAAATTTGCAGGTTCCAGAATTTTGGGGCCCCTTGGTCCAAAGAGAATACCCCCACCCTTACGACGAGCTTTAAAAATCTCAGTGAACCTTCCCGTAGTATTTAAAAAAATAAAAAACGGTTTTGTAAAACCGTAGATGAGTGTCTGGCCCCTCTGAAATGGTCGCGCCACTGCTCCTGCAAACCCCCAGCAAAGAAGGGACTGGCTGAAAATATAACTGCATGGTTCAAAATAGTAAAAAAAAAGGGTTTTGGAAAACCCCTGGCCGGGTAGGTAAAAAAAATTAGAAAAACAAAACCTTGATGGACGAGGTGGGATGGGTTGTGGCAAACTTTAAAATTAGAAAAGCCTCAAGTTCTTATACGGGTTTTGATACGATTTCAGCCGCTAAAAGCGACCAAAGTAAAATAGTGCCCAAAAAAATAGTTTTCGTTTTTTATCTGCCTGCTTTACTTCGCATCCCGCTTTAAAGCTTCGCCCGCTACAAGGGGCCTATTCAGGTGGCCACAAAGCGGGACTTCGCTCAATTTACTTGTTTTTTTGTACAAACTTTTAACAAGGGTCTCTGGGCGCTTTGAACTTACAACAATGGGATAATAATCACAAAGTCACTTCCCCCACCCCCTTTTAAAAACCTTCCCAAAGCAAGACCCACCCCGTTTCCCACTGCATTTAGAACAGTGCTGTTACACTCACCCTGTCATAACGGGTTTTCCTAATTTGTGTTTAGGGGGGTTTTTAATCAAATGTTTTTTTGTTCAGTCAAAAATTTTTTTTTAAAATTGATTAATTTTTGGATACTGTTTTTGATTTAAAAGTAGTCTCCCCCAAGTTGCCCCAAAATTACCCTCAAATCATTTACAAGTTCTTAAAAAGTTTTTGTCAATTCTTTCCCCCGTTAACCTAAGATCATAACTAAGTATCCTCTAAATACGCAAATTTTATTCAATTCTTATAATTATCAAAAAAAAAAATCTATGTTTTTATCTTAAAAAAGCAGTGTCTAAATATAGTACCACCGCCTCAAAAAAAGCGTCTCTTGAGGGTGTCTTGCCCGCGTTCTCTGCATGATCTTAAAGAAGTTTTTTGCAAACCGAAGCAACCGCATTGATTAAATTTTGGGCTATGAAAAGTTCTTTTTAGACCCTGTCTTATTTATTGACTTTTCATTTTAAAACGCCATGACTATTTTTATTAAAAAATTAAAATTAAGTTCTTAAATATTATTCCCTTATAAATGGGCAAAATGTGCTTTTTTTTGGCGTTTTTTGGCGTGCAGTTGTTTTTTCTGTTATTTTTTTTTTAGGTTTGTTTTTAAATTTTTTCTTTTTGTTGCCATTGTGTTATTTTTATAGCCCTAATAACTGCCCCCAAAAGCAGCAAGGGGCCCAAAAAAGGAACGTTTTAAGTTCAATATTTCCCTGAAGATTGGGGGGCCCTTTTAACACAGGGTTTTAAAACTCATTGAATCAACTTGTTCTGGCTTGAGGTGTATTTTCATGATATCATATTTGTAACTATTTTTTTTTTCTGTTCCACCTGCTAATTTTTTTCCTGCTTCAACCGCCCCGGATTTTTTAAGGGCCCACCTGATTCAGCGTTTTCTCTGATTTTTTCTTGGGGCTTTCTCCCCCTGATTCAATGTTTCCGGTTCTGATGATTTTCCCGCCGTTCATTTTGAAGGGGAATAAAATCTATATGATTAAAAATTATTAATCCCTGATTAATGGCGATAACAAAAGTTCCAAAAATATATTATAATCACAGCCTAAACTCAAAAGACTTTGTTAAAACGGATCTTGGTTAAAAACATACGTAAGATCTTTTTCAAACAATGGGGGCAAATCTACTGAAAGTTTAGTTACAAACTAAGAACCGTTTCCCCCATTTTTTTTCCATCTAACCCCCGGCGCTCTACCTGTTATGATACTTTTAAAAAAAGTCTTGGGCGACTCTGTTGAATCTGTTCAATGCTTATTTAGTTCCGGGAAATGTTTTGTTTTTCCCCTGCGCCAAAGAATCAGCCTCCCTTTTTGGGCATAAAGCTGATCTCACTTGGGCATTCAAAGTTCAGGAAGGTTTTGGTTTCCCCGTAGCTGTATAGACATCGCTGTTCATGTTTTTTAAAATTAAAAATTTTTTTTATTTTATAAAAAAAAACACCGAAAAAACTGTTACCAACCTTTTATACCCTTCTGCTTTATTTGGGGGCCTAAGTGTAGGTACTCAAGCTTGGTAAAGCTTGTTAAGAATTAAACCAGCGATCTGGCAAAAATAACTTTGAGGGTTCAGCAAAGCGATTGCATCATTGCAGCTTTGGTTTCCACGAAAGATTTTCTATTAACAAGGAAAAAAATTCCGACAATATAAATATGTAAGAAAAAAAAAAACATTTAAAAAAATGGGTTCACTCGCAATAATTAGGCGGGGCTGGGTGAATGCGCTTGCTTTTAGCGAATAATTTCGCATTTTGTAAAATGGGGGTGACGCGAGAGAAAAAGAATAACAAAAGCTTGGGCAACTAGCACTGCACAAAACCCTAGAAAAGGGAGAGACTTGAGCAGTTAGATTTTTTTAAGAACACTAAAAGACAGGGGGATGCACTTTCACTTTTTAAAAATTTTTTCGCAATAAAAAAAATATTTTTTAAAGGGAAAAACCCAAACGAGACATTGCCCCCCCCAAAATTCAGTGTTTATAAACCCTCAAAAAAAAAAAAAAAATGCAAAAATCGGGTTTATTGTCGTTGGTATGACGTCGTGTATTTGTTGCACATAAAAATTGGCTGAATAAAAATGAACAAAAACTATTTTTCCCCAAAGGTATTGGAAAGGGGACACAGCAATACAAAAGCTAAGCAAGCGGCAGAGTCAGTGAACAAACCAAAAAGGGAAAGGTTATCTAAACAAGCAAATTTTGGGAAATTTATTTTCCTGCCCTAGACGAAAACAGGACCACACTTTGTGAACACAAAACCGAACGAACCCATCAAATGGTCTTTTATATTTACCCTCTGATAGGATTAGACGAAAAAGATTTTAAACGCACCCATCTTTTACATGGCTTCAAGATACAAAAATGCAGAACCATTAACACAAAAAATGCTTCTGCGTGCTGTTGCAACAGCTGATTACCAGCGAGGCCCCTTAACTTTTCCCCCCGATTCAAATCGATGATGGAAAAAAATTTAAAAAACCCAAATGAACAATTATTGTTTAAACATAAGTTACATTTGAAAGGGACCCGGGTTCACAGATCACAGCTTTAGTTGAAAACTTTAACAAACATTATGAAAGCTTTTCTCCCACCTATCACAGAGAGCGATTGACAATTCTCGCAACAAAATGGGTTAGAAAACTGCCCCAGTTTTGCGCGCAATGAAAATGAAGAATTTAAAAGGCTAAAACCAGTACAAGCAACCCCAAAAAAAACAATAAAATGTTTTGAAGGAAGTCTTCAAGGCAACTATTACCAGGATTAAATAAGTACCTTTTTTTACCGGGGGGAAACAGAAGGGGGCACCCATCAGGGGGAAACCCACCAATTTGGAGTGTTGACCCGTAGAAAAAAAAAGAATTGTAAAAAAAAAACCCCCGTGTTTATTTAAGAGAAACGGACACAACAAAAAACCACTCCTCAAAGACTTTTGTGAAGGAAGAACGCAGATAATCCCCCCAACATGTTTCCGCTTTAATTATTTTTCGTTTTCCCCCCTGCCCAATTGCATATGAAAAATCTGGGTTAAAAAACACCCGTTTTTTTTTTTTCTATCTAACGACTTTTTTTTTTACAACTGTTGTGTTTTTTCTCATGTAATTTAAACGCAGTTTTACGTTGCATGAGAAAAGTCTTTTTGCCAAAAAAAGCTTCTTTGTAGTTGCATGTTTTGTTTGACTGCACAACCTGCAGATATTCCCTTTGCTTTTTAATGATTTTCTCCTGGGCCCAAATTGTACTTTTCGATCTTAACCCAATACTCCTTAAACACCTTTCCCAAAAATTCATCCTTTTATCTTTCCTAAAAAATTTTTGTTAGTAATTTAATCAAAGGGAATCTTTAGGGAAAACAGATTATCATACCAGCAGTCCTTTGGACTTCCATTTCCCCGTCTTAAAGATGTCTTTATAGGAAAATCTAAACAAAAAAATATTTTATCTTGAAAATACCTGGACCAGGATACAGGGCTTAAAGTATCATAAAAAAACTCTAAAACAAAGCTTTGATAATTTTAAAACAGAAACCCAAAAAACAGGTTTTTTCCAATTTGACTTTTTTTTTTTTTCATCATTATCCCCAAAAATGGGCATGAAATCTTTAAAGCCTTTAAAATTTGGTTTTGAAGTCACTTTAATTGCTTCGTTTTCTCTGGTGACTAATCTGACATCTTTGCTTTTGGGATTCTCCAAGTCTTTTCCGAAACAGCTTTGTTATCACTTAAAAAAAATCTTTTTCTGAGGGACTTGGATTTAGTTTGAGGCAGTGTTCTTTATATGTAGGTTCAGAACTGTTCTTTATCAAAAGCAATATGCATGAACAGCTGTCAATTCAAACCATGTCTTAAAAAAAATTGTAGAAGTCGAATGACAGAATAATTTTTTTTTCCCCAAATTGGGCAAGTTTAGTGGCCTCTTGGATCCATCTTTTAAATTTCTGCACAAGGATATCTTTTTGCAGGTCATGGGGTTTTATGAGGGATTTTCTAAGCAACTTCAAATGAAACCACGCTGCGATCAGCGTTAAACTGTTCAAACCCCTTTTTGCCTTTTTTAATATTTTCACCTGTGTACATTTAAATTGCGAAAGGAACGATTGCGCCTTGCCCAACCATACGTTGTTTGCATCCAAAACATGAATATTAACCTTTTACCGGGTCAAATGACCAAGATTTGTTTTTTTGCTTTACAGTAAATGATGCGAGCCCAAATAATTCCCCACGCAATCCGTTTTCAATCAACGAATCATTTAAAAACGACAATAAATCAAATTTTTGTACTCCATTAAACTTTTAAGAAGCGTCCCCTCACCGGGTGCAGAAATTAATGCGCGGGATCCAGGGTGAATTTTCATGCGGTTTCCCTTAAAATTTTAAAGACCCGCCAAAAACATACATCTGCCCTTTAAAAAAGGAGTCTGATACTCCCCTCGTTTTTCACTCAACTTTTGCCCCGCTCTTGAGCATGTGGTAATTGAATCACTGATTCCTTTCCTCAAGACTAGAAAAGAACGCGCCTTTACGGAAAGGGATCTTCGTCAAACCTTTCCCAACTGTTCATGACTCATAAAGGGGAAACCCTTTCAACAAAAGTTGATCAAAAAATTTTTTTGTTTAATTTGGGCAGGGCTTTAAAAACATAGCCGGAGTCTAAGAACCCATCATTGCTGCATAAGTATAAAAAGACATTTTTATTTAAATGAAACAAGTACTTTTCTGTGACTGTGCAATGCATGCACCCCGAAGGGGCTGGTTACTGCTTGATTTTAAAAAAGAGATTAACCCGTAAGTTGTGAAAAAATACAGGCCTTCCAGTCTTTGGTCAAATTTAGTTAAGATTGATTTTCTGGCCGCACCTTAAATTCCCACAATGTGATCAGGTCTTTACGTGGGGGTTTTCCTCTTGGGCGTTAGCTCTAAACCCCCAAATCCCAAAAATGCGTGGGTAGTCATACGTTGTTGGTCTTCACTCATTTGATTTCAGATAAGTTTAGATTATTAGAAATCATTACGCACTTTCTGCATGCCTGAAAAATCTTTTGCCGCATCTGGCCCCTGTATAAAACTGGCGATGAATGAGCGCCTCCGACCTGACAAAAATGAAGGCAAAAAAACAAAATTTATATTACTATTAAGACTGTTTTTTTTAAATTTTTGTGGCCTGGCCCTTCAAAGGAACAAAGATGATTCAAAGTCTGCGTAAAAAAAACATAGGAGAATGTTTCAGCCGTTTCAGTTCTTAAAAAAAACTTAGATCCGGGCGGGGGGGAGTAGTTCTGTATTACAGTCAACTGGGCCCCATACAAGTTTTTATGTTTCGCTCCGGCTTGAAAGATGGCATTTGTTTAAACATTTTTTGCAGAATTCTTTTTTTGTGCCCATCTTTTTAATAGCTGCATTAGTTTTACCATTGTTGTATCAAAGTATAATGTGGAGCCCCGCTGGTGAAAACTTTGTAAATAAGTCAACATGATTTTTGTCTGGTCCGCCAATCGTTTGGGCTGTTTTGGACACTTTAATTGGCATAAAACTTTTCCCCATCCCAGGTAGACATTTAAAATTATGGGTTTTTTTTTTTTTTCAAAAGATCAATGAATCCACGCTAACGGGAAAGGATATTCCACAAAAATTAAAAACATTTATGTAAGGCGTAGTTAGACACTCTCTCTGGTTTTTGCGGGGTATGGCCTTGCAAAAAAACCCCCATAAAAACATTTGTCGCTGATTCCTTTGTTTAGAACTGCCTTTTTGCCTAATGCTGGGGTAGTGGAATGTGAGACTTTCCTACAATCGGCGCATCTTACCTTTTTTTAATCTGTCTCTAAGACTTCGCCCTCTGCCAACCAGAGCCTCTCTTTTAGCTTCTTCACAGCAGCGTCAACTGTGTAAACGTTTTGTCTGCCCCAAACCGGGGTTAAAGTCATTGAGGAAAAAATAGTCTGCTGTTTAGTTGGACCCAGACTTCTAGGTTTCTTCATTTATTGTTACTAGTCGATTAAAACAGCTAAAATTACTTAACTGGGGGTCTATGTTTGTTTTCCCCCAACTTTAGAAAAAGCATGAGCAAAACTTGCCCCTACGCTTTCCGTCAATAACTTCTAAAACAAAATTATTCAGTGCTTTGATAAATTTTCTTGCATTGCTTTTAAAAAATTCGCTTGTCCTTCATATACTTACCCCGTTGGTTTTTCTAACCAAAAATATTTTTTAAATTAAAAAAAATACTTTAACAAACCAATAAACGGGCTTTTTTTGTTGGACTCATAAAAAAAAGTATAAACACTTTTGGTGTTGTTAAAGTAGCTGTTTAAACAAGTTTTAAAGTCTCGTTTTCTTTTTTTAAAAAATTCCTTTTTTATTGCTCGGGGGCGGCTTTGAAAAAACTTCACCGCCTTTTTTTTGAAATCAAAATTTTGTCTTTTGTAGTCTCAAAATCGGCCCCGTAAACATTAAATTCTTCATCCGTGAGTTTGACAACAACGCTTATTTTTTGTAGTTTTAACGAGCTAAGTTTACTGTTTTTAGTTGAACCATACTGTTGCTTTTGGAGTTTAGTTTTTAATTTTTTGCTAGCAGCACCTACGGGTAATGAACACGGCGAGACAAAGACAAACCCCCTAAGGTAAATGCGGGGGCGCCTATGCCCGTTGTTTTTAAAAGACCAACACTCGTTCCTGCTGAAAGCCTTATAGTCGATGCCCCGTATTTAAATAAGTAACACATTAAAGGCAGCAGAATACCTTCGTTTGGGTTTTGCGTATTTTGAAAGGTCTTTCTCAGTACTTGTGCATTTGTGTAATGTTGTTTTAAACTGAAGGGTTTTTTTTTCACAGCAGAAATTTCTGCATCTCTTTTTTTGGTAGCGCTGTTTTGCACATTTGGATAAAACCCGAACAGACATGCTTTTTATAAAATGAAAAATAATTTTGTATAGACATCTTTTAATCTGTTATTTTCAAAATTTAGCTGCCATCATATATTTAAAAAAAAATGTACATTAACGGTTATCGGTTCTTTTTTTATCTTTGAATTTTATTACGTCTCTTAAAGTTCTCCCGCTTTCCGCAACTGATTTTTCCTCTGTTCCCTTGGCAATCCATAAACCGATTTTTTTTTTAAAAATCATCAAGCCTAACATTTGAAAGTAAACTTTGACACAAGGGGGCTGTTTGGATTCTACACCCCCCGCCCCCCAAAAAGTTTTCTTATTTTATCAAAACTGATAAGGTTTAAGCCCCCTGCGTAGATTTGGTTAGGACTACCCTCAATCGAACATTGTACTTTCGTTATTTTTGGATTAAAAAACTTTTCCCTTTCCCCTTTTTTAACGGTTCTTTTATCTTCAACAGCAAATTTTAAAAAACCCTTTTAAACGATTTGCTGAGACCTAAAACTAAAAATTCCATATAGTGCTGCCCGCTTTTGGGGTTGTTTAGAGAATCACTCTGTCGTAATAATTGCTAAACTTGATGTATTGTTTTCAATCACTTTCTAAAAAAAGGGTTGCTAAACGTCAAACTCTAACGAGAGTCAAAAATGCTGTACTTTGTTCGGTGTCGTGATTAAAAAACACTTTGTATTCATTAAAATAGTTCATAGAAAATCTGTCTTTAAATTTCCCTTTAAAATAGGCGCATGCCTTTTAACAAACCAAAAACTAAGGGGAAGGAAAAGCGATTTCCAAACGCAAAATTTACAGCCACAACTTTTTGACGTCTTTTGATCCAGCACCTTTTTTTTCTATTTTTTTTCTTCTTTTTCTATTCCCCGAAAAGCAAGATCAGCCCTTTCATTCCCGTTGCCAAGATCGAATAGGGTTTAAAAAAATGTCTGCATTGTGTAAAAAAAATATTTTCTTGCCCCTCAAGTTTTATAGAAATTTTCTTAACAATTGCCCCCCCAAATTCTGGACAACTGTCCTGTTTGTGTCTGTTGTTGAATCAAGTACTATTTTGAAAGTAAGACGCGCAGAGCCTGGCACAATCACTTCATCTGCTCCTAGGTCCGGAAATTTGACAGTAAGAATTTGATCTGCATCAATAGTAGATGGATTATTTGGAACAGTAATATTCCGTTTATTTCCCTTCACGCCAAAGGGTTCTTTCAGTCTTCTATGCGGGTCAAGAATCAAGCCATATGCATGTAACATTTTTTTATAAAACAAAATAAAAAAATTAATTATTAAAGAAACATGGCAGCATTGAAGATGAAGATTATGATGTTTTTGATCGTGGAGACGACATGAGTGATTCCCCTTGGGAGCGGCATCGCTCGGGGCTCTCATTGCATGATGAATTAGCAGAAATCGGGAGTACATTACCAACAAGTCGGTATAAATTAACAGAAAGTAAGGTCAGATCATTATACCAAAGTTTAGGCCAAGAACCTCCCGAATTTATAGACCCTAATGATTTTGAAGTAAAAGATGACCATTTGTTTGTGAGGAGCGACCAAGGACAACTTGTTCAGCTTACAACTAAAAAAGACCCATCAAAGTTTTTAGCCGTGGGTTCAATTAGAAATAGACTCAGTGTGAAAGATCAAAATCGCCTTGGCCTTGTTAGGACAAAATTAAGGGCGGAGGCAGTTGCTAAACTTCAAAACACACTGCAAGAACTCCCAACAGATAACCAAATGCAAAACATGGAACTTAAAGAATTAAATCAATCAGCAGGTGAAGTAATAAATGTAATAGAAGCAGAAACCAGTTTTTCAGAAGAAACAGCGTTAAAGACTATACACGACTCACCGCTACCCATGCGAGAAATAGCGGCCCTTGATCATGCTTTTAAAAAGGATCAGAGGCGAATTAACAAACAATTTAGCAAAACTAGGTGAACTAGATGGCATATAAAAAGAGAAAAGAAAAACTCGTTGAGGCTGATGACGCCAACTTAGGGCATGATATTAAAGAAAGAATAACCCAAAGACTAAAAGATCTTGAACAAGAAAGATCAGCAAGACTAGAAGTGCTGTCTACTAACCGAAAACAATTACGAACTCAAGTGAGCAGAATAAGAGAAACTATCCAAAGAATTTTATATGAAGACACAACGCTAGCAGAACGAATCCGAACGCTGTTTAGAGAGCAAGGAGTCACATTAGCAAGCGTTATAACAGCCTTAGGTTTTGCAATAAGTACACTGGTGTTGGCTATTACAGGCGGCGGTGGAGGCCAAAGTCCAGTACCTCCGCCGCCATCGCCTGATAAATCATGGGTAAAAAAACAGCTTGATCATCTTGCGAATTTATTAAAAAAATTAGCCAGTAAAGCTATAGACTCTTTACCGGGTATATTAGGAGGTATTGTCAGCTGGCTTTTGTCTACAGCAAGCAAAGTAGTTGGCTTTATGGCCGAGCACTTATGGACATTAGTTCTCTTAAAAAGTTGGGTTAAATTTTTGAAGAAAGCCAAGAAATCCTGGGCCTGTAACCCAAGAAAAAGCGTGTCTTTCATTTTCGGGTCTCGAAAAAAGGGCCCCCGCGGCTTTGCTGAGTCTTCAAGGTTTTGGGGGGTTGGGCTCGGGGATTAGTGATTATTCTTGGGTTCTTTTATTGGTTGTAATATTACTGGTCGAATTTTGTCGTTTTTCCCCCCTTTGTTCATTCCCTGAAAAAAAGAATTTCTTTTATGTTTATTTTGGGTACCTATCTGGATCTGGGGTCGAAGGCAGCATGTAAAACCCCAGTCCCAACAGAAAAGGGCATTTTTGATCTTGCGTATTGTAAAACATGTTGGTACCTTGAATACTTAAAGGAAAATAAACTGTAAATTAAGCGTCCTCTAAATTTTGCAAGTATTGTTTTTTGCGTAAAAAGCCAGTAGAAAAATCAGTTATGCTCGATTGCCCGTGTTTGGCCCCCCAAAACAACCCCGAAGTACGAATAGGTCGTTTTTTTTTGTCTTTCCCCCTCTAGTTAGGCCCTTAAAAGCGTCTAAGATAAATGTTTGTCCATGCTGTTTTATGCTCTTGCTCAAAGGACCAGGGCTGAACAATTTTGAAAGGAAAACGCCGGAAAAGTTATACTTTCTGTGCTGCCCTGAAAATAAAATGACGCCTATGCCAGATATGATCCAACATTTGTCTAAAGCCTGTCTTGATGTTAATATTGAATTCGTTTACAGATCCTTTCAAAAACCCTTTCCCAGTCTATTCTGTTGCTGAGTGGATTAAAGGGTTTTTGTCATTTGGTAATGGCGCTTGCAGTTCAGACAAAATACGTCTGAAGGTGTATAAAAATGAAATCTGTACACTGACCTCCCCAAAAGGGATCAGGGTGATTTAAATGATCACATACGCCACTCCACACCCAGTTGATGCGCAAAACACAGCAAAGTTTAACTGGTTCTGATAAAACTCCCTTCGGATGACTAAACCACCTTTCTTGATGTGCTTTTTTTCAATAGGGGGTTAAGATAGCCTTAAATGGAGTACTCACCTTTTTATGAAAAGAGGCAGTCTGGGTCACAGCAATGTCAAGAGTATCAGTTGCTATATTTTTAAGATTGTAGTGTGGCCAACAGAATATTTTGCGCCAGATATTTGAATGCGCTCATTTTAATTTGTTTTAAAAAATGTTTGTAACAATAAAAACTCAAGACCGCCCTTCGTTTTAGAACATGCTATTAATAACAATGCGGGGCCAAAAGGGTCGCGCTCCATGAAATATTTTACAAAGCCCGAAGGGTTTAAAATAAGCGAAACCAAGGGGAATAATAAGATAAAAAGTTGTGGGGCTCAAAGCTAACCAGTTAACAATACCTGATGGTTATTAGGGGTTTTTTGCTCACTAAAAGAAGCAATGAGTAAATTCGGCTTTACTCTCAAACTAACAATGCAAATCTAAAAACAATATTAACATCGAACCTGAAAAGCAGATTACTTATTTTATAAAGAGCTAGCAAAATGTTTGGCTTTAAAGTTGACACTCAGGTCACTAAAAGATTTGTTGTTGCGCCAAACGAAACTACTTTTAAGGGGGGAAAAACCGCTCGATCTTGCATTACATTCATTACTTTATGTTCATTTGGATGAGCTGAGCACTGATGAAAACTTATATGATGGAAGGCCCTCAAATGTTTTAAGAGCTTTACCGGCAGGGAAAGCTGCATATTGCGATTATGAAATTATACAATTCCCCAATTTACAGTTTTAAAAGATTAGTTTTGTGGGAGGGTTGGATCATTTAATATAAAAATTGCAGACAAAGCAGGGAAAGTTGTGAAATGCAATAACCTACACATTGTTTTGGAAATAAAATAATAAACTGTACTAAAAATGTCGCGGGGCCAGAAGAACCAGGAGTTACATTAGCGCCTGTGAGGTGTATAACTTTAGAATTAAAAGACCTTGCAGATGTTGCGGACTTTGAACAGAACGGTGAGATAGGCGCTTTGTATGGTTTTGAGTACACTAAAGATGGTGATTATAAACGCAAAGAGGTTGGCGACAACAAAAAGTTTCCTAAACTAGAACAACTGCGCAATCTAGAGGCAAATAATGTTGGCCAGTATGAATATAAAATAGTTCGAAAGCCTGACCTCAAATGGCACTTAGAAACCATATTATAGAATGGGAAATAAAATTTGAATTCATAAGCCCATTTACATTTTTTGGCCGTCAAAAAAGTTTCAGAAAGCATTTAACTCTGGCCCTTTACATGTAAGTCTTATGCCAGATGACAATAGTCGGAAAGAGATTGAAATAAAGCCGTATGGGAAAAAACAGTACATCCTCCACAGAAGAGAAGCGGTTTTAAAAGATGCTTCTACAAAATTACAGTTCATTCCGCAAATGAAATTAGGAGACACGTTCACAATAATATTTGAAATTTCTGTCTTAAAAGATAAGGAGAGGGATGGGTTGTGGGCGTTAGTGACGTCCTTTTTAAGGAATTCTAATTAGCTGGCAAAACTTAGACGTTGACAGTCTTAAAGTTACTGTTGTCATTCTTCACAATGGTGAGGATATTAGGTCATAACAACAAGCAACCAAAATCAATATTAGTCTAAATAGAAACAATCTTACAGCACTAAATTGGATTAATCTTACACATTTAGACTTATAGGATTTTATTATACTGAACAAGTTTTAACAGAGGACATGATAAAAACAATAACCGGATTAGATTAAGTTCTGTTATAAAACTATGGAGCAGTTAAACTTTATGACAAAAACTCCTCATTGCTCATTAATTTTGGGCAGACTGTTGTGGAAAAACAATATTTGTCCTAGACCTATTACAAACAGTTTATCGTATATAATTTTAATCATATTGTGGTTTTCTGTCCAACACTTAAATGGAACAAAGCATATCATAATAGAAGGTTTATATGGACAGATGATGACATATATTTAGTTAATCCTAGCAATAAAAATGAGTGAGTGTTTAGAACAGTTTTATAGACTGTTTGAAGGAACGCAGACACTATTTATTATAGATGACTGTTCAGCAGAAAGAGACATAGTTAAAAAGAGAAACACTTTGTCGAAACTAGCTTTCAGTGGAAGGCATGCTGGGATAAGTGTGTGGATTTTATGCCAGAAATATAACTCGGTTTTAAAAGACTTTAGAGAACAGTTAAAGACTGTAGTGTTATTTCACATGAAAGACAGAGACTCATTTGAAGAATGTTTGCGTGAAAATGATGTTATTGAAAATGACCAGGAAAAACACAGGATTAAGCAAAAACTGAAATCTGAAAAGTTTAGTAAATTAGTATTGAAAACGGATAACCCTACACAGTATGTTTGTTTGTAAATAATCGTTATTTTTGGTTATTGAAGTCTTACTTGTTAGAGAACGTATAAATACCAATCCTGGGTCACTTTCGCCCGAAACTGGGTGAGGGCGAAAGTGAGTCAGGATTGGTATTTATACGTTCTCTCCAAACCATTTAAAATTTCCTTACTTAAAGCAGCACATAATACAATTTAAGAAAACAGCCATTAACTGTTCCCCTGTACGTACTTATGATTTATGCACAGCATAAAGGTTAAATGTGCTAGATCTGAACCAAGACTTACGCCTAACTAGAGGCTTTAGTGTTCAAAATACTTTTCCTCTAGGTGCTTATTATCCATGCATGAAAATATGGCTTAAAAGTTAAGTGCTAGGTTTGAATCAAGACTGATGCCCAACCAGACTCAAATGTGTTATGTGTGTGCTTGACCACAGGTTGGGTGATGGGCAGAAAGACTTAAGATTAAGTTTGGAACTTTAAATTAAAAGAACATATATTTTACTGGCTTGATGATCAGTTGGCATGACTATGGAAATCTCTTTGACTAATATTCCTACATCTGGATATCTGAATTGCCACTTATGATGTCAGTTGGAGGACAGTTGTAAGACCCACAGAGGCTTCACACAACTAGGGTCTACACAACATGGAATTAAAATAGTTTTAAAAGGATGGATAGCCAATGGGCATTTGAGTAAAGACATGAGGGTGGGTGGGGAGAATAAAGGCAGGAAAAGGGAAGGGGGAAGAAGTGGGCATGGGAGGTCAGTGATGGAAGGTGACTGTCCAAAGTCTGCCTAGTGCCAATGAGAAAGTGCTGGTAGCCCACTGTAGGATGACGTTGTTGGTCTGGGGGCTCCACTCCAACGGTGTTCTTATG
This sequence comes from Conus ventricosus, assembly GCA_018398815.1. NCBI lineage: Eukaryota > Metazoa > Mollusca > Gastropoda > Neogastropoda > Conidae > Conus > Conus ventricosus. The sequence continues at coordinate 15,019,239 of CM031608.1, forward strand.
CAGTAGGAACCTCTGTATTGTTCAGTTCTTCAACTTCTTGCTGGTGGTACAATGAACCCTTTTTTTATTGGCTGCTGTAAACTGCCTGTCTTTGAAGAAGATTTTGAGAAATGTGTCCTGCAAAAGATGTTGGCTCTATCTTCAACTCGGTAACTGGAGTTAGAAATAGATGGAATAGTATGAATTTGACCGCTTTCTTGAGCAGCATGGCGATTTGAAGTAGTAGTCTTTGATAGTCCTCAATGGATTGTTAATGATGATACTGCTTGGTAACACAGGTAGCATCCCGAGCCTTGTGGTCACCGGTGATGGAGGAAGTTGCCTGTTGTTTGATTTGTTTTAAAACTTAAGTCAACCAATGTCCTCAGAAGTTGCCCGTTGTTGGATTTGTTTCAGTTGAAATCAATGTCCTGCTTTGCATAGGGTCTCATACCACTTCACCATACTCAGTGGTGGATCTCAGTGTGAGGCTGGCAATGTGGCAACATACCTGTGGGCAGTTCTGAATATTCTGATGCTGAAAGTCCAACGCGGATCACCCTCTTACAAAGCCCAATGATGTGAGTGACACACTTAGTTTAAATGTAAGAGGAGATTTGGACTCATAGGAAAAGGTTTCTGGCTTACAAAATGCTTTAGAATGGTGTTGTCCTGGAAGTAAAAGTGGGTTGACTAGTTCTTGGTGGAGATGCATTAAAGAGCTTTTCCACTACCTTGCATTAAAGAACTTTTCTACTACCTTGCCCATTTCTCAAGGTTCTTGGCTGCTATACACAACTGGTGACAATTCTCTTTGTCCTAGCGTGTAACCATTGAAGAGTCTGGGTTTCTTGACTTACCTCAGTCCATAACATTCAGAAAGTGAGCACACATAGCCTCGGCATTCTTTTCTTCTTCAGCAAGCCTTGACCATGAGATTTAGTTCATCTAGATGGCAGTTTTTATCTTAAGCAGAACAAGTTAGCTTCACTTGAACTGGAGGGTGCTTTCATTTTTTCACTGCATTGCCCAAAACACCATGAATGAACGATCAACTACGCATGTAATGGCTTGAAATCATTTCATCAGTGTGAATGAGCGATCAACTGCACATATGCTGGCTTGAAATCATTTCATCAGTGTAACCCCACAAAAGCAGATTGAATGAAGTGATCACAACAGTGATTGCTGTGTCCAGCTTCTAACTGAATCATCAGACTAAGGTGTGAATTCTATTGAAAACATTACAGTCAATTTCAAGAGCAATCAATCCAATGTCTGATGCCAAACTCTAAAATGAATCCCTGTCAGTCCATCTAAAATATTTACACAGAGTAACACACAAACATACAATACACATCGGAAATGAAATGAGGTAGGGAACAGTAAACGATAAACAGTAAACAAGTGGGGTATGTTTTGCTCCATAAGGAAATCTAACACAGAATAACTTTTATTCAAGACTGGCACAGCCTTTTAAACTTGAATAAAGTCAGACAAAATACATAGACGAACAATCTAATAGTGGGGGAAAAACAAGCGCAGGCCAACTACTGAACTGTCTGGCAAAGATTTGGACTTGAGGGGAGGGGAGAGGGGGGTTTGAAGATGGAGAAACTGGGAAAATGAAATTAAAAAAAATTAAATTTAAAAAAAAAAAAAAAAAAGTGTTACAGATATGAAAACTCTTCACTAGCTGCATAAGGGAACCATCGCAATCCCTTTTGAAGGCAGATATTTGTATTGCCTGCTCCGAGGCCTTTCGCCCGCTGGATCGGGACTCATCAGGGAGACACGGCTGGTTGTGTCTGCGCTCCCGGCGTCAAATAGAGACACACCAGTCCATAATACTGTGGTGTTCTCACCACCATGGGTGCAAAAAAGAATCCAATAGCACCCCCAGAGCAGCCAGCGAAGAGTAGTAAAACTAAATGCAACCAAACGAAAGTGTGGGAGGAAAAAAGTTGCTGTAAAACTAAAGACATTATGCAAATAATATAAAATGTAGGGGACAGTCTTTGAGCATACGCCTGAGGATCCACCCAAAGATGCAAGGGAGATCAAAAGACAAACACACAGACGGACAGAAACAAATACAAATAACCTCAATCTAATCAAAGCAAAATCGGAAATGAAATGAGGTAGGGAACAGTAAACGATAAACAGTAAACAAGTGGGGTATGTTTTGCTCCCATAAGGAAACCTAACACAGAGTAACTTTTATTCAAGACTGGCACAGCCTTTTAAACTTGAATAAAGTCAGACAAAATACATAGACGAACAATCTAATAGTGGGGGAAAAACAAGCGCAGGCCAACTACTGAACTGTCTGGCAAAGATTTGGACTTGAGGGGAGGGGAGAGGGGAGTTTGAAGATGGAGAAACTGGGAAAATGAAATTTAAAAAAATTCGATTTAAAAAAAAAAAAAAAAATGTTACAGATATGAAAACTCTTCACTAGCTGCATAAGGGAACCATCGCAATCCCTTTTGAAGGCAGATATATTTGTATTGCCTGCTCCGAGGCCTTTCGCCCGCTGGATCGGGACTCATCAGGGAGACACGGCTGGTTGTGTCTGCGCTCCCGGCGTCAAATAGAGACACACCAGTCCATAATACTGTGGTGTTCTCACCACCATGGGTGCAAAAAAGAATCCAATAGCACCCCCAGAGCAGCCAGCGAAGAGTAGTAAATGCAACCAAACGAAAGTGTGGGGAGGAAAAAAGTTGCTGTAAAACTAAAGACATTATGCAAATAATATAAAATGTAGGGGACAGTCTTTGAACCTATGCCTGAGGATCCACCCAAAGATGCAAGGGAGATCAAAAGACAAACACACAGACGGACAGAAACAAATACAAATAACCTCAATCTAATCAAAGCAAAATCGGAAATGAAATGAGGTATGGGAACACACTTTCGTTTGGTTGCATTTACTACTCTTCGCTGGCTGCTCTGGGGGTGCTAGCTCGTATTGGATTCTTTTTTGCACCCATGGTGGTGAGAACACCACAGTATTATGGACTGTGGTGTGTCTCTATTTGACGCCGGGAGCGCAGACACAACCAGCCGTGTCTCCCTGATGAGTCCCGATCCAGCGGGCGAAAGGCCTCGGAGCAGGCAATACAAATATATCTGCCTTCAAAAGGGATTGCGATGGTTCCCTTATGCAGCTAGTGAAGAGTTTTCATATCTGTAACATTTTTTTTTTTTAATTTAATTTTTTTTAATTTCATTTTCCCAGTTTCTCCATCTTCAAACTCCCCTCTCCCCTCCCCTCAAGTCCAAATCTTTGCCAGACAGTTCAGTAGTTGGCCTGCGCTTGTTTTTCCCCCACTATTAGATTGTTCGTCTATGTATTTTGTCTGACTTTATTCAAGTTTAAAAGGCTGTGCCAGTCTTAAATAAAAGTTACTCTGTGTTAGGTTTCCTTACTGTTCCCTACCTCATTTCATTTCGATTTTGCTTTGATTAGATTGAGGTTATTGTATTTGTTTCTGTCCGTCTGTGTGTTTGTCTTTTGATCTCCTTGCATCTTTGGGTGGATCCTCAGGCGTAGGCTCAAAGACTGTCCCCTACATTTTATATTATTTGCATAATGGTCTTTAGTTTTAACAGAATTTTTTTCCTCCCCACATTTCGTTTGGTTGCATTTACTACTCTCTCGGCTGCTCTGGGCGGTGCTATTGGATTCTTTTTTGCACCATGGTGGTGAGAACACACAGTATTATGGACTGTGGTGTGTCTCTATTTGACGCCGGGAGTCGCAGACACAACCAGGTTGTCTCCCTGATGAGTCCCGATCCAGCGGGCGAAAGGCCTCGGAGCAGGCAATACAAATTATCTGCCTTCAAAGGGATTGCGATGGTTCCCTTATGCATCTAGAGAAGAGTTTTTCATACTGTAACATTTTTTTTTTTTTTTATTTCATTTTTTTTAATTTCATTTCCCAGTTTCTCCATCTTCAAACTCACCTCTCCCTCCCTCAAGTCCAAATCTTTGCCAGAAGTTCAGTTAGTTGCGCTGCGCTTGTTTTTCCCCCCATTATTAGATTGTTCGTCTATGTATTTTGTCTGACTTTATTCAAGTTTAAATGGCTGTGCCAGTCTTGAATAAAGTTACTCTGTGTTAGGTTTCCTTATGGGAGCAAAAATACCCCTTGTTTACTGTTTATCGTTTACTGTTCCCTACCTCATTTCATTTCCGATTTTGCTTTGATTAGATTGGGTTATTGTATTTGTTTATGTCCGTCTGTGTGTTGTCTTTGATCTCCCTTGCATCTTTGGGTGGATCCTCAGGCGTAGGCCAAAGACTGTCCCCTACATTTTATTTATTTGCCATAATGTCTTTAGTTTTACAGCAACTTTTTTCCTCCCCACACTTTCGTTTGGTTGCATTTATACTCTTCGCTGGTGTTGGCGGGTGCTATTGGATTTCTTTTTTGCACCATGTGGTGAGAACCACAGTATTATGGACTGTGGTGTGTCTCTATTTGACAGCCGGGAGCGCGACACAACCAGCCGTGTGTCACCTGATGAGTCCCGATCCAGCGGGCGAAAGGCCTCGAGCAGCAATACAAATATATCTCCTTCAAAAGGGATTGCGATGGTTCCCTTATGCAGCTTAGTGAAGAGTTTTCATATCTGTAGCAGTTGTTTTTTTTTTTTTTAATTGATTTTTTTTAATTTCATTTTCCCAGTTTCTCCATCTTCAAACTCCCCTCTCAAAAGAAAGTCTCAAATCTTTGCCATGACAGTTCAGTAGTTGGCCTGCGCTTGTTTTTCCCCCTATTAGATTGTTCGTCTATGTTTTTGTCGCTTTATTCAAGTTTAAAAGGCTGTGCCAGTCTTGAATAAAGTTACTCTGTGTTAGGTTTCCTTATGGGAGCAAAACATACCCACTTGTTTACTGTTTACAATACACATGTTCACAAATATAAATTTATGAACAAACACAGCATGTGTGAAGTGTCATCTTTTTCTTGTTGGAGAAAGGTGGAGGAGGGGGGGGGGAGGGGGGTGTAGGGAGGGTGGTGGTGGTGGAAGGAAACAAAAAACAAACTTACATCATCTTCTGAAGTCTTGTTCATTTCTTGCTCAATATTGGCTTTCTGCTTCATGCGTAGTTGGTGGGAAGGGGAACTGGAGTCAAACCCGGGACCATCCTCAGCGTCGCTTCCTTGGCTACTGGACAGACCATCTTCCACAGTGGGGAACCCAGGCGTCGAGTTTTCCCCATCCGATGTCACACTCTCTACCTCCACACTGTCACACTCTGTGGCCTCTGGGGGAGAGCGTGAAAGCTTTCCTGCCTTCATGCTGACATGAGTCTGAGTTCAGAGGGATTTCAGTCAGAGAATCTTCACACACTCTTTCCTGGGCTACGTGTCCATTCAGATCACTAAGAATTTTCTGGTGAAGAACTTTTTCCGGGGAAGGTTCACGTGAGCTATCTATAGAATTGCTTCCATGGCTGTGTAGACTGTTGCGCTTTAGGCTTAGGGAATCATTCGAGCTAGAATATGCCAATCGCATGCCTACATATGAATTTCCATGCTGAACACGAGCATATTTAACATAATCGTATTCATTTTCAATGTCTACATTTCTTCTCACAGGCATTATAACATCCTTTCTCCCCCTTCATTTAATTTTTCTGCCTCAAGCTCTTTGATTTCAAGTCCTTGTGGCTGACTAGTGGAGCTCTCCCCACATCCTTCTGTCTCTCTTTCGGAGCTGGAACCTTCCCTCTTGCCAGCTTGTTCCTGGATTCTTCGCGCAAGACCTGGTGACTGCTTCAGACTCTTGATTTTGGGTTTGATGGAATGGGGCTTCTGTGCACAGGCTCCGTTGTTGCCTTCATAGGTTTTGATCTCACCCATCACTGGAATGTTGTTTCGAATTTCCAGACTGTTTCGTTTCTTTGATCCATTGGTTTCTTCCTTTGCTACAGCACCTGTACCCGGATGGGGGGCACCTTTCCGCCTCAAAACAGCTGAGGAATCCTGAGGGGAGGCATCTGAAACGCTCAAACTCTGCAACGTCTTTTTTGCAAAGCCCTGCATCAGAACTAGCCCCATCAGATCCCCGCTGTTTCTCTTCCCATCTCGAGATCGTTCTCTTCTTCTTTCTCCACCACTGACGACTGGTGATGACGATTTTGAAGGTGAGCATGACAGTTGCTCCCTTCCCTCATCCTCACCATCAGGATTATTTCTTCTGGGCACCTGCTTCATTCTCCAGCTGGCATAGTGTTCCGACAATGGTAGGTCTGAGGCTTCAATGTTTCCATGTCATCAGGAGGAAGGTCATTTTCAAATCAGGTGGATAGGAGTCTGTACTATCTTCACTGCCTCTGCGGGACAGCATACTTGTGTTTGTTGCATCCCTTCCTCCAGAAGATTCTGGTAAGAGATGGAGCTGATCTCACTGCATGACGCGAGTTACCTCCTCCTAAATGGACTTCAATACTGAAGTTATCCCCTCCATCATCCAGTGTGGACAACATAGACTGCTCGAACATCTGTGCTGGGTTGGGTGGTGAACTCCCACCACATGCTTGTAACTGGTCCTCTTCTACAACGTCATTATCAGACGTATAACCTCTCTCCTCCGCATCCGACATCTTTGGGAAGATTTTGTGTATTCTGATCAACCTGCAAACAATCAACATACAAATGTGCAGTTTTACAGGATTTCAGGACACATGAAATTGTTGAACATGTGAAACTGAAGCTATGTAACTTCAGCATTTGTAGATGACATGTAACAAAGCTGACATTTTCAAAATATGAGTTCTTGTGTGCGATAGTCATGTTACTATCAACTGTTTTAAGTTGATTCCGAAAAAATCAAAATAAGCAAAATTAGCATGCAGACACCACCAGAATCAAAACCCTTCTTCTTTTGGCCAAGTTTGGAAGTAATCTGACTATTTGTACTTCCCATGATTGACTTAGAGGATGATAGGAGCGATGCTTCCTATCTAACACATATTTTTAAAATATGAACCATGTTTCATCTCATCCACTAATTCTGAAGTTACTTAAAGTTCACACCTTAGTCAATCACAAACATTCCTACAGACTGTGACTCAATCCAAAACCAATTGAGTCTTTCAATAATAGTTTAGCATGTCAAGTCTGCACACCAGTGTGCTTACAGTTACACACACACACACACACTTACGCGCACACTCAATAATCCTTTCTATTCTCTGTATAGTAATATGAATATAAATGGTACAAGCGAAATACATACTTGTAACATCTTTGCAAACACATACAGGCACACGCACACACACACACTCATACACACACAGAGCTCCCTCTTATCTAGCATTTTCTTCAATCCTTGTTCATCAGAAGTGAGAAAAAAAGAACTGTATATAAACACAACTCTAACATCAATAAAGTTCATTGTTCATTCACACCTGGGGGGGAAAAAGTCAGTAAATGGCTGCAGATGCAACTTCCATGTTGGTAAAGTGTTTGTGTACTTCTCTCATTTTCAAGCCGTAACTGCTGGCTAATATTCATTGCTATAATAATTCACAGCATAGAAAGAAAGAAAGAAAAAAAAAAGCTTAGTGTCTTTCCTGCCAGAGCCAACCTCTCAGAAAGTCCTATGCAACACCACCCTCTGAAGATATGAGGTAAGTGGGTACCACAAGGCCCCAGGCTGAACTGCTAGAATTCAGGTTGTCATACTGATCAGGAACAACTTTGCAACTCAGTCAATCAGAACACCACAACAGGGCCGAATCACTGGACAGTGTCATTGTTATGCATGCACTGAAAGTGGATCAGAAGTAAATTTACAGTATGTATTACCCGCTAGATTGATAGTTCTCTCTCTACACCAGATTATAACTGCCTGGTTTTCTGTAACGGCAATAACCGCAAGATACTATCTAGACGAGGAGGTGAAGATGAGTACAAACTGAAACAGAAAAGCAGCTCCACTTGCTGAATGACCTGGACCTTGCACAGGCGACCAACTTCATCTGCAGCAGGCCTAACCTTTGCAAACCAACAGTTTGCACACAAGTGCAGCAAAAGTGCTGGACCAGCTGGCAACCACAGGTCTGTGAAGATAACATTTGACTTACTGCTGATGAAGGCTACGACCATGATGAACACAGGGAAGCTAACGTAACATTGAACATTTTGCAATACTGACAGATGAATATACTGCAACTGTTGCCATGTGTTGAGAAAAAGGACAACTATGCTATGACCCAGATTTCAACTCAGAAGTTTAAGAAAACACTGCTGAAACAATTTCATATTATGTATATAATAATGAGAACATTAATGATAACAGTGCCAATAAGACTGAAAATGAAAAACATTTAATAGTTAAACTACTGCTACTTCTAGTAACGATAGGATTTATGATATCATGACAATAGTAGTAATAAATAATGAACAAGTAGGGCAACTCTTGCTCTGATAATGACAACATGGGAGCAAGAATTACCCTACTTGTCCATTATTTACTGTTTACTGTTCCCAGCCTCATTTATGATTTCCTTCCATACCAATCAAACCAAGGTTACCAGTATTTGTAAATGTTCGTCTGTGTGTGTGTGCTGGACTATATACCAGATCAGAAAGGCTGCTCCAGTCTCGAATAAATATTGATTTGTATTTGTTCATTTCTCCAGTCGTTGTTGCTGTGTTGACATGTAAGGTACAGGATATATGGGCAAACATGGAAACCCTTTTTTGGCGATGTCTCCTTGTTTGTTCTGTGTGCTCTGCATTGTCATTTCTGCTCTGCGATTCGGTGTTGTAAGCAGCATTCATTTGGACTTACGGGTGTGTATTTATTTCATCATGGGAGCAAGATTTTACATTTCTTGTTCATTATTTATATATTGGGTATTTATATAGCGCCTATCCTCGGTCACAGACCAAGCTCTAAGCGCTTTACAATAAACACACTACCTCACTCATTCAACGGGCTGCCTACCCAGGTAGAGCCGGCCGAAGAGCAGTCTACTGGCGCTCATTCAGTCGTTTCCCGCACCATTCAAATATCAGTCATATTTACTGTTCCTTGCCTCATTTTAAGATTTCCTTCCATACCAATCAAACCAAGGTAACCTGTATTTGTTACTGCTTATCCGTGTGTTTGTTTGACTTTATTCCATTTTGAAAAGGCTGTGCCAGTCTTGAATAAATGTTGATTTGCGTTTGTTCATTTCCCCAGTTCTTGTTGCTTTGTAGATGTGTCAGGCACAAGGTATATGGCAAGCTTGGAACATCCTTTTTTGGGGGGATGTCTCTTTGTTTGTTCTGTGTCCTCCATGTAGTCATTTCTGCTAGGTGATTTAGTGTCGTAGGCAGCATTCATTTGGATTTATGGGCATGCATTTATTTCATCATGGGAGCAAGAGTTACCCTGCTTGTTTGTTCTTTACTGTTTACTGTTCCCTGCCTCATTTACGATTTCCTCCTAATAGTAATTATAACAACAAGAATAACAAAGATAATAGCAACAACAATGACAATACTAATGATGATGATAATAACAATGACAATAACAGTAATAATGATAACAGTAATATCAGTAATAATAACAGTATGTGGAAAAGAATAGAAATGATCAACGAGTTAAAAAGCTGACAGTATTATTGAAACAGGGACAACAACAAAAATGGAGGGGTGGGAGTGGAGGGATGGGGGAGGTGGACCACATACACACACACACTCATGTTATAGACTTATACACACACACACACACTCACTCACTCACACACAAAGGAAAGAAAAAAGCGAAATATGTATGTAAAAGAGGGATTGTAATGTAACTGAAAGAAAAACCAGAGTAAGTAAAGGGAGTGAATAGATATGTGAGTAAAGAACAGATTGATGAAACAAATGGAGACAGTCAAGGGAAGGGAGAAGGGAATATTGCGTCACTTGCACATGAGCTAAACAATGAGCAGTATGGTAGTGTATCTGTGGAGAGTTCTGTGGGCTGACGTTGTGGGGATGGATAGGCACATGCTAGTTTTGGATGTGGATGCCAAGTGGCAGAGGGTCCCTAGACTGGCAGTAAGATGGAATTCATGAATATCGCACTCAATGTTGTCATTCTTTGACTGCCGAAGTGCCAGGACTTTGGCATGGTTTAATGCTGTGTTGGTGATAGTTTAGTGCAGAGCGACTGGTTTGGGTTGATGATGGCAGATGTTGGTGTTCAAGGTCTTCAGATATATATGCACATCTCAAATGTGAGAGGAATGCCTCACCTACTTACACTTACAGCACAGTTCGCAGTGGATAGTGCACATGAGCTCCGACAAGAGAACTTGTGTTTAATTTTGAATGAGTCTTTTGGGGCTATATTGGCTGGTGACTGATTTGGTGAGAGGACAAATATTGCAGAGCTCTGGGTTTTGAGCAAGGAAAAGTGCCTGGTGACATAAGTCTTGAGATATTGTTAAGCTTGTAGGTCATTCAGATAATTTATATCGCATCTGAAAGTAATCGTGGGTTTGATCTCAAAGGCATTTTTCTGATTTTCTACCATGTGCCAGTTGGACTTGAGGATCCTGCAGATAAGAAGAGTGTAAGGTTGGAAGAGGAGGCAGGCGGTGGATCTGTCTGTTTCTTTTGAGGCTGGGCTTCCAATGCAGATAATCTAGATATACAGTGGAGCAGCTGCATGCAACATTAATGACAGGTACCAGGTTATCCACAGTTGGTGGAACACTCAAAACATTTTGGCTGTTTGTAAGGTGAAATCTTCTCCTTTTATTATCATTCGTATCATTATCATCATTCTTAGTATTGTTACTATAACCACATAATCAGCTATCCTCTATAACTTCTCCTTCTGTCCACTAGTGTCAGGCACAGAAAGAGCAGGCTGGAGAACATGATTGAATGGACCAACCTCAGGCTGCCAGAACTCCTGCAAGCAGCAGAGGACAGGCCATGATGGAGTCATTCTTCAGTCTCCCCCCCCCCCCCCCCCCCCCATCACTTAGGTCATGGGAATGAGATGAGATGAGATGAGCAGACTTCACAGCAGTAATATTCTTTTTAAACTTTATTATCACTATTATGATTATTATTTCGACCTGTATTGTCTACCCAACCAGCAACCTTGTTTCCATTACACATCCATCTTCAGCCCAATTAGAGAATATAAGTGACTGTCTGTTCATTGTTTTTCATTGTCTTGAATGTTTTTTGTTATGCCTGAAGAAGACCAAAGAGGTTGAAGCATGCAGTGTGTGTTTTGTTTATTCAAACACTTGGCGGCAGTATAATTCCTCTGTAGAATAAGAGATACAGAATATATTTTAATGATGAAGACATCAGAACCAGATTAATCAAGTCCATCAAATGATAAATCAGTGTGTGTGTGTGTGTGTGGTGTGTGTGTGTGTTGTGTGTGTGTGTGTGTGTGTGTGTGTGTGTGTGTCTGTTAATAAATCTTGTTATAAATGAATTTTTTTTTTTTCTTTACACGGCAATCATGCTTTCTCAATCCAATCCAAGGATCTATAAGGCCATGTACATTCTCTAATCAAAAATGCAAACCTGTTCAGCACCTGAAAGGAATGTGGGAGTCCTGTTAATTCATTAACAATCAAGTGCGTGGCTTCTTTTCTTGGAGTAACCAATCTCCAAACATCCATGAACTGAATGAAGCCTACCACAACAGGGCAGCACAAGTACTTCAGATAGAGTCCCTTCTCATCCCCTTCTCCCCACACTTCTTACAATCTGATGGGGCCAGGTTGCATCCAGATCATGATCCTTGGATGCCCTTCACTATTCCCCCACCTCCTGTTTTCTTTTTTTTCACCCTGGTGCAGCCATGAGCTGAATTTGCAACTGAGCCTGTTTTCACACTCATTCCAAATGTTTTTGGTTGTCTTGCCAAGGAGATCCAATCCCAGGGTCTCTGAGGATAGGGCCAGATCCAGTTCTGAACCAGCCCCAGACTCTTGGGTTTGGTGCACAAACATACAAAAAAAAAAGAGACAAAAGTAAAGTTGAGGGGGTTGGGGTGGGGTGTGGAGGGCGGGGGAGGGGGGTATATGGTTAATCAGCAGAAGAATAATGAGAGTATGGGCCTGGTCCCATTAGTAAAGAATATGGTGTGTGTGTGTGTGTGTGTGTGTGTGTGTGTGTGTGTGTGTGTGTGTGTGTGTGTGTGTGTGTGTGTATGTGTGTGAAGGCACACTGAGATGACTCAACAACTACAATGAATTGTGATTTGAAACTGTGGCAGTTGACAAGATAGGGTATAAATCTCAATGGTGTGAGCAGCAAGGCATTTGGCTGCAGGATGGTGAGGAAGCCAAAGCAATCTCATGCCATCTGCTCGAGATGGGAGACCTTCAGCGGGGCTAATCATTACTGTGAAAATCAAACAAAAAAATTGCCCAAAAAGAGTTTGTCAACTGCTGCTGCTGCTTGCGAGAATTTGACATGGTACAGTGAATGACACCAAACTAGCACTTTACCCCTGAAAAAAACCAAAAAAAACCCGACTGATTCAATATGATCACCCTCATCTGGAATTATCATGCATACTGGCATTTATGATGATTTGCATTCTAACCTGTGATATTGTTACTAGACCTCATATTTTCTGTGCAACTTCTTCCTTACGCTATAGGTTACAAATGAGAGTGGGTGTGAACACATCTATGAAAATGTATACGTATGACCATCAATGAGTGTGTCATTGTTTCTGTTTACTATAGGCCTATATGCATGTAAAAGGGTCACGCTAGTACCCACTGTCAGTGCATGAATTGGGTTGAGCCCTGTTAGTATTATCCTTTACTGATTTGAACCTGTAAAAGTGTAATGCTGTTCCCAAGTGTCAACATGATGGAGGCACCTAGTGGTATGTGACTGGTCCTCTACAAAAGTAGGCTCTAGGTTTGGTTTCGGGTTTGGGTTTAGATTAAGATTTGGTTAGATTCTGGTTAAGGAGAGGGTAAAAGTTGTCAGGTTTGGACAGTGACCCAAAATGATACTGCTTTTTTGTTTTAATTTTGACATTTCACACAAATTACTGTGTGCAGGCTTCCCAGTGAGTGCAACCTTGCCGTTGGTTGGGGAGCTTGCGTGTCTCTTTGACCCGGAGAACTATGCTGGCGGGAGATTCGTCTCCTGGTAGGGCCACCCAAGCCAGACAGGTCAAAGGGTAGAGACCAGACAAAGAGCACTCAACTGGCCCTCCAGGTTGGGGGTTTGAATTGGGCTAACAACCCGGTCCTAGAAAACAAACGTTGTTACAGAAACCGCAATGACATTTTCTGAGAATAGCATGGTTGGGGAAGAGTTCTCTCTAGCAGAGCCCATGACGCGAGCTGGTGAAAGCCTTCAGGAAGCCAGTGCGCCGACAACTCTTCTGACCACCAAAGCCAAGACCAGGATAGGGACCTGGAACATCAGAACCCTATACGAGACTGGAAAAACAGCACAAGTGAGTAGTGAGATGCACAGGTACAACCTAAAGATCCTTGGCCTGTGCGAGACTAGATGGACAGGAACAGGAAGAACAAGGCTGACAAGTGGAGACACCATTATCTACTCTGGACGAGAAGACCAGCCACACACGCACGGAGTAGCGCTGCTGATGACACCCGATGGCGACGCGAGCACTGCTGTCCTGGGAACCAGTGTCACCAAGGATCCTCACTGCAAGATTCAATTCAAAGGGCAGGAAAACCACCATCTTACAGTGCTACGCCCCCACAAACGTAGCAGACCCAGAGGAAAAGGAGGAATTCTACAATCAACTCCAAACAGTCGTGGATAGAGTGCCGAAGAGAGACCTTAAGATCCTCATGGGAGATCTCAATGCCAAGTGGGAACGGACAACAAGGGCAGAGAGCAGATTATGGGCATACACGGAACAGGAATACAAAATGAAAATGGAGAACTGTTTGTGGAATTCTGTGCTTTCAACGACATGGTCATCGGAGGCACTGTTTTTCCCACAAAAACATTCACAAGATGACTTGGAATTCACCTGATGGGAAGACCCAGAACCAAATCGACCACATTACCATCGGCAGAAAATGGCGCAGAAGTTTACATGACGTGAGAGTGAAATGAGGAGCAGACGCAGCATCAGACCACAACCTTGTGATAGCTGTGCTAAAGACCAAATTGAAAGCCTACAAAGACCAAGCAGGCCGACTATCACATAAGTACAATGTACACAGTCTGAAGGAGAGAGCAACAACAGAGGGGTTCAAACTGGAACTGAGAAACAGATTCAGCGTACTTGACCAACTTGCTGAAGAAACAATCGAAGACCACTGGTGTGACCTGAGGGAGGTCTGGCAGACGACATGTACACAAGTGCTGGAAAGAAGCGAAGAAAACACAAAGAATGGCTGACAGCTGGAACATGGACCCTCATCACAGAGGGAAGCACCTAAAAGACCAGATCAACCAGACCCAAGACCAAGACCACAAGCAAGAGTTACAGGCACACATACTGGACGTCAACCGCCAAGTTAAGAAAAGTGCTAGACAGGACAAGAAACAATTCATCCATGAGCTCACAGAAGAGGCAGAAACAGCGGCAGGACAGAGAAACATGAAAAGGCTGTATGAGATTACCCGAACACTTTCTGGAAAGACCAGCAACCCCAGTCGCCCGGTCAAAGACAAGGGGGAAACACCATCGCAGGAGAAGCTGAGCAGAGAGCAAGGTGGGCAGAGCACTTTAAAGAGACACTGAATAGACCTGCACCACCTGTCCCCCCAGACATTCCACCACCAACCCAGCTTCTGGACATCAACACAGGCCCACCAACCAAGACGGAAGTTACCAAGCCATCAAGTCACTGAAGTCAGGTAAAGCAACAGGTCCAGACGGAATTCCACCTGAAGCACTGAAAGCAGACATCCAGACGTCAACAGAGATGCTGCATCCACTCCTAAGCAAGATCTGGGAGCAGGAACGAGTGCCAAAAGACTGGAAAAGAGGCCACCTGGTGAAGCTGCCGAAGAAAGAGGACCTGTCATCCTGTAAAAACTGGAGAGGGATTATGTTGCTGTCCATCCCGGGAAGGTGCTGACCAAAATCATGCTAGAGAGACTAAAGACCCGCCCTAGACAAGACCCTCCGCCACGAACAAGCTGGATTTCGCCAAGACAGATCATGCACAGACCAAATTGCCACCATGAGAATTATCATCGAGCAGTCTCTGGAGTGGCAGACCCCCTTGTACGCAGTATTTGTAGATTTCCAGAAGGCATTTGACAGCATCGACAGAGATACCATCTGGAAACTCATGCACCACTATGGCTTCCCACCCAAGTTTGTTGCCATCATCCAGCAACTCTACGAGGATGCCACATGCCAGGTCGTCCACAATGGGAAGCTAACGAAGCCCTTCACTGTACAAACCGGCGTCCGTCAGGGTGTTCTACTATCGCCAACAATTTTCCTGATGGTCGTTGACTGGATAATGCGGCAGTCTACAGACGGCAAGAGGACAGGAATCCAGTGGACTTTCACCAAGCAACTGGAAGACCTGGACTTCGCCGACGACATCAGCCTTCTGTCCCACAAACAGCAAGACGCACAAGAGAAGCTGTGCCGGGTAGCAGAAGAAGCAGGAAAGACAGGCCTCCAAATCAACATAAAGAAAACAGAAGCCATGAGAGTCAACAACCAGCAACGAGACCCACTACGACTACAACAGGAAGACATCATTGAAGTTGACAAGTTTGTCTACCTCGGCAGTGTGGTCAGCAAAGATGGAGGTACAGATGAGGATATCAAGAGTCGCATCAATAAAGCCAGGCACACCTTTACTACGCTACGGCCTATCTGGAATTCCTCTGCCCTCTCACTCCATAACAAGATCAGAATCTTCAACTCAAATGTGAAACCTGTCCTTCTGTATGGTTCTGAAACGTGGCGAACAACAAAGACAAACACCCACAAACTCCAAACATTTATCAACAGATGTCTGCGAAACATTGTGAACATCAGATGGCCAGATGTTATTGCCAACGCAGAACTGTGGAACAAGACCCAGCAAGTTCCAATAGAAATAGAAATCAGAAAACGGAAGTGGGGATGGATTGGCCACACCCTCAGAAAGTCTCCATCCAACATCACAAGACAAGCCCTTGAATGGAACCCTCAGGGCAAAAGAAGAGTGGGAAGACCAAGACAGACATGGCGAAGGAGTACCGACGCGGAAGTGAAGGCCGCCGGAATGATGTGGGCCAAGCTGAAGAAGATCTCCCCAAACCGTGTCTGCTGGAAGAGTGTGGTTGCGGCCCTATGTTCCCCAGGGAATTCAGAGGACTAAGTCAAGTCAAGTCACTGTGTGCAGGGGCAGTCTCACAGATGTATGAGTAAACATTCTTGAAGAGGACTCTAGAAAGGCTGCAAGGCCTAAGCTATGTAGCTAGTCCTCCTTATAGTTATACTTCTACTACTTGGTCATGTTTGTGTGGGGATAGGTGGGGTGGGTGGGGTGGGAGTGGGGGTGGGGTGGGGCTGGTATGTGTATGGAAAAACAAGAACAGAAGATAAGATAAGATAAGATAATGTTGCTTATAGCCCAGCCGACCGCAAAGGGCCATATCAGGGCTGTCACCACGTTAAAATCAACTCACCAGTCATATATAAAATTTAAAAAAAAACACTTTCATACATCTCATTAAATGACATAGTCTACAAACGCACCAGAAACTTTGTTAAAAATCTTTCTTCCGTAAAATCTTAAATCAGATGAAAAATGTTAATCTCTCTCAAAAACTCAAGGATCACATCAGGCGGACATCCCTGAACAGGATCTTCATGGACTCCGCTGTAAAATGTTTGTGTCTCACATCGTGCAAGTCCCAACACTCTAAAAGAACATGTTTCATTGTGAGTGGCGCATGACATGGAATGCACCACGGAGCTTCTTCACTCTTTAAAAGGTAAGCATGGTAAAATACGAATGGCCGGTGTGCAGCCGGCACAGAACCGTTTCCTCTTTACGACCTCCCGACGTGGATGGGAGAAGTCCTTAAGGTTTGGACGGATCTGAAAGAGTTTGTTACTCGTCTGTGTGTTCCAATCCTCCTGCCAGAGGTCTCTCACATAATCGTTAATTTGGGTTTCACATCTGAACAGGGGATATAAATGTTGGACAGTTTCTCTCTTGTGGCGTTCTTGGCTAAACGATCAACCATTTCGTTCCCGCCGATGCCAACATGACCAGGAACCCAAGCAAGAGTAATGTTGTAACCGTCCGCTTTCAACTTGCTAAAAAGTTCAAAGAAATGCAAAAGTTCTGGATGCTGAAGGTTGCGGCCAGCTATGGCTTCCAAAGCTGACAGCGAATCCGACAGAACCAGAAAGTCCCTCTTTGAAGAATGTGAGATTATCTCAAAGCCAGTACCAGAGCAGTAAGTTCAGCAGAATAGACAGAAGCATCGGAATGGATATGTTCCAACAGTATCTGAGAAGGAGCCCCGGGGCAGTAGGCTGCACAGGCCACTCCATCCTCAGACTTGGAACCGTCAGTGAAAACTTTTGATAGGATGGGAATTTCGAACAGAGGTCAGCATACAATGCCTTGTACGCCAGAGAGCTGGTAGACTCTTTGCGAAAAGCTGCAAGATTGAAACGAATCTCTGGTGTGAAAAAGGTCCACGGAGGTTGATCCGGAAACTTGGAAAATCGGAAACTACTCCCAGGTTTAGACCTGCATTCCGCACGTGAGGCTGCATACGAAGACCAAACGGCGGAATACATTTAGGGTTGTTTTCAAACTTACTTTGGAATGGAGGGTCAAAGACACAGTCATAGGCAGGATTCTGCGGTTTCTGAGAACAGTCGGATATAATAATTTAAAGACAGTTTCAGCCTGCGGTTGGACAATGAAGGTTCGCCCGCCTCTGCGTACAGGCTGTACACAGGGGTGGTGCGGAACGCTCCAAGACAGAGACGAAGCCCTTGATGGTGGATAGGGTCCAAGAGTTTGAGGTAAGAGGGTCTTGCGGAGCCGTAGACAGCACAACCGTAGTCCAGTTTGGAACGGACCAAGGCTCTGTAGAGGTGCAGCAAAGTTTTCTTATCAGCGCCCCAGTCAGTGTGCGCTACGACCCCGCAGAATATTCAGAGCTTTCTGGCAAGAAGTTTTGAGGTTTTTGACGTGGCTGAGAAAGTTGAGTTTCTGGTCAAAAATGACTCCCAGAAATTTGGCCTCTTTAACAGCTGGAATGGAAGATTTCCCTACTTGAAGTTCAGGATCTGGGAAAAACTGACGGAAATTATGGAAGTGAATACACTGCGTCTTTGTTGGAGAAAAGGTGAAACCGTTTTCATCCGCCCATCGATGGATTTTACCTACGCAAAGCTGGAGCCTGCGCTGGACACTCGGGTACAGGCTTCCAGTTGCGTAGACAGCGAAATCATCCACAAACAATGAGCAGTCTGAACCCTGCTGAACTGATTTCACAATGTTGTTGATTTAATACTAAAGAGGGCAGGAGACAGTATGCTCCCCTGGGGAACACCCAACTCCTGCTCGTGGACATCAGAGAGAGTGGTGCCAACCCGGACCTGAAATTGTCGTTCTGCCAAAAAATTTTGAATAAAAAGCGGAAGATGACCCCGAAAACCCCAGATCGTGGAGATCATGAAGTATCCCCGACTTCCAGGTGGTATCGTAGGCCTTCTCCAAATCAAAGAAAATTGCCACTGCATGCTGTTTGTTCAGAAAGGCGTTCCTAAGTGTAGATTCCAGACGAATCAAATGGTCAACTGTACTCCGATGTTTGCGGAAACCATACTGTTCTTTCGCCAAAAGGCCATCGGTTTCGAGTTTCCACATGAGCCTAGCATTGACCATTTTTTCCATCAATTTACAAACACAGCTGGTCAAAGCTATGGACGGTAATTTGAAGGATTAGAAAGATCTTTTCCAGGTTTGGGAATTGGAATAATGAGAGCTTTTCGCCAAGAGGGTGGAAAAAAACCTGTAGTCCACACATGGTTGTAGACCTGTAGCAGTATGTTAAAACCGTCTTGCGAAGATGTTTCAACAGCTGATAATGATTTCATCTATACCTGGAGAGGAATCGCTGCAAGAAAGTAAGGCAGATTTCAGCTCATTTAACGTGAAAGGAAGATTGTAGTCTTCCATGTTGTCGGAACGAAAAGTTGCAGGGTGATTTTTCTTTTAGGGCTTTTGTTTTTGACAAAAGTGGCTGATTTATTAGAAGAGGAGGAATTCTTTTCAATGGTTGAAGCAAGCAGATTGGCAACTGCTTTCTTCTCTGTTATTAAAGAATCCGAAAACTTGAGATGGTTCACAGTGGGACAGGTGTTCTTCCCTTTGATTTTCTAATGATGTTCCACACTTTTTTCTTGGAAGTTTTTGATGTCAGCCTGGAGCAGAAGCTTCTCCAGGACCGACGTTTACTGATTTTAAAAGTGTGTCTTGATTTAGCACGGAGTTTCTGATGGGCTCGAGCGTTGGGACCCGAAGGTCGTTGGTATAACCTGACGCTGAGCCCGTTTCCGAACTTTGGAAATTTGTTGCATTCTGAATCAAACCAGGTGTTTTTGGCATTTGAAGTTTATCGGAAGACACTGAATACAGGCTTTAGCACATTTGATCATAGTGTTTGTCAGAGATTCAGCTGGGTCCGACTCTGAAAAAAATCAGTGTCCTGGAATTCCTTAGAAATAGTGGCTGCAAATAGATCCCAGTTTGCTTTCTTATAATTTAGATGTTGAGAGGCAGAGACGTGTTCAGTTATGACAGGTTGAAGAAGGGCAGGGAAATGGTCACTTCCGTGCAGATCGTCATGGACAGACCACTCATAGTCCAGGACCAGCGAGGGTCACAAACCGACAAATCTAAACACGAAAGTGAACCGTTGAAGAGTGGAGTAAGTTGCAGATCCGTCGTCAGACAACACAAATCCAGTCTGAAAGGACATCCTCAATCAGCAGACCTCTGGGTGACGTACCGGCACTACCCCAAAGAGGATTGTGACCGTTAAAGTCACCCAACAGCAAAAAAGGTCGAGGGAGTTCTCCCATCAGACTGACAAGGTCCTGACGACAAACCGGGACAGAAGGTGGAGATAAAGAGAACAGACTGTCACAGTTTTGTGGAGAGTGACTCTCGCAGCCACAGCCTGAAGGGAGGTAGACAGAGCGACAGACTATACAGCAGAGTTTTGTGTATGAGAAGGGCAACACCGCCCGACAGTCCTAACGTAGATGGTTGTGCAGGTTTTGAAAGAATATTAAAGCCAGAAAGAGTAAAGGTCTTCTGGCTTTGAATTTGGGTTTCCTGAAGAGCCACGACGGAAGGTTTTAGAGATTGACACAGAAGCTGCAGCTCCTCAAAGTTGGAATTTAGTCCACGGATATTCCAATGGAATATTGTACTATCCATGGTGCAGAGGCAAAAAGGAGAGAAATCAGGTCATCTCCTCTTCAACGTCCGCTTCCAATGAGTGAATTTATTTTGTAGTTTCACTGGACTGTGTTGGTCTTTGGACCTGCTGGCAGACTTGCCCGCAGGTGACGAAGGCCTGGAGTTTGGAGATGGTGGAGGTCTGGGGTTTGGAGATGGTGGAGGTTTCTTTCTCATCTCCACCATCTCCACACTCAGTTGAACTCCCCTGCCTGCACGAGCTTTGCTCAAGGGAGATGGAGGTGGGAGGGCTGGCTTTTTGATCTGCCCAGCAGCAGATGGAGTAGACTGCTGAGCAGTCTGGCAGAGCTTCAGATTGTTGGCGCGCCCGCGCCATTGGCGCATATTTTATCAGAATGACGCGTAACAGTCAGTGTGTATGCGCCAGCCTGGCGCGTCATAAAAATCGCCAACTTGTCTCGATCCTCGGTCTGTCGGTACCAAGCCACACCAGGTCCAAGCACATGTGGCCACACAACGGAGTATAGTACCCAAACTGGCACCTTGCTGCCTTGCCTAGCATCGCTGTGTGTGATTGGCTGACAGCCAAGCACAACAACCAATCAGCGAACATCTATCAGTTTTACCTTGCAAAGGCGAAATCGTCTGGGTCCAGAAATCGTCTGACTTTTCAACACGTGTGGAATCGAGTCATCGTTCTGCTAAAGACAAGATGCCACCGAAGAAAAAGCTCAAACAAAGTGAAAACCAGCGGCAGCTAACTTTGTCAGCAATGTTTTCAAAGGATAAAACGAGTGGTAAGTGTTTAGTTTTTATCTCTTAGCTGAAAATTGAAGTTCTAAAAGAATTAAGTAAGGAGTTAGCTGTACCGCTCAGTAAGATTTATAATAAATCATTAGAGACAGGAAAATTACCCCTCGACTGGAAATCGGCAGAAGTTACTGCTATTTTTAAAAAAGGGTCAAAATCTGAGCCAGGCAACTATCGTCCGGTAAGCTTAACCTGCATTGCATGCAAAGTGCTAGAATCCATTATAAGAGATGTCATAGTATCTCACTTCACTGATAATAATTTGTTTGCAGTATGCCAGCATGGCTTTCGTAAAAAAAGGTCTTGCATATCACAACTACTTGAAGTTATGGAAGATTTAGTTAACATGCTAGAGAATAAGTACTCTGTTGATATAATTTACCTTGATTTCCGTAAAGCTTTTGATACGGTTCCGCATGAGAGATTATTGAAAAAAATGGAAGCATACGGTATAGTAGGTAAGTTGCTAAACTGGATTAGAGATTTTTGTCAAATAGAAAACAAAGAGTAAGAGTGGGTAACTGTATGTCAACAGAGAAAGATGTTATGAGTGGTATTCCCCAAGGGAGCATTTTAGGACCTGTACTGTTTACTATTTTTATAAATGACCTTCCAGATGAGGTAAATAGTTTTTGTAAAATGTTTGCTGATGATACAAAAATATATGACAAATCAGATAACTATAGTAGTCTGCAAGAAAATTTAAATTGCCTCCAAAACTGGTCAGACAAGTGGAATCTATATTTTAATGTTGAAAAATGTAAAGTTTTGCATGTTGGCAAAAACAATCCAGAACATGAATACAACATGAAAATAGATGGTGGAAATAGGCTGGTACAGAAATGTGAGGAAGAAAAGGATCTGGTGTAATCTTTGATAAAGATTTACTTTTTGATACTCACATTCAAAAGTGTATAAATAAAGCAAACCAAATGATTGGATTAATAAAAAGAACTTTTATTTACCTAAATAAAGAAACGTTTTTAAAGTTACATAAAGCTATGGTTAGACCGCATCTTGAATATGGCAATATAATCTGGTACCCACACTTGAAAAGACAGTCAATAGCAATCGAAAGAGTACAGAGAAGAGCTACTAAAATCTTGCAAGAATGTACAAACATGTCTTATACAGATAGATTAAATTACTTAAATTTGCACTCTTTAAAAGGCAGACGTGTTAGAGGGGATTTGATTGAAGTGTTCAAAATATTTCACCAGCAAACGGACATACAGTGGGACTATTTTTTTGAGACTGTTAAAACAGATAGAACAAGAAATTCGGAAGGCAAAATATTTGTTAAGCAGTTTCATACTAATATGGGGAGATTCAAGTTCAGTAACAGAGTTATTGCTAACTGGAACAGTTTGCCAACTGCACTTAAATTTGCTAAAAATACTAACGTTTTTAAGAATTTGCTGGATGAAGACTTGAAATTTAAAGTACAGTTTAGAAGCTTTGATGAATAAGAAGGAAAATTTATATTGCATGCATTTTCAACCCTGTCATAAAAGTAAAATAACACGAGGGGACATTGAAAGGCTTAACGGCCTATGTAATTGATTACGTCCCTACACACTACTACTACTACTACTACTATCATTGTTTTTCTCTCCCTTCTAGTCCTCTCTCAGCCAGCCGGCACGTGTATTTCCTCCACTCCCCTTTCGGCTTTCCACTCCTCCCTCCCGCACTCCATTGTCTTTCTCTCCTTTTCCCTTGTATCTTATCTCAGCAAGGCGGCATGTGTATCCCCCCTCCCTCCCCTCGCCCCGCCCCACCCCACCCCCCTCCTCCAGCGTTTAGTGGGTCAGTCATCCAGCAAACTGCCACCGCTAAAAATAGCTAAGTGCCATGAACACATCGCCAGGAAGATGGGGTGGGAAAAGGGAAGAGAGAGAAAGACCGAGCCGAGAAGAAAAAAGAGGGAGGGGGGTGTTGGACAGTACACACACATACAGACACACACACACCCCACACACACACTCTCTCTCTCTCTCTCTCTCTCTCTCACACACACACACACACACACACACACACACACACATATATATATATAAGTGTGCTAATGAAGACAGAGAGAGGGGAGGTGGGGGGGGGGACAGAGAGAGACTCCATTAGATCTTTGCGCAAGCAGAACAACATACCTTTAGACCTGTAGGTTTTTTTGTTGTTGTTTTTTAATCTGCACACTAGTTCTACCCTGAGGACTTTCCAAACCTTAAGAAGCTGACAGCCTGTGCTCTGACCTTGCCTGTCCACACAGCAGATTGTGAAAGGTCCTTCTCGGTGCAGAACTACATTCACACCCAGAGGAGAAGTGCCCTCACAAACACACATTGTGACCAGCTGATGAGGGTGTGCATTGATGGACCTAGCTTCCAGGACATGCCCTTTATAAGTGCAGTGCAGGTGTGGGCGGAAAAACGCAGGCGGTACCTGTTCAAGGACTAGGTGAACATACCTTGATTGTCAATGACTCATCTTTTTCAAAACTGACCCATCATTTTGCATGGCCATGGGTCATTGGGCCCATGATGTCTGAAAACAATCTGAAGCTCTGGTCTGGGGGGTGCAGATTTTTTGCCCCCACCAGTGGCACCCACTTTGGGTTGGGAGGTGGTGGACTTGCTTCCACCAAAGCTTATCTGTCTTCCTTGCAAAGTTTTAGAGAAAGTAAAATCGTCAGTCTGGCAGCAGACTGAACGTGTCGATACTTTTTTTAACCGCCGAAGCGTATGAAGATGCTGTTGGCGTCTGACTGCCAACAACCTGCCTGCGGGCTTCAAAAAACGAGATCTCTTTTCTGTTTTGACCTTTTGGATCGTTGACTCTTGTTTCCAGACAGGGCAGTTGCGTGAAGAGGAGGGTGGTCGCCACCGCAGTTTGCACAATGCGCCAGGTCTTTACATGGCCCATCATGGGTTGCCTTGCAGCAAACCCCACACACCTCCTGCCCAGAACAACGGTCTCTGACATGACCAAACTTCTGGCATTTGAAGCAACGCATGGGAGACGGAACATACATTGTATACGGACATTCAAATATCCTACTTTGATGACAGGAGGTAGCACAGGGTTGCAGAATGTGAGAAAGAGGGTGTTGGTGGCCACTCTTTCTGCACCTTTTTTCACTGTCACCCTATGCACCTCTGTCACACCCTGGGATGCCAGCTCCGCCTTGATTTCTGCCTCTGAGACACCTCGAAGATCCGGGCAACGAATGACTCCCTTAGAGAATTCAGCTGTTTGTGGGGGGTCACCCGGATCTCTCGGTCTACCAGCTTTGTAGCTTTCAGCAGCTGCTCTGATTGTTTTTTACTTTTACACTGAATAAGAAATGTGCCGTTTCTGATCGTTTAATGGATTGTGGGTCTCCTGCAATACCTTGGAAGCCCTTCTGTATTGCAAATGGGCTTAATGCAGAAAGAGGTTTGTCCTGCTCCTTACTTTCCATGATCAACCAAGAAGACCAAAATCCTGACAACTGCCTTTTTTTCATTTTCAGAATCAGAGTCTCCATCGAGTCCTGTCACAACCTTTGTGAAAATAACTGAACTTTCCTTTTTTTGGGGGATGATGTTTGATCGAGGTCATAGTTATAGGCAAAAATTTCATCTCTCCCTTACCCACCCACCTTGGAGTCCAACTAAGGGCCAGGGCCAAGAATCACTGTCTTGACCCCTTCCAGGCTTCAGGAGAGACATACAACAGACAAAAACCTACCAACCCTATCCCCCCTGATCATGCCCAACTCCCGGGAACAGAGAGCTGAGCACTGCAGGGGTTACCTTGGCCAGCCGGAGAAATGCCAAACAAGAACAGAAAACACCAGGAAACAGTAACAAACTTCACTCCCAGTCTCTGTGTGTGTGTGTGTGTGTGTGTGTGTGTGTGTGTGTGTGTGTGTGTGTGTGTGTGTGTGCGCGCGCGCGTGCACGTGCATGAAGAGAGAGAGAGAGAGAGAGAGAGAGAGAGAGAGAGAGAGAGAGAGAGAGAGTGTGTGTGTGTGTGTGTGTGTGTGTGTGTGTGTGTGTGTGTGTGTTTGCGCGCACGTGAGCACGCGCACGCATACGTACACACGCGCGCACACGTTTTTCTTTTTTTCTTTTTTTTTTGTTGTTGCTGGGAATGAGGAATAACTCATTAACTTCTCATGTGGGATGATTCAGTCGTTGGTTGCGTCTGGATAACCATTGATCTTGCAACTTTCCCACGAAAAACGATGGTGTCAAAACAGTCCTGCCAATGAGATCCTTTTCGTATGCCTATGATATGGTGATAGTTGTAGCCAATGTTGGTTAATTCAGTTATTGTCACAACATTACAAACGTGACACCGACACTGCCTCTTGACAGCAAATCGAGTAATTATAATCAGCAGTCATCGGCGCATCACTCACCCTGTGTTTAGGTAGTGGGGGAAAAAAATCACCGATTCACAATTAAAACTCGTCAACAGGCTATACTCATTAAGGCTATATATCATAACACCAACACCATTCTTACCTGCTAGAGACAGAGAAACAAATGAGTTGTAGCGATTAATCATGTCCATGTACTGCTGGCTCAGTAGATATCAAGCAGCAGATACCGTAATAACTAGGAGTCATCCAAAATATTTTCGAAAATATTTTAACGTGAATCCTGTCTTCTAAATCATGTAAAGAATCAATATATCAAAAGCTCATGAAACGAAGTTAATGATGAAATAAAATAAAAGATTTAGAATTTTTGGCACTTTACCATAATAAAGAGGTAATGACATGCGCATGTCATTTCATGCGAAACTACCGTCACGTGACTGATCCACGTCCTCTTCCTTTTCTCGCTGACGTCTTGAGAGAGACAACAGCGTTCTGATAGTGGTACGCTGGTGGAATCACAAAAAAATCCAAGATGGTATGTATCATCTTACCTTTACAATTACACAGTGTAGACCTACAGTATATGTAGCTATTGTTTCTGTGTTATTCAAGGTATATTTCAAATCGTATAGGTTATATTTTCATAAAGAAAATGACAAATTAGGGTGTTTGCGTTGCTGTTGTGCAATGACTCGATGAGTGACCACATTTATTAAGATGCCAGAATGGTTTTGAATTTCGTCTCTGTGTATTATAATACATGTTGTCATTTTCGCTTTTCTTGATGTCATAGTTAAGCTGAAAGTTTCAATACAAGATCATGTTTGTGAATATATGCGCATGTCTGGCTCAGTCGGCGAGTAACTTGGGCAATCAGGGGGTAGCCATGCTGGTCACTCGTGTACCATGATGTTGGTTACTCTGGTACTGTGGCATACAGATTAATGTATAAAGAATAGATAGACATTAAATAGAGATCTGAAGGTAGTGTACACAACTGTTATTATAAATATCACTAGTGGTACCATTTAGTGATAAATATCACTAGTGATACCATTCAGTGATGATTGTTTCATCAAGAAATAGCCTAAGGTCAGACTCGGTACGAAGAACCAATGTTTTAACAGTCACTTTTTCCTAAAAGACACTTAGACTGGTTCACTCAAAAACGAGTAGGTCACCAGCGCGCATGTTAAAAAGTAAAATAAAATAAAGTGCGACTCGGCCTGTTGGCCCCTGGAGCAAAGTCTCTGCTTGCGGGGGGGGGGGGGGGGGGGGGGGGGGGGGGGGGGGGGGGGGGGGGGGGGTCACGATTCTTTATGACCCTAAGACGGCACCTATCCTCTTTTCTTTCTATTATTGAGGTTTCCATGATCAGTGATCATTTTACATACAAATGTGTCTATGATGTTTGAAATTTCCATCCGGGCACTGGAGCTCAGGCCAGTGCATTGCTAGCAAGTCTTCAAAATTTTACTGTGATGCATTGATTTTTTTTCCTGTAGGCATTACAAACTTTGAGCAGCACATCATGTACAAAGCTTCTTCCTAAAATACTGGTTCCACTCAAAAACGAGTAGGTCACCAGCTCTTTGCTTATCCATCACAATCTAAGTTACTTCTAAGCTGATAACAAAACCTTCCCCAATGTTTTAGAATGATTTGAATCGAACAACTTCTGCTTGGGAACTCTTCTCCACTGAAAACTAAGCCATAGAAATAGTTGAACTTGTCGATGATTAGACCACAAGATCATGAAGTTCGGCCAAAGTATGGAAAGCTGCAAGCATGGCAAACTTACGAAAGTTGGGTCCTCATAATCAAAACCAATTACTCGGCTGTGGGTCAAAGGTTGTAATCTGTCAAGTGAAACAAAGTCAAGCAACATGTTCGGCTTGGGCAATTAAAATGGCCAAGTTTACATGGATGGATTAATGCGTTGAATGCAGTGTGAAAATGGTAAGGTTCCATAGTTTCGTCAAAGTTTTTAACGAAGTTTGATAACTGGCCTTTTTTTTTGTTTTTGGCACAAAGCTGATGATCTAATTGGTGACAGGAGTATGGCGAAGCGATAGATTTCCACACTGATGAAAATGACTCGTGTAGTGGAGATTTTGATGAATACAAATATAATTGATGGCATCCCACATACTAGGTTTTACTGCTAAAATCCTGACATTTTAGATAACATTCACATACAAAGGAACACAAACCTGGATTCAGCTAATAAATGTTCAGTATTCCCTGCAGTGTGTTATGAACTTCCATCATCACTCTTCTTTTCTTAACCACTTCTATCATTTTTCTCAGTGTTTTTACATTTGTGAGCCATTTGATCCTGCTTTGTAAGTGTATTTTCAGTACATTTTCAACCAGTTATGAAGTGTGACCGCCTATTCCTATTTTTTAAAAAAACAAAAACAAAAAAAAACCCTCCCCTTCCCCCCCCCCCCCCCCCCCCCCCCCCCCCCCGCCTCCCTTAACCTTTTTTTTGTAGAAATATAGGTTAACACAATCTAATTATTTTTTGATCATGTATCATGAGTAGGCTTCATGTTATAAATTGCGGTCAGAAGTTTGTGGAAGGCAGAATTGTCAACTATGAGATGGAGGTGGAGTGGATAGACTGTAAAAGTGAGCCATTTTGATAAGTTTTTGACATATCTTCTGAAAGTGAGCGTGCTGGGGGTGGTTTTGACAGCGCTCTTTGATAATGTATGCAAGAACCAGATTGATGCTTCAAAAGCATTTAAATGAATTGGCACTCTGGATTTCATGATTGACTTGATGGTTTATCTCACCCTCTTAAAAAAAAAAAAAATTTTGAACATGTGTGGATTTTATGATGATGTGATGGCCTAGATAAGTGATGTGCAATGTGGTCAGCTTGGTTTTTAAACAAGAAGAAATGAAGATACCAACAGTTAATTACCGAGAGATGAGGGTGAGGGGAAAAGAGACCTAATTGTCATGTACATGAGAATGACCATGGGACAAAGTTACATTTTTGCTGACACATCATGCTGTCCACAAACACTTTATGAGGAATCTAAGCTATTCCAACAAGATCCAAGTAACGTCAAATGTGTATTTTTATGTTGATTAGAAAATTAAGCTCTAGTAACTAAAATTACTTTTTGAACATGCATGAATTATTTTGAAATCACCTTGGAATACCTCATTTGAATGCTTGAGCTAACTGCTGCAGTGTCATGGAAAGGTGTGTGTGTTTTTTTTTTTTTGTTTGTTTTTTTTTTTTTTTTAGAATCTTTACTATTTATTTGCAGATGAATTGAATGTCTGAGTTTTTACCTTTAGAGTCTACCATTTTATTTGTTTATTTGCAGGTGAACTTCACCGTAGACCAGATCCGTGGGATCATGGACAATAAAAAGAACATCCGCAACATGTCTGTGATTGCTCACGTAGACCATGGAAAGTCCACATTGACTGACTCTTTGGTAAGCAAAGCTGGAATCATTGCCTCGGCTAAGGCTGGTGAGACCCGTTTTACGGACACAAGAAAGGATGAGCAAGAGCGCTGCATTACCATCAAGTCGAACGTAAGTCTGAACATTGCTTCAAGGGTTTTAATTGTTTTTGGGTCATCTTCAGTCCACACTCTGTATGGTAAGAAATGAGAGGTATGGCAGATGTGTGGGGTAATTGTGAACGAGAGGGTAAGGATTTGGTGTTGAAAAAACGGGTATATGTGGAATTGGAGGCTCTATATGGGAAAGGAGGTTATAGAATTGCTTAGGGATGTTGGGGTGTCATAGGTTGTGGTCACCCTAGCCCACCCCTCTATACAACAAGGGACATGTCTTTCTGGGATTTTTTCCCCCTTCTGGGGCACTTAACCCTCTTCAGTATGCACTTACTGAGCTTAGTTACGCAGAAAAACCATGGGCAAGATAAGTAACTCCGTAATTGAACATGGTTACCATTTTAAAAATTAATTTAAAGAGAGGAAAGGAAATAATGAATGAAAATCATTTAAAAATTCCTATGATATATATGTTGCTTATAAGTTTGAGAATGTCACATGAGCCATTTACTCGGGGGGGGGGGGGGGGGGGGGGGGGGGGATTTCTTCTTCAGAACTTTCAGTTTCTTCCGAATCGTTTATCATATCTGGAACCTCATTCCAGTCGAAATCTAGGTCACTGTAAGCTTCATCACCCAGCACTTTCACTAAGTCTTATGCCGTAAATCCCACAAATCACAGTATCTTCATTACTAGATCTCATAGAACGGCAGAAATCAACGTTAGCCATGGTGAAAAAACAGCATTTCGACCACAAAACTTTAAAAATTCATAACTCGAGAAACTACGGCACGTATCGACTGTAGTTTTTTGCAAACGGAAGTGAATGACTACAGGAAGAAGGAAGTGCGTTCTCGCGAGACTTTTTCTACGAGAAACATGGCGGCACCCATTGTTGCCACGTGTTTTACGGGCGTTGGCATCGCTCAGCCTTTTGGCAGTGCGAGTTCCAGTTAGGCGCTAGCGGGTGCATGCTTGTCAAGGTTAAGCCTATTCCAAACAATGGGTGGTGTAGATGGGGCAGACAAGGCCTTGTCATTCTATTTGCTCCTTCATAAGAGCAAAAAGTGGTGGGAAAGGTCTTTTTTATCTGTGGAGGTCTGTTTTTGTAATTGTCTTGTGATCTGGCAGCACAAGAATGGGGGACGTCTTTCTGCTCAGAAGTTCCGTTCTGCAGATTGTTCACCAGCTTTTGGAGGATTACGAGTATGGTGCGAGTCACAGGAGAGGGCAGACAGTCTGATAATCCTCCAGAAAGACTGGTTGAACACAAACTGGTCATCACTGACGAGCGCCTTGGGCGGTGGAAAGCCCTCTCGACCAGATGCAACTGTCTGCTCAAATCGCACTTTCAAGCGTGACCAGACCACCTTCATCTGTCGGAAGTGTCGAGTACCACTCTGCCCCTATCCTGTTTGATACGTATCGCACACGTAGGTGCATTTCAAGACCCAGTGCACTCCAGGGCTCCATGATTTGTGAACTCTCTTTTTATATTTTTTTTTTTTTTAAAAATTTTTTTCAATAATGAAAATATGCACAAAATTACTTAAATGTTGATATCAACATGTTCTTTTATCATTCCTTACATTCATTCCAAATTTCATAACTATACAAAACAATAGAGAAAAAGTACAACAATTTGAAGTAGACAGGTGGGCACGTTTTTCAGTTACCCCAAAAGAATATGGCTGCAGGCAGAAGTTTCAGCTATCGAATGAGGCTTGCTAAGGGTCAAGTTGTGTGTTTTGTTCTTTGAATTTGTTTATGTCTTGATTCTTTTTCAATTTCCTCTTTTTCTCATGTGTATTCAAACCTAAGGAGATTACTGTACCATAAGCCTATTAAAACTACCAAGTTAGTAATTCTAGTGTTCTGTGAGATGTGTATCATTATGTCTTTGGATGGCTAAACATTTTCCAGGGCCATCTCTCTCTACTATGAATTGGACAAGAATGACATGAAATACATCAAGCAGGACTACGACCCAGACAACAATGCTTTCCTGATCAACCTGATTGATTCGCCTGGCCACGTGGATTTCTCCTCTGAGGTGACTGCTGCCCTGCGTGTCACTGATGGTGCACTTGTCGTCGTTGACTGCGTGTCAGGTGAGTTCAGAGCTGCAAAATCTTTGAAAAAAATTGAATTTGAAGGCAAAAGGGGGGAAAAAGGGATGTAATTGTGTCCAGCTTAAAAATAAGTTGTGCATAGGCCTGCGAAGATAGTGCTTGGGATCCTCCTTTCTTGGAGATTTTGTTACGACAACACCAGGTCTTTAGAGATTTTAGTAAATTAATACATTCCGTAAATCCTGTGTTACAGTAAATAAGACGAAGAGGAAATCTTGACTGCAGGACTTGAAATATAGTTTGTTTGTTTTTTTGCAAATTATGATGGAAACATGTCTGGAAATAAAATTCTTGATAGATTTTACTAGCATTTGCAGATTGTGATTTCATAGGTACACCTGAATCTATTACTAGATCTGGATACGTCAGTTGATACTGGTACACCCATCTTGTTTTATTTTACAACGACCTAGGTGTAAATAATTCGGCTCACAGTAACTTTAGTTGCGTCAGTCTAACCAGAGGTACAGGTGGAGGGAACTGGCACTGTTTGGAATTTTCTTTTGAACCTTAATTTACAAGATACTTTGGACTTGAGAATTTAATTTGCATAGTGAAAGAGGTAGCTGGTTGAAACCATCACAAGGTCTTCAATGATCATGGCATAATGGATTCTGGAGGGGTTGGCTTGCTAACCAATTTGCATTACTCTCGTGCATTTATGTAGATAACTTTTTGATCGGAATGAAAGGTTGAATCTGTTGTGTGTTGCAGGTGTGTGTGTGCAGACAGAGACTGTGCTGCGTCAGGCCATCGGTGAACGTATCCGTCCTGTACTGTTCATGAACAAGATGGACCTGGCTCTGCTCACCCTGCAACTGGAGGCGGAAGATCTCTACCAGACCTTCCAGCGCATTATTGAGAACGTCAATGTCATCGTCGGCACCTACTGTGAAGATGACGGGCCCATGGGAAACATTGCTGTAGGTTTGGGTTTGGAATGAGAGCTAAAGAGTACAAAACGAACCAAAATGTCAGTATTTGTTTTTCTGTGACAGCTGAGCAAACCCCCCCCCCCCCCCCCCTTCGTTTTCAGAGTGTTACTGTTTAGTTATACAACAGGTGCACTTTAGAAAATGGCATGCTTGTCAGAGTTTTTCTATGTAATGACTGAATTATTATAGCTACAAGCATTACAAAGAGAAACATGTTTCTGCTCCCATCCCTGTAAACAGCTCTCGACATGTACTCGGTTGCGCATTCACATATGGCACTAGCACACATTTGTATCTTGTGAAAAGGTAGCAGCTTTGCATGCACCACTTCATTATATCTGTGACTAAAATGTGTAGAAGTGATAATGTGTGTTAATTGTTTTCTTAAACACTTTGTATTTTAAGAAATATTGTCAAAAGTTGAATCTGTAAATTTATCATAACGGTAAAAGTAAGCGTGTTGCAGAGAGATGGATCATCAAACCCTTCATATTCTTGGGGCTTTGCCCTCATACCTCCATTCGCGTGTTGCTACTTGACCCAGCTAAGGACCCTCGGGGGTTGCGACCTTGCCGTGGTCGGAGGGGCTTGCGCGGTCCAGTGATCCCTTAGGCTTTGCTGATGGGGGCATCAATACTTGGGAGATAGGCTGGTTTTTTTTCACACTGCTTGTAGGCCTGAGAGGTGAAGATGCTGTATGGCCTAAGCGTTACGTGGTAAGAAGTTGATGCCCCTGGTAGGGCTTCCCATGTCAGATAGGCTAAGGGTGAGGATCCTGACTAAGAGTAACCCGCCTTTCTCCTTTTCTTGTTTTCTGCCTCCCTTATTTGGCCCTTTTCTATCTTCGTCTCCCCTTCAGTCTTCTTTTACACACTCCTTTTCTTCTGTGGTCTCTTAAGATCCGCCGCGTTTGCCGTGCGGTGCGACCTGTGTCGGAGGGGAATGAGATCTGGTGATTGAGAGGCCTGTGCTCTCAACACATCACTTTGGCCGCTTCTGAGGAGTACACTTTGGCCGGGTGTATAATCGGCTCCCCTTCTTGGGG
>CM031608.1:15052555-15063957 GCA_018398815.1 Conus ventricosus
CCAAAATTGATCTAGTAATAGATTCAGTGACCTATGAAATCACAATCTGCAAATGCTAGTAAAATCTATCAAGAATTTTATTTCCAGACATGTTTTCCATCATAATTTGCAAAAAACAAACAAACTATATTTCAATCCTGCAGTCAAGATTTCCTCTTCGTCTTATTTACTGTAACACAGGATTTACGGAATGTAATTAATTTACTAAAATCTCTAAAGACCTGGTGTTGTCGTAACAAAATCTCCAAGAAAGGAGGGATCCCAAGCACTATCTCGCAGGCCTATGCACAACTTATTTTTAAGCTGGACACAATTACATCCCTTTTTTCCCCCCTTTTGCCTTCAAATTCAATTTTTCAAAGATTTGCAGCTCTGAACTCACCTGAACACGCAGTCAACGACGACAAGTGCACCATCAGTGACACGCAGGGCAGCAGTCACCTCAGAGAGAAATCCACGTGGCCAGGCGAATCAATCAGGTTGATCAGGAAAGCATTGTTGTCTGGGTCGTAGTCCTGCTTGATGTATTTCATGTCATTCTTGTCCAATTCATAGTAGAGAGAGATGGCCCTGGAAAATGTTTAGCCATCCAAAGACATAATGATACACATCTCACAGAACACTAGAATTACTAACTTGGTAGTTTTAATAGGCTTATGGTACAGTAATTCTCCTTAGGTTTGAATACACATGAGAAAAAGAGGAAATTGAAAAAGAATCAAGACATAAACAAATTCTAAAGAACAAAACACACAACTTGACCCTTAGCAAGCCTCATTCGATAGCTGAAACTTCTGCCTGCAGCCATATTCTTTTGGGTAACTGAAAAACGTGCCCACCTGTCTACTTCAAATTGTTGTACTTTTTTCTCTATTGTTTGTATAGTTTATGAAATTTGGAATGAATGTAAGGAATGAATAAAGAACATGTTGATACAACATTTAAGTATTTTGTGCATATTTTCATTATTGAAAAAAATTTTTTAAAAAAAATAAAAAAATATAAAAAGAGAGTTCACAAATCATGGAGCCCTGGAGTGCACTGGGTCTTGAAATGCACCTACGTGTGCGATACGTATCAAACAGGGATAGGGGCAGAGTGGTACTCGACACTTCCGACAGATGAAGGTGGTCTGGTCACGCTTGAAAGTGCGATTTGAGCAGACAGTGCAGTCTGGTCGAGAGGGCTTTCCCACCGCAAGGCGCTCGTCAGTGATGACCAGTTTGTGTTCAACCAGTCTTTCTGGAGGATTATCAGACTGTCTGCCTCTCCTGTGACTCGCACCATAACTCGTAATCCTCCAAAAGCTGGTGAACAATCTGCAGACGGAACTTCTGAGCAGAAAGACGTCCCCCATTCTTGTGCTGCCAGATCACAAGACAATACAAAAACAGAACCTCCAGCAGATAAAAAAGACCTTTTCCCACCACTTTTTGCTCTTATGAAGGAGCAAATAGAATGACAAGGCCTTGTCTGCCCCATCTACACCACCCATTGTTTGGAATAGGCTTAACCTTGACAAGCATGCACCCCTAGCGCCTAACTGGAACTCGCACTGCCAAAAGGCTGAGCGGATGCCAACGCCCGGTAAAACACGTGGCAACAATGGTGCCGCCATGGTTTCTCGTAGAAAAAGTCTCGCGAGAACGCGACTTCCTTCTTCCTGTAGTCATTCACTTCCGTTTGCAAAAAACTACAGTCGATACGTGCCGTAGTTCTCGAGTTATGAATTTTTAAAGTTTTGTGGTCGAAATGCTGTTTTTTCACCATGGCTAACGTTGATTTCTGCCGTTCTATGAGATCTAGTAATGAAGATACTGTGATTTGTGGGATTTACGGCATAAGACTTAGTGAAAGTGCTGGGTGATGAAGCTTACAGTGACCTAGATTTCGACTGGAATGAGGTTCCAGATATGATAAACGATTCGAAGAAACTGAAAGTTCTGAAGAAGAAATCCCCCCCCCCCCCCCCCCCCCCCCCCCCCCCCCCCCCCCCGAGTAAATGGCTCATGTGACATTCTTCAAACTTATGATATAGCAACATATATATTCAAGAATTTTTTAAATGATTTTCATTTCATTATTTTCCTTTCCTCTCTTTAAATTAATTTTTTAAATGGTAACCATGTTCAAATTACGGAGTTACTTATCTTGCCCATGGTTTTTCTGCTAACTAAGCTCAGGTAAGTGCATACTGAAGAGGGTTAAGTGCCCCAGAAGAGAAGAAATCGTCCATGTATAGGACATGCCCCTTGTTGTAGAGGGGCTGGGCTAGGGTGACCACAACCCTATGAGCACCCCAACATCCCTAAGCAATTCTATAACCTCCTTTCCCATATAGAGCCTCCAATTCCACATATACCCGGTTTTTTCAACACCAATGAATCCTTACCCAGTCTCGTTCACAATTACCCCCAAACATCTGCCATACCTCTCATTTCTTACCATTGCAGATGTGGACTGAGAGATGACCCAAACAACAATTCAATACGACCCTTGAAGCAATGTTCAGACTTACGTCGACTTGATGGTAATGCAGCGCTCTTGCTCATCCTTTCTTGTGTCCGTAAAACGGGTCTCACCAGCCTTAGCCGAGGCAATGATTCCAGCTTTGCTTACCAAAGAGTCAGTCAATGTGGACTTTCCATGGTCTACGTGAGCAATCACAGACATGTTGCGGATGTTCTTTTATTGTCCATGATCCACGGATCTGGTCTACGGTGAAGTTCACCTGCAAATAAACAAATAAAATGGTAGACTCTAAAGGTAAAAAACTCAGACATTCAATTCATCTGCAAATAAATAGTAAAGATTCTAAAAAAAAAAAAAAACAAACAAAAAAAAAAAACACACACACACATTCCATGACACTGCAGCAGTTAGCTCAAGCATTCAAAATGAGGTATTCCAAGGTGATTTCAAAATAATTCATGCATGTTCAAAAGTAATTTTAGTTACTAGAGCTTAATTTTCTAATCAACATAAAAATACACATTTGACGTTACTTGGATCTTGTTTGGAATAGCTTAGATTCCTCATAAAGTGTTTGTGGACAGCATGATGTGTCAGCAAAAATGTAACTTTGTCCCATGGTCATTCTCATGTACATGACAATTAGGTCTCTTTTCCCCTCACCCTCATCTCTCGGTAATTAACTGTTGGTATCTTCATTTCTTCTTGTTAAAAACCAAGCTGACCACATTGCACATCACTTATCTAGGCCATCACATCATCATAAAATCCACATGTTCAAAATTTTTTTTTTTTTTAAGAGGGTGAGATAAACCATCAAGTCAATCATGAAATCCAGAGTGCCAATTCATTTAAATGCTTTTGAAGCATCAATCTGGTTCTTGCATACATTATCAAAGAGCGCTGTCAAAACCACCCCCAGCACGCTCACTTTCAGAAGATATGTCAAAAACTTATCAAAATGGCTCACTTTTACAGTCTATCCACTCCACCTCCATCTCATAGTTGACAATTCTGCCTTCCACAAACTTCTGACCGCAATTTATAACATGAAGCCTACTCATGATACATGATCAAAAAATAATTAGATTGTGTTAACCTATATTTCTACAAAAAAAAGGTTAAGGGAGGCGGGGGGGGGGGGGGGGGGGGGGGGGGGGGGAAGGGGAGGGTTTTTTTTGTTTTTGTTTTTTAAAAAATGGAATAGGCGGTCACACTTCATAACTGGTTGAAAATGTACTGAAAATACACTTACAAAGCAGGATCAAATGGCTCACAAATGTAAAAACACTGAGAAAAATGATAGAGTGGTTAAGAAAAGAAGAGCTGATGATGGAAGTTCATACACACTGCAGGGAATACTGAACATTTATTAGCTGAATCCAGGTTTGTGTTCCTTTGTATGTGAATGTTATCTAAAATGTCAGGATTTTAGCAGTAAAACCTAGTATGTGGGATGCCATCAATTATATTTGTATTCATCAAAATCTCCACTACACGAGTCATTTTCATCAGTGTGGAAATCTATCGCTTCGCCATACTCCTGTCACCAATTAGATCATCAGCTTTGTGCCAAAAACAAAAAAAAAAGGCCAGTTATCAAACTTCGTTAAAAACTTTGACGAAACTATGGAACCTTACCATTTTCACACTGCATTCAACGCATTAATCCATCCATGTAACTTGGCCATTTTAATTGCCCAAGCCGAACATGTTGCTTGACTTTGTTTCACTTGACAGATTACAACCTTTGAGCCACAGCCGAGTAATTGGTTTTGATTATGAGGACCCAACTTTCGTTAAGTTTGCCATGCTTGCAGCTTTCCATACTTTGGCCGAACTTCATGATCTTGTGGTCTAATCATCGACAAGTTCAACTATTTCTATGGCTTAGTTTTCAGTGGAGAAGAGTTCCCAAGCAGAAGTTGTTCGATTCAAATCATTCTAAAACATTGGGGAAGGTTTTGTTATCAGCTTAGAAGTAACTTAGATTGTGATGGATAAGCAAAGAGCTGGTGACCTACTCGTTTTTGAGTGAACCAGTATTTTAGGAAGAAGCTTTGTACATGATGTGCTGCTCAAAGTTTGTAATGCCTACAGGAAAAAAAATCAATGCATCACAGTAAAATTTTGAAGACTTGCTAGCAATGCACTGGCCTGAGCTCCAGTGCTCGGATGGAAATTTCAAACATCATAGACACATTTGTATGTTAAAATGATCACTGATCATGGAAACCTCAATAATAGAAAAGAAAGAGGATAAGGTGCCGGTCTTAGGGTCATAAAGAACTTCGTGCCCCCCCCCCCCCCCCACCCCCCCCCCCCCCCCCCCCCCCCCCCCCCCCCCCCCGCAAGCAGACTTTGCTCCAGGGGCCAACAGGCCGAGTCGCACTTTATTTTATTTTACTTTTTAACATGCGCGCTGGTGACCTACTCGTTTTTGAGTGAACCAGTCTAAGTGTCTTTTAGGAAAAAGTGACTGTTAAAACATTGGTTCTTCGTACCGAGTCTGACCCTTAGGCTATTTCTTGATGAAACAATCATCACTGAATGGTATCACTAGTGATATTTATCACTAAATGGTACCACTAGTGATATTTATAATAACAGTTGTGTACACTACCTTCAGATCTCTATTTAATGTCTATCTATTCTTTATACATTAATCTGTATGCCACAGTACCAGAGTAACCAACATCATGGTACACGAGTGACCAGCATGGCTACTCCTGATTGCCCAAGTTACTCGCCGACTGAGCCAGACATGCGCATATATTTCACAAACATGATCTTGTATTGAAACTTTCAGCTTAACTATGACATCAAGAAAAGCGAAAATGACAACATGTATTATAATACACAGAGACGAAATTCAAAACCATTCTGGCATCTTAATAAATGTGGTCACTCATCGAGTCATTGCACAACAGCAACGCAAACACCGTAATTTGTCATTTTCTTTATGAAAATATAACCTATACGATTTGAAATATACCCTTGAATAACACAGAAACAATAGCTACATATACTGTAGGTCTACACTGTGTAATTGTAAAGGTAAGATGATACATACCATCTTGGATTTTTTTGTGATTCCACCAGCGTACCACTATCAGAACGCTGTTGTCTCTCTCAAGACGTCAGCGAGAAAAGGAAGAGGACGTGGATCAGTCACGTGACGGTAGTTTCGCATGAAATGACATGCGCATGTCATTACCTCTTTATTATGGTAAAGTGCCAAAAATTCTAAATCTTTTATTTTATTTCATCATTAACTTCGTTTCATGAGCTTTTGATATATTGATTCTTTACATGATTTAGAAGACAGGATTCACGTTAAAATATTTTCGAAAATATTTTGGATGACTCCTAGTTATTACGGTATCTGCTGCTTGATATCTACTGAGCCAGCAGTACATGGACATGATTAATCGCTACAACTCATTTGTTTCTCTGTCTCTAGCAGGTAAGAATGGTGTTGGTGTTATGATATATAGCCTTAATGAGTATAGCCTGTTGACGAGTTTTAATTGTGAATCGGTGATTTTTTTCCCCACTACCTAAACACAGGGTGAGTGATGCGCGACTGACTGCTGATTATAATTACTCGATTTGCTGTCAAGAGGCAGTGTCGGTGTCACGTTTGTAATGTTGTGACAATAACTGAATTAACCAACATTGGCTACAACTATCACCATATCATAGGCATACGAAAAGGATCTCATTGGCAGGACTGTTTTGACACCATCGTTTTTCGTGGGAGTTGCAAGATCAATGGTTATCCAGACGCAACAACGACTGAATCATCCCACATGAGAAGTTAATGAGTTATTCCTCATTCCCAGCAACAACAAAAAAAAAAGAAAAAAAGAAAAACGTGTGCGCGCGTGTGTACGTATGCGTGCGCGTGCTCACGTGCGCGCAAACACACACACACACACACACACACACACACACACACACACACACACCTCTCTCTCTCTCTCTCTCTCTCTCTCTCTCTCTCTCTCTCTCTCTCTCTCTCTCTCATGCACGTGCACGCGCGCGCGCACACACACACACACACACACACACACACACACACACACACACACACACACACACACACAGAGACTGGGAGTGAAGTTTGTTACTGTTTCCTGGTGTTTCTGTTCTTGTTTGGCATTTCTCCGGCTGGCCAAGGTAACCCCTGCAGTGCTCAGCTCTCTGTTCCGGGAGTTGGGCATGATCAGGGGGGATAGGGTTGGTAGGTTTTTGTCTGTTGTATGTCTCTCCTGAAGCCTGGAAGGGGTCAAGACAGTGATTCTTGGCCCTGGCCCCTTAGTTGGACTCCAAGGTGGGTGGGTAAGGGAGAGATGAAATTTTTGCCTATAACTATGACCTCGATCAAACATCATCCCCCAAAAAAAGGAAAGTTCAGTTATTTTCACAAAGGTTGTGACAGGACTCCGATGGAGACTCTGATTCTGAAAATGAAACAAGGCAGTTGTCAGGATTTTGGTCTTCTTGGTTGATCATGGAAAGTAAGGAGCAGGACAAACCTCTTTCTGCATTAAGCCATTTGCAATACAGAAGGGCTTCCAAGGTATTGCAGGAGACCCACAATCCATTAAACGACTCAGAAACGGCACATTTCTTATTCAGTGTAAAAGTAAAAAACAATCAGAGCAGCTGCTGAAAGCTACAAAGCTGGTAGACGAGAGATCCGGGTGACCCCCACCAAACAGCTGAATTCCTCTAAGGGAGTCATTCGTTGCCGGATCTTCGAGGTGTCTCAGAGGCAGAAATCAAGGCGGAGCTGGCATCCCAGGGTTGTGACAGAGGTGCATAGGGTGACAGTGAAAAAAGGTGCAGAAAGAGTGGCCACCAACACCCTCTTTCTCACATTCTGCAACCCTGTGCTACCTCCTGTCATCAAAGTAGGATATTTGAATGTCCGTATACAAATGTATGTTCCGTCTCCCATGCGTTGCTTCAAATGCCAGAAGTTTGGTCATGTCAGAGACCGTTGTTCTGGGCAGGAGGTGTGTGGGGTTTGCTGCAAGGCAACCCATGATGGGCCATGTAAAGACCTGGCGCATTGTGCAAACTGCGGTGGCGACCACCCTCCTCTTCACGCAACTGCCCTGTCTGGAAACAAGAGTCAACGATCCAAAAGGTCAAAACAGAAAAGAAGATCTCGTTTTTTGAAGCCGCAGGCAGGTTGTTGGCAGTCAGACGCCAACAGCATCTTCATACGCTTCGGCGGTAAAAAAAGTATCGACACGTTCAGTCTGCTGCCAGACTGACGATTTTACTTTCTCTAAAACTTTGCAAGGAAGACAGATAAGCTTTGGTGGAAGCAAGTCCACCACCTCCCAACCCAAAGTGGGTGCCACTGGTGGGGGCAAAAAATCTGCCACCCCCAGACCAGAGCTTCAGATTGTTTTCAGACATCATGGGCCCAATGACCATGGCCATGCAAAATGATGGGTCAGTTTTGAAAAAGATGAGTCATTGACAATCAAGGTATGTTCACCTAGTCCTTGAACAGGTACCGCCTGCGTTTTTCCGCCCACACCTGCACTGCACTTATAAAGGGCATGTCCTGGAAGCTAGGTCCATCAATGCACACCCTCATCAGCTGGTCACAATGTGTGTTTGTGAGGGCACTTCTCCTCTGGGTGTGAATGTAGTTCTGCACCGAGAAGGACCTTTCACAATCTGCTGTGTGGACAGGCAAGGTCAGAGCACAGGCTGTCAGCTTCTTAAGGTTTGGAAAGTCCTCAGGGTAGAACTAGTGTGCAGATTAAAAAACAACAACAAAAAAACCTACAGGTCTAAAGGTATGTTGTTCTGCTTGCGCAAAGATCTAATGGAGTCTCTCTCTGTCCCCCCCCCCACCTCCCCTCTCTCTGTCTTCATTAGCACACTTATATATATATATATGTGTGTGTGTGTGTGTGTGTGTGTGTGTGTGTGTGAGAGAGAGAGAGAGAGAGAGAGAGTGTGTGTGTGTGTGTGTGTGTGTCTGTATGTGTGTGTACTG
Source organism: Conus ventricosus (assembly GCA_018398815.1). Lineage (NCBI taxonomy): Eukaryota > Metazoa > Mollusca > Gastropoda > Neogastropoda > Conidae > Conus > Conus ventricosus. The sequence goes on from CM031608.1 coordinate 15,061,056, forward strand.
TCCAACACCCCCCTCCCTCTTTTTTCTTCTCGGCTCGGTCTTTCTCTCTCTTCCCTTTTCCCACCCCATCTTCCTGGCGATGTGTTCATGGCACTTAGCTATTTTTAGCGGTGGCAGTTTGCTGGATGACTGACCCACTAAACGCTGGAGGAGGGGGGTGGGGTGGGGCGGGGCGAGGGGAGGGAGGGGGGGATACACATGCCGCCTTGCTGAGATAAGATACAAGGGAAAGGAGAGAAAGACAATGGAGTGCGGGAGGGAGGAGTGGAAAGCCGAAAGGGGAGTGGAGGAAATACACGTGCCGGCTGGCTGAGAGAGACTAGAAGGGAGAGAAAAACAATGATAGTAGTAGTAGTAGTAGTAGTGTGTAGGGACGTAATCAATACATAGGCCGTTAAGCCTTTCAATGTCCCCTCGTGTTATTTTACTTTTATGACAGGGTTGAAAATGCATGCAATATAAATTTTCCTTCTTATTCATCAAAGCTTCTAAACTGTACTTTAAATTTCAAGTCTTCATCCAGCAAATTCTTAAAAACGTTAGTATTTTTAGCAAATTTAAGTGCAGTTGGCAAACTGTTCCAGTTAGCAATAACTCTGTTACTGAACTTGAATCTCCCCATATTAGTATGAAACTGCTTAACAAATATTTTGCCTTCCGAATTTCTTGTTCTATCTGTTTTAACAGTCTCAAAAAAATAGTCCCACTGTATGTCCGTTTGCTGGTGAAATATTTTGAACACTTCAATCAAATCCCCTCTAACACGTCTGCCTTTTAAAGAGTGCAAATTTAAGTAATTTAATCTATCTGTATAAGACATGTTTGTACATTCTTGCAAGATTTTAGTAGCTCTTCTCTGTACTCTTTCGATTGCTATTGACTGTCTTTTCAAGTGTGGGTACCAGATTATATTGCCATATTCAAGATGCGGTCTAACCATAGCTTTATGTAACTTTAAAAACGTTTCTTTATTTAGGTAAATAAAAGTTCTTTTTATTAATCCAATCATTTGGTTTGCTTTATTTATACACTTTTGAATGTGAGTATCAAAAGTAAATCTTTATCAAAGATTACACCCAGATCCTTTTCTTCCTCACATTTCTGTACCAGCCTATTTCCACCATCTATTTTCATGTTGTATTCATGTTCTGGATTGTTTTTGCCAACATGCCAAAACTTTACATTTTTCAACATTAAAATATAGATTCCACTTGTCTGACCAGTTTTGGAGGCAATTTAAATTTTCTTGCAGACTACTATAGTTATCTGATTTGTCATATATTTTTGTATCATCAGCAAACATTTTACAAAAACTATTTACCTCATCTGGAAGGTCATTTATAAAAATAGTAAACAGTACAGGTCCTAAAATGCTCCCTTGGGGAATACCACTCATAACATCTTTCTCTGTTGACATACAGTTACCCACTCTTACTCTTTGTTTTCTATTTGACAAAAAATCTCTAATCCAGTTTAGCAACTTACCTACTATACCGTATGCTTCCATTTTTTTCAATAATCTCTCATGCGGAACCGTATCAAAAGCTTTACGGAAATCAAGGTAAATTATATCAACAGAGTACTTATTCTCTAGCATGTTAACTAAATCTTCCATAACTTCAAGTAGTTGTGATATGCAAGACCTTTTTTTACGAAAGCCATGCTGGCATACTGCAAACAAATTATTATCAGTGAAGTGAGATACTATGACATCTCTTATAATGGATTCTAGCACTTTGCATGCAATGCAGGTTAAGCTTACCGGACGATAGTTGCCTGGCTCAGATTTTGACCCTTTTTTAAAAATAGCAGTAACTTCTGCCGATTTCCAGTCGAGGGGTAATTTTCCTGTCTCTAATGATTTATTATAAATCTTACTGAGCGGTACAGCTAACTCCTTACTTAATTCTTTTAGAACTTCAATTTTCAGCTAAGAGATAAAAACTAAACACTTACCACTCGTTTTATCCTTTGAAAAACATTGCTGACAAAGTTAGCTGCCGCTGGTTTTCACTTTGTTTGAGCTTTTTCTTCGGTGGCATCTTGTCTTTAGCAGAACGATGACTCGATTCCACACGTGTTGAAAAGTCAGACGATTTCTGGACCCAGACGATTTCGCCTTTGCAAGGTAAAACTGATAGATGTTCGCTGATTGGTTGTTGTGCTTGGCTGTCAGCCAATCACACACAGCGATGCTAGGCAAGGCAGCAAGGTGCCAGTTTGGGTACTATACTCCGTTGTGTGGCCACATGTGCTTGGACCTGGTGTGGCTTGGTACCGACAGACCGAGGATCGAGACAAGTTGGCGATTTTTATGACGCGCCAGGCTGGCGCATACACACTGACTGTTACGCGTCATTCTGATAAAATATGCGCCAATGGCGCGGGCGCGCCAACAATCTGAAGCTCTGCCAGACTGCTCAGCAGTCTACTCCATTGCTGCTGGGCAGATCAAAAAGCCAGCCCTCCCACCTCCATCTCCCTTGAGCAAAGCTCGTGCAGGCAGGGGAGTTCAACTGAGTGTGGAGATGGTGGAGATGAGAAAGAAAACCTCCACCATCTCCAAACCCCAGACCTCCACCATCTCCAAACTCCAGGCCTTCGTCACCTGCGGGCAAGTCTGCCAGCAGGTCCAAAGACCAACACAGTCCAGTGAAACTACAAATAAATTCACTCCATTGGAAGCGGACGTTGAAGAGGAGATGACCTGATTTCTCTCCTTTTTGCCTCTGCCCATGGATAGTACATATTCCATTGGAATATCCGTGGACTAATTCCAACTTTGAGGAGCTGCAGCTTCTGTGTCAATCTCTAAAACCTTCCGTCGTGGCTCTTCAGGAAACCCAAATTCAAAGCCACGAAGACCTTTACTTCTTCTGGCTTTAAATATCTTTCAATCACA
>CM031608.1:15064957-15103063 GCA_018398815.1 Conus ventricosus
AAATTCTTAGCGAATGTGTCGATTTTCAGTATGCAGTAGAAAGACGCCAGTCTTGTGGATCACGGAATCGCGGCATGGTCTGAGAAGTGAATAAAACTGGTATAAGTTGTCAAGATCCGGAAATATGAGTTTGTCGAAAGGGTTGTGATGTGAGTGAACTTGAAAAGGATGTGAAAAATAAGTGGAGATGGGCCTGGCTAGAGGTAAAAATGACAGTGGTGTGAAATTCGGAGAATGGTGTCAAAAGTGCCAGTCGCGGGCACTGTTTCTGTGTCCCGTGTGGTAAAACGCTCCTTTATTCCAACCGAGGAAAGAAGGCACTTTCTTCCCATGCTGACGATTCACAGCATGCAGCAAACTTGAAATCAGTCAGACAAACGTGTACCCTCGACGGTGCAACAAAAACAACCTCCACCAAATCGAGTGTAAGCGAGGGGACGGCCTGAACTGAAGTCTGTGCTGTGTTGTTTTTTAGCTGAACATTGTTTACCACTTTCGTTGAGTCAGGCCCTGGTTGATTTGTCCAAGCGACTTTCTGCTGACAAGGTTGCTCTGTCAGCGTTATCTTAAAGAAGTTTTGGAAGCAGTTGTGCCTGGGACATACATGGGAATGTGGCCATTACATGCAGTTTGTAGCATTTTGTGTACCCCTATCCAGTCAGTTTACCCCAGTATGGCGGTCATACTCTCAGAGATCATCTCCACAGGAAGATTTTCCCTCGTATGCCTTCAACTTCAAGTGTCACAAGCAACTCTGTCCCAAGCATCATCTGGTCTCGCTTGCTTGGCAAGGACTTGCCTGAAGCAGAATGGCGCCCAAACCATTTTGTAGTGTGTTTGCCAGGAGATAAATGCACCTCATCATTAAAGCGGAAACCTGCACAAGATATCCGGAGTTTTTTTGCAAAGACAGCAAAGTTTTAATTCAGTGCTTAACATTTTGAAGGGCTGTATTATTTTTCACTTACATTCATGACTCTAAATTATTGCTGCTGAATGCTCTCATTGGTGTTGCTGCTGCCTGGTGTTGCTGATACTGCCCTCTTGCCTGCCTGGTGTTGCTGATAATTCTCAGCAGAAACAGACTATGGCAGAAAAACTTATCTGGAGAAACACCTGTAATGAGTGAACTTGTCCCAGCTGCCAGGAGAAAGAATGACGCTGTATTGAACACCAGGTGCCAGTAAAAAACATGACATTGAAATTGAGGGAATAGTAACTAAGTGTTTAATTTATTCTTTCTCTCTGTTCCACATGCATGTATACCTGCTATAAACTGGACGCTATGCACGCAGCCTGTATACATTTCTATAATGCCCAGCTCATAGTAAGCACCTCCCCTACCCTCCACACACATACACAAGCACATGTATACTTAACAAGCATGCACATACATGTTCTGGTACATGTACACATAAACTGGATGTTAGAATTGTTGCTGATAACTGTATATATATATATATGTAGCAATGACTGATCAAAGGATACAAATTGCCCTTTTTTATTTTTTAAAAAATTAGAATCCCAGACGTTTAAAGTTTCAGATTTGACTTTTGCTTCAGATTAAGTTTCAGATTTACATGCCCTTAATCACTGGCACCCATGGATATGTTGACGTGGCAGTTTTTTTTTTGTAATGGAAACATTTTCCTTTTTAAACCTGATTTTAGAAATTCTTTTTTCAAAATATTAACTGCCCTCTCTTCACTCTGCTAACCCCCTTCTTCCCTGTTCCGGATTTTGACTAGAAAATTGGCTGCTACGTGTAAATGTATTACAAAATTTACTTTCAAGCTATGAAGTTTTTATTTTGTTTGAATAGTTTATTTGCACCATGTTACAGAAAGCCTTTTTACAGGTCTAGCCATACAGAAGCATTCTTTTTGAATGCAAATCTTTAAAACAGAAGAAAATGTTAGCTTTCCTCGACTTAATTGTAATTTTCTAAACCTTTCAGTTTGACATGCCGTCTGTTCATAAAGTGTAACAATTACGTTTAGTACTTTATTGAATTCTCACTTCAATTTTCTAAGGAAAAAAAATCATATATGAAAAAAAATGACTTTCATGTGTTCTCAGGGGGGGGATTACCTCGTTTTGGAAATGATTTGACTGTCCTGTTCCTGGTGGATTGGTGCCCAGACCACTGGTCATTGGGAAATATTTGTATGAATGGCTGGTTGAAGCTTTCCTTTAAGCAGTGGCAGTAGCCATTGGAGTGAAGAACAATGACAGGTTATTGATACAAGCCCAGATGAGGGGCCAGTTTTATAAGGAATGGTTGAACAACAGTTTGTCCAATGACCACAACTGCCTCTAACAGCCTTTGTTGGGTATGTGGCTGTGTAATCAGTTGAGTAGACCAAATGTCATGCAGTGTATGTATTTGTAACTATATAAGATAGTGGACTGCATGCTGTGACTGGGGATTGTGATTTCAGCCGCCCTGTCCATGTTCTTCATTTTTGTCACTTCTAGTTTGTGCAGCGACACAGTTCACAGATGGTTTCCTTTTTGTACCTGTAGGACTTGACTCGAGGACAGGATGGGTGATGACCAGTGCATTGTCATGTTTCAGGGTGACATCGCCCCCCGCCAGGACATGAAAGAACGTGCCCGTTACCTGGCAGACAAGTACGAGGGGGATGCTACAGAGGCCCGGAAGATCTGGTGCTTTGGCCCTGAGGGCACAGGCCCCAACCTGCTGGTGGATTGCACAAAGGCTGTGCAGTACCTGAACGAGATCAAGGACAGCGTGGTTGCTGGCTTCCAGTGGGCTACCAAGGAGGCAAGTTTGTCTTTTTTTGGGGAGGGGAGGGGGGACCACCTCCCCTTAAAGATTAACGGGGAAGCGAGCTGTCTACTTTACATGGACTTGTGACAGCTGCCTGTGCTTTTAACCCTTAAACCTTTTCATTCGAAAAATTCACCAGTGAGCAGTTACAAAAAGTGCAAGTAAATGCAAATGCACCATAGTGTAAATCTCCACTAGAAATGGGGGAACACACATAAATACTCCATGGTGTACTCCATGGTACCCTTAATCAAGTGAGTTTAGCCGACAGTTTTTCTTGAACCAGTGATGCAGTTCCCAGGTATTGCTTACTATCCTGCATCCTCATGGGAAAGTCTTAACCAGGAGTTCGGGGTTTCCTCCGAAAGCCATCCATGGCCAGGGTCAAATTAGGGGAATTAGGCCCCCCTAAAGAATTAGGGGAAGAAAATCAAGAAAAAAAAAACTGTTAAACAGGAACTTTCGTCTGCTACCGTTTCGGTCAAAGCAGTAAGAAATTTCCCAGCCCGCCTTGTACCTGGTCAAAATGAGCTGAAACGGTTTTATACGCCAACGGCCGGCTCTTCCAAATCTTCAAAAGTTGCGAAAGTATTGCGATTATGAAGATAACGGGGTTTTTTATTTTCAAATTACCAGAGTTTTGTCTTGATATTACAGGTTCTTTAGTAAACAGATGAAAAAGATGTCATTTTTCATTTCATGCTGCATTACCATTGTGATTTGTTTTCAGTTTGGTTTCCCCGTCCCCTCCCCATGATGGATTTTTTTATTTTCTTTCCCTGTTTACAACAAAGAATAATTTCCGGGATACTTTATTTATTTATTTTTTTGATAAATGGGGGGGCTAAATCTCGAATGAAATTTTGCTACTGTCAGAGAACTGGTAAAAATGGTTGAAATCTCTTTCAAGACCAACAGTGGGTTTGTTGCTGAGGCATGTATGACAAGTTCAGTTGGTTAGCATCTGGAAGAAGACACCTCTGCTGTGTGATGGCAGGTGAAGACGAAACTTCGCACCCTAGCGGAAGTGGTTGTAACAGTTGATGTGTGTGTGAGAGACATCTTTATAGCAGTTGCTGCATTTAAGGGAAATGCTTCTTATACTTGATCTGTACGTTTGTTTAGGGTGTTCTGTGCGAGGAGAACATGAGAGGTGTGCGCTTCAACATCCAGGATGTGACTCTTCATGCTGATGCTATTCACCGTGGTGGTGGTCAGATCATCCCCACCACTCGCCGCGTTCTCTATGCCAGTGTCTTGACCGCTGAACCACGCCTTCTGGAGCCTGTCTACCTTGTGGAGATCGCTGTAGGTTTTTAGATCTTGTTGATTCATGTAATGTTCAGTGAAAGTGTATTCAAATATTTGTGTCAGCTGAGCCTATAAATGATGAATGAACCTGAATACTGAGAGGAATAAAGGGGATAAGAGCAAGTTTTAGTAGGCATGTGTTTATGTCCTGATAAGACATGGATTTAGCAGTGTGGGACATTTCTCATTACTGCAAGTTGGTGAAGTAAGGTGGGTTGTTTGTTGTTAAGTGTGGTCTAATGTATGAAGTAAATTTCTTTTTGATGTCTTTCGAGGATGTATGTGAAGCTGTCTTCCACATAACAGTGGCCATTAATGTACTCGGTTCTCAATAAAAATACAATTGTAAGCTCGGCTTCAGTAACATGCAGTTAGCTGATCTGTTGCCAATAATTGAGGTTATTGTGATCGTTTTCAGTGTTAAAGCAAACATCAAAAGGGGAAAGATGGATCTGTTCATAGGAGTGTGGAAAAGTAACTGACATTAACCCTTACGCTGGTTGTCGCGTCAATTGTCGCGCCATTACGTCATGGGCCGTCGCTGGTTGTCGCCACAATAGTCGCGCTGTAGGGTGAGCCTTGCGAGCCTAGTTTCACAGACACACGCAGATACGAAACTATGGCTCAGTGACAAACTAATTTGCATGATTGACTGAGCGAGCCCCGGAACATGGATTTTCAATGTTTTAGCTTAGTTATGGTTAGTAGCAGCTTGTAATGCATAGTGCGACGACTCGTCTGGCGAACAAAAATGGCGGCGCCCGAAGCAGAACATGATAGAATTAGGAACTTGTTTGAAGATGTTTTTGCTGAAATTTCTTGTGGAAAAAGCAGGTGAAGAAGAAGAAGTTATGGACATTTTGAATGAACTGGGTGTGATGGGTGATAGTTTTGATTTAGATCAAGCACCATGCAATCATGATTTTGAGATCGACACGGACAGTGACTGGATGAGTGCCTAAGGGTGAGGGAATCTCAAGATGTATTCAGTGGGGAAGAAAAACTCAGTGTAGTGCTTACAGATGATCCTAAACCTTTCAAACATAAATGACGACAGTGTGGGCTGACTATTACATTTGTTGATAGTGACCATTTTTTGTGTGTGTGTTTAGCAGCACATGATTTCAATGTGAAAACTGAACTGTACCTTATTCATTCTTACCTGAATTACCAGCATGACAGACGGGTATACTCCACACTGGCTTTCCTTTGAAAAAGGCTATGACTTATTTCTGGATATGTGGAACACCATAGACTGGATTATTTGTGAACAAGCTCGTGAGATGACAAGCAGGATGTGCCACCTGTTTTCACCTGTTATTTTCACATTCTGGACAGGTCAGCACCTAATCAAACACTCACAAGCACCCCAGTTCTGTTTTATATTCTTTATTCAGTTACTAACAATTTTTATTCTGCATGTCATGTTCAAATACTAACCGTTGAAAAGTTATGCATATCATACAAACGTAACTATTCTTTCAAACTTTCCTTCTGGAAATTCACCAGACAACATACTTAATAGTACGTTGTTAAATAACCAGTGTAAGAGTTAATATGAAAATGTTTGAATATTGAACTGAATGCAGCAACTCTTGATTTCATGTTATTAGTTTTGACTTTTGTTAGCTGTCATTAGTTGTTTAAAACTTGATTGAAATTGGTGTTTTCATTTAATTTCCTGCAAGTGTTTTTGCATACATGAATGAATGAACGGTCTTGAATTGTGTCAAGAAAATTTTGGAGTAGAAACCAGTGTATAGTTATTTTGTGATATTTTCAGTGCCCAGAGTCGGTGCAGGGTGGAATCTACAGCGTGATGAACAAGAGACGTGGTATTGTGAATGAAAACAATCAGATCGGGTCCACCCCACAGTTTATCATCAAGGCCTATCTGCCTGTCAACGAGTCTTTTGGTAAGTATTGGCAGTTCGGATGAGTGGGGAGGTGGGGGACATCAGTCTGAAACTATGTGTTATACATCACTTGAACATTGAGAATTTGAAGATGAGCTCAGTCTGCCCATGACTATTGGTGCTGTTGCTGCGGATAAGAATTTATTTGTGTGTTAGGAGGGGTCTACTGAAGGCTTCTGAAAAGTGCTTGCAAACCAATGGTTGGCATTTTAAAATCTTGTCATTGAAATTACTGCAAACCTTTGGTGAGCATTTTGAGTTTAATCTTGTAACTGATTTATTACTGATGTTATAAATTAGTTCAGTGTTTTGGGAGAAGTTTACAGAGGAGCTTGTGGAAAGTGCTGCAAACCTCTGGTTGGCATTTTGAATTTAATTAGCTCCACTTCCCCACTCACACCCACACCCCCAAGAAACAGGGGGGGGGGGGGGGGGGGGAGTATGAATTGGTAGTACTAAGAGAAGAAAATGAAAACTGTATAAAAGGTATACATGTGTGTGGCTGCCTGTCACTGGGGGCGGGGGGCATATAATTTTTTTTAAGGAGATGGTCGACTAGATGCAGTATGTGTGAGTGAGTGAGAGTACAGCACAGGGAGTTGCGGAAAGAATTGTGCGATAAAAGATCCATTTGAAAGTTCAAGGGAAGAAAAATACTCTTTTGTCACGGAATACTAAAATTTACTTCATGGAATACTAACGGTTCAATTTTGAGGTAGACAGGTCTACTTTTACCACTTGGGGCAAACAAACTAACAGAATACTCGTTCATCATTTTGATATTGTCACCACATATTGGCATAAAGTTAGACTGCTAAACCACATGGCATACATGCAGTCTGTTTTGATTCAGAATGTAGAAACATAGTTTCAGTTACATTTCTCGGACCACATTGAAAGAGATAACCATGCCTCCTCTCTGGTTTTACCCAGGCATCTGTCTTGCTACTTAGTTCTGAGTTCTGATCTACAGCTGGTCTTGAGGAATGTGAATGTGCGATACTATGTGTCTCCTATTCGTATGCTAAACTGTCAAATCGGGTTTCTGATCTGGCTGACAGGTGTCGGTCGCGACACTGAAAGGGAGAGGGGGAGCCGGGAGGGTTTTGTTCCTCTCACTATTCACCATAGATTAGACAACTAGCGAATGTTTGAACTACACCTGTGCCTTGGCACCTAGATCAGCATATAATTCACAGAGCGGCAGAAGAACGCATGCAGAGTAGCCAAGCGCTGATTAACATACTTGCATCATGTACCAGCGTTGCGTGATGGTCAGTGTGTGGATGTGGAGGGAGGGTGGGGGTTGTAGGGAAGGAGAGGGGTGAGCAAGAAGAGGGCCTTGCGTCTTTGTGTTGAAGTGGGAAGGGGAGTGGCGGGCAACATATTCCGAAACCACGTAAACCCTTGTGGTGTGTGTGTTTGTATGTACAATGTGTACAAGAGGGTAGGTGTTGGGGACCGATCTGGTGAACTTGTCAAGTGACTCGTCACACTTGGCACCCTGATCACCCCAAGGGGCTCTGCCCCTTGATCCGGCCAGAGGATGCTTTCATGCTTTTTTTTTTCCTGGTTTCTCGCCCATGTTGCAGTTTATGACAACATTCAGGAATTCACTTGCGAGCTAAGAGTGTCTTGAACCAGCATCACCTGAGGCACACACATACCCTAATGATGTAGTTGGATAGCATTGTAGACACCTTTTTTTTTTAAATTGTGTGCAGGTTTCACTGCTGACTTGAGATCGAACACAGGAGGCCAAGCATTCCCACAGTGTGTATTTGACCACTGGGCGCAGCTGCCTGGTGACCCGTTCAAGCCCGAATCCAAGCCTGCCCAGGTTGTTGCTGAAACCCGCAAACGCAAGGGGCTGAAGGAGGGAGTTCCACCACTGGATAACTTCTTTGACAAGTTGTAACCTGTCGCCTCTGCCTAGTCTCCTGGGGATTATCTTGGTTTCTTTTTTTTTTTTTTTTTCCGTCTCCACGTTCCATCCCAGCTCCATTTTTGTTTGGGTACACATCACCCAGTGCAGTGTGATCTGGGTGCACTGGTTGGCCAATGATCGTGTAAGTTCTGTTGATCAACTGTAGGTGAGCTGCCTTTTTCACAGAATTCAGTACAGCTCAAGTCCGTGCTGTATTGTATTGAAAACTAGACTTGTATCGTACAAGCTGGTTTGTTCCACTGTGCGTATTATTATTTATTTTCATGCTTTGCTGCTTAGATTGAACCCTCATACAACAGGAAGAGGGAGGAGGTCAAGACCGAATTTAAACAAGAAAAATGAGAACTTGAATATTGGAACCGATTGTCCATCAGGCTGGCAGTTGTGTACAGGAAACATCCAAGGAGAAAGTGTACACACTTCATGTGATGTATATTGTCAAATAAACTTTCTCCTCAACAGTCTTCACTGTGTGTGATTGCTTGGCTGAAGGGATGCAAGTGTTGATGCGTTTGCCTGTCTGAATGGATTCAGTGGTGGTGGTGCTTGTCTGAATGGTTTCTATTGTGGGGTTGCTTGTTTGGATTTCTGTAATTGTTGGTCTGCTTGCTTGTCTGAAAGGATGTTTGTGGGTCTGCTTGCTTGTCTGAATGGATTTTTGTTACTTTCAATCTTGCAAACATCTTTACCCATACACATGCTGTTTTATGACATTGCTAAGTAAACTGCAAGGTTGGGGGAAGGGGCAAGCATTATGCTCTGAATTTGGTAGAATTCAACAACTGTTGTCATTTTTATCACAGTATAAAATTAACAATTTTGTTACCAATTTGACCACTCGAGCACTTTTGCCTCCTTTCATTTGTTGGATTAAAGGAAGCGAAAGTGCTGGACATGTCGGCCGCAATGCTTACTGAAAGGGAACACAATTCACGAGGCAGAACATTATTTTTTGGGCATAGTATTTTCTGGTGACCAAAGACGTGCGTGCTTGCCTGATCACACCATACGTCCATGTACTTGCCTGATCACACCATACGTCCATGTACTTGCCATCTTGGTTAGCAAGTAAAAGTGTGGTGCTAGAAATCCCAACATGTCTACCATAAAAATATTTTGACTAGGCCAGATTAGGGGGTGGCAACAGAATTGGCCGAGCAAGAAGAGGATATGGAAGTGAACGAATTTCAAATATAAAGCGATAATGATGATCTATGTTGAAAATTAAGACATGACCAAAGAATTTATTAATACAATGTTTTTATTGTCCATACACATAAACACACTCCAGTATGCCTAAACACATTCCATCATTTTCTCCATGTCTCCACTCGCACCCATCCTTAATTTTTTTTCTATGGAAGGAACTGTAGGCTTCTCTTGTTCCCCATCTTTGCCTCTTCAGACGCAGAGAAAGGACCCAAAATGACAACCAACTTTACTTGGCTCCAGAATTGCTACTACACTAGCCGGTTCAAGGTACAAAACCTTTTTGCCCACAATGGATGAAAGATGTGCAATTAATGTGGCATGACAAAAGGTCACTACAATGTAGACTGGAAACTTTCGTTTCGCATGGAGGAAGAATCCATGCGAGCCCTCCAGTGATGAATTGATCATTGGTTGACTTTAATATTTTTTTCATTTCATATGTAAACATTTTATTCAAACACTGGGAGATGCATATGTGAAATTTAGAACATCGGCTGGCTTAATGATCAATTCTCATTTTGCTGGATGTGGTGATGTGTTTCTCACCCATAAAAAAGGCTGCCCAGTTAACGCCAATGACCCCTGCAAACTTGGTCACTGTCAATTTTAATTTAAGGAATGAAAATGAGGGATCATAGTAATCGACAGTTCAACTGACAACAGCCGTAAGCTCGTCTTGTCTGGTATTGGCATGGGATGAGCAAGATCATCTGCTGGAAGGCCAACTCCCAGAGGCAGAGTGAAGAAGAAGTCCTGGATGGACCAGGAGAAGGATTGGACTGGCTACAACACCTCTACCATGTGGCCCACGACCGAGGAAGGGAGCTGTGAAGATCACTGATCACCCAGTGTCTGCCACCAGTTTTAGATATGGGATCAGGCCTAGTATTAAAATTAAACCCTATAGGCTGTACACCAGCATATAAGAAAAACTACCTCAATATAGACAGACCTCTCTCCCCTATCTGGTGTCTGACTGCTGTTTAGAGATTGGCTTCAGCTTCTTCACACCAACAGCTGCAAAAGAAACGCAGAAAATCAACATAACTATCGTTCCAACAGTATGCATACAAAAATCTGCACAAGTATTTAATATGATAAACTGGACGACGCAATGATCTTAACAAATTGATAGGATCATAAACAAAACAGACCTGTCTTTTCAATCACTAGTTTAATCATTCGCTTGCATTAAAATCTTGTAATTTTCTACTATAATAAAGAGCTGTATCTAGTGGAATCTATTCCTTTACTGATGTATTTGTAAACACTGTCAATGGTGTTGGGGAAAACATGGTAAACCATCTCTTGGGAGGTAGCTAATGTAGATCATGTGCAATCACTTAATGCGTGGAGATGCCCTGTGAATGATTTTTAGAACCTGCGTCATTCAAAAGCAGAAATTGGACTGTTTTGATTGGTTGTGTTCTTGAAGGGTTTTTTTTTTTCTGATGACTGTTTTCAAAATCTCTGAAAGTAAAACTTCATTTTCAAAATCTCATGGCAAATGACTAAATATCTGAAATCGATCTAAATAATACAAAAGAAAGCTGACAGCAAATGCTTTCAAGAGATTTTCATTATTTTGAACTGAGAAGGGCAGTGGTGTGTTTTTCCACTGAAGAGAGCAACTGGTCTGAGCTTCTTGCAGTTGAGCCTGAAAGGCAGCTGTGACAAAGATTGCATCAACTGAATTACCTTTAAACACTTAAAATCCTATCGCTGTGAAATCAGGTAATTAAACATGAGTCAAACATTTGGATGTATGGGGGTATGGTATCTCTTTTTCATGAATTTGTGAGGGCCTCCAAGGAAGAGGGATGAACTCTCTGTGATTTCAAGAATAGTTTACAACTGTCTGATCAGTCTATGCTTGAAAATTTTATGATGGTCTGAAAATGGTCCATCATGTAAAATGTGAAAATTAATCTTTTTGGCATATCTTTAAACATACTTTACTTGCAAATTGTAGATACTGTAAAAAAAATTCTGCATTTGTGTTTATTTTTCATGCTGTTTATAGACACAGACATACTGGGAACTGATCCATACATAATGTGCCAACAGACACAGACATACTGGGAACTGATCCATACATAATGTGCCAACAGACACGGACATACTGGGAACTGATCCATACACAACGTACCAACAGACACACTGGGAACTGATCCATACATAATGTGCCAGCAGACACAGACATACTGGAAACTGATCCATACATAATGTGCCAGCAGACACAGACATACTGGGAACTGATCCATTCATAATGTGCCAACAGACACAGAGGGAACTGATCCATACATAATGTGCCAGCAGACACAGACATACTGGGAACTGATCCATACATAATGTGCCAACAGACACAAACAGAGGGAACTGACCCATACATAATGTGCCAACAGACACAGACATACTGGGAACTGATCCATACATAACGTGCCAACAGACACAGACATACTGGGAACTGATCCATACATAATGTGCCAGCAGACACAGACATACTGGGAACTGATCCATACATAATGTGGCAACAGACACAGACATACTGGGAACTGATCCATACATAATGTGCCAACAGACACAGACATAGAGGGAACTGATCCATACATAATGTACCCACAGACATACTGGGAACTGATCAATACATTATGTGGCAACAGACACAGACATACTGGGAACTGATCCATACATAATGTGCCAACAGACACAGACATAGAGGGAACTGATCCATACATAATGTGCCAACAGACACACTGGGAACTGATCCATAACATAATGTGCCAACAGACACAGACACAGAGGGAACTGATCCATACATAATGTGCCAACAGACACAGACATACTGGGAACTGATCCATACATAACGTGCCAACAGACACAGACATACTGGGAACTGATCCATACATAATGTGCCAGCAGACACAGACATACTGGGAACTGATCCATACATAATGTGGCAACAGACACAGACATACTGGGAACTGATCCATACATAATGTGCCAACAGACACAGACATAGAGGGAACTGATCCATACATAATGTACCCACAGACATACTGGGAACTGATCAATACATTATGTGGCAACAGACACAGACATACTGGGAACTGATCCATACATAATGTGCCAACAGACACAGACACACTGGGAACTGATCCATACATAATGTGCCAACAGACACACTGGGAACTGATCCATACATAATGTGCCAACAGACACAGACACAGAGGGAACTGATCCATACATAATGTGCCAACAGACGCAGACATACTGGGAACTGATCCATACATAATGTGCCAACAGACACAGACATACTGGGAACTGATCCATACATAATGTGCCAACAGACACAGACACAGAGGGAACTGATCCATACATAACGTGCCAACAGACACAGACATACTGGGAACTGATCCATACATAATGTGCCAACAGACGCAGACATACTGGGAACTGATCCATACATAATGCGCTGATGATTTTCAGGGACATGCTTAGAAATGTGGCAGTCAGTCACTTTGGGAGACACAAACAAAAATTGTGTCGGATACAGTTTTCATTTTTGTGTCTGAAGCGTGACTCACGTTTGACGTGGCAGACTTCAGCGTCCACCCCCAGTTTCAGCAGGTGATCCAGCCACAACATCTGCTTATGAGACAGACGGTCGCCTGGCCCCTTCACTTCACTGATCTGAAAACAAACCACAAAAAAAAAATTGGAAACTGGATGAAATCTTTTCACATACACATCTCAGAAAGATTGACTGGAAATTGAATGAACTTCAATTTTTCTGTTGAGCGTTGTCAAATTTGGGTAGTTATTACTGAAAAGCTGTGAATTCAGACCAAACAATGCATTTGTGCTAACCAAAATTTGGAATACCATTTTGTTGGTTAATTGTTCTTGGACACACACACACACACACACACACACACATCCAGGGCATCCTTTTGCATAAATTTAATCTTTCTTCAATGCTGGCCCACAACATTGTAATTCTCTCCGTTTCCATTTTGGCATTCGAGCGCCATTATCTTCCTCTACTTAAAACTATTTCAAGAGTGCTGAAAGCCTATTTGGAACATGCCAACCTCCTCACTTCTTCACAGAAATTACACTGTGCTGAAAATATTTTTTCTAAAACATACACACACACACACGTCTGTTACATGGAATTTACATCTGTCTATATTTGTATGTATGAACACATGCATGCATGTATGTATATTATGTATATTTTCTAGATATATTTGTTGATAATACTTTCATGATGAACACATGTAGCTTGAATGTTTCTGCATGAATGCTTTACAAAGCAGCTGGAGTCTAAAGTCAGATGCTTTGTAACTAAACAACATTTTTACAGGGTTGCAAGTCTTTTAGATCTGTGAGACTCAAGTTCGGTAGATTTCGGTTGGCAGAATTTACTGGGGTAGTTTCTAGTTCTAAACTTTGGGGCAAAAGCCATATTCTATTGCTCTTCATATTCCGTCATAGTTTGTTTGGGTAAAATCAATACAAAGATCCTGAAATGAAACTAATCATAGCTTTCCCAGGTGTTTAGTTAATCTTCAGTTCAAAATGTTGATAACACTGTGAAAGCTACCGGAAGATCTTTCAGGAATGTGGTCCAGGCTGGTCCTCTGCAAATCACTGAAAATATTTTCATCTTTCCAACCTTCATCCTTTTCTTATACTCGCCATTCTGATTCCTGAATATCACTTCACAGCCCCCTTTTAAATAAACAAACAAAAGTCTTACTCTTCAGAAGGCAGTAAAGATGCCTGTATGAAGAAAAAGAAACACCGAAGGTGCTGGGGAGGACCCAGAGAAGCACTGTCTTCACCTGCCTTTAGAGCAGTCCTGTACCACCCTTGGAGGCCTGCGCTGTGTTGACGATGGGTACAGCACGCGCAGGACACTCCATTAAGATATCAAGGGACATAACTGCTCCTGAAGAGATAAGATAATGTTGCTTATAGCCCAGCCGACCGCAAAGGGCCATATCAGGGCTGTCACCACGTTAAAATCAACTCACCAGTCATATAAAAAAAAAAACAAAAAAAAAAAAACATTCATACATCTCATTAAATGACATCGTCTACAAACGCACCAGAAACTTTGTTAAAAATCTTTCTGCCGTAAAATCTTAAATCAGATGAAAAATGTTAATCTCTCTCAAAAACTAAAGGGATCACATCAGGCGGGACATCCCTGAACAGGACCCTTTCATGGACTCCGCTGTAAAATGTTTATGTCTCACATCGTGCAAGTCCCAACACTCTAAAAGAACATGTTTCATTGTGAGTGGCGCATGACATGGAATGCACCACGGAGCTTCTTCACTCTTTAAAAGGTAAGCATGGGTAAAATTACGAATGGCCGGTGTGCACCCGGGCACAGAACCGTTTCCTCTTTACGACCTCCCGACGTGGATGGGAGGAAGTCCTTAAGGTTGGACGGATCTGAAAGAGTTTTGTTACCCGTCTGTGTGTTCCAATCCTCCTGCCAGAGGTCTCTCACATAATCGTTAATTTTGGGTTTCACCATCTGAACAGGGGATATAAATGTTGGACATTTCTCTCTTGTGGCGTTCTTGGCTAAACGATCAACCATTTCGTTCCCGCCGATGCCAACATGACCAGGAACCCAAGCAAGAGTAATGTTGTAACCGTCCGCTTTCAACTTGCTAAAAAGTTCAAAGAAATGCAAAAGTTCTGGATGTTGAAGGGTTGCGGCCAGCTATGGCTTCCAAAGCTGACAGCGAATCCGACAGAACTAGAAAGTCCCTCTTTGAAGAATGTGAGATTATCTTCAAAGCCAGTACCAGAGCAGTAAGTTCAGCAGAATAGACAGAAGCATCGGAATGGATATGTTCCAACAGTATCTGAGAAGGAAGCCCCAGGGCAGTAGGCTGCACAGGCCACTCCATCCTCAGACTTGGAACCGTCAGTGAAAACTTTTTGATAGGATGGGAATTTCGAACAGAGGTCAGCTTTACAATGCCTTGTACGCCAGAGAGCTGGTAGACTCTTTGCGAAAAGCTGCAAGATCGAAACGAATCTCTGGTGTGAAAAAGGTCCACGGAGGTTGATCCGGAAACTTGGAAAAATCGGAAACTACTCCCGGGTCCAGACCTGCTTTTCCGCACGTGAGGCTGCATACGAAGACCAAACGGCGGAATACATTTAGGGTTGTTTTCAAACTACTTTGGAATGGAGGGTCAAAGACACAGTCATAGGCAGGATTCTGTGGTTCTGAGAACAGTCGGATATAATAATTTAAAGACAGTTTCAGCCTGCGGTTGGACAACGAAGGTTCGCCCGCCTCTGCGTACAGGCTGTACACAGGGTGGTGCGGAACGCTCCAAGACAGAGACGAAGCCCTTGATGGTGGATAGGGTCCAAAAGTTTGAGGTTAAGAGGGTCTTGCGGAGCCGTAGACAGCACAACCATAGTCCAGTTTGGAACGGACCAGGGCTCTGTAGAGGTGCAGCAAAGTTTTTCTTATCAGCGCCCCAGTCGGTGTGCGCTACGACCCGCAGAATATTCAGAGCTTTCTGGCAAGAAGTTTTGATGTTTTTTGATGTGGCTGAGAAAGTTGAGTTTCTGGTCAAAAATGACTCCCAGAAATTTGGCCTCTGTAACAACTGGAATGGGAGATTTCCCTACTTGAAGTTCAGGATCTGGGAAAAACTGGCGGAAATTATGGAAGTGAATACATTGCGTCTTTGTTGGAGAAAAGGTGAAACCGTTTTCATCCGCCCATCGATGGATTTTATCTACGCAAAGCTGGAGCCTGCGCTGGACACTCGGGTACAGGCTTCCAGTTGCGTAGACAGCGAAATCATCCACAAACAATGAGCAGTCTGAACCCTGCTGAACTGATTTCACAATGTTGTTGATTTTAATACTAAAGAGGGCAGGAGACAGTATGCTCCCTGTGGAACACCCAACTCCTGCTCGTGGACATCAGAGAGAGTGGTGCCAACCCGGACCTGAAACTGTCGTTCTGCCAAAAAATTTTGAATAAAAAGCGGAAGATGACCTCGAAAACCCAGATCGTGGAGATCATGAAGTATCCCCGACTTCCAGGTGGTATCGTAGGCCTTCTCCAAGTCGAAGAAAATTGCCACTGCATGCTGTTCTGTTTAAAAAAGCGTTCCTAAGTGTAGATTCCAGACGAATCAAATGGTCAACTGTACTACGATGTTTGCGGAAACCACACTGTTCTTTCGCCAAAAGGCCATCGGTTTCGAGTTTCCACATGAGCCTAGCATTGACCATTTTTTCCATCAATTTACAGACACAGCTGGTCAAAGCTATGGGACGGTAGTTAGATGGATTAGAAAGATCTTTTCCAGGTTTGGGGATGGGAATAATGAGGGCTGTCCGCCAAGAGGGTGGAAAGCAACCTGTAGTCCACACGTGGTTGTATACCTGTAACAGGATGTTCAGACCTTCTTGCGGAAGATGTTTCAATAGTTGATAATGAATGTCATCTATACCTGGAGAGGAATCGCTGCAAGAGAGTAAGGCAGATTTCAGCTCGTTTAATGTGAAAGGAAGATTGTAGTCTTCCATGTTGTCGGATGAAAAGTTGCAGGGTGATTTTTCTTTTAGGGCTTTGTTTTGACAAAAGTGACTGATTTATTAGAAGAGGAGAATTCTTTTCAATGGTTGAAGCAAGCAGATTAGCAACTGCTTTCTTTCTGTTATTAAAGAATCCGAAAACTTGAGATGGTTCACAGTGGGACAGGTGTTCTTCCCTTTGATTTTCTTAATGATGTTCCACACTTTTTCTTAGAGTTTTTGATGTCAGCCTGGAGCAGAAGCTTCTCCAGGACCGACGTTTACTGATTTTAAAAGTGTGTCTTGATTTAGCACGGAGTTTCTGATGGGCTCGAGCGTTGGGACCCAAGGTCGTTGGTATACCTGACGCTGAGCCCGTTTCTAACTTTGGAAATTTGTTGGCATTCTGAATCGAACCAGGGTGTTTTGGGCATTTGAAGTTTATCGGAAGACACTGGAATACAGGCTTTAGCACATTTGATCATAGTGTTAGTCAGTGATTCAGCTGGATCCGGACTCTGAAAAAATCAGTGTCCTGGAACTCCTTAGAAACAGTGGCTGCAAATAGATCCCAGTTTGCTTTCTTATAATTTGATGCTGAGAGACAGAGATGTGTTCAGTTATTACAGGTTGTAGAAGGACAGGGAAATGGTCACTTCCGTGCAGATCGTCATGGACAGACCACTCATAGTCCAGGACCAGCGGGGGGTCACAAACCGACAAATCTAAACACGAAAGTGAACCTGAGGAAGAGTGGAGATAAGTTGCAGATCCGTCATTCAGACAACACAAATCCAAGTCTGAAAGGACATCCTCAATTAGCAGACCTCTGGGTGACGTACCGGCACTACCCCAAAGAGGATTGTGACCGTTAAAGTCACCCAACAGCAAAAAAGGTCGAGGGAGTTCTTCTATCAGACTGACAAGGTCCTGACGACAAACCGGGACAGAAGGTGAGGAGATAAAGAGAACAGATTGTCACAGTCTTGTGGAGAGTGACTCTCGCAGCTACAGCCTGAAGGGAGGTAGACAGAGTGACAGACTATACAACAAAGTTTTGTGTAGGAGAAGGGCAACACCGCCCGACAGTCCCAACGTGGAGGGTTGTGCAGGTTTCGAAAGAATATTAAAGCCAGAAAGAGTAAAGGTCTTCTGGCTTTGAATTTGAGTTTCTTGAAGAGCCACGACAGAAGGTTTTAGAGACTGACACAGAAGCTGCAGCTCCTCGAAGTTGGAATTTAGACCACGGATATTCCAAGGGAAATTTATTGTATTATCCATGGTGCAGAGGGCGAAAAGGAGAGAGATTAGGTCATCTCCTCCTCAACATCTGCTGCTAAAGCTGTAAATTTGTTGCTTAATTTCACTGGACTATCTGCAGACCTGCGGGCAGACTTGCCAACAGGTGAAGTAGGTCTGGGTTTGGGGGACGGTGGAGGTTTTTTCCTCAACTCCATCATCTCCACACTAGGTTGAACTCCCTTGCCCGCACGGGCACTGGACAGAGGAGTTCGAGGGAGGGGTGCTGGTTTTTTTAATCTGCCCAGCAGCAGATGTTGTAGACTGCTGGGCAGTCTGAGGGGTGGCGGATTTTTTTGCCTCCACCAGGGGCAGTCACTTTGGTTTGGAAGGTGGTGGACCTGCTTCCACCAGAGCTGACATTTTTTTCCTTGCAATGTCTTCGAAAACGAAAAGTTATCAGTCTGACAGCAGACTGACCGAGTTGGAACTGTTGGAACTTTCTTTACGGCCGAAGCATACGAAGAAGCTGTCGGCGACTGACTGCCCACAACCTGCTTGCGGGCTTCAAAAAAGGAGATCTTCTTTTCTGTCTTAACCCTTTGTATTGCAGATTCCTGAATCCACAGAGGACAATTCCGTGAAGAGGAGGGATGGTCGCCCCCGCAGTTTGCACAATGTGCCGGATCTTTACACGGCCCATCATGGGTTGCCTTGCAGAAAAATACCACACTCCTGCCCAGAACAACGGTCTCTGACATGGCCAAACTTCTGGCATCGGAAGCACCTCAACGGGGACGGAACGTACAACTGAACCCGGACAATCAGGTAGCCGACTTGATGACCGGAGGCAGCACAGGGTTGCAGAATGTTAGAAAGAGGGTGTTGGTGGCCACTCTTTCTGCACCCTTCTTGACAGTCACCCTGCGCACCTCCGTCACACCCTGGGATGCCAGCTCCGTTTTGATTTCTGCCTCTGAGACTCCTGATAAATCCCGGCAGCGAATCACGCCTTTAGATGAATTTAACTGTTTGTGGGGAGTTACCCTGATCTCCCTGTCCACTAGTTTAGTTGCTTTCAGCAGCTGTTCAGATTGTTTGTGTGACTTGCATTGAATAAGAAATGAACCATTCTCAACCTCTTGATGACCGAGGGTCACCTGCTATACCTTGAAAGCCCTTTTGGATAGCAAATGGGCTCAAAGCTGAAAGGGGTCTTTCTTGCTCCGTTCCTTCCATAACGAGCCAGGAAGCCCAGAAACCTGTCTTCTGTCGTATCTCCATATCCGAATCGCTGTCAGAATCGAAATCCCTGAAATAGGGGATGCTGCCTTCCTCTTTTTTGGGGGATGTGTTTTGAAAAACCCATGTGTATTTTAGTATATTTCATCCCTCCCTTACCCACCCACCTTGGAGTCCAACAAAGGGGCCAGGGCCAAGAAACCAATGTCTTGACCCCTTCCAGGCTTCGGGAGAGACATACGACAAGCAGAAGCAACCAACCCTATCCCCCCTGATCATGCTCAACTCCCGGGAACAGAGAGCTGAGCACTGCAGGGGTTTAACTTGGCCAGCTGGGGAACCTGCCCGTCTTGACCCAACCCAAGAAGGGGAGCCGATTAGTACACCCGGGCCAAAGTGTACTCCCTGTCTAGGAGAGGCCCGAGCCAAAGTGATGTGTTGAGAGCGCTGGCCCTCTCAATCACCAGGATCTCATTCCCCCCGACACAGGTCGCACCGCACGGCAAACGAGGCGGATCTTAAGGAGACCACAGAGAAAAGGAGTGTGGAAAAGAAGACTTGAAGGGGAGACGAAGATAGAAGGGCCAAATAAGGGAGGCAGAAAACAAGAAAGGAGAAAGGCGGTTTACTCTTAGTCAGGATCCTCACCCTAGCCTATCTGACATGGGAAGCCCACCAGGGGCATCAACTCCTTACCACGTTACGCTTAGGCCAAACAGCATCTGCACCTCTCAGGCCTAGAAGCAGTGTGAAAAAAACAGCCTATCTCCAAGTATGATGCCCCGCCAGCAAAGCCTAAAGGGATCACTGGACCACGCAAACCCTCCGACCACGACAAGGTCGCAACCCCCGGAGGGAACTGCTCCTGAACAGAGGTAAATTAGACTACAGGATGCAGCTCATAACAGCCTTAAAGTAGCATCCCCATGGGTGTACCAGCCCGATTTCATGACTGCAGAGCCCACCGGCGAAAAACACCACCTCGAGCTGCCGAGCACACCCCACAGACCCAACCACCCCTGCCCACGGACAGATGAAGACAGTGCCACTCCAGACACAGCCAAGCTTCGCCATACGGTCTTATGTGCCCTCAAGAGAGAATCCAAAGTTGTAGTCTTTCCCACTGTCAACAGGACTTTCCCCTGTGGTCAGTGGGTCTTTCCTCACCGTCACTGGACCTTTCTCCAGGGTCAGCCTAGTTAAGGCAAAGAAGAAAAAGAAACACCCGAAGGTGCTGGGGAGGACCCAGAGAAGCACTGTCTTCACCTGCCTTTAGAGCAGTCCTGTACCACCCTTGGAGGCCTGCGCTGTGTTGACGATGGGTACAGGCACGCGCAGGACACTCCATTAAGATATCAAGGGACATAAACTGCCTGAACAGAGGTAAATTAGACCACAGGATGCAGCTCATAACAGCCTTAAAGTAGCATCCCCATGGGTGTACCAGCCCGTATTTCATGACTGCAGAGCCCACCGGCGAAAAACACCACCCTCGAGCTGCCGAGCCACCCCACAGACCCAACCACCCCTGCCCACGGACAGATGAAGACGGTGCCACTCCAGACACAGCCAAGCTTTCGCCATACGGTCTTATGTGCAGTCTAAACCAGCTGTGCATATTTTAAGTGCCCCCCAATCTCCTAGCCTGGCATGTGGTGGCCTATACACAGGGTGGTGCTCAACTTTCAGGCAGGAAGTTCCAACCAATGATGTACGCCTGCAACAACTTTGGATGGCGTAAAGAAGTGGGTTTGTTGTTGTTG
This sequence comes from Conus ventricosus, assembly GCA_018398815.1. NCBI lineage: Eukaryota > Metazoa > Mollusca > Gastropoda > Neogastropoda > Conidae > Conus > Conus ventricosus. The sequence continues at coordinate 15,085,958 of CM031608.1, forward strand.
TTTTTTTGAAGCACAGACTGGCATTCTGGACACACTTCTCTGCACCTTTCCTCTCCCCTCTACACCTCCCCTCCCCTTCCCCCTTTAAAAAAGAAAAAAAAACCAAACATGGATTATTTATCATTATAATCTGGTTTGGTCATGGGGGCAAAGTCTTACATGTATCTCTTTGGCCAACTTTAAACTCTGTTGTGTATGAGCATGTTGTCTGTTGCAACCATTTCTCAGTCTGAACACAGTCACCTCATCAGCTCGGTTCAGACGGTATGGTGGTCACTCTGGTCACAGTCTGATCTCCAGGACTTCGCCCACCAAGAAGCTGGGGCCGGAATAGCTCAGTGGTAGAGCGCTTGACTCATATTCTTGGTGATCCTGGGGTTGTGGGGTTTGAAGTCTGCCGGGCTGTATTGGTACCGGAGGATTTTTTGACTGGATGACACAGGAAACGACTGAATGAAGTGCCAGCTGGCAGCTCTTCAGTCGACACTACCCAGGTATGCAGCCCGTTGCGTAAACGGGTGTGGGTTGTAAAGCGCTTAGAGCTTGGTTTCTAGCTGAGGATAGGCGCTTTTTAAGTATTCATAATAATAATAATAATAGAAGTCTTTCAAAACTTCTTCGTCTTCTTCAGCGTTCCAGTATCTGGTAGCGTGTGAACTCGTTTTACCCTGTTGGGATACTCACACTATACTCGAGAGTATGCTCAGTTCACTCCGACTTCGTTGAGTGCAGAATTTGTGGGAAGAGGTTGTGGAAAAAGATAGATAAAAGATATGGTATACAGAAAGGACAGTAGACGACAGTACTGCAAAGAGGAGAAAAGAGTTACTGAGAGCGAAAGGAAAAAGGGACGTTACTAGCACACAATGTCCAGAAGGTGGGGGAACTATTTGTACAAAAGACCCCCTCCCCCAGTATCCCCATGGGGAGTCTTTCAAACAAAACAGTGTCAGACCAGACAACTCTCAGGACGAAACCTGGAGGATGTACAGAAGATAGCTGAATTTTCAACAATTTGTGACGGGAGCTGGTGTCCCCGTCCAATGATCAACAAAGACACTGGCTTGGTTGGTACTTGGGCCTTCCTGTTCATCAGTTGCTGGTTTTTCATTTCTTTTTTGTCTCACTTATATTGGTGCTCTCCACTGCTTTAGACATTGTGGTAACCAGAGCTGAGAAGGTTGATGGTGTCGTTGTACTATGCATCTGAGGAAGAAGTCATCCATTTCATGAACTCCTGCCCTGTTCTTCATGACTTGAGAATCATATTCATTCACCTGATTCATTATAGTTACTTGTGTCACTGAAGATTTAACTTACGAATATCGTGTAGAAATGCAAGTTAAAATGTCTAGCATAGCTTTGAAATGGCTGCACACTGTTTCAACTTAGAGGTACTATGTAGTTATGGCACTGCAATATCATTTATGAATCTGACACATGACATTTTGTATTTGTATCTATATGAAGATCGCATGAAGCCCATGGCTGTACACAGAGTTTTCTGGTTACTGGCCTTGGAACCTCTCCTTCCCCGAAGTTGGAGTATGGCTGCCTTAATGGCAGGATAAAAAAAGTTCATACACACAAGATGGCATTAATCCTTGCCTGTCTTACAGGGGGTGTCCGCAGGGGTATCAGTCTGCGTACACAAAAAAAACAAAACAAACAAAACAAAAAACAAAAAAAAGGGGAAACCCCCTTCCCCACCCTCAACTCACTTCCCCATCTTCACCCCTTTTCTGCCATCCCCCACTCACCAAAAAACAAAACAGCCCCCCCCCCCCCCCCCCCCAACCCACCCCTGGAATACCTTCTCAACCCAGCCTATCCCTCTCAGACACACTGATTTCTGTCCCTGACCTTGAGTTGCTTGGTGGTGGTGTTCCACAGGGTCAGATCAGGGAAACCACTCCGGGTGTGTCTGGGCTGCTGTGCGTAGCGACGGAGAATTCCAGACAACACTTTGCCCCCCATGCAGCTCACCAGCCCCTGCAACGATGAATCTGCCCGTTCATGCTAGGAAAAGCTGGAGATGTGGCTGACAAGTCACTGGTGATCCTGCCCGCCAAACTAAGAGGTGAAAAACCTGATGAGACAGCTGATGATTACTTATGATTCTGCGCGTCACACTGTGTGGTGAACAACCTGATGAGACAACCGACAATCACTTATGATTCTGCCTGTCAAACTATGTAGTGAAAAAACGTTATGAGACAACCGACAATCACTTAAGATTCCCGCCTGTCAAATTATGTGGTGGAAAACCTGATGAGACTACCGACAATCACTTATTATTCTGCCTGCTAAACTTTGTAGTGGAAAACCTACGAGACAGATGACAACCACTTTTGATTCTGCCTGCCAAACTAAGCGGTGAAAACCCTATGAAACAACTGACGATCACTTTTGATTCTGCCTGTCAAACTATAATGATAGAAAAAAAACTAATGAGATGTTTGACGGTCACAGATGATCGTGCTTCTTACAAATGCGCTGAGATGTGGGTGACACTTATAAACTATGATATCTCTCAAAAAACACAGATTATATGAAAATGAAATCAGTTAAACACTGGGTACCAGTCACCTTCGATTCTGCTCTCAGCACTCACTGTTAAAAACTCAAGTAACGGCATGAAGATTTTACCTCTGAACACCACACACCTGAGAAACTATAAAGATGAAAAATTCAAAAACAAAAATTTTTTCAAATGCTGTGAAACAAACCAAAAATTTGTGATAGAAAAAAAGACACAAGCTGATGATGTGTATCTCTTCAGCCATTCAAACTGAAAATGGCAAATAAAAAACACAAACAGACAGAACTATGTAACCCAATTAGTTTACATTTACATTTACTGCCTTGACATGCACTGAAGTCATGTCACGACACGCTGTATATAAACAAGCCAACCATGAAGACCACATCAGGGCTGGTAGGTGTACTGCTCACTGTCCGGACACAGCTCCTGATACACACTCTGACAACCCCGCTGTTTTCCTATCTTTCATCTCCCTTCTGTCGCCAGATATTTCAGTCATGAAGCGCAGCCAAATCTTCCAACAAACTTGCTTTTGTTGTGTTCTGTCCATAGAAGTAATATCTATTGAAAAGACCCTCACTCTCTCTCTCTCTTCTTTTCTGAGATGGTCAAAGAGGTGTATCATCTGAAATACAAACATGACCCATCACCAATAGGAGAAGGCCAGAAGCTGAAGGAGAATGAGACCTCAGCAAAGTCTAGGAATCGAGCCATCACGCTGAACTTTCTGCACGGTACACTGACCATGGTGTCCTTTCCTTCAAAATCTCACCAGCAAACAATGTCAAGTTTCACTTTTTGTTACCTCAAAGAACCAGAGGCAGAAAACACTTGTCAAACACTAAATCTAAACAAAAGCCCAAAGTGCATACACTTCCAATGGTTACATACACACAACCACATGCATAGGTGCATGCTTGCGTGCGCGCGCATGTGCACGAACAGGCGTACACTGCCAAGTACAGCAGAAAAAGCGACAGCCTGCTGCCACAAGGTTCAAGATTTAATTTCCTATGATCTTTCCGAGGGTATGGGAGATTTTAAAAGATAATCCATAACACTATGATGCTCAACTTGTTTGCAACTTTTACTGATTGAATGAATAGCACCATTCATTTTACGTGAGCAAAAGTATGCTAAGCAACACTGCAATTTGAATGAACATATATTAAAAGTCTTGATAAAAAGAATTCACCAGGTGAACATTATTTTTCAAATGAAAATACTGACTCCTGACCCAAACACACACACAAACACATCATAAATGACATTCAATATAAATAACATGCAGGGAATTCAGGGTGCAATGTGGAACTTGGACACAATGATTCATTTTCCACCAGGGGGAAGAAGTTATGGCCTGAGAGAGTTATGGCTCTTTTATCTTCTCCCCAGGATTAATGAAACAGAAAACACAAAATAACACCTTTTGTAACATCAGAGTGTTATATTACTTCCTGGGTATATATATTCAAAACAGTACAGTCACAGTTGGTTCATGCTCAATGGGGCCATTTGTACCGATCTTGCTGGGCCGGGCGTTGGATCAGTGTTTTGATCCGGATCCATACAAAAATTTCAGGGGGTCTTCCCTGGCCTGCAATCCATCTTCCCGCCAAGCTTGCTGACCGACAGACAGACAAAGAAACAGACTGTGATGAAAACATAACCTCTTTGGTGGAGGTAATAAATGGAATAAAAGGGTGATGGATGGGTGTCAGAGAGCTTGCTTTCTTTTCTTTGGTTTCTTTTTTTCTTTTTTGAGGTGAGAGGGAGAGAGTTGAACCTGGAGAAAATTACATCTTGTGGTTTCCATCTGCATGTCATGAACATACAGAAGAATGAATGTTGGCCACAGAATTTTGTTCTAGAAGGGTCTTGCAGGTGAAAGTGCTAACAGAAGGAAGATGACAAGAAGATGTGTACAGAGTGAACAGCTCACAGATAGGTGACGAAGCCTGGTCATTACTTAACCCTCTTGCATTTGTTTTGCCCATATCCGGCCGCTCTGTTTGTCTCCCCTGGTGTTCATTGCGGCCGCAACCTGCTGCACGTGCTGCATTACTTTCCCTCACACACTGCGGCCTTGTTTTAAGTCAAAGCTGGCCAGAATCAATGGGCATCCCTGAGAGCTGTCCAATGAAATCTTAGCAGTACAGTAGAATCCGGTTATAAGAAAGTGCAGGGGAAATTTTTTTTTGTTTCTTTTAGCCGAGTTTTCTCGTATCCGAGTCCTCGGTTATAAGAAAATTCCTTGGAATCTCTTTCTTATAACCGAGGCCTCGGTTATTAAGAAAATTCTTTGAAATATTTTCTTTATACCCGAGGCCTCGGTTATAAGAAAGTTCTTTGGAATAAATTTTTCTGATAACTGAAGTTTATAACTGACCTCAGTGAAGCGCCTTTCTTCTGTACCAGTGAGCTTGTTCGCTTTTATGTGTTCGGCTGCATATACATGCACCCTCTGGGTCGATTTCTGTAGTAAAATCGTCTGTATTAATACATAACCACCTTGAGTCTATTTTCGTTGATAAGAAATGTTTGCATAATGTCCCTTCAGTAAAGAACATGAGAAGGCCCGTTTAAATCTGATATCCGTGTATGTACCAGAGGTGTTCAAGTTTTCAGTGCCCATGCATCGTATTACAATATGTACTGTCCATACAGGCCCACGGAGAGACAGACAGACAGACAGACAGGGGGTGGGGGTGGGGGGTGGTGGGGTCAGATGGAAAGGAAAGAGGTGTTAAAACAATTCCTTTCATCATCAGTTCGTTCTGCTTGCCTGGCCTGCCTCCCTGTGTTCTATCGTTCTCTTCCATGAGCACAGTCATTAACAGCTCATCCGTCATACCCGAAACTTCATTGTTTTCAGGCAGCCTCCACCAGACTGACCACTGTATAAAGGGCTTAGATCTCTCTCTCTCTCTCTCTTCTCTCTCTCTCTCTCTCTCATGCACACACACACACACACACACACACACACACACACACACCACACATACACACACACACGTACACACGCACGCGCGCGCGCGACACGTACTAAAGGGGAAATAAACAGGGACATAAAAGAAACAAAATTTTATTCATGAGGCCAACAGCCACCAAAAGAACGAGAAAACAAGATGGCAAGCCATATAAGTGTACTCCCAGTTTTTTCACTTGCAATAAGAGCGAGTGAGAAAGAGAGAGAGAGAGAGAGAGAGAGAGAGAGAGAGAGAGAGAGAGAGAGAGAGAGAGAAGAGAGAGAGAAGAGAGAGAGGGCAGACAGACAGAAAGACAGACAGTTAGACAGAAATGGTTTTAAATTTATCGATCCCGTCGCCATATCTGAAAAAAATGTGACCTTGGTTCGTGACCTTGACCTTCACCTACACCTTCCGTTCTTTAGTACATGTACCTTTCAATTATGTCTCACCATACCAAATTTGGTAACAATAGGTCAAACCGTTTTTCAAGTTATATTGTCCCAATCCAAAAATGACATCATAACCGGAAGTAGTTAATAAGAGTCAGAACACAAGACTAAGCGGTCGGCTGTCATCCTTAATGGGTCAGGGAAAAAGTGTCTTCCCATGACCCAAAATTACCAATTTGTGATGGAAGTCCACACACATGCATGGGTTAATTTATCACAGACATTTACTATATTTGTGTAAAAAATAGAACATAAAAAATTACACTGTTTCAGTATTTGTTTAGAAAATCCTACTTTGCTATAGGGAGAGAGGTGAACTCATGGGTTTTTGTTTTGTTTTTGTTCCAGATGCATCTTCAGTTGAAATTTTATTGTTATTATGCATGTTATTGTGTATGATGTGTGTGTTTGAGAAAGACTACAGACTGGAACAGACCACTAAACATTCATCTGTTGATCCAAAGAGACTAGTAGTAGTATGCAGTGAGGTGATTATAATGTTAATTGTAATACAAAAACCAAAAACAAAAACAAAAACATTCCTTGTAAAAACTAAATTAATACTGACCGACATTAAGTAATTGATAACAGGATTTAAACATACCTTCATTCTGATCAGCAAAATAGCGTAGATGCGCGCACGACTTTCGTTGTGTTTGTGGGTGTGTGTGTGTGTGGAGAGAGAGAGAGAGAGAAGAGAGAGAGAGAGGAGAGAGAGAGAGGAGAGAGAGAGAGAGAGAGAGAGAGAGAGAGAGAAGAGAGATGTGCATCAAAATTCCAACACTGACAGCATGAATACACGTTATTCTTGCCTGGCATGCGTGAACCACTGCAAAAGCCGGCTGTCGATGTCTTGATGTTCCGGCCCTCTGTTCCTTTGGTGCCGTGGATCGGTTGCACTGCTGTGAAATTCTTTTAGGTATTTCTCTTTCTGTTTGACGACATTTGAAAGCGTGGACAAGGGAATCTTAAAATCTTCAGCTATTAGTGTCCCTCTTCTTTTTTGGGTTGCTTTCCACTGCATCAATTATTTCAATTTACGTTTTAAGGAAAGTGCTTGCCTCGTGGCTTTTTTCTTCTCCGCCATCTTCTCTCCTGTCATAGAAATCCACAGGCACTCTGTAAAAATAAATTCTAAACTATTTGATTGGTCTTGTGTACTCAAGAATGGAGACAGGAAATTGTGTAAGTTTGCTAGTTTCTTAATCAGGTGCCTGTAGCGTACTTTGCTTTCTGTTATGACGCAGTTTTTTTTTTCGGCGCGTGTTTTAATAATTATTTTGCGTCACCAAGGGACAAGTTACAAAAACAGTACTGTATGCTCAGCTATGCTCTAGACAGTCAGACATGGACAATTCTATTGGAACGCTTGTTTGCATATGTCAGCGTTTAAACATGAACTACAATTGTGTTTGTGACCTCTGTCATTTATCAGATGTTGGTTTTTTCACATCCACATAGCGCCGCCGCCGCCCCTCCCCTCTCTTCCCCCCCCCCCCCCCCCCCCCCCAATCCTTTTTCCCCTCCCCAGCGCCAGACCTTTCCCTTATCCCAGCAAACCCTCCCTTGGGAAGCAAAACGGTTTCTAATAGCCCCAGTTTTCTTGTAAGCGACTTTCTGTATCCGAGTTTCCTAAGTAAAAATAGAACACGCTCGGCGGAAATTTTTTTGCTTCCAATAACCCATTTTCTTGACCCGATTTTTTTTACCGATTAACGAGTAGGGTTCGGGCAAGGCCATCCAAAACCTAGGGTCATGACGACCACATTCCCATTGATTTCTTAAAAATGGGCTACTAGGACAGTTTTGGCTGGAAAATGCAAACCAAAGGTAAAATGATTGAAAACGAAAGAAAACCTACCCCTGCTTCGTTTGTTGTGTTTTCACTGGAGTCAGTGAAGGGAGCAAAGCAGACATAACTCTCCCATACAAACACATCTTTAAAGGATGGAATCTCACATCTACTATGATGACAGCCACACAGGGACAGAACCACAGTTTAGCAGACATTAAATAAATAACAACACAACAAAACCACAAAATCACCAGAACAGTTCCCTTGAGCTGTTGGAAAGGGGTTTTTTTTTTTTTCTTAATCACCCTAAGTCTTCAATGTGACACTTGGCTCTGGTTTTATTGAAGACTGGTTACATGAGACTGGCCATTACGAAACGGTTATTATGAAGACTGGTTATACTGAAGACTGGTTATTATGAAGACTGGTTATAAGAAGACTGGTTATTAATGAAGACTGGTTATAATGAGGTTGGTTATGAAGAACTGATTCCTATCCCTCCCTTTCACTGTGATAATACCCATCTCGGACTGTCAAATGGCTGGTGGTGGGGAAGGGGCTGGGGTGGGGGTGGGGGTGGGGTGTCCCAACTGACAGAAAGGAAGGGCACCCACTGACCTGCACTTCTCCCACAGAGGTGAACCTGTCCCAGCTGATGCCGGCACACATCACTCCGTTGTGCTTCTCCCATGTGGCTGCTAGCATGGCATGAAGCGCCTGGAAACATACATTTTTTCCCCCCACAAAATCGTTCAGCGCAACCTCCCATCCATTTCTGACTCCCTGATGCAAACAAAGTGAGTCTAGCTAGTTTCAGGTGACATGTGTGTGTATGTGTGCTTTAGTGTGTGTATGCATGACAAACTTAAAAGTTCTTATGGGACATAAGGGAATTTGTGGCGGAGTGCGATTATTCGGGTATTTTCCGGTAAGACAAAATTCTTAAAGCAGGCCAGGCATGCTTAAAGCATTCCGGTATTTTCCGGTAAGACAAAATTCTTAATGCAGGTCGGGCATGCGTAAAAGCGCTTCCTTTTCGAAGTAACACGCTAGCAGTGAAGATGCACTCTCTGCTCTCAGAAAAAATTCTGAAAAGTTGCAAGGTAAGATCCTCATCCATCAAAGCCTACATGGTGTCTAACATGCCTCATGCCTTGTTACTTGGTCATTCCATCATCAAACGTTTTGCTGAACATATCTGTGATGCAGATGATGTGCGTTTGAACGCAAATATTAAGTTGCAAGACACTTGCTCTGTGTTAAATGCCGATATTTTCTGAACGATTACTAGTACTACCATAACCAAACTTGACAGAACACTAAACACTGATAAGATCTTTCCAGCCATCCCCTGAAAGAAGATGTCACTGAAGAGTAAAAAAAATCAATGATTAACATGCTTAGAAATATTTTCAAAGTGACATATTTGACATTTTGTTAGGCGCTGTGATCTGTACAGCTGTTGTTTTACACACTGACGAAAGATAACTTGAATCACATTAAATGGAAATACAGAAAAAACAACATCAAACTACAGTCTGTCAAGATCAGACCAGACCACCTGACAAAGATTTCAAACAAGCAGATATAAATGAATTATTATAACTACAAAACATAGAACTGAGAAAGATCACTATAAGATGCATCTTGCAACATAATCTGATTAAGACACAAAGTTTATCGTTTATGGTGAATGAAGCATATGGAGCTGCATTTAAGCAGAAAATAAAGATGTCTTCTTGATTTCATCAATTACAGACCTGTACAAAAACTACATGAATGCATCATAAATTGACAGGCACTACAAGTAGAAAAATGTTGGTTTTCAATCACAACCGATCAGTTTTGAATTAGAACCAATCTGAGTTTGAATTACAATAGATCTGTTTCAAAACGGAGTGACTGAGGGCGGAAAATTAAGCAAAATTTAGACAGAGAGGGGGTTAAATACTACCAAGGACATAGACAAACAAAGTACAGGACAAGACACTCTTTCTGAATTTTACAACAGATCTGTCCACCATAAAATTAGAATCAATCTATCAAGTTTAAGTCACAATCGGTCTACTGAATTTAAATTACCATCAATCTGCCGAGTTTACATGGCAAAAAACTGAGTTTCAGTTACAATCTATATGCTGAATTTGAGTGACAATCAGTCTGCTGAGTTTCAATAAAAATCAGTCTGCTGGGTTTAAGCTACAACCAATCTGTCAACAAGCTCCACAGACAATGTTGCTCCACAGACAATGTCCTCGAATTAGGAGCATATCTGCAAACCGAGTTTGGAATGACAACACTGACTCCCTACCGAAGGTATGAGGGAAGAAACAACTGTAATTAAACAATCATCCATCTATATTTACATTTTTACATGGCCTTTCCTTGAATCATGCTAGTTCTGGTTGATTCCAGTATTTCAACGGAAGCATCCAACACCTGTCATTTCAGCTGAACATTGCAGCAGGCCAGATGACACAGATGATCATGTCACTCGTTGAACTGCTGTAAGAAGTTGTTCAGAGTGCCTCAGACAACGAAACAGTAAAAAAAAAAAAAAAACCCACAACACCGGGACAGACGAAAGGTTTCTAAATGACACTAAACACTTTATTCTAAATGTTTAAACATAGCTGAGAAGTATCTTGCTGTAAAGTACTAAAAATAGCCCGTTTACAGGTAGCTCACCTTTCTAAGGTGAAAATCCAGTCATCACTGGTACATGATCTTATGGCTAGGATCACTTGCATCCACCATTACTGGTTAACAACCTATCCTTCCGTGTCTGCCTGTTGAGGACGAATATACATTTTGTTCCTGTAAGTGGAATTTCAGAAGGCTTGACCTCAAAGACGCAGTGTTTCAGGAGGCATATTCTAAAGCCTTCAAAAGCCTCCTAACACTGCATCTTAATGTTAGGTGCCAGTGGCCGCCATTTGCAATGTTGAGCCAAAACAGGCCTTTTCTTTCAGCTCCTGTCACCTGTGACAAGGATAAGGGACTGTCCATTAAAATGACCTGTAGACAAGGTAGCCGTCAAGACACAGCAAAGCTGATAAAACAGCTCAAAGCAGTGCAGACTGCACGGGTGTGCTTGCAATCACTTCAAACTTCAGTGGCAGAATGTAAAATGACTATGAAGTGGTAAGGATCAACCCCAGGCCATTGGATTGAAGACAGCTGACAACAAAGTCAGTCATAAAAAACAACAAAGAATAGACTCATCAACAGCAGACATCTGCTACTACGTTTTATTCTTCTTCTTTTTTTTTCTTTTACAAACTTGATGCATTTTCAAACTTTTTTCTTTATTTTAGTAATATTTCACACAAAATTTGAAGTTTAATTTTTAAACCAAAGAAAGTCTTTGAACTGTACTTCAGTTTCACAAGTTCACTTTGCACTCAATTCAATCAAGCTGGTGGTTACTATATGTTAAGTTAACAAACAAACAAAAAAACTGCAGAGAAAATGTTAGAGCACACTCAGTCATTCGAGTTATCTTTGCTGTCTGACCTCTTCATCACTGTCTTCGATGGCTGCCAGAGTGTTGTCAATGGTCTTCTGACGTCGCTGGTAGAAAGCATCAGTGTCCAGGTCCAGGGGCGAGGCCTGGTAGGGACTGTGGAAGGCATCCTCTACGTCCATGAACAACGCCTCCCAGAAATACAGACAGAACAAGGTGGAGACCACCGAGCCTTCCGCATGGATTCCTGACAACAACGACGACGACAGAGGCTGACATAAGGAGGGCACGGCTGGTCAGAGCAAGTTACTTAATTTTGAGAGGCACGGGAGTTTACATCTCGCCCGCAGCTGCAGAGGCCAAGCTGTGAATGCAGGTCAGGGAAAGGGGTGTTTTCTGCAGGCCGCTCCCCACCAGCCAGCTAACCGTGCTGTACTCAGCGAACTGAATGTCATCTGTGCATAGCCAGTCTGGCAGCAATGTGTTCGGCATTGTTGAGCGGCCATTACAAATGGGGCTGTTGGTTTGATAATACGTAGCTGTCATGAAAAATGTAATATATCTATGCTCTTGAGATGACTGAATTGGCGAATTCCTGACAATTCTTTTAATATCAAACTCGACTATGTTTATTTTCTTGTACATAACGTAGATACGGCATGAAAGCTTGTACACAAGTGGTCAGGCAATATTAGAACAATGACAACACACACAAAATTGTGTAAAAGTAACGTCATCACTTTCTGGGTATTTAATTTTCCCGAGTTAACTAGTACACAAGTTTGATACATGCCTCTGCTCGGACTACAGCAACAAAAATGGATTAGAAATGTGTATGGCTTGTTTGTTCATCCTTTAACTAAGTGTCTCACGCGGGACGGAAAAATAAAGCTGTGAGGGGGGAACTCAATCACCGGCTGGATCCATTAACATGGCAGTTGAGTCTGACTGGTCATGTATTATTGATAACAAATATCATCAGCCATCTGACTGCAGTGTTCCGGAACACTCCCACCTTCTGTTTGTTGTGCAATTTTGAGATGAAACTGCTGTGTAAGGGCTCCATATTAGAGTATCTGAAGATACCACAACAGATTCTTTAAAACTGAAAACATAGACAAGGGACTGAAAAGAAACGTCTTACCAGCCGCCGTGGCGAAGTGGTTAGCGTCGCGGACTCCCGGCTGGGAGGTCGTGGGTTCGAATCCCATCAGAGGCATGTGGGTTTTTTCTGCCCCGACCGGCTCCTACCCAGAGTTGAGTTTGCTGCGGACTCAGTTGGGAAGACTGGGACCACACAGTCGAGTTTCATCCACTTAATGGATGCGTTTCTGAGAGTGTTGCTCAAATTTCCGGACCAACACTGCAGGTACCTGTATCTCTCGGGCCTGGTTGACGCCAGGATATATTATGAAAGGAAGCGTATAGTACAGCCCTGTCATGTAGTCTCAGACCGAAATGGAAATCCGTAGCATCATCTTAATCATCCTCATTCCCATTGATCAGCATTATAAAACAAAAATTAAAAAAAAAAAAAAAAAGAAAAGAAAAGAAAGGTCTTTGGAGATTTCATCAAACAGGCTTTTGTTCCACTACAGCTAACCTCCCACTTGCCCCTCTCTTGAGTGACGTACCTTGTGGAAAGCCGTTGTTCTTGTAGTAGTCCAGTACAATCTGCTCCACGTTGCACATCGTCACTTCCTCCTCCCCTTCTCCATCGTAGCCTTCAGTGATAAACTGGTAGCGTGACCCCGGCAGCGTGTGGGGCAAGACACGACCTTCAACAAGCGTCTGTTGACAGGACAACACACCACACCATCACACTCAGCAACAGCAGCATTCCTGCCAGACAGCTGACAGACTTCTTCCTATAATAGCTAAAAAACACAAAAAACCCCAGACCTAAAAAAAAACAGACCTCAAATGAAGTCTTGTTGTCAGTCAGTACAGTGTTGGTTGACCGAAAGTCCTACAAGCTTTTATGTAGTCAAAATGGTGGCCTGGAAAATTACGCCCTCACCTAGGGAGTGAGAGATTCCCGAGTACATGGTTCAGTTCTTACCTAGTGCTTTTTTTTTTCACTTTCTTGCCACAACACCTTTGGTGTTGGTCTGAGGACTGACCTTTTGGCAAACATGACAAAATCAAGGTCCTGTATGCAGCAAGCACTCAGCGCACGTAAAAGAACCCAGGGTAACGAGTCAGCTGTTGGAAAATCTGCTTGCATAAAACAAAAACAAAAATAACTAGACAAAGTTGAAAACTGGGTGGCATTGTACCTGAAGGCACACTTTCCACAGGTATAACAGTCATTTTCACTGACAGAAATCTTTGTTATGGTGAAATCATGCAGTACAAAATCATTGATTATCTCAAGAGGAACATTCCCTTGTTCTGAAAACCACACATACACAAAAGCAGTTAAGTAAGTTCAATCCTAAATGGAAGAGACCAAAATTTTCTTTTAAAAATTTTAGACTAGCCAAAGCAATACTGTCCAAAAGTGAGAGACAAAAATTTTGGAATATTTGTTTTCAGTAAAGCATACTAGACATAAAAGCACCCACCCACACACACACACACACACACTCTCTCTCTCTCTCTCTCATACACACACAAACCTTTGGTAATTCAGCCAACGTTTCATGGGTAAAGTCCTTAAGGCGCTGACTGAATGGAGACTTGGGTTTGCTACAGATCATTTCTGCACGCAGAAACAGCGACAGCCGATGGCCGGTCCTCACTAAGGGGTCTGCTAGTCCATCCTGTATTGCTTGCAGTGCCTGGACAGAACATTATCCCAGTCAGAATGGAGACAGTACATACCCTACACCAGAATGAGATAGGAGTTGAAATCACAATAACTGGAGCGTATATCCTAAATCAGAATGAGATAGGAGTTGAAATCACAATAACTGGAGCGTATATCCTAAATCAGAATGAGATTGGAGTTGAAATCATAATAACTGGAGCGTATATCCTAAATCACAATCAGACAGGAGTTGAAATCACAATAACTGGAGCGTATATCGTAAATCAGAATGAGATTGGAGTTGAAATCACAATAACTGGAGCGTATATCCTAAATCAGAATGAGAGTGGGCTACATATTTCAAATCAGACTGAGACTGTATTTCAACTCAGAAAGAGACTGGAGTTTATAGCCTAAACCAGAATGAGATGAGTTTAAATGAAAGTGAGGAGTAAGGGTGTATCTTAAATCAGAATGAGACTACCATGTGTATCATAATTCAGAATCACACAGGAACTGACATTCTAAATCAGAATTAGTTTGGAGTCCATTTCCAATATTAGAACAAGACTGGAGCGTGAGTCTTAATTCAGAATAACAGAAGATATAACGGAAGAATTTATATCCTAAATCAGAATGAGCCTGATGTTTACATCCTATATCAGAATGAGACCAGAGCATGTGTCCTAAATCAGCATAAATCTGGAATTTACATCTGAAATCTGAATTTGATTGCACTCTATACACTTCAAACTGAAACTGAAATATCAGGATAAAGAAGAAATGCTGACAAATGGAGTGAAATGGTCAAGTGGACCAAGAAGTATGAGGCCTTCGGTTTAAATTTTGCATGGGCAGGAGTAATCCTCCCCCACCCCTCCTTTCCATCAGACTTTACATGGTGGTCAGAGTGCTGGTCTTTCAAATGAAACGAGATTATAACTGATAATTATTGAAAAGGTGAAATCCGATGCACTGCATGCACTTTGTACCAGAATCGAGGACAGTGTAAGAGTTGTCATTGTTGAAATGCTGAAGAAAAGTCCCTTTTGACAGACAAACAAAGCCATAAAAAAAAAGACACACCAACACACAACTGAACACTACACACAATGCCAGTATGCCGACACAGATGTACACAAAAACACGCACCCACTCGTTCATGATAAGTTCACCTGTTTCGGTTGCTTCAGATGCACATCCAGATTAAGAGCCAGTCGGTCCCACCAGTATCCGTGCAGATCCCAGTTATACACACTCTGACCCAGCAGTTCCCGGATCAAGTTCACAGCCGCAGCATGCTCTTTCCGGCGCTGAAGGATCTCGATGCCTTGGTTCAGCAGGCGCACTATGACTGAGCCTGCTGTGAAGTAGCGCAGAAACTCTGGCAGCTTCCTGTCCCATCTGGTGAGCATAAGAGCAGTTTCTATGATGATCTTTGTTTGAATACTGCATAGTACGTTGACCGCCTCCAACTTGATAATCTTCCTTTGAATGAAAGACGGTTTCTTTCTGTCATACGTTAAGGCTGAATTGGTTGAAATGTCCAATCTTGTGCAATTGTTTGGCATGGAATCTGTGTGTGTGTGTGTGTGTGTGTGTGTGTGTGTGTGTGTGTGTGTGTGTGTGTGTGTGTGTGTGTGTGTGTGTTTTAAATATAAAAATCTCTTTCATTTTTGACAGAAAGAAAACACAGCAGACAGGAAACATATCTGAAGGAGGCCAGTGTCATGTCTGAAGAGATCCCCTTAATTCTCCTGAGTCCAAACTTTATGGTTAAAGGCTGTTCTTAACTATACATTTTAGTTCATGATCCTGCTCATTTAGCTATGATATCTTGAGGATCCACTGTAAACCATCTTTGTTCTTCAATGAGGAATCTGTTAGTTCATGATCCAGGTTTCCTGAGTTATACTTCGCCTGACAATCCCAGGTTGGCTTAGGAAAAAAAAAAATCACTCAGCATGCAATGGTACTTGTCCAAGTTTGAACAAAGGGAAGTAACCATAGAAAAAGTCCAACTGTTTTACGAATGTAAATTTGCCTTCATTTACACTCTCGGTTTGGAAGTAAACTATCTAATTGATACTGTTAAAAAGGTCAAAGTTAACAGACAAAAAGATAGCTAAAATCAGTCTTATAGACTATTCAGAACATCTTCCAGCTCAGAGAGTATAACGATCATTCTCAGTCAAGCATATTGTGTGTGTGTGTCTTGACTCACTCTTAGACAGTTTGTGCCATCAGTGGGCTGTACCATGGCACCTCAAAATACAGTTTATGTATCAATGACTAATCAATAAATCATACTCAAGCAGTTTGTTAGCTGGATGGATGGTTTTCTGAACGCTTCAAATGTGTTTCGATCTAATCCTGTGAGCTAACTCTTTTAATAAGCAGCATTCTTGTAAGTATGAGGAGTGTTTTCTCCCTTGACAAAGATTACTTACCTACGAAACAAACTGTAGACCACTGGAATATAATGGTCTTGGAGACCTAGATAGTGTAATGTCCAAGTTCAATTCTAGCTACGTAAACGTAAGTGTCTGTTCAATTAAGAGCAGTTGTAACACAGTACTAAGAAGCAAGCACCCAACTGGATATATGACTTCATCCAATCAGCGTCTTCCCCACCTTTCAATGTGCTGTTATATCCACTGTCCTGCAGTCTGACTTCATCCAATCAGTGTCTTCCCCACCTTTCAATGTGCTGTTCACTGTCCTGCAGTCTGACTTCATCCAATCAGCGTCTTCCCCACCTTTCAATGTGCTGTTATATCCACCGTCCTGCAGTCTGACTTCATCCAATCAGTGTCTTCCCCACCTTTCAATGTGCTGTTCACTGTCCTGCAGTCTGACTTCATCCAATCAGCGTCTTCCCCACCTTTCAATGTGCTGTTATATCCACCGTCCTGCAGTCTGACTTCATCCAATCAGTGTCTTCCCCACCTTTCAATGTGCTGTTCACTGTCCTGCAGTCTGACTTCATCCAATCAGTGTCTTCCCCACCTTTCAATGTGCTGTTATATCCACTGTCCTGCAGCCTATGGTCCACTACAGACTAAACACAGCACAAGGTCTGTCTCTATCCACCATGTTCACACTGTATACCTTCGTTCCTTTTTCA